>CM031235.1:680725040-681975978 GCA_018340775.1 Taxus wallichiana var. yunnanensis
TATGATTTTTGAAACACATATTCAACAACAAGTTTACCAACCAAGTGGGGAGAACATGATTTTCATATGCTTCTTAATTGAATGAGAGATATACAAATTTGGAAAATATTTCCAAATAACAATTTATAAAACAAATGGAGAGAGTGAAATTCCTATAGGCTCTTTAGTTACACTAAAACATTAAGCAAGTAAGGTATTCACCCAAAAACCTGTTTTTGTTATTCAACACAACCTTTACCTAAGTACATGGAAATGTAAAGTATCCTCTGAATTACTCCATTAGACACTACATTATTGTTTTCCATTATTTTTATAAGGCAAGCCCACAATACAAGCAAATCGAGAGAGATAATGGGAGAAAGAGATAGAAAAATCTCACAATTTACTTAGATTCTCATCGTAATTCCCAAGAAATAAAAATTCTCATTTCTTGTAAGAAAAATATTACCTTTCCACATAATGTAACATCTTTGGCAAACTGATAGCTTTCTCCTCCTTACACTGCAAGTGTTGATATGTGATTTTTCCTAAGAAGGTGTATTATTTTGACTGTTGGGAATCATGCTTGCAAAGGGATAAATTATTGTTGTTCATGGATTCATTTTTCTATGTTGTTGTTTCTTGAAATGAAATTATCCTTCCTTGGGCTCTGTAAAAGTGGTGAACCAGAATTGCTGTTTGCATACTTATTTTTAATAACAACAAAACCTTGGATCAATTCCATTGATCCAAGGTATGCTTCAATTTTCTTACCTGTTCAGTTTGTTAAGTCAACATTTTGAAATGGAAGGTATTAAGAGAAATGAGTCTTTGTATGTTTACAATATTTTTGGACCCTTCTTTTGAGGTCCTTGCTTTACATTTTCTGTGAAATATGAAATTGGACCTTCTAGTTAATTTCTTATGACGCTTGGTTGGCGTAAGAAGGAAAAAGACCTACTTCAGGACTATTAAGGTAAAGCCTTAATCCTAGATCTTTAAGATCTGTCCTAACTAGATTCTAATCTAAGTTAAACTAGACCTACCTTAGATCTATTCCTAACTATGCATGTTGCACCCTAATCTAAGTTGTATACTCTATGGGTGTGGGGTGTTAAGATCACCTAAGGTAATGAGAAGTCTATCTCTAACCTATTACCTAATATTGAACTATTATGGGTTATGGTTTAATCTAAGTGGGCATGTTTATCTATGGCAATATAAAATGACCTAAGGTAAATGCTTTTTATCTAACCTAAGGTCGATCCTAAACTAATGGTTTTCTAACCTAAACTAATGTTAAAGAGGAAAGGGGACCTAAGGGGTTGCATGGCAAGTGGAAGGTGGTGGTGATGGTTTCTAAGGCATTTAAGTGATTTGATTTTGAATTTATGGGACATGGTACTGCCAGTTTGGCGGAGGCATGAAATTTGATGGAATGCCTAGTTGGCATCATCACTAAAGTTAAGAGATGCATGCTATAGTTGAATTAGAGTTTGCCAATTCCAGATGGTGGTGGCATGGAGATATAGGTGGGATAATTGAATGCCAGTGCATTGATGAGCATTGGTTCTAGCGAGAAAACTGCCTTGGAAACCATGCAAGTGGATTTTTTGGAGGTTGTTTGGTCATTCAATCATGTCAATTTTTGCTCTGCATGGGGATATCTGGTTCTTGAACCAGCAGTTCAGTTTTCAATCTGTTTCTATTTTTGGATCCTTTAGACTATTTTCAATCCAATGGAGGAATATGAGGCATATGAGAAAGAATTTTTTGGTTGTTGACTTCATTTGGAGAAGAAGGAATTGTGGAGGCTCAGCTGAAATCTTCTTCAAATCAACAAAAGCACTATTAGGCATGATAGGCTCTACCCATTAAGTTGTTCGCTTTTCTCTAAACGTCCTCATAAAAACAACTTTGCTCTTGTGATCAATGGGTTTTTATTTTATGATGAATATCTTTCTTCTTTGCTTGAAATATCTCTGTATTCTTCTGATAATGAGTCTCTGTTAGATGATATGGAATGTGGGTCATTTCCTGTTTAAGTTTAATAGTGAATCATACCTTTATTTTGGTTGAGTCTTGAATAATGTCGAACATATTTGAATCCTACCTATCTGCTCATAAGGGTTTATGGAAATATGTTGTTGCTATAAGCTTTTGAACTGGGTTTGTCTGTGATGGTTGATAGAAGGTAAGAAAAGTATCCTTCTCTATCGCATCTTTGATTGGTTGAAGTATTGTTACTTCTGTTGGAACTGTATTTATATGGATGCTTGGGTTCAATGTTGTGTGAACTCGAACTCATATGGAAATAGTAATGAATGAGTAACTTCTTCTTGAAATTTACTGTAGAAACTTTCATTTCTTTGAACCTTGTATTTCAATGGAAGCTGAGTTGATAATGGGTGTTTGGATTTTCTGTAATTATGGATTCAAACTCGTGTGGAAACAAGAATGAATGATTTATTTATCCTCTTACCCTTTCAGTTAAAAATCAATTCAAAATCAATTTGTATGAAGGTTTTTCTAGATTCTCCAGTTTCTTTGATCTCTGAGTAAGTTGAAGGAATAGAATGTCTTGTCGACTTAGTAGATGTGTGTAGTTGAGCCTATCCATAGAAATGTAATGAAAGGAATTCTAATCATCTCAGTAGATGACTTGTGCACCTATAGCTAAGTCATGTTGTCCTTATTATTGCACCTTCTTTTGAAATCGAATCTAGATGGATCTTGTTCGGTCTATCCAAAAGATAGTTTCTTCCATCTCTAAAAGGTTGTGAATATGAGTTGATCTTTCTGTTTGTTTCATTATCATCTAGGAAAGAATGATTAGGATTTAGTTTCCTGACTGAAACTTTTGATGACTGGGAATGACTTTTGAAGGTTGTCGTTTCATGTAAGTTGTTAGTAAACTCTTATTAATTCATCTTCTTCTTGATGTGGGTAATGGATTAATGTTACTATTTTTCTTCGTGTTGAGAGAACCCTAGCTGAAATCTGACTTGCATAATGCAGCATTGCATAATTCGGTTAGTATCTTCTAGTGCATATTTTTATGTTTAAAAGAGTTCAAGGATTTGTGGTTGGACTGTACCAGTCCTTTTATGACCTTCTTTAATTGTGAAGGAACGTTGGAATCCTCTTCTAAACATGTTGAATGACTCCTTTCTCTTTTAACCTCTGAGGTAAATTTTACATCGCTGTATTCTTTGGATTCTGTAGGAGATTATACGTTGCACTCTCTTTTCTGAGTTGAGAAAGGATATTCAATTCTTATTGGAAGGGAAGTTCTAATTTTGTTTTCTCTTAGTTCGCCCTTCCCTCTTCTGTTTTAATCTTGTTTATAGATTGGATCGGTTCAGTTGCATTACTTTCAAGAATGCAATGAGTAGTTGTTGATACTTCTTACTTATTCACTTAGCTTGTATTGAAGGAATCAATATTTGTATCGGTGACTTATGTTTCATACCATTTATTGAGTGAATACTTTCCTAATTCTAATGTGTGGCCTAACTTGAGAACTTAGGTTATATCTTGGACTTTAAATTAGGACATAGCCTCTAAAATGGGAATCTCTTATTTTTTTTATGTTGTTAGATGATTCATCCTAAAACCTTTCATGAAGCTAGAATTAGCTTGGCTGTAGATGTCTTTTTATGAAATTTTTGTAATGTTGAGTTTGATGGTTCTTGCTTCTTAAAGTAACTCTATTTTTGGAAAATAGTGGGGTTAGTTTCTGTATTTCTAATTCAGATTGAATTATGTAGGAAATAATTAGTAAGTACCTTTATTAAAAGGAGATAAGTAATTTGGTTGAAACATTACTTATATGATATAATGTTGTAGAGTGATTATATCATGATCTTTTCTTAATGTTAATTCAGGTTGATTAATTGTTCTTCTTTTATGGTTGTTATTTCTTAAGATTTATTTATCTGCTTGGCCTTCTTTGTTTCATAAAAGCAAAGTTGGTTTTATGAGATAGTTAGTTGAAGGCACATTGTTTTAATTCTCGAGTTCAATGAACTAACCCATGCTAGCAATTTTTGCAGATGGAATTCATAAGTGATAAAGGAAGGCAATAACTTATATGATGAATTTGTTTCTTAAAGTATGGATCTTTTATAGAGAAATATGATTCATTATTGAAATGTATTGAAAGAAAAAAGTTGTATTCTTTAATGATCTTGATGTTGTTTGACATGAGATATGTCTGAAATGCATGGTCTTGTAAAATGTGTATTTTACCATGATGAATTGAAAAATATTGGGATTTACTTATACTTGTTATGTCATTTTCCTTGTGCATTATATGAAGGAAATTTGTAATCTTATCTTCATTGTTTTCATTCTTATCTGAATGGATCCTTATTTTCATTGTCATTAAATGAGTTGGATGGATGGGAAATAGTTACAATATCCCTTAATTAAATGCAACTTATTAAGTTGGCATGCATTGATGTTCTTTTATCTAATCATGTATGGTTTAATAAAAAAGATGTTAATAAAATTATAACTTAACTATCATGACTTGTGTAATGGAAAAGGGTATAACAAACCCTAACACTTAACTAGAAAGAGGAAGGTTCACTTCCTCTTGAGCAATACCTTGATAGGTTTTAAAAAAATGCATGGTAAATATGGACATTTATCCATTAGGATTCATCTCTACGAAGTCTATTTTAATAGAACCTGCTTTGGATCTTAATCAGGCTATGAATGGTTAAGTTATATCAAGTAAATCTTATGAAGAATGTTGTTCTTGTTTGATTAACTGAACGTTAAACAAAAAGTTAATGAACCTAAAGAAATCATAGGTTTATATATTACATTAAAAACTCCAATGACGATGAAAAACTTAAGGGTTGTTGGAATTAGGGTTCAACAAGGTTGCTATAATTTGAATCTAAATTAAGAAATAAATAGGTGTAAATGACCTCTTCATGAGGTGTGTACATTAAGATGGGTAGTTACTCATTTATTGGATGTTGGCACACGCCAATCAGGAATGCACCTTCGTGAAGACTAGGGTCTTCACGAGGATAAAATGTTGTAGTTGACAAGTTCAACACCCTTAGCATTGGGTCATTGTCAATGGAAAAGTGATAAGTGAGCGTGAAATCTACAAGTATTTTTCCTCGCACCCGATCTCCCGAGGTTGTCTTTGAGACAAACATGGGGATGGAATATGCATGGGATGCGAGACAAACTAGTTGGGCAATCTGATAACTTCAATGTGCACTAGTGAAAATTAAGAATCTAAGGCAAAGAAGGCCCTCCTAACTCTAAGCTCGTGTGATAGATCGATCAACAAGGATGACTGCTCAAGGCTCTAATCAATATCAAGCTCTGGCGTGATTCGGTCTATGGGTTGAGGAATATGTGGAAAATGACACGGATAGTTTCGTGTATGTCTCCGTATAAGGTCATAGGGTGGATGGTAAATATAATTGACTCATGGGTGATTCTATGGCCTAGTCCGAACTCCTTAGCTTTATTAGCTGCTTTATGTCTAACAAGGATAAGCTTCGATGAATGATAGGTGGAAGTGGGTAGATCTCAATACTAGTGTACGTAGGCCAATATCTATGTCTCGATTCACCTATGGATTTGTTGGGCTGTGGGATTTGTGGGTCACAACCGTAGATTCGTGGTTATTGTGGACCTCTTATGGTCATGTGCGGGATCAATCCTAATCCCTAATATCCAATAATCGTATGCTTTCTCAAATTCTATATTCAGAATTACTAAATGTGCGATCTTCTCGGAATATCTTACAGTGTTAGTGCAACTTGAATTCTTAAGGTGGTATCTATATACGTGAGAGTGTCCCCATGCATGTCCGACTATGGAACCAAAGGATCACAACCAAATGTCCGCTCTCTTTCAAACCCTTCTATAGTCATGTAGATATGAATCTAGGGTAATTTGGAGTCCGGTTGATTCAAGAAAACGCATAGTATGTGCTTTGTCGTCTTCTATGTTTAACCCGCTTTTTGGGAATCAATTTGTTGTAAGTTTACCATTGTTCGGAAGACTTGGATCCTAAGATTCTGATCTATATCGCTATTTCGTGATTAGATTGGGTTGGGGCACGATTGGCTCGAATACGTATTCTTTGGGCTCTTTAGGTGCCGTGATTGTCATACAAAAGAAAGTTATATAAATCTAACTAATGACGAAAAAAAAATTCTAATTGTGAAAGATACGTACTATTCATATTCCTAAATCTGATATATCTATCTACTAAACAAAATTTAAAGAACAACTATCTAATATATCTAGAATTAATAACTAAAACAACAAATTAAAATAAACAAAATAACGAGTGTAGCTATTTGTCCACTGCAATTGTGAACCTATTGTAAATAACGAAATAATTGATCTAATCTATTTGAAAGACTCTCGATCCTACCTCGAAGTCGGGAAAGAATCATAGTCTCTTAGAAACTATCAATCCCCACAGACTTCCTAGCAATATCGAAAGTAGAATTGATCAAATAAAGTGATTGGCTACTCTATTTGATATGTTTCTAATTAGAACTTTGAAAGCTAGAACTGGATTACGTAGAGCGATGGCCAATCGATGGTGTGTGTGGCTATGTCCCCTCGGTGTGATCTCCTCGTTCCTTCGTGTTCACTTGGATCCAGAAAGTGTGTAATACTAGCATCAAAAGAAGTAGATATTGGGACAAAGGCAAAACTTAGGATATAGGCTCTTTTTAATACAATGCGAGTAGGAGAGAGATAGCACAAGAGTCGAGCTTGGCTTACGTAATTCCTAAACGGGATTTATTGCGAGTCATGCAACACAAAACGTCCGAACACGAAACTATCTTCGAAGAACAAAACACCTGTAACTTTAATGGATTCCTATTGAAAACAAACTATTCTACTCCATGGATTGGATGAAATATCGACAACATTTGCACAAGATGGGTATGTGGCTTCCTAACACAAAACAACACTAACTAGGCATGCAATGAAAGAAAATAAGAATTCTAAATAAAATGAAAGACTAATCTATTGCAATGAGAAATTGAGGCAAATTTGAGGGCCATTTGCTTGAGCACAAACCAACTATTTATAGCATTTGCATTTACCCAAGGTAAAAACCAAATAGAACTCTTAAACTATAAACAATGGCAAAACACTATTCCGTGGAATCGGAATCATTAATGTAAGCTCATGGTGGTGAAAAAAGTCTGGTAAACGTTGAAATTTACATGAGTCGTGTAAAAAGAGCATTCGGAAAATGCGTAAAGGATTGCCTCCTTCGAGTAGGGCAGCGGTCACGAGACCGCCGCCCAGCAGGGTGGCGGTTTACAATCAAGAGAAAAAGGCCAAGAAAAGAGGGAAAATCTTAAGAGAAAACAAAGCATGCGGGGATAAAGCGGGGCATACGGGATGTTAACACACACTTGGGGAGCTTTTCCAGGATCCCGAATACCTTGCGAGAGACTTGTATCATCATTGGGGAGTACGTGTTACATTGTTCGATGGTGCGGTACCCTACAATTTTGGAGTACGTAAAGTCATCTAGATCTACTCAAATCTAGACTTGAACTTAGTTTCTCTCGTAGGTCGATTAGGGATATGATTTAGCATAGAAGTGACTCACAATGACTTAGGGTAACTAGGCACATCCAATTGACTTAGGTCGATTGAGTATGTCTATATACCCTAGGTCATCACAGTGGTTCCCTATACCAAATTATGTCACTAACTGCTAGGTTAGGGTCAAACCTTGAACAAGTGAACTAATAGAAGTCAGTGAAGACCATTCTAGATAACAAATGCATGGGGTGAAGGACATATTCCATTAGATGAATATGCCATCTAGGAATAGTAACATGAACAGATGTTGGAAATATTTGGCTAAAGTATCACAAGCTACTGGTTACGTTGTCCTATGTAACCTAGTTTAAGAAATGGGATTTCAGATTAATATTGGTAACAAATATTTAGATAGGTTTCTTATATAGAACACTCAATACCCAGAACAAGGTAAGAGAACCAAGTATACTTAGTATACCCTTAGTATTCAATAATTTAAGTTAACATGAGAGATTGGTTAGAGATCGGTTTTGCACAGAATGCCAAAAGAACATCTATTTGAGATTGTTTTTACATTTTTAGCATTTCTATGTGTTTTCATGATTTTTCTAGTATTACTCGGATGCTAACTTGCTCTGTTTTGTGTGTTTTTGGGTGTATGCAGGTGAGAGAGGAGTACATTCGGTGGAGTGAGAGAGGGAGTGTGACTGGCTCCCAGATAGTACTAGATGCACTTTCACAGGATGAGGAGGACACTCTTCAGAGGGCCGGGATACTACGTATCTCACGCGTTCCACATGTTGCACCATCCAGTCACATTCTTTGTGACTTATTCTCCTATTGGGATGCTGATCGGAACACCTTCCGATTACCAGGGGTCCGAGGTGAGTGGACCATCACACTAGAGGACGTTTATCATATTCAGGGGTCTCGATCATTGGGAGACATCTTACCCTTGAGACAGTAGGTTCACGGGCCCAGATAGCATAGTGGGCCACTTATATGGGAGATGCAGTCATCTCCACGGGTTCAAAGAAGGGGGTCAGAGTTCGATCTATTCCTAGTTTGCCCATCCCCTTGCTTCGCCAGGCTATTATGGGGATCCTTGCCTCGAGATTGATTGGGGACAAGGGAGGAGACACACTGTTATATTGCTGGTCCCCCATCATTGCACAAATCGAGGACATGGCAGATTTACGCACAGGGAGCGGATATACTTGGGACTACCTGTCATGACTTATACAGGGTATTCATTTTACGAGGCGATCTTTAAGCCACTCCGACCTGGTCATGAGTTGGGTCTATGAGCACTTCATCCCCTATGGCAGAGGTGTAGAGGTGACAGATCCTAGAGCTGTGAGGGCAGCTAGATGGACAGATATGTCGGTGCTCAGAGCACCTCATCAGCCAGTTGCTTCTTTGACCACTGATGACATGGAGGCCACACCATATCAGACCATGGTAGGCATATGGGGCGAGGAGGCTCTTACTTTGATCTCCTGCTCCACCATAGGGCAGCTTATTGATAGAGTGGGATGAGTGGAGATACACCCCTTTAGCTGAGTTCCTCAGCAGTTTGGCCTACCCTACATGGGCATGCTTCCCCTGGTAGCACCAATATATAGGTCGATTCGAGAGGCCGAGAGGGGTCCTAGAGGCCGGGGTTGGGCAATTGTTACCCCCGGCATTCCCTATTGCATCCAGGAGGGTAGTACGTGCTCGAGGAGATCTGGTGTGCCTCGGGCACCTTTTCTTCCCGGATTGCCACGGGTCCACGCCCATGAAGTAGCAATGACCCCACCGACATAGAATCCAGTGTCGAGGAGTTTATAGGGGAGAGAAAGAGGAGGAGGCGAGGGAGGACATTGATCCTGAGTGGTATGACACTCAGGATATCATGCAGGCAGAGAGGGCCGAGTAGAGTGCAGAGAGAGTTACTCTGGTTTCAGAGGAGCCACTCTCCTAGGGCCATGGTGGGGAGGACAAGTATGTTGTAAGATGCTATGTTGTTCAAGTCACGGGAGCATCACCTCGGTCGATGGCGGCATCCATGGCGGGTGTTCACGCTAGAGATCCATCCTGGAGGCACAGTGATCTAAGTAAGTTACCACCCTTATTTTTAATGCTTTTTTAATTAGGATTACCTTAGTTACTATTTCTCATCTTGTTTTCTTTTGTATTTTATCTCTTGTTTTGTTTCTAATTTTTTCTCCTTTGTTTTGCGAGGCTCGCCGATGAGTGGCGGGACTTGATTCGTAGGGTATGCACCGATACCCTGATGATCCCCATGGAGAGGACCCGCACGAGTTGTGCCTGTGGATCTTTGGGAGCCCTCAAGAGCTGTGGTAGACATCATGCGACATCTTCACCCCAGAGATGACATGTGGCCAGGATGGTATCGACTCTCCGCACGGAGCTAGCGGGGTATAGGATAGCCGAGCGCTTTGATGAGGAGTCATTCTCGTGGCGAGACTATGGTTTCCCCTCGAGATCCTAAGCCCTCTATGCACTCGAGCACCGACGTAGCGCAGTCCTAGGTGCGGGCGTGCACTTCGGAGGGGTCTCGTCTCATAGGGGTTGAGAAGCCACTTGGCTCTCCTAGATTTTGTATGATATATTCTTTTGTATATCCCGGGCTCTTTGAGCGTTTTGACCATGCTTGGTGCATGATGGCATTGTACAAACTTTGATTATCTATATATTTATATTCTCTTTGGATCAGACTTTTGGCATTTATGGCTTTGTTTCCTTTCTAGTTTCCTCATGTAGATTATGATGTTATGCTTGTATGCTCTTTAAAATGTATGCAATGGAAAACAAATGATGCAAGTGTTTACTTTCTTTTTGTATTTCATGATGCTGATATATGGTAATGTAGATACAATGTGATGTTGAATCTTAGTTTCTGTAAGCAATTTTGAACATTTCATATTTGTTTTGGCAAAGTGGTGAAGATAAGCCGGTATGATGAGTAGATAGACTTGCCCCACTCCTAACTCCACACAACTAGTAAGATGTGAGGGCTTATCACCGAGAGCTAAAAAGGGCACAAGTTATGAAATGTGTTGAAATGATTTTGATGAAAGATAGACAAAGCTTTAGCGGAACCAAATTAGGATGCCACAAGCCTACTCCACTCGAGTGACTTCATAGTTTTTGGGATGTAACTTGCTTTGCGGTTTATCTAGACTTAGATCCTTAGATGGCCACATGGTAGACAAAATCTGGGTTTTTAGGATTTTTAATTCTCTTGGAATTTTGAACATCTGATTCATTTGTTTTTGACTCAAGACTTCAAGATTTGAATTGTTTGTCTATGACCTTTTGCATTTGTTTGTCAAGAGGACCCCCTATACTTTGCCCCATGCTACTAGTAAGAAGCGTGGGTTTATCACCATAGGCAAGGCATAGGCGAGTAAGGGCATTTCCATCCTTTCCCAACCCTACGTCACTAGTAAGAGACGCAAGCTCATCACCAAAGGTTGGTGGGGCAAGGAAATGTGTAAATTTAAAATTTTCTGTTTGATTCTATATTTGACTTGTTTATTTGAGCAAAATGTCAGTGTGTTCTTATTTCCAAAGAGATATATATATGGGATAGATGTGACACCATGAAGCTTCTAGAACAGACCATAGGCAAGACACCTATCCTAAGAAGAAACCAAAAGTGAGAATAAACCCATGAGATCTTGGCATGGTTACCGTTAAGACCTTGTCATATCTAGCTTTATTTGATGAAATGATTCCGAGATAGTTTGATGATATCATGGAAATAGAGAAGTACGATTAGAGTGTTTATGCCAACAACATCATGAGTTTGTAATGAATTGCTTTGAGAACAAAATTCCTTGATCACAATTTTTGTACGAAACAAGTGGACAAAATGACCCTAATCTATATGAAGATGCAATGTAGATATAATTATAAGTAGTGCTAGTTGCTTACGCATAGAATCGTTTGAGGTGTAGGGAATTGACTGTTTCGCCAAATTCCTCACCTTCTAGCGTACATAAGAGGTATGCACCATTTCCATAGTCCTTCATGACTCGGTATGGGCCCAACCATTTGGGCCGGAACTTCCTTCCTTCGCCGGTCTTTTTATTGATCCGGCTGTCTAGCCTTAGAACTAGATCACCTTCATATATGTCGCATTCATAGACCTTCTTAGTTATACTCGTGACACATTTGATCAGCATAGACTGCGTCAAGCTTGTTCAAAGCATATAACCTAGCTTCATCTAGACTTTCTAGTTGGGAGAGATATGCTTCTCTATAAGCGTCTTCATCTAGAATCCCTTGTAATGAAATGCGGACTGGGTATTTCAACCTCAAGCGCGAATCGCTTCTACCCGAATACCAGCAAGAAAGGAGTCACTCTTGTTGGTGTTCTTATTGAGCTTCGGTGGGCCCATAAGGCCGGATATAACTTCAAATGCCAATCTCGTTTGTTTTCTCTCACCGTTTTAAGGAGAATGGCTTTTAATGTTTTGTTTGTCACCTCAGCCTGTCCATTGGCTTCGAGGGTAATACAAGAGGCAGTATGATGGCTTATTTTAAATTTATTGCACAATTCTGAACTTTTTCATTCTTAAAGAAGTCCCATTATCTGAGATAATGATTTGCGGACACCGTATTCTGAAATGATTTGGTTCAAAATGAACTTGGCGATTACGGAACCCAAGATACGGTAGTAAGAGGCATAGCCTCTACCCACTTGGTAAAATATTCGGTGGTTGTGATTATGAAATTATGGCCGTCAGTGGATGAGGAGAGAATTTCCCTATTAAATCTAGGCCCCATGTGGAAAAGGGCCACGGAGTAGCGATTGGTTGTAGAGCTTATCTTTGGCATGTGAATCTCATGGGAGAATTCTTGACACTTATGACACTGGCGTCTGAAAACTCTTTGCATCATGTTCAGAGTGGGCCAGAAATAGCCCATTCGATGTGTTTTATGAGTGGTGGCATGGCCACCGAAGTGGCCTCCACACATTCCACTGTGAGATTCATGGAGAATCTTCTTGGATTCTTCTGTGTCGACACATCTTAGAAGCATTCCATCGAACGCTTTTCGATAGAGGACTTGTTCTATAATGACATATTTCGCTACGATAATGCGTAACCACCTTCTTTGTTGCGGAGTAGCACCTTCTAGATATGTATGGTCCATGATATAATTAATGATATCAGTGTACTAAGGACACTCGGAGATAGAAGGTCCAGATCTACTAGATCGCCCCCGCCTAATGGGTTATCAGCTAACCAATCCATGATGATTTTTCCCTTAACGGACTTCTAATTTACAAATGTTAATTCGAATTCTCCCATTAAGGTTATAAAATGTCTAGCCTTTTTAGACAAGGACCCTTGCATGAGGAAAGTTCGTAAATGGTCCTGTTTTTACCATGACCCTTGTTTCTTGATTTAACATATAATGTCTTAAGTGTTTGGTTGCAAAGACTATGGTGAGGCATTCTCGTTCCGCTTGCGTGTAGCGTGTTTCATAGTCAAGAAATGTCTGGCTAATGAAATAGATCACACATTCTTTATCATGTCATCGTCTTCTTGAGCCAAAGATATAGCTAGCGAGACATTGGTAGTGGTGAATATAAAATTAACGGGTGATCGGCTTAGGTGGCATTAGCGTAGGTGGTGATAACAATAAATGCTTAACTGTGTCAAAAGCTTCATTGCAATATTCAGTCCAATCAATGCTATAATCTTTCTTGAGTAGATTGTTGATTGGATGAATGGCGAAACTTAAGTCCGGGATGAATCTCTGGATTGCACCAAGATTTCTGAGAAATGACCTAATTCCATATTCATCTCGAAGGTGGGACCATTTTGAGGACAGCCCGAATTTTGGTTGGGTCAACATCGATCCCGCGTGATGATATAATGTAACCTAGGAGCTTCCCTCCTATCACACTAAAGACACATTTTTCTGGATTTAGCGTGACTCCGTATTCTATCAGACGTGAAAGAATGATGCGAAGCACTTCCGGATGGTCACAACGCTTCTTGGCCTTAGCCAACAAGTCATCTATGTAGGATTCCATGATTTGATGAATTAGATCATGAAATATATATGTCATAACTCGCTGGTATGTAGCACTAGCGTTCTTGAGACCGAATGGCATAACAACGTAGCAATAGGTTCCCCAAGGAGTTATAAACATGGTTTTAGCTTGATCTTGTTCAGATATTTTGATTTGATTGTATCCCGAGAATCCATCCATGAGAGACAAAAGTTCAAATCCAGCTGTTGCATCAACAATGACATCAATGGATGGCAACGGGAAGTCGTCTTTAGGACACGCTTTGTTAATGTCTCGAAATCTATGCAGATGCGTATCTTTCCATTCTTTTTGAGAACGGGAACGATATTAGATACCCATTGAGAGTAATCGACTGGTTTGATGAATCCTACTTGGAGGAGCTTTATTACCTCCTCTTTTACCATGAGAGCTACCTTGGGTTTCATTGGTCTTGATTTTTGCTTAACCGGTTTTGCATCTGATTTAGTGACGAGGTTGTGTACCGCAATGTGGGGTGCAACTCCTGTCATTTCCTTATAATTAAATGCAAACGCCTTCTGATGTTCCTTGAGGATCCGAGTGTGTATTTCTACTTCTAATGGAGTTAACAAGGATCCTAACTTCAGTATCCTTGGTTCATCTTCCGTTCCGATGTTAATATCAATTGTTTCTTCGATTAAAGAAGTGTTACCTTCTTCAAACTTAGGTGGGGCTGGAGGTAGTTCCATCTCGTCTCCGTTCTCGACTGTGTATATGCTGGGTTCCTTTTTTGGGGGAAACTCTGTCATGGGATTCCCGTAATAGGAAGATGAATGCGGGATCAAAGATGAATCTACCACGTGATGGGTGAGATGTAACACCACATAGGCATTTAAGAAATCAAGAATGGTTGTATCACTATCGATGTGGTCTAGGATAGTATATTTTTCAATTCTATTTAAAAGAGGATTTGACATTGTTTTTATCAATGGTTCATCACGAAGGGATATCATGAAACGTATATCCTCTAACTTACTATTTGGAGTAAAGCACGATGCTGAGGTTGCTATTTAGTCGGTGATAAGATTTTGTTCTCACGGGATTGTTTGATTGATATCAAGTCAAACTGTTTTGTAGAGTTGTAAATGCTCGGCTTTGGTTTCATACATCTCAAAGAAATTTATTTGCTACAAATTCTGCAAGTCTCCTAACACTGATGTTATCAACACTTGATTCTCTTAGCTAGGATGAGGCCAAGGAGAAGGGCTTTATACTGGCGCCGTTGTTAGTGCATTCAAATTTTAGCTTAAAGGCAAATGGTAGGAATTTTCCCTTAGGAGAAGTAAGGATTACATCTACCCCACTTCGTAACAACATATAGCTCCATCGAAATGGAGAATCTAATACTTAGTGGGAATATGGGCACTAGGATATTTGTTGTGTTAACATCTTCTACCTCTACCATGCAGAGATCTACCGCTGGAAGAGAGCCGACACCTAGGGTGCACCCCATGCCTACAGAATCAAATGGTAGGAACATTGGTAGATCTTGTTCTAGTAATTCGACAATTTTTGTAGTAGTTCCTAATGATACTGTTTCTATAGTGTTAGCCTCATCTTTGGGGGCTGGGGTTGTCTTGACTAGACTCATAGTCTCAAGATCTGTCGTAGGTACCACCTTTTCTTCCGGTTTCGTGTCGGTAGGTTTATTAAGTTGTTTTGTTGGGAGTTCAAACTCGAGTGCATGCCCGTCTTTTCTTTAAGTTAGCTAGGTGTACATCGAATGGTTTTGGATCACCTTTGCTACGAATATCTTTCCTTAGTGTAAAAACCTTACTTCTTGAAATAGCGTAGAAGGGATTGCCTTCATACGGTGTATCCATGGTCGGCCGAGGATCATATTATAGTTGGTTTTCCGATCTATAATATAAAACTCGGTCGAGGATTGTTTTGGGTCCTAAGGTGACCGGTAGTATTATTGTTCCACTGAGGTGGCTTGAAGGCCGTCATAGCCTCTTAGTGTATTTCAGATCGTGGAACAATTGGTTTCTCCATACGCTAGCTTTTGAAGGAAAGAGAAAGGAACTATGTTAACTCTGCCCCATCATCAACCATCGCGTGTTTCACATAATTGTTATAAACCCACACTTGCAGTGTAAGGCCGGATCACCTCGGCGTGTGATCTCGGCATCTATTGGCATTTTGTTTATTTCGAATATGAATTTGACATCCCTATTCGGCTACCTCGGAGGATGGATATCAAAGTCTATATGGTTTACTGTGTTTCGGAGGTGGAGTGATGCTAATTAGATGACCTAAACCCAATGCTTCTAAAAGAGCTGCCCTATGAGCGGGGAGTTTTTCAACAAATCCAAAAAGGAGATGTGTGAAAGGTTTTTTAGATCATTAATTAAGTCATAAGCACCCACGGGCTTCATTAATACTTGTAGGATATTGTTTGTCCGTGACAAGTGGCTTGGACTTGGCTGAGAGAAATACTCTCGTGTCCTTGTTACAACTTCTATGGGTAGTTCGGCATCTAACTCCACTAATCTGACTATCTTAGGTCGTGGCTGACTTCCTAGTTGTGGCACAACTAATGGATTTAGTGAAGTTGAAGCTTCATGATCATTGTTTCCTACAATTACACCCTTGTTTGTCCCACTTGGATTTAACTTGTTATTGTTGTGATTTGGGAGTGGATCATTGAAGATCTTGAGGGGTGCATTTTGAGGGGAAACTGCCCTTGTGAAAGTATTTGGTGCTGGTGACGTAGGATCTGCCAAGAACATATCTATGAAAAGTTGTCTTTGTTCATCTAGAAAGCGTTGCATGAATTTATTGTAGTCATGGCACGTTCTAGTGTCATGGCCCCAAATTTTGTGGAAACCACAATACGAATTAGGATTGTAATTCCTAGTTTGTTGGTTTGGTGCATATTGTGGCCCAAAACTTTGATCAAACCGTTGCCTATTAAAGTTTTGTGTTTGTTGTTTTTGGTTTGAATTGGTTTTGATTTGGATCTCGTGTAGGGATTTTCCGTTGTTGTTGTTCTTTGTGGATGATTAAAATCCACCGCATCAATTATCGGGTAAAGTTGTTGTTTCATTGATTGTTTATTTGTGGTGGAGTATTCACAACATTTGTCTTTCTAGCCTTGATCGGTTACTCCATCCGTTGTCACTCCGTGATTTTTGTTAAGAATTTTAGGTCCTTGATTGACATTCGTGATAGTAGGATAAATTGTAGTTTTTGGTTGAAGGTAATTAACCTCTCGTTTGCTCCATATGTCTCTTGTGACCACTATCAATTACCACTTGATCTATTTGGAGAGCACTCTCAAGTACTTGATTGTAAGTTCTTAGTGGAAACTTGGACTTCTTCCTTTACTTCTCTGCTTTGAGAGAATGAAGGAATAAATCACATAGTTCCATCTGATCCATGTTCGAGCACTTGCCAAAATAGAGAACTATGTGACACCTCTCTGGATGAAATGGGCAACAAATTCATTGTGTTCTTGTTTAATGTGCAAGAATTCCCTGATTCCTATGCTTAATAGTTTGTTCATGTCAAATGCCTTGATGAACTCTGAAATGAGTTGTTTGAATGAATGGATGGAAGTCTTAGGTATTCTATAATACCAATCGAGAGCAATACCTTGCAAAGTCTTAGGAAATATTTTAGCAACAACCCCATCCCATGGGAGTAGTTCTCGGATGGCTGTTTGCGTAAGCCTTGATATGCGCATTCGGATCTCCCTCACCTTTGTATTTGGGAAAGTTGGGAAGAGGCCTTGGAAGCATTACACTTCATATGGTGAAATCTAAGGGCTCTTTCAAATATTCTGAGTAAGTCCCTATCACATAGGTTTCGACCATTGATGGTGCTTGTTGAGGGAGTGGAGGTGGAATGGGTTGTTGATATGGCATTGCATATGCATTGGTAGGAGCATAAGGGAACCCTTGTGGTTGAGTAAAAATACCGGGAGAGGAGAACATATCCCCTTGTGGTGATTTGGAGTACATGTTTAAGTATGAAGGGGTATTGTCCAAGAATGGATTATTTTGTACTAGACCGGGAGGTATTGGAACGGTGTTAGAAATGGTGGTTCTAATCGGCATTTGTTGTGAATACTGAGGAGTCATACCTAACGTGCCTAATCCTGTGAGGAGGTCTACCTGGCTAGGATGGTGTGGAGGATTAGGATTTCCTGCCTACATGAACTGAGAATGGTGATTTTCCTGAGCAAGTTCTAATCCCCTAACTTTTTCTACTAACGTTGAAATGACTTCATTTGGTGAAGTCACGGTGTTTTGCTTTAGTGGCGTCTATTGTATATCATGGTGTTGTATAGGCATGTGATATCCTGATATGAATTGATCGCTGCCCTGCCAAGTTTCTCCGAGGGTATTTTCTATATGTAGTGGCATAGAGGTATTTTCTCGAAAAAGACCTCGGGTTGTGTTTGTAAACCTCCTATAGGTGGGTACATACTTCGAGAATGTTGTTCATTCTTGGCATAACGTACCGAATGTTCATCATCTAAACCTAGGTATGAGTCTGATTGTCTACTAATTTGTGGTCTAAGTAGTACCTGAGGAGACGAAATTGATTCTCCTATGAGTGTCATATTGTTCGAGCCTGAAGGCTCTGTTTGTTGTGTTTGAGCGAATTGTTCCAACTCCTCTGTTTGGAGGGATGATGAGGTATATCGATCCTCGGAGTTTGTGTTGACAAGCGGTCGGTTGAGTAATTATCACCCCATACCGAGAGCGAGGGTGATGATTGTCTATTCTGTTGGGCGTAGTATGCCTCAAGACCCAAGAGGGTTTGCCATATGCATCGAATCCTGACATATTTGGGGGGTATATGAATACCCACAGAATAATGGGAAGGAGTGAAGATGATGGTGAAATCTAATGAGGTAGTAAAGATAAAAGAGTCTTTTTTTTAATTTGAAAGAACCAGTAGAAATCTGATTCCAGACCAAAAAGTAGAAAGCTTCACGTCGGGTTCACCAATTTTGTATGATGGAAAAGTGACAAGTGAGCATGGAAATCTACAAGTAACTTTTCCTCACACCCGACCTCCCGAGGTCGTCGTGCCAGAGACAAATGGTGGGGATGGAATATGCGTGGGATGTAGACAAACTAGTTGGGTAATTTGATATCTTTGGCGCACACTAGTGGAAATTGTGAATCTAAGGAAAAGAAGGCCCTCCTAACCTCGAATCGGTGTGATAGATCGATTAGCAAGGATGACTACTCGAAGGCTCTAATCAATATCAAGCTCGCGTGATTTGGTCTATGGGTTGTGGAATACGTGGAAAATGACCAGGATAGTTTCGTGTATGTCTCCGGATAAGGTCATAGGGTGGATGGTAAATATTATTGACTCATGGGTGATTCTCTCGGACTAGTCCGAACTCCTTAGCTTTATTAGTTGCTTTATGTCTAACGAGGATAATTGTTCAATGATGATAGGTGGAAGTGGAGTAGATCTCGAATACTAGTGTACGTAGGCCAATATCTATGTCTGATTCACCTATGGATTTGTTGGGCTATGGGATTTGTGGGTCACAACTATAGATTTTTGGTTGTTGTGGACCTACTATGGTCATGTGCGGGATCAATCCCTAATCCCTAATATCCAATAATCGTATGCTTTCTTAGCTTCTATATTCGTAATTAATAATCGTGCGATCTTCTCGGAATATCTTACAAGCATTCGTGTAACCTAAATTCTTAAGTGGTATCTATATCTCGTGAGAGTGTCCCTGGTCGTCATTTGTGAAACCAAAGGATCACAACCAAATGTCCGCTCTCTTTCAAACCCTTCTACAGTCATGTAGATATGAATCTAGGGTAATCTGTAGTCTGGTTGATTTGACCAAAACGTATGCGCTTTGTCGTCTTCTATGTTTAACCCGCTTAACTGGGAATCAATTTGTTGTAAGTTTACCATTGTTCGGAAGACTTGGATCCTAAGATTCTGATCTATATCAGTTATTTCTGTGATTAGATTGGGTTGGGGCACGATTGGCTCGAATACGTATTCTTTGGGCTCTTTAGGTGCCGTGATTGTCATACAAAAGAAAGTTATATAAATCTAACTAATGACAGAAAAGCTAATTGTGAAAGATACGTCTATTCATATTCCTAAATCTGATATATCTATCTACTAAACAAAATTTAAAGAACAACTATCTAATATATCTAGAATTGATAACTAAAACAACAAATTAAAACAAACAAAATAACCGAGTGTAGCTATTTGTCTGTGCAACTGTGAACCTATTCTAAATAACGAAATAATTGATCTAATCTATTTGAAAGACTCTCGATCCTACCTCAGAAGTCGGGGAAAGAATCATAGTCTCTTAGAAACTATCAATCCCCACAGCTTCCCTAGCAATATCGAAAGTAGAATTGACTGAAATAAAGTGATTGGCTACTCTATTTGATATGTTTCTAATTAGAACTTTGAAAGCTAGAACCTGGATTCTGTAGAATAGTGGTGAATCCGATGGTGTGTGTGGCTATGTCCCCTCAGTGTGATCTCCTCGTTCCTTCGTGTTCACTTGGATCTAGAAAAGCATGTAATGCTAGCATCAATAGAAGTAGATATTGGGACAAAGGCAGCTTAGGATACAGACTGAATACAATGTGAGTAGGAGAGAGATAGCACAAGAGTATAGAGCTTGGCTTATGCAATTCCTAGCGGGATTTATTGCGAGTCATGCAACATAAAATGTCCAGAACCTAAAACTATCCTGTTTGAAGAACAAAACCTGCAACTTTAATGGCTTCCTATTGAAAACAAACTATTCTACTCCAATGGATTGGATGAAATATCAACAACATTTACACAAGATGGATATGTGGCTTCCTAACAACAAAACAACACTAACTAGGCATGCAATGAAAGAAACTAAGAATTCTAAATAAAATGAAAGACTAATCTATTGCAATGAGAAATTCAGAGGCAAATTTGAGGGGCCATTTGCTTGAGCACAAGCCAACTATTTATAGCATTTGCATTTACCCAAGGTAAAAACCAAATAGAACTCTTAAACTATAAACAATGGCAAAACACTATTCTAGGGAACCAGAATCATTAATGCAAGCTCATGGCGGTGAAAAAAAGCTAGTAAACATTGAAATTTACGTGAGTTGTGTAAAAGAGCATTTTGGAAAACACGTAAGGATCGCCGCCTAAGCGGGGCGGCGGTTCTGAGACCGCCGCCCTACTTAGGGCAGCGGTCACGAGAGCTGCTGCCCCTGTAGGGCAGCGGTTTCACAATCAAGAGCAAAAGGCCAAGAAAAGAGGGAAAAAGAGAAAAAAAGCACACGGGGGATAAGTAGGGCATACGGGATGTTAACACACACTTGGGGAGCTTTTTTGGATCCCGAACACCTTTCGAGGAGACTTGTATCATCATTGGGGTACGTGTTACATTTTTCCGGTGGTGCAGTACCCTACAATTTTGGGTACGTATAGTCATCTAGATCTACTCAAATCTAGGCTTGAACTTAGTTTCTCTCTAGGTCATATTAGGGATATGATTTAGCATAGGAAGTGACTCACAATGACTTAGGGTAACTAAGCACATCCAATTGACTTAGGTCGATTGAGTATATCTATATACCCTAGGTCATCGCGAGTGGTTCCCTATACCAAATTATGTCACTAACCTGGGTTAGGGTCAAACCTTGAACAAGTAAACTAATAGAAGTCAGTGAAGACCATTCTAGATAACAAATGAGTGGGGTGAAGGACATATTCCGTTAGATGAATATGCCATCTAGGAATAGTAACATGAGAATAGTATGTTGGAAATATTTGGCTAAAGTTTTGCAAGCTTCACATGTTACGTTGTCCTATGTCACCTAGTTTAAGAAATGAGATTTCAGATGAATATTGGTAACAAATATTCAGATAGGTTTCTTATACAGAACACTCAATACCTAGAACAAGGTAAGAGAACCAAGTATACTTAGTATACACTTAGTATTCAATACTTTAAGTTAACATGAGAGATCGGTTAGAAACCAAGTCATGAAATGAGAGATCGGTAGTTCACCGAGTCATTTACAGATGCATATGGTTATCTATTATGAGATTGATTGACATGGAATGTGTGTTCTAAATTATGATTATTTAGAATAGAGAACATTATGTATAATTTTTTTCCTTGTTTCTAAAGTCTTAAAATGGGAATGTTACACATAAATTACAACTTTCATTTTCCAAAATTATTACATACTCAACGCTTTTCTTCACATTTGAGTCATAATACATATAACCAAGGGTACACTTAAATAACATAATCTGTAATCGGTAACAAATTTCTTCCCAAAGATTAATATGGGTTTCACATAACAAGGTAATACAAAATAGTATTTTTCCACCACTACTTCCACTATCAAACTTCATATCCAAACACACCAAAAGGGATGTGCAAGAAACATTCACCTCCTAGCCTTGTAACATGGAAAGTCCCTTCTCATTTGCCCCACAAATCCCCTAACTCATGAAAAGTCTCCATAGCCAACACCAAAACTTGGATCACTAAAATTCCCAACTTCCCAACACACATACATTCAAGAAAATTCAACCAAACATACATACAAGAGAACTCAAAGATAAAACGAGATAAAATGCAAGAGGAGCACGCACTATCAAGATTTAGTTAGCTTGTAAAGGGGAGCAAGAGGTTTTCCAAGCCACTTATCACTCCACTAAGGGATTGGGAATGAGTTATTGATTCCTCCAAGTAATAAAATAAGAATGCATTCATAGTTATTCCTCCACCTAGTTTATTCAAAATCCACTTATCCCTCCACTAGAACCAAGCCAAGGACCCTTTGGTTCCTCCATAATAGGTTAACAAGTTTACTTTGGTTTTAACCTCCACTTATACTTCCTTAATGACTATACGTTCCCCATACACACAATACACTTGATATCCCCACAATGGGTGCAAATCAAGTAGAAAACACAAGGAAAACTTCATACAACTCAAATGAGCACAAAAACACATACATTCCATCAAAGGATGGTAAATTAAACCAACAATTACAAGAAATTAACAAGGAAAGGTACCAACCTCTTACTCATCTTGTCCTCTTTTCCAATACCAAGACTTCAAGCACTCCAAACTAATTCAACAACATATACCTAAGATGAAGGCTCACCTAAGTGAGATAAATAATCTCCTTTAAATAGAAAAATACCCAAGGGGTACTCCTTAAAATGGTTCCAAGTGGCAACATCCTAAGTTCCCAAGACAAATCCAAATCCCCAAAATCATTAATTCAAACCCATGCCCACATGGGCCAAATCAAGATCATAATCCAAAATCAATCACTTCACATAAATGCACTTACAAGAAAAGACATGGGAAAGTAACATGGCCAAAATTTAACAACTCAAAATAAATAAGACTCAAATCACAAGTCATTCTCATAAGCAAATTACATCAAAAATAAATATGAGGTATATGGAAAGTTTCCCAAGGTTCATTATGGGGTCTTTATGAGCCCCAAAATGGCCTAAAAATCTTACAAAAATTACACCTACCCCATGGGTAGGTGTATGGAAGAGTTTTGGGAGTGAAGTGGCCCCAATGTTAAAATCCGAAATTTCCAAAATAAAAAGTCTTCACCCACTCCAACAAGGCAATAATCCACTCAAAATAGTAAATAAATATCCCCCATAATCAAATAATTTTTTTAACTTCAAAACACATTAATTAAAGCAATTAATTTAGCTAAGGGTCTCATGAAAGTGTCAAGTAACAAGAAAAGGTAAGGAAATTAATCAAATTTAGCACTTGTCACCATATACATAGTCCCATCCCTCTAATTCCAAGTTCGGTGACTTGTGTTGGCTAAAAAGCTTCACATGAGTTAGTACCCTCTATCCTCTCTGGTGTATTTAGTTTTTATTTCTTCTTATGTAGCATTTGGGCACTTTTTCACCATCTTCACACTCAACACACAATCACACCTGCTCGAAATGATATGAAAATTAATCGTAACTATGCACAATCATGACAATCAACCAATTCATGCACAACTCAAAAATCAATTTCTCAAGCGTCAATCAAGTTCATAGAATTCCATAGATATTTATTTTAACAATACTAGTTAAATATCATATAGACTAAATCAAATTGCATTATTTAACCACATACTTATCATTTCACCATTCATCATTTAAAATCAATTTGACACACACACACATACCCAAAACTCAAAAACTTAGATTATGCAAATAAATTTCCAAAAACACTTCTCTTAAATCAAATATCTCTATGATTTACCATATTTATAATGATGACCAATCTAATTCATGAATACATTCCTATTACTTCCATTTCCATGGTCTAATAACTCATTCAACATCTAATTATTTATAGTTTCTAAATTTATTTCTAAAATTCTAATTTGATCCATCATTTGGATCATATTTTTAACCACAAAGTTCATTATTCTATTCCCAACCGATCAAACAACATCAAAGTTATAATCAATCTCATTTCACGCACCACTTTCTAGTTTACTTTAAGCACAACAAAACCTATAAATGTATATATATTAATTTTAGTAATATCATTCAAGATTTACATCTCCAAGCAATTTTTGGGTTACAAAAGTCATGAACCCTATGCCGAAATAAACATGATTGTTAAAACATCACTAAATCCCTATAATTGGCTTAACTATAGCCCAAATAGTGTTGTAAGAAAATGGGCATTACATTCCTCTCCCCTTAAACATGAATTCCTCTTATAAGTCACAAGGGGGTTCCAAAATCCATAATAAATAATACAAATGGTACAATCATCTCTTTTTGTGAGGTTTGACATACTACTTCTCTAAAGATATCCATCCACCACGAGGTCTGGGTCCATCTTCAGAACCAATGATGAATATTAGAACAACCTCACAAACCGTGAACTATATAAATGTGGTACAAATACCATACACAAACACATAATAAGGTTAGGTTTTATGACGATATGAAGAGATTTCTATTATAGGGTTAGCACAAGGACCTTTATCACTAGAAAATGGCCCTTATACACACAATCCTAGGCTTGCGATTAACTCAATTACTAACAAGGATGTTCTAGAGGAAAGGATGAAGTTAAACACTAATCATCTAAATTTTTTTCTATTAACAACGCCATCACAATATGCTCTCTTGCGAATCATAGTGAAGGATAGACTTCCTAAGTTCTATGAAGATTGGAAGTTCTTTGTTCACTCAAATTTTTCTTTTATCAAGTTTGATAGGTTTCAAGTGCACTTAGGTGCACTTTGAATTTATGTGTTTTTTCCTTAGTAATCTCCCTTCGTTATAGTTACTTACAAGGTCTTGCCTCTATTAGTTTTGATTACTTATATTTATTTTATTTCAATTATCTTTTTCCCATGTTTGGGTTTTAGACATTTTACCTTGTCCTTTAACTTACTATGTTTCCATTAACATACTATTTCAATCTTTTTATACGTATGCATATTCTAAAATATCCTGTTCTACTCATCTATTATTCTAAATCTCACTGGTTTGAGTTATCTTTATTGATTCATTCTAGCTTAATTTGTGTTACAAATCATTATTTACCATGCTATAGATTTCTAATCCATTATCATTTAATTTGTTTTCCCTTGCTTACTACTATTTGGTGGTTTCAAGTGGTGCACCACATCTCACTTTCCCTCTCATTCGAAGAGTGGTTTTATTTAATGCCCCCTAGTTAATCTTCCATTCAAGTTTTAACTTATTAATACTTGTAACTTGTTCATGGACAATTAAATTTTCTTCTTAAAACTTTTTAATTTTAACAAGACCTTTTAAACCATACTTTTCTTCCTTGTTAAACTATTAGGGTTCATTAAAATTTTTTATTGTAGCTTGCGATTTAATATTTTATGTCTTACCCTTGCCCATTCTATTATTAAACCCTTTTCTTAAAACAAACCATTGAAAACCAATTAGATTATATGACTCCTTATTATGGATTAATACTTGTTACTACCTCATTTCCTTTTTCTCCTTACAATATTAATTTTATACCTAATTTAGTTATTATTAATTTTTTAGAGTCTTCTTCTTGTACTATAACAATGTTTGGTACTCGCTTTAGACTATGTTTACATTTTGCTAGAGTTCACTTTTTTATACTTATTTATAACATTCCTATTCAAGCATTCAATTTGTTCATTCTAATTTTTTTAACACAAACTTATTATTAGTTATTATAAATTTACTATTTACATGAACATGCCTCATTACTCCCCACACTCATGTAGATGTCTCATTAGTTTATTTACAACAATTTACCCTCTTATTATTTTCCCAAGCTACGATAATCTTTGTTTGGTTTGTTTGGATGGGTCATATAAATCTTAGCTCATAGTTGTCCCATCTATACTTGATCATTTCCAAAATATTTTCAAATTATTACTTCTACTCCTTATCTTACAATTTTCTTGTTATTTCCACTATTTTTGTCACCAATTAGTGTTGTTTAGGTGTAAAGGAAAAAGTGAATCCACCTAGGTTTTTAATTATTCACAAGATAAAGCTTAAATCATGATCAATTTCTCACTCCTATAGGTGTCACAACATCCTCAAAGGTTATACGGGGAAGAAAACATACATAAAGTCCTAAGTACACAATAATATATAATAAAATTTCACTTCCTTCATTTACATTCCTAAACAACTCACAAGATTATCTATGCATATCATTAAAATAACGACTAAAGGAATTACTAATGAATAGTTATTTCCCCAACCCGTAGAGTTCCGTAGTGCCAATCGTCGTGTGGGGGTGATATGGGTCATTGTGGGAACATATTCTAATGGTGTCACTCGATCCATAGTGTGGCAACTTCCCAAGCTCATTCCTTCTACATGACTCTAACCCTAGCTCAATATCATTGGGCCCATGTAATCTAATCTCGCAAGCTCTTGAAATTGAATTGTCTAAAGGTGGTATGACAAGGCCCTTTTATTCTCCTCTAAGGATCGACATGAACATACATGTAAAATTTGGTCCCATTGAAGATGATGCCCATGCCTAGTACATCCATACGTCTCCTATTAGAATGAGAAACGACCACAATGTACCTAATGTACACATGGGTGCCAGTGGTGAGGCTATGTAGAATTTGGGGCTATGATGTGTCACATGTGTGGTTCTAATTTATCTACCTCATGCTATATTCTAAAATTATGAAAATATAATGACCTTAATTCTCCTCAAACCTCTCGTAATTATACATGTATATCTCAGTAGACATAAAATCACACACTTGGGTATATTTCTAGGTCCTAAAAGCATACTAGCATTTACATGATTCATAAGCAAGAAAACTAGTGGTTGAAAAATATATTTGGACTTTTTTCTTTGTCTCTTTCTTTTTATTTGGTCTTACACCCTACAACCCAATCAAAATTTACTTTTTATGTTTTATGGATTCGAGACACTAGTGCTCACCAGAAAATAGTTCCTGTGCGCCCTATCCCCTCTAGGTGCCCTTGACCCTTTTTACCTTACTCACTCTTTTTGGGTCTATTTTATATTTTGGGAATATTTTTCACTTATGGGTCGGCCTTCCAGTTGTCAATTACAAAATTCAAACAAGGGAATCATATATATATATATATATATATATATATATATATATATATATACATAGTCATACTTTCAAAATGAGGACCATGCACTAAACATTAAGATCATTACCTAAGCTTGCATTCAAAAGGTACCTAAGCACTTCAAATCATCCATCTAGCATCCATTCAAGGGACAAGAGAATTCATATTTTGCATATAATGCATAGAAAGGGGAAGTTCATTATATTCCATACACACATGTTATACATTTTGACATCCTAGATCTAGCCCACTATCAAAGTGCAACTTGCACTTTGGGGGCATCCTAGGGCACAATTTCTACACACATTCACAATAACTACATGGAGTCTGAGATGTAGTGCAACAATTGGTTGTAAGTTCAATCTCGGGGTGATCGCAGTGGTCAGTCACAACTCCCATTCTACATATTTTTTTTTAGATTTGATGTGGTTTATGGGTTTTTGTAAGTGAACATCTCTTTTGTAGGTTACAGGTACCTTCGGCGATCATAGTGTGAACAAAAATTAATCAACAAAGAATAATTGTGACACCCTAGTGACACAATAGAAACCAACTATGAGCTCCCGAGTAGTCATAGTGCCCCAGAACCAATCTACAGCAAAGCCCAGGTGCCCTTGCATTATCCTGGCACCCATGTGTTACGGCTTCATCCTTGCATGTTTGAATTTACTAGTGTGAAGTAACGACAATATTCCCAGTTTGTGCATCACTTCTCTATACCCATATCAGTTCTAGATTGAGTGTAAATCAGTTAAGTCTCTTCATCTATCTTATGCTTAGTGTTTCATATTTATATCTTAGTTTGCTTGTGTCATTTCTATATTTTATCATTTATTTCAAAAGTGACTCTGCAATATTTAGATTTAATTAATCCAAATTAAATTAAATCATTTAGTGAACCCCACTCATGATCATACACTTGGATCCTCTTTTCTTCTTCTTTCATGGATCCTAAAAATACTTTAGTCTCCTTGCATCAATTACTTCAAATGCACCACCTTGCAAATATATTCCTCAAAAAACCCTAGACACTATGTATCTACCTCGTAATATACCACCCACTCAAGTAAGTTCCATTTTTGATTGTCTATCTGATGAATCTATTGGTCCTAATCCTCCATCCAATCAACCCATCTTAGAGTCAATTCAAGATTTACATTATTTATTTCAAGATAAAATTCAAGCTATGGAAACAATGATTACATCTCTTAAAGCTGAAATCCAACATCTCAAGGATGCTTCTCAAGCCCATGCTTGTTCTTCTTCTACATCTCATCCTACTTCTATGTCTTCTACATGTAATCATATCAGTGAACCTCAAGTATTACCACTACCCACACCTCTCAAGTTTGATCCAAATGCTAAGAAACATGATATTCTTCCTTAGCTCCTCACTCATCAATTGATCAACTTGCCAACTACTTATTGCTATCCTCCTTATCGACTTGCAAAATACCAAGGTCACACATATTACAATTATCATCAATTAATGGACATAATGAAAGTGATTTCTATGCTTTAAAATGAAGAATCAAGCACCTTGAGCATGAGGGTTTTATTTCATTTTCTTCACAACGTTCTGCTACATCTCCAATTGCTAATCCCAATGGGCTCCCAAATCAAATCCACATATGTATAATAAGCATCACTCCATAATCACAAATGTTTCTTCTTCAATAAGTAAAACTCCTCTTATCTAACCTAGTTTCAGACCATATTCAAAACTATCTACCCTATTATCTCCTCTTATCACATCTTCTACAACATTATCAATTCTAGCTAAGAAACTACCTTTAACAATTAGTCTATCCCCTCCTCCTCTCAAGCCTTCTACAATGTTACCAATTCCAAATAAAACAACCACCTTTCAAAATCAGTCTAGCCCATCCTCTCAAGCCTTCTACGCAATGTTACCAATTCCAACTAAGTAACCTCCTCTAAAAATCAGCCCATCTCCTCCTCCTATCAAGTCTTCTACAACGTTATCAATCCCAAATAAGCTACCACCATTCAAGATCCCTCCCCACCCTACTCCACTTCCGCATCCAATTCTCTTTGTCAAACAAGTTAATCCTTACATTGATGGCTAAGACACATCTCAAACTCTACCACCATGGCATGGTCCTTCTCACATCACCACATATAACTCCATCACTCACATACTTGGGTGGCATCGCAACTTATTTACCCCATTTGTTACTCTCAAAGTGTCCACTTCTACATTTCAATCTCCATGCTTAATGTATAAATATTTCCTAGCATTCACACATCCCCTTTGATACACACACAACACAATCATTACCCTATGATGCACTCTAGTTCCATGGTTCATACTCGATTGGTGAGGGTCTAAATCTGAAATGGGCCTCACACCATTCAATTTTCATGCTCTATGCTTCATGACCTATCTTTCTAGCACACATTCTCAAACCATTTCCTAATGACAAACTATTGTTCTATGGTTCATTCTTGATTATTAAGGGGTATTTTATAAATGAACCTCATTTCATACACATCCGTTGGGGGAATGCTTCTCCTATCACATTCACACATTACATTCCATTCCATCACACTCATTCATTGCATTTACATATCTTGGTTGCACTTAATTTTGTTTACTTATAGTACTTACATGTTACACTTTATTTTCCATGCTAGCCAGATACTCAATATGTCATTATCTTTATCATATACACATGTGCATTCACTTGGTATCTAGTTGTGAATGTAGATTTCTTATAAATTTTCACACGTTGCAATGATGCTTGGCACTATACCTTTTACTAGTCCCACCAAGGCTCCTGGGGCATCTACTTTTACTACTCTCACACATTACATGTGCTATTGTTTCATCATTTACTATTTATACTTTCTAGCACATTACTTTCCATTGATACATACATGCCTTGACATACTATTTATCTTTCTAACATGCTAATGGGTGCTTCATGTGTAACATTTTATTTGTAGGACTATATGCCACTATGGTTATCTAATACACTTTTTCCATTATTTACCATTGTATGCTATTACTTGTGGGATATACCCTTTGTCTTGTATTCTTTTGGTCGCTTTGGCCCCGATTGTCTTGTGGCATTATGACCATGTCCCATGCTTGAAACCTAATTTGTGTGGTTCACTTTCTTTACACACTTGCTTGATTACATTTTCTTCTATTGCATGCTTGCTACTTTTTCTACTAATACATGTTTCTATCCACTTTGTTTGTATGTGCATTTTTTTATACCATGCACATCCCCTACCCCCTGCAAGGATACATTACAACACATCATCAAGTCATCTCTTTTGGGCCACACACTCCTACATTTATCGCATGCACCCCAAATGAGTGGGGCATACATTGGGTGAACCAATCACCCATACAAAATTACACATCTCTAGAAAAACACATTACAATAAAAATTAACACAATAATAGTCACAAAATGACCCATAATTTGACTTGGGACCTTAGCATAACACAAACACTAGTGCCCTACATCATACAATAGTGCTCGGGCATATGCGTCCTACCCTAGGCGTTAATTTCTGGGTGGAGATAAAGTCATATTATTAGATCAACATAGCTCACATAAATCTTCAGAGAATTTTTATAGCTACAAGAACAATCATATAGCAACATAATGCATTCAACCTCCTTCTATTGGTACTATTGGGAACTAGTTCAAAACAATTGGGACATCAAGAACAAATCAAGGATGCACCATTTGCGGTGGTTCTTATTGGGAAGAGTCATGGATGGAGAATAACACTAGATATCTTTCCCTAACACTTGCTCTTTGGTGTGAGATCATCCAAAAACTCACACTCAATGTGAGATCACCCAAAAATTCTCTATTGGCATGAGATTTCCCAAAAAATTCCCTTCACAACATTACATGACACTTTTATATCCGTTATACACTCTTTTACATCAAGTGCACACTTTTGTTTACTTTTACATACTTTTACATACATGGTTCAAAATTATCATATACATGACTTTGACTACTCTTTTGCTCTTCTTTTTTACAGGTCCATCCTTAATACACAACAAGAAGCATCCTAGCCTATGAAAAACAAATACAAGCACCTAAACATGTACTACCCAATGCATATGCTTTACCCCTAGGGTTAATTTCCTTTCCTAGTTTCCATGCTTCACTTTTGCATCATTTCATGCTTCACTTATCCACTCAAAGCACACTATTTTCTACATGCTCTATAGGACCATAAGGTATGCATCTTCTATCTACTTTATGTTATCGAGTATTCACTCAACATAATAAAGTGGGGGAAAATATAGACACAAAATTACACACTTGAGTACATTTCTAGGTCCTAAAAGCATATTAACATTTACATGATTCCTAAGTAAGAAATCTAGTGGTTGAAAACTATCTTTGGCCTCTTTTCTTTATCTCTTATTTTTGTTTGGTCTTGCACACTCTGTAGCCTAGTTTAGAATCTACTTTTTTAAAAATATTTTATGGCTTTAGAAACCAAAGTGCCCAACTAGACAACAATGCACATGTGTTCTTGTCCCCTCTCGAGTGCCCCCCGACCAATTTATAACTTATTCACTCTTTTTGGGTCTCTTTTTCATTTTGGGCATATTTTTCACTTATAGGTCATCCTTCCAGTTTGACAATTACAAAATTTGAACAGGGAATCATATAAATACATAGTCATGTTTTCAAAATGAGGTACTCGACACTAAACATTACTTGTTGGAAGCACAATGGACTGAGGGGGTGAATCAATCCTAAAAATTAATTTTCAATTCATTGAACATCACATGCATTCATTAATTCATTCATCCTTTAACCATCCATAAACATATGTGTGCATTATATATGTAACATCAATCACAAGAGCATGAAACAAAGTACACAACACAAGAACACCATATATAAGTGGGAAATCCTCATGGGAAGAAAACCCACTGAAAATATACTAATATTACACAAAGTAAAGAATTTTAGTGAAGCACCAAATTCACAAGAAGCACCAACCCCACAAGGAGCACTAACCCCTAGTTTAATAGAGCACCAACCCTACAAGGAGCACCAACCCCTAATTTAGTGAAGCGCCAACTCCACAAGGAGGCTACAACCCCCTATGATGACCAAGAACCAAATCATCCACCTAAATATTATTTATCTCTTAATTTTATGCTCCCATAATTGATGGAGATCACTTATTCAACTCACACAACTTTACTCAAACCCTAGATCTTCAATATTGCTCTTTCTAGGTCTTCTTGGACTTGTCTTGCATCTAAACACTTACACACATGTATTAAAACATTATTCAACCTGTAACACATCTGATCAGCTCTCAAAATCTACCCTCATACCTACAAACAACTCTCCTCTAGGTCACACTACTCCCCCATGTAAGACTAGCTCTCAAAATGAGCTAAAACATCACTTTTATATGCTTTTCTTCTCTCCAACCCAAAGGAGGTCGGTCCCTCATGATAAATTCAACCCATAAATATTAATTAAATTCAAATTAAATTTTTACAATAGTCACATATGACCCAAGTAGGTATTCCTAGCCAAAACCTCATTACATGTGCCAAAAATGGCTCAAAACCCCATGGGCACAAAGTTAAAAATGCCCTTACATAAAAACCATACATATTCATGACCCATAAACCATTAAAAATGATTAAAATATCATTTAAAATTCATAAATGGTCGCAATTTATCTCAAACAATAAAATTATTTCATTTAATGGGCCCAATTCACTTTGTAAATCTCAAAACAATTGTTTCATACACCCTTCAACACCATGGAAACTTCATTAGATCACCAAATCACTTCAACATGAGAAAAAAATGCCATGTAACAACTTTATGGAAATTTAATAACCTATAGAACACTTCTAAGAAAGTTAGAAGCCTTTAATCAACCTCATTCTCAAACCACAACTATTTTTGTCTTCACTAGATCAACCTGCCAAAAACATTATTTCCAAAGGTTATCTCATTATAAAATTTATAAAAACATTAAATACCTCAAAATGGATTAATTATATGAAAAATTAATCCATATTCACATTACAGGTGATATAAAGCATCACCCAATCCATCTCATGCTTCAAACAACTCCAAACTTTCACCAAAACACATCTTGTCTTGCACTACAAAAATATTCCTGTCCAAATAATGACCTAGAAAACATGCTAAATTACCTCATCATGAAGAAAAAATTATATCCCTAGAAACATCTCTGAATCTTTTTCCATCAAAACTTGAATCATCTTTAAAATCCACATGTATCTCAAGTTATAGCCATTTTACCAAAGCCTACTTTTTAAGACCTCAAAACTATACTTTGACTAATCAACTTATATGGACCTCAAATGACCATGTAAATGCATTAAAATGTCCTAAAAAATACATGGAAATAAATATTATCTCACATTAATCATGCAACATCAATTTTGCATGCTACTCCTTTGGACAACCTTGTCCAAAACCTTCTTCTTCATAAACTGACTTGTTTGAGTGAGGCCCACTCATCACCATGACCTTAACCATACGTTTATGGAAATATAAAAGAGTCCTCTACAAAATAAAATCATTTTTTTTTAATCAATCAAATTGGGTCATTATACCTCTTCTTATATAGACTTCTCATAGCTAGGATTTAACTAGGGTTTTAGACCACTTTATCTTCTTAAATTTCATTCATAAAAATATGAGGATAAAACCAAATAATTAATTTTTTTAAAAATTAATAACTGAACCTTAGAAGATATTCCTAAGATATCAGTTCCACATGAAAAGCACACAATTAACAAAAAGCATCAAAAGGTCCACTTTTCCTATAAAAACACATCAACTTACCTAGTTTCACCAAAACTTACATATCTTCAAAATATTCTTTAGAATGACCTGAAATTTGGCATAAAGAACCATGAAAACCTTATATAACTTTCCATACTAAACATTCACATCATATATCTCTCAAAATCTCTAGCCACAATGACTTACCTATGTCAAACTACTTGTTTCTCACAACTTGCTTCCCAAAGACCTCAAATATGCATCTAACCTCTAAATTCTGACCTAAACTCACCATAAACCTTAGGTAAACTTCTAAAATGATAGAACCATGCTTTAAAAATAATAATCAGCTCTAAATATCATGCCACTACCTCATTTTGGATGCTCCAGGGCTAGAAACATGCCTTGGAATGACTTGACTCAACCAAGATCTGACCATGATGACTCAATGCAGACCCATGTATACTCATGAAACATCATATGGACCATGTATGACCTCATGAAACACTCCAACCAGCTTGGGAAGACTCAAACCATGACTAGGCATACTCAACCATGCACCAGGGATTTCATAAGACTTCATAAACTCATGACACAACCACTCATTTTCATGCTTGAAACTTAAATAGCACATCATATGGGGACATATACAACACAATGAAAACTTTTCCATAAAAGGAGTTGACATCAATGACAACACAAACCCACAATGGACAACAATCTCCCCTTTGTCATTGATGGCAACCAACATGATAAACACACATAAATGAATCTTCCCATGTTTTTTATGCCTCTCTCCCCATTTTCCATCTATGAAAAATGATATAATGACCCCTAGATATGATAAATGATAACACAATGACAAAAATGCACAAAAATTGACTTACTTTCCCATTAAGCTCCCCTAAAATTGTATTCTTCCTTCTTTAACTCCTTCAAAAGAGTATAAAAAGAACCGAGGTCCTAGAAAAATCTCCCCATGAGTTGAAATATCTCATGTTTTCCTTCATTCAAGATTTACATCACTCACAAGACATGTTTCAACTCAAAACCATGAGATTTGCCTTCAAGCTCAACATGTCAACAATAAGGATGACTTGTCCATGAACAACATTTTTAAAGTGCTTCTTTGACAACCTTTTCCAAACTCTAGAAGCTCATACACACCATGAATCATCATCTTATGAATCCCCCTAAGAATATACTCCATATCTCTAGTAAATATCACAAAATTTGACAACATACCTTGATTTCTTGATTTGTGAAGAACGTTACTCTCTTTACCATAGTCCTTAAAGCTTTTCTTTAGTTTAGTCTACCTTCTTATCTTGCTTAATGCATCTCACTAGGTCCTTATTACCAATACATTTGTAATTTAGGTCCTCTCATTATACAATCCTTTAAAGAAGTTTTATGCAAAAATATCGATTTAGATATAAACACTCTCTCCTTGTCTTAGATGTCTTTCTAAACCTCGTGTCTAATACATGTACATCAATAATGCTTATAAAATCCTTAAAGCAAACTCGGACCTTTACTGCAACCCTAAAAATCTCATCTTGTCTTCAAGACTTACCTTTTGATCTCATAAGTACACTCATACACATCCTTGTAGTGTCAAGATGATAAACATACCTTGTTTAATAGTAAGTCCTTTGGTTCTTCACAGGTCTTCTATAGTCACAAAGTACCTCAATTAGAGGTTTGACCTTTTAAGAGATTAACACATGTCCCCTCGTGGGGTCATGCGGGGGGAATTTTGAAATTTTTCCCAAAGCCAAAAATGGCTAAGTTTTTCAAAGAAATCCGCTGATCCGTGTCCAACTAGAAGTGGCCACATAGGAGACATTGTTTGAGCTTAATTTTGACAGTCAAATGACAACCGTATGACCATCAAAAACACAAAATTTACCAGAGATGCTTGAATTTGATTTTTTCTTCGTGGGCGATGGATTTTTTGCTCAAAAAACAAGGGGAAGTTGATTTTATGCAAGTTTCGACCATGGGGAGGGATTTTTTAAGGCATATTGGTATAAAACGACCAATTTTGATTTTTTCACGATCGGGCAAAAGGGAGAACACGGCATAGCCCACAATTTGGAAGAATTAGGGCACAAACAAGGCATGCATGGGTGCTTCTTCACAAATGAGGCATGGAAAATGATTTTCAAATGGATTAAGGCATGGAAACAGAGGCGTAGCTTCATTTCACCCATTAAAACTATAGAAAATGTTTCAGGAGAAAGTAGAGTGAAAGGAAAATTAGGGAAAAATAATAGAGGATCAAAATGGACACCAACATCGGCTCTAGCTCGGGGATGGGCACTCCTAGTGAGTGCCACAAGAACAATGTAGACCAAGTGCCAAAATAATCCATTGGGCAAAGGAGTCACAAGCCAAAATCACCAAAACCAGTTGAGAACCCGACAAAAATGGCTGCCACACAACAAGGCAAACCACAAACCGATAAAACACCAAAACAGAGCAAAAAACCAAACACTTTACATGCATACAATGTGCATACCTCAAATTTGGGGATTAATCCAAGAAATGCTTCGAGATGCCTTCCATTAATGTATAATTCAAGCAATTCCCCATCTAAATCTTTGAGAAAAAAGGTATGCTCACGAATTCTAATATCAATGGAGTAAGGGCCCATCCATAATGCATTAAATTTTCCATGTTTGCCCTTATCTTCATTTCTCTTTGTCCCATAACAAAACTAGATCTCCAAGATTGAAGGCCCTAGAGTGACCTTCTTGTTAAATAATCTTTTCAAATTCTCTCTAAATCGACATGCCTCAGTGCGATGCTCTCTCTCTCTCATCTAGCTCCACAATCTGATTGATCCTTGCTTCATATGGACTGACTTCTTGATCCTCAAGTTGTTGAACAAACTGAAATGAAGATAATTATAGATGTAAGGGTAGCAGAGCTTGAGTTCCATATACCAACTCAAAGGGGCTCTTTCCAGTAACTCTTTTGGCAGTGATTCTATCAGCCCAAACTGCAAATTTTAGTTGTTCACCCCACTTTCTCTTGTTCAACTCCAAGGTTCTCCTAATGATCTTCAACAAGTTCTTATTGCTGGACTCAACTTGTCCATTTCCTTGGGGATTATAGTTTGAAGAATAAGTCAGATTGGTTCCATATTCTTTACACATTGCCATCAAAGGCTTAGCTCAAAACACATGGCATTATCAGCCACAATCTTGACTAGCACACCAAATCTGCATATGATATTATTCAACAAGAAGTCCATAACAACTTGGTGTGTTGCTTTCTTGGTGGGGATTGCCTCTACCCACTTTGTAAAATAATCAGTGGCTACAAGAATCCACTTATGGCCAACACTAGAAGGATCTGAAATCTCACCAATGAAGTCCATCCCCACTATTTGAAAGGAGCTTCAATTGATACAGGCTACAAAGGAAGGGAGCCTAAAGCTTTCATTCTTCTAGAGAAACACTTTGTAACTTTCACATCTTCTAATCAACATGGTTACATCCTTGAAAAGAGTAGGCCACCAATAACCAGCTCTCAAAACTTTGTGTGTTGTAACCCTTCCAAAAAGTTTTCTCACAAAATTCCCCATGGAAATCAGCAATTACTTTGGGAGCTTCATCTTCAGTTACACACTTTAAGAGGACACCTTTAGGGTTCTTCCAAGCCAGCCCAAAGTCAGTGATGATGTATTTTTGAGAAGCTAGCTTGAGGGCTCTTTTCTGATTTTTATTTAAATGATCAGGACAACATAAGTGTCTGAGGTAAAATATTATATCCTTGTACCACTCAGATCTTACCAATTTTTTAAGAACATCTGCCCTTTCTTCCTCTACTTCATTTACTTCCACAGTCTGCAAGTTTCTCTCAGCCATGAGCTTGGCAAGACCCAAACCTCTTACTAACTTTGTGGTTTGGATGTCCATATCATACTCCTGCATAGTTTATTAACCCACCTACATCTCTTGCTTGAAATCTCCATCTCTGATAGGACATCTTTTACCATTGTGTGGGGAACATAAGCAACAACTTTTGAACTTAAGATATAAGGCCTGAAAACTTTTGTTGCTTTCACCAAGGCAAATGCTTGTTTCTCCATGATTGTATATTTCAACTCAGTAGCTTGTAAAGCCTTGCTAAAGAAAGAAATAGGCTTCTCAACCCCATCTTCATCCTTTTGGAGCAAAAGAAAAATTTGGAAAGGATTTTTGTAATTCGGAGCTGCCAAGACAGGTGCATGTTTAAGTGCTTCTTTGATTCCTTCAAAATCCTGAACAACAGCCTCCTCCCATTTGATAACTTGATCTTTCTTTAACATGCATGTGATAGGAAGAGTTAACTCAGCAAAATTAGACACAAACCTTCTAATGAAATTGATTTTCCCAAAGAAAGATTGGATTCCCTTCTTTGTTTTTGGAATTGGCACCTTGCTGATTGCTTCTATTCTCTCAGGGTCAATCATGACACCAACCTTTGAAACAATATGACCAAGAAGCTTGGCCTTTTGCACCCCAAAGTGACACTTCTTTGGATTGAGAGAGATTCCAAACTCTCTACATCTGATCAACATCCTTTCCAAATGCTGCAAGTGGTCCTTTCTGCTCCTTGAAAACACAGTCACATCATCCTGATAAACTGCAATGAAGTCATTTATATAACCAGAAAAAGCAACATCCATTGCTCTTTGAAAAGTAGCTCCAGCATTCATGAGACCAAAAGGCATTCTCACATAAACATATGTTCCCCAAGGAGTGGTAAAGGTAGTTTTAAATCTTTCCGACTCCTTGACAACAACCTAATTGTAGCCAAAGAAACCATCCAAGGTGGAAAAAATTCAGATCTAGTCACTAACTATAGCATGTTCTCCATGTTTGGAAAAGGATAATTGTCCTTCAGTGAAGCTCTATTTAGATTTTGAACTCTACACAAAGTCTGATATCTCCATTCTTCTTTCTGACTAGCACAAGGTTTACAACCCAAGATGAATACCTTGTGGGCTGAATGATCCCTCCCTCCTTCAATTTCTTCAATTCATCTTGCATTTTCATGGAGAGGAGTGGATTAATTGGCCTTTGATTTTTGTCTGAATGGTTTGGCATTTGTTTCAAGAGGGATCTCATGCTGAAATAAGTCTTCTCTATATGCTTTCAGCTCTGAATATGACCATGCAAGACAATCCTGATATTTCTTTAACAACTGAACATAAGACTGTTTCTCCTCTTTGTTTAGATTGCTGCCCAACCAAACTTTTCTTGGTTTATCCTTTGTTCCCAAGTCATGCTCTTCCACATCCCTTGAGGCAGACATGTTTCTATTGATGATGCAATCAACAGTGCTAAAATTTGACTCAAGAGCAACAAGACCTCTAGGAATGGTGTTAGTTTTCAATTGGATAATATCTTTTCCAAACAAAGTCTCTCTTCCTTCAGTCACACACACCATTGGTTCCCAATCAATATTCTGATCTACAAACTCACCTTGATTTTGCAAGAACCTTTGCACTTGAGCATCATCATCAAACACTTGCCAATGTTTGATATTATCAGGGATAGCTGGTCTAGTTAACACTTCCACATTATACTCACAATAAGGTGAAACAGTGCAATCTCCAAATCTTGACCCCAACACTACCAAATTTTCGTGCAGCAACATTCATACTTCTATCATGATGCACAATATTGAAAGAATCAAACATTTCAATTAGATCCCAAACTGCATGCTTATACTGCTTCATCCACTGATTTTTTGTAGCATACAATTTTCTTATTTGTTTGACAACTAACTCTGAATCTCCCTTTGTAATGATGTCCTTGACACCATACTTCCATGCAATTCTCAGACCCAACAACAAGGCTTCATACTCAGTAATGTTGTTAGTACATTCAAAATTAAGCTTGAAAGAAAAAACAAATTCTTCCAATCTAGGAGAAATCAGAATTACACCAGCACCATTTCCAAATTTGGAGCAAGCTCCATCAAATAACAAGGTCCAAGGAGAACATACCTACTCAAGACACTTTGACTGATCCATTTTGTGTTCTTTTCCATCAGCAAAACCAATAAAATTATCAGCATCAACCTCAACAAACAACACCTCATAGGAAGCATTATTTGGATCCTCAATTAGATGTAACATTTTCTTTTCTCCATAGAGCTTGACAAGGCTGCCCTCAATGGGAATAGTAGAAAAAGACATGTCCATTTGGACACTCCCTCCAACACTTGTAGCCCACTTTCTTGACAATAACATACCCCACTTGGCAGGGAAATCAACAATCACAACATCAAGTTTTAAATTTCTCCGGGATAAGATGCGAGCTGCACTACCAAACCTTTCACACAACCAACTACGACACTTCTCTTGAGTCCATGGCAGTACACTTTCCATAGGCTGCTGTTACTTTGATATCTAACTCATTCATGACTTCTAGAGGCATGACATTACATGATGCACCAGAATCAAACATACAATTGTGAAGTAGCCTATCCTTTATAATCAAAGTTGTGAAAAATGGATCAACATTCAATTGGGAATCAACAAAATATGTCCCCAAATATACCTTAGGTGTCTCTCCAAAATCCTCTATTACTGGTGGTGTTCTAAGGTCCACAATGATCTGAGGAGGATTTTTAACAACATTTACATTTCTACCTGGAATATTCTTCTCTTCTTTCAACCCCAAGTACTCAAATGCTCTCTTCTTATGCTCAGGAATTCTAAGCAACTCAATGATTGGAACACTTACTTTGATTTGGCTCAATACTTGGGCTATGTCATATGGAACACTCTTTGGAAAAACAACATTAGAAGGGAGACAAGAAGATTCATTTGATGGCAAAGGATTCTTAGTAGCTTGGGCATGAGGAGGACTGTAATTTTTGCTTGGGGCAGTAGAGCTTTTGGCAAGTGTTTCTTTCCTAGGAGCTTCTTTGGGAATGCTTGTGAGCAAGGGTGTTTTAGGTTTGGCTTGAGGCCCAACTCCCTTAACAACCTTGCTTCTAGTGTTATAATCTTTCTCTTGAGCTACAACAACATTCATCAACAATTGTCTATCTTCCTCCGAAGGGATACCACCATCATACTTCTTAATCATCAAAGATCTTAAGTATTCAAAGTCATTGTTAGGAATTTCAAAATCTTGCACTACATCAACTTCAAGAGTATGGGGAAGAAAAACTTGTACCCATTTGATGCAATCCCAAAAGGTAGCAGCAGTCCTAACACTTATTACTTTAGTAGATGTTGCTCCTCCTTGTGAGCTTGAAGAATAGCCCACCATGCAAATATCCTCATTAGTACCATTATCATTATTAGCTTCACCTTCTTGCTGGTCCACTTCACATGGAGGATGGGGTAGAAAACACCTATTACACCAATCAATATCAGCAACCTCTTCAATAATAGCATAACCCTAGTAGTTAAGGGATCAGGTAACACTCTTCCTTCACATGCTTGAGGATGTCTATTTGTAGACCCCATAGGTCCTTTCCCTCTATCATCTGCCCTTTGATCACCTCTAGGATGATTAAAATATATCATGGTTTTTGCTCTTGGTGACCTTGTGAAGTTTGCCCAATTCCTTTCTCGCTCTTGTTAACTTATATAGATTTCTTTGATAGCCTTTGCCAAATTTTCACAACCTCCTCCAAATCAGATCCTTTGCTAACTTGAGGTTTGTCAGGGTCTATCAATTTTACACCATCTCTCTTGAGAGGTTTCCCAACGGCCTTAATGTTATTTTCAATTTGAAGTGCCATGGTGAAAGCCTACCTTAAATTGGTAGGGTTCTTGTCTCTTAGGTAATAGGTTGCTTTCTTATCAAATGCATCTACATATTTGATTAAACAAGATTCATCACAAGGCCTCAGATTAACTGGAAGCCTTCTCAAAGTTTTGTTAAACCTTGTGTTGAAGTCATGAACTAACTCATTGGGGTTCTTCTTGATGTTCTCAAATTCAGACAAGAGAAACCTAGGATCAGTCCTATCACCATATTACAACCTAAATGCATTCTTCATTTCAGTCCAAGAGTCAATAGAATTATCAGGAAGAGCCTTGTACCAATCCCTAGCATCCTCTTCTAGTGTATGAATAAACAATTTGACATACACATCCTCAAACTCTATCTCAAAATCTTCCATCATATTATCAAAAAGTTTGAGATGCTGATCACCCAAGATAATAGCATTGTTACCTAGAATTTTAGCAACCTATTTCGACATCTTGTGGGACAACATTAGGGTAACCATCCATTCCTCTAAAATCTATAGGACCAAAGGTGTTAACAAAAATGGAGGTCTAGGTTGAGCCATATTGTTTGGTGGAGGTGATCTTGGAGGTGAAACAAGATGATGAGGAGTGCAAGGTCTTTGGGACTCAAGAATGTGATTCACAAGACTGGTATTCTCTAAGTGCTGACTTTCTTGGAAAGTTTTATTTGGATTAAAACACAGAGGTGTAGATTGGAGAAGGAACTCACCTGGTACAGTAGAAAGACCTTCACTAGCTGAGGCAAACAAGTTTATGAGAGGATTGCTTGAATCAGAATCACTAGAAGAAGAGTGATAATCCTCTACTAAAGGTTGATCTCTCTCACTGATGGATATATCTTTGCCTGATGTCTGACCTTTAACAACTTTCCAAACTCTTCTCCCTTCCAACTCTGAATTCCTTGAATCTGTAAACAACTTCTTAGCAGAGTCTCTAAGGAAGAGAGATCTTCTTCCTTCTAGTTTTGTAGGGATTAGCAACACAAAAGTAAATGACAGAAAGGTAAGACACTGGTATTTATCAATATTAGAACAACATGGAGTCACCACTAAGGATTTTCACCCTAGTTGTGCAAATGCACTAAAATACTCATCAAATACTTATCAACACTAAAAATCTTGCTAGACTTTATAGATCAGACCTTCCTTTCTTGAATCAATCAACCACAAATGCAAATAAGGTGCAACCACTACTGGAAACTGATAAAATTGTAGGTAGAACTTGTAACCTTCATTTAATCCTTACAAATCTGATTATAAAATGATGCTTCAACAATGTATTTGCATGCAGAATTTGTAAAGGACATTACCAGGGTTTGATATGCATTCAGATATCTCAAATATTCTCAACAAGTTCCTAGTAGAGTCGCCAGAAATGTTGTTTGATGGGCTAAAGCACAAAGAAGTATTACCAGGGATCTGAAGCACTGAAATACAAAATAATATTCCCCAGCAATGGTGCCATTTAGGGTGTTGGTACCCAGATTTAATATCCTTCACAACCTGAGCAACATCATGGATTTTGTAAGACACTCAGAGGTAGATAGATGATTTATATGTCATTTTGTAGCCGGGGGAGCAATCTATCTGACTTGTTGGCACTCAGGCTCTAAAGGAGTGGGTAGCACCTTGAAAGGATTTTGATCTAACCCTCACTATTTTAGGTTGTGCCTTTCAACCAAGGTAAGAGAACCTATATTGCAGCCTCTGTTTTATGAAGGAGGTGGAGATATCCTTATATTGTGCATATTGTATGGAGATGGCCTTGGGAAAACATGATCAATCTTCCATTATTCAAACTCAATAGAGTTGTCACTACTAAATGATGGAAATGCTTTCAAGACAAGTCAAAGAGGTTCTTTAGAGACATGGTATGATCCTGATTTGCTTTGTGCATTTTGTAAATGGATTGTATTCTTTTGTTGATACACAATGCAGATGTAGGGGTAGTATGGGTAGGATGGGTTGTTTAGAATGATTTTTGGTGGGGTATTGATGAGACAAACTGGGATATATCAGATCTTTGACAACCTCTACAATACTTGAAACAACTATCAGATAAAATGCTTCAAATAATCAGACATTCTTTCAACCAGAAGAGGCATAAATGGAAGCCCAGGAAACACTCTTCACACAATATTTGAGAACTCACCACAAAATATTGAAGTAAAGAACTCAATTAAACACAAAAATCCTTGATCAAACCACACCTAAGGTGCCCCCAAAGGCTTACAAGAAATCTTTGTAGTCAAGGAAGGTAAAGTGATTTTAAATTTGTTTATCTCCTTATCAGATGAAGGCTCTTCTGAATATGAGATTGCAAATGCCACTAAACTATCAACCAGAAATGGAGATCCTGTGTGATTTCTAAAGACTTTTAATGCAAGATTGCAACAAGAACAATGAAAACTATTTGCAGGCATTTAAAAATGATAACAGACACCATATTGCCCAGAAAAACATAAATTAACTCAAAATCTTGTTAGATTCATCAACGGGGAGAGTTTCATGAACAATCTCAGAAGCTGTGTGATGGCTATACACTTGTAACCAACTCACATACATGAAGATCCAACACAAAAGAAATTATCCTGGTTCTTTGGTGGGTTTCTCAGAAGATGAGCTTTCTCTCAGAATTTTCTCGTGATTTTCAATTTTTCCCAACCCCTTGCATGTCTCAAAACATGCATTATATATCTCTTGCCACCTTGGAGCCTTCTTTCCCAAGAAAAGAATATGCCAAGGGATCAATTCTATTACAACCATTTCTCATGATTCACTGAAAATGACATTTAACAAATTTGCAACGAGAGTTGCCAGGTGTTTCTAAAATGGTGAATCATTACAAATATTCAGATCATTATCCTTCTTAGAGGCACATTTTTCATCATCAAGGCATGCAGATGCCTTTCCTCTCATTTCACATTTCACCTTTTAAAACTACCTCTACAACTTTCAATTTGACATTCCACGTGTTTTCTCGGGCTGAGTAAAAATTTATTACAAAAACACCTCAAATCTGCAAATTGAGTCATGAAACTGATTCCAATGATCCTAGAAGGCCAAACAACATGGAATCACCAAAAATTTGATGAAATTTGATGTAAAATTCATGATTCCAAGCTTCCTGGAGGAAAAATGGTGGCCAAAAATGAAAATGCATAGCTGCCCTTGATCTGCTCTTTCTCCTTCAATCTGGGCCCTCCACGTGTCAAACTATGATTGGGAACAAATTCGGGCTCATTTTTTGACTTTTCAACTTTTTGGAAAAATGGAAAAATTTGAATTTTTCCCCACCCCTCCACCTTTGAATTTTGGAGCTGACACGTGGCACATGGTGGGTCCCATTGGGATCACGCTTCATTCATGCATTTGACCTTTTTTGGAAAATTTGAAAATTTTCACTTTTTGCGCTACGGACCCGCACCTCCAATTTTCCCTCGCCATGTGTCTCCTTGTGATTCGTCACGGGCTAGTGCTCCAAATTTTGATTTTGAGTCTTTTTGCAAAAGGGAAAAAATTCCCTCCTACCTTCTGCCGGCCCGGCCCACCCACCTTGTTCGCTCTGCCACGTGTCCATCTCTCTTTTGTTGAGGACCCACGGGCTTAATCTTCATTTTACTTCCTTTAAGCGAGGAAAATTCTCAAATTTGTCTCCACGGGCGTGCCTTGATTTCTCCCCTACCACGTGTCCATTTCGATGATTCGCTAGCGGGACAGTGCTTCAAATTTTGATTTTAAGCCTTCTTTGTAAAAGGGAAAAAATTCTCTCTTGCCCCCCACCCTTGACCCGCCTCGTCCACTTTTCTTGCCACGTGTTGCTCATTGATTTTCTTGCGGGCCCACGGCTTAAACTTTTGCCTTAACTCCTTTTGCCAAAAAGGGAAAAATTCCCCATTTCCCTCCATGCCCGCACTTCTTTCTACATCTGCCATGTGTCAAACTATGGCTCCTTTGTAGACCTGCGGGCCTTCCCTCACCTTTTTCCCCTTTTCCAAAAAAAAAATTCCTAAGTTCCCACCGGCCCGCTCCTCCACCTTCGCATAAGAACATGACACGTGTCCCCTCGCGGGGTTGTGGGGGAATTTTGAAATTTTTCCCAAAGCCAAAAATGGCTAAGTTTTTCAAAGAAATCCGTTGATCTGTGTCCAACCAGAAGTGGCCACGTAGGAGACATTGTTTGAGCTTAATTTTGATGGTCAAATGACAATCGTATGACCGTAAAAATGCGTAGAATTTACCAGAGATGCCCGAATTTGATTTTTTCTTTGTGGGCGATGGATTTTTTGCTCAAAAAACAAGGGGAAGTTGATTTTATGCAAGTTTCGACCATGGGGAGGGATTTTTGAAGGCATATTGGTATAAAATGACCAATTTTGATTTTTTCACGATCGGGCAAAAGGGAGAACATGACATAGCCCACAAATTTGGAAGAATTAGGGCACAAACAAGGCATGCATGGGTGCTTCTTCATGAATGAGGCATGGAAAATGATTTTCAAATGGATTAAGGCATGGAAATAGAGGCAAAAACTTCATTTCACCCATTAAAACTATAGAAAATGTTTCAGGAGAAAGCAGAGTGAAAGGAAAATTAGGGCAAAATAATAGAGGATCAAAATGGACACCAACAACCGTAAAATATTTCCAAGCGGGTCAATCACTTCAAGGAGGTAAAAATATTAAGGTTCTACCTCAACAAGGTGGATCAAGACCACCATGACCTACGAAAGAAGTTGGTATACCCTAAGAATCACGCTTATGTGGAGAAGTATATCTCTATGATGTGTGCATGACAAAACCTATGGCCATTCTGCTAATTCTTTGTAAGGAAAAAACAAGGGTATATCTGCACATCAGGCCCAAGTATGAGAAGGAACCTACATGGATAATGATGTCTCCATCCTAGAAGACCCCAGGAAGAAGAAGGCCATGCTAAGGAAGAGGGAAAGAGAAGAAGGCACGAAGTGTACAAACATTACAATGCAGGGTATACGAGAGTCAAGTACAAGGCGAGGACATATGCACGGAGGAAGAATTTACCCATTAAGGAAAAGGATAAATCACCTAAGGAAGAGGCATTAGAGCAAGAAGATCCTCCTTCACAAGAAGAATCGCTAAGGAAGGAGTTTCCTGCTGAAGAAGAAGAGAAGGAAGAGTCTCCTATACTAGAATCACCAGTTAGGAAGAATCAAAGGTAGTGGAGAAGCTGGACTCAAAAGGAATGGAGAGCCTAGAGGCCTACATAGGTGAGATAAATGATGATGATCATGAAGAGGCTCAGGACCACCTTGTGTATGATGTGCACAACTCTGAGGATGAGGAAATGAAGAAAAATATGGGGAAGATGAAGGCGCTCAAGGAAAAGGGGAGAGTGAGGAAGTGAATACAAAGATCAAAGGACCCCAAGCCTCACCAAGGAGCAGATAGAAGAGGTCATGGAAAGGGAAGTAGCGGGCATAATAAAGGATTTGGTGGAACATGAGGTAGAGTGCAGTGCTAATGAAGTGCTCAAGGAGATAGAAGAGGAAAGTGTAGGAAAATAGTATGGGAGCATGGGTAGAGATCCTAACTTAGTGGTAAGCTTTCCAAAGGCAACACGCATAGGAGGAAAGAGTGTGGTAGTGGCATAGGAGCAGAGGAATGAGTTATATCAATGATCCAAGTAAGGTATTACATGCATGCTTCTAAATTACCATGCCCACAGGACCAACTCCTTGCATGGTCTTCATTCAAAGAAGAAGGCGCATACCCACGAACAAGGAAGATGTTATCTTGGGATTTTGAGTCCCATGTCAATGAGCCCAAGTTTGAGGTAAGAAAGGGGTCATTCTATGAAAATACCAAAGACCAAGGGAGTGAACCCCCTGATAAACACTCAATAGTTATCTGATGAGCAAGTCTGTAATGCCCTCAACAAGGTATCAGTGAGGTTGAGGTAAGACTCTTCGGAAGGAATGACATGGTAAGGTTCTTAGAGGAAGAACTAGAGAAGAAGAAGGAGGAATGTAGAGAAAATATCTGAAGCGGGGAAGAGTTGATCAGTGCACAGTTAAGGCATGAACTAAGGGAGGAGAAGGTGAAGGTGCATGAGGTGTACAAGAAGATTGAAATGATCACGGATGCCATCACTTTGAAACACCCAAACCTAGCACCTCCTGAGAAGAAATACGATTCAACCTTGCAATGCTTGGAAGACTTAACCCACATCCTTACCATGGAGAGACAGTCGCTTTCTCTAGAATCAATAGAAGAGGCATTAGCACCAAAAGGAGGAAGAGAAGAAAAATATCGGGAGACAGTGACACAATATTTTGAGCTCCTTACCTTTGTCTGAGACTACCACATGGATGGTTGAGGCCATGTATGTTAATTGTGCTAATAGAGACAAGGTAACAATCATGCTATTTTATAAACCTGAGGTAGGTATGAAGGAATACCAAGAGAAGAATAAGGGAACATGGAAGAGTGGGATAAGATCCTAGCCGAGGTTGAAAAGAAGATGGAGGCAATGAAACCTTACGAGGTTTGATCAAGAGCAGTTAAGGATTTGTATCCTAGATCGGATGACCTTAGCACACACGGCTCAAAGGGATTGTAGATATGTTGAATGCTAAGGGCAAGTGAACTAAGTTTTGAGGAGGTAAACGCTCTAACGGCTAACCTACCTCGGCGGGCACAAGGTGAAGTGGACGTCTAGGAAAAGATTGAGGCAAAAATAAGAAAGGAGTTCTAACTCCTCTTGCAGCAGTAGAAAGATCTTTAATTCTTTCATTTATTCTATTCTTCATTCTTCCATTCTTTACATCTTCATTCAAATTGTCCAGATCCCACCATTCGTTATTCTTTGAAGGAGTAGTATGTTTATGAATACGAGAGAATAAGCTTAGTGTGGGGTGATGTTGGGCCTCGAAATATTGGCTAAGTACCAAAGGTGCATGCGTGTGTAGGACCAATAAGAAGAAGGGTGCATGGGGAAAGTGTGCGCAGGGAAAGGGTTTAGGAGAAACCAAGGTACATGTGTAAAGAAATACACATGGTCTAAGGACTTAGCCATATTTAGTGTTCTGGAGGCACTTGAGGAAAAATGTGACCCGACTAGGCATGCCGAGTGGATAAGGTGCCATCCTGGAGACTTGGTGGTCAAGGAAATAATATTCCACGCATGGAATATTCCTAGGAAAGACATCATTATAGAAAGTGGAGAGCTCGAGTAGAATAATCATGCACCATTGGAGGACCACATTGACACTTGGCATCCGATCTACTCCTGAAGAAAGGCATGGTAGTGGGTGAATATCCTATAAGAAGATATGCTCAAGTAGATGAAAATAGAGACATGAAGGCATGAAGAGAGACACCAAGACATATAGCATGGGAAGAGCAAAGCTCTGCAGAGAATACTAGGAGGCCCTAGGAGTTGGGGTTCTCATTAGAGGACTTTGTAGGAATGTTATCATGTCTAAGGGATGGGTCTGTAAAATTTTGTAATAAAGAAAACATAGCTAGGACCTCTGATATATGGGTTAGATCCATGTCTTGATACATTTGGTCTGATACAACCCTTTTGAATGTAATGTGGTTGCTGAGACTATGATCAATATAAATATATGGCTCATTATGAATATATGGTTCAAGGGTACAAACCCTATTGTTATTTACTTATATTTAATGGAATATTTGTTCTTTCTATTTCATGCCATGATGTTTCTCTTGTTATTAAATGCTTGGGTATAAGGATATGATAGCTCATGTTGTGATTTTTATGAATATTCACTTCTATGCAACTAATCCTCTAACAATGGTAAGATCTTCTCACAATGCTCACATAAAGGAGGCTCTCGGCACCTTCACGTGCCTTGATTGAGTGCCCAGCACTTCATTGGGTGATAGGTCGATGCGCATGGGGTTAGAAGTTAGTAAATGGGTAAAAATGACTACAACTCTAGTTACAAATTTAGTGCATCAAAGCTCTCAAAGAGGTCCCAAACTCTGCGTTTATAAGATTTGAGAAGTTTATTCATTTTCATGCATTTTTGGTGACACGATGGATAACCAAATCCTTGTCCCCAAATATACGTAGTGCCTTAATCTTCTTCTTTTCAACAATAAGAAGACCATGAACCGGTACCTCATACTTTGCCACATTATTAGATCCTACGAACTGAAATCTATGCACAAAGAATAATTTCTCATCCTTAGGAGAAATGAGAACAACACCTACTCCTACGTTGTTTCTTCTTCTAGATCCATCAAATTATAACTTCCATAGACCAGGGTTCTCTTCACTTTGCTTGAGCACATGTGGTAGCACAACTTCTTCTTCAAGGATGTAGTAGGTACCAAGCCTAGTTTCATAAGCTTCCAACTCTTCAGCATATGGGTCAAATTTATGGTGCCTCTCTACCCACTCATCAAGTACTAGATCAGGAATAGAAGGTGGAAGAGGCTTCTCTTCAAAAACTAAAGCTTGTTCTTCTTGGATTAAACAGTTGGCTTGGAGAGGGGATGGGACATATGAATCTACATGATAGGAAAATATTGGCACCTATATGGTAAATCAGGTACCATACCTTGTCTTGAGTAACATATGGGTCCAATTAGAAGACAAGTAACCACCCAATTTAGAGTAAAATACCTTGACAAACACAAGGAAAACAAAGGAGGAAGATCAATAATATATACATTTTGAGTTATTATTAGACTTGGACATGCATTGAGAGTTAACTCAATATTCTCCATGATTCCTTGGGTAGTGACATATGAACCATCAAGTTTAGGACTCCTTTTGTCAAGGGTCTATACTTAATACCTAAGACATCAAAAAAATTCTTAGGCATGTGAAGTACTAGCTCATGAGTCAATCATATTGTAATGGACAAGATATTTTCCAATGGTTAAGGACATATAGAAGGGTTGGGTTTTGACAAATTTACTTACTTTCTTCTCTTCTTTTTGGCACATGTTGATAGAAGCATGCGACTTCTGGATGGCTAGATCAGTGCATGGGAGTTGAGCTAGAGCTTCATGTAACAAGTTGCACTAGGATGGAATAGTGAGTGCATCCTTGATTGTGACATTTATGTTTATTTTCTTCATCTGGTCAACAATGTTGAATGGAAGACCCACTGAATTGTTCATCTAAGGTACAACAACATCCTTTCTTGATTATTCGGGCATAGAGGTAGAAACCTTAGGCTGGCGTAAAGGATTGACCTACCAAAGAAGGGTGCATGCCAATTCAAGAAGAGGTTTACATGTAGCCTCGCGTGTAGGAACTTGAGCACTTTTAGTAATGGATTCTTTGGTTGCATATTTCTTCTTATGAGGATCAAATTGTGTTGATGGAATTGAAACTTGCACTCTATATTTGAGCATTCTCCTCTTGTATCTTGTGTTATCTACATCCTAGGAAAGTGGTATACTTGCATCATCTATAACTTGATTGATTGCGTAAAAATCCTTGGTACCAAAGAATATCAAGTTTGCTTCGAGGTGGAGCCTCTGTATTTTCTTGGTTCTTAGGCTCACTTATGTTGATGGAAGGCTCATAGTTAGAAGCATTCTGGATCATGTAGGCTTGTGTGTGTGTAACATTGGTGTAATGATATTGACTATGAGGCATGTTGTAAGGAAAAAACCACTTTGATTCTTGCACCATGTTGTTTTGAACTAGAAAAAGTGCCTAGCTTGTGTTGGGTGCTAGAAGAGGTATTGTAGGAGGAATAACTTGCAAAGGAAATTACTAATTAGCATGTCATCTATCATTCTATTGGTTCTACCCATATCTCTAATTTCCATATTTATCATGCCAAGGTTGATTTCTTTTTCTTTGCACCTGATTAGAACTACCTCTGTAGGCTTACGCCTACTGCTTCTCCAAAGATATAACCTTGTTAGACAAGTTTCTAATTAAGGCCTTTAATTCTTCATCTTATTTTTCTGCGTGGGAGAGTAGGGTGTCGATGCGACTAGTTACACACTCTATCTTTGGAATAGGGGCTATAGAAGTTTGGGGCATTGGAGAAATTTCTAGGAACAAGGGCATAAGAGGCCTAGGTGCTAATTTACTAGCCTGAATAAGATTGTTTTCTTCCCTTATTGCAATGTTGTATACAATAGGTAAAGTTATACCTCCCATGGATTGAATCATGACTGAAATGTCACTATTCAAAGCCCTTAAATAATACAAGAAAGCATGTTAGGCTATAAGCCTTACCACTTGAGGAATTTTGTCCCAAGTTTTTGAAATCTGATGTTGAAATCAGTCATCTTCTCATTAGGCAAGAGCTTTGTTGTAGTCAATTTCTCCACCAATGATAGATGATCTAATTTATCTTCAAAGTAATTACATAATGTCATTCCAAGCTCATCTTAGGTAGCAATAGATAAGGGTCTTAAGCCTTGCTACCACTAGAGTGATTTTCCCTTGAATGAGGTTCTGAGTAGCCTATGACTACATCATCATGCACAATCAAATAGACATCACACATTGGCCACATCTTGAATGTGTTCAATAGGGGTGACTTGATTTTATCCCATGAAGTATGGAGTACTTTTGAGTGTGGCCACTAACATATCATGTTGAGCATTGAGATTGAGTGGGATTTTCCCAGTGAAATTAGTAAATTTCCTTGGAGGAGGAGGTTTGAAATGTCATGGTAGGGTGCACTTGTCTTTTTGAGGAGTAGAGTGCATGTAGCATGTGCTGGAGATGGGGATGTGTGTTATGAAGATCTGTTGCATGTGATTTTGGTTAAATATGGAGGTACTCAAAGGGTCCTTCAGTTGCAACACTTTTACAGGTATGCACTCTTCTCATAAAGGCACTCAGGACTACAAAATAGGAAATTTAGAAGTGTTGGGAGTCACCAGATGTGTTGAAAGAGCCTCCAAAGGTTAGAAATACTAATTCCACATACTAGAACTTAGCAATATGAAATTTAATCTTTCATTACTTATCCCACCAAGTGTTTCGAAACTGTTGGTTGTTTAAACGTGCACCGTGTCTCAGATATGGAAGAACCGAGTTGTTTGAGACATAAATGGAACCATCTCCATGTTGTGGGACCTTGCACTTAAGATGGATCTCCGAGAGGAGGTTGGTTCCTCTATCTATTTCTACTACTAGTCCTACTCCTAATGTTCGAAGGTAAATATTAAGCTAAAAATGCCGAGAGACCAGGGGATAGAAGGATAACAAAATGGAAAACTAATCAAAAGAAGGTGATAGTGTCATAAAAGAGGGATGAAAACCATCCATTCTAAGAAAAAAATGAAAGGAAAAGGATTTAAAGAAAGGCTATGCATGTGTGGCACAAACTAAAATGAATTTGTCATATCAGTTTCAAGGAAAACAACTAAAAATGGAGCTACAAGGGACGTAAAGTGACACAACAAGTACACAATGCAAAATAAATGCAAGAAGGAATATAAACACGCTTAGGATAGAGAATAGTCACAAAATGATGCTTCTTCCATTACTTCCCGATAAATGCATAGGACTATTACAATGGAAAAAGAGGATAATATCCACATGCATGAACTAGATATAGAGGTATACGACTCAGAATATAAAAATATGAAGTCCTTAGCAAACGTGTAAGGATCCAAAATGTCCAACATTAACAATGAGCCCAACTCCTACATTTATAGATGAATCGATAGAAGAAGAAGAGAAGAAAGAGGAAAACCCAAATTTGAAATATAACCACCACCAATAAACAATAAATGCATGCAAATATGTCAAATGTGTTTCCCCAAGTATGTTTGGCATGTTGGAGAAGCAAGGAAGAAAATTTGGATCGAATCGAGTCATTGAAGCAATCAACTTTGCTCATTAATTCCCATATCGATTTCTTCCCATTTCTCACCTACTAGATCTGCCAAAAATTTGAATTTGAATATCTAGCACTATAGCCTATGTCAGCATCTATCAATTGAGACTAGGCACGCACCGATCGAGCTCTGTAGAAAAATATATGGTTGTCAAAAGATTGTCAGAGTTGTTTGTGAATGCAAGAGACCACGTGGCGCACGCTAATTTACTGAAAAGATAACCAACTATGTAAAAGTGTTTTTCATTTTTATGCCATGTGACACTCATTGATTTTTGTAAATATTCGGTGCCACTGTTGGTGTGCTTTTTATTGGTTTCATGTGGCACACTCAAGTGTGTCAAAGAATGACATGTCATAAAATGGTGTAGAGGAGGGTGCAAAAGTATGCACGTGGAAGAATGAGGTGTAGGAGATAGAAAGAAGGAAGGTACATGCAATCACAATACACGTAGAGGAAATGGGGAAAACTGGTGAGTGGGAAACATATGGTCAAGGCGTAAATATTACAAAGTAATGTGCGGGGTGGGTGAGAAGGCCATAGAGCGTAACTTATTGAAGTAATTTCAAAGCGTGCGTGGAGGATGAATAAGCTGCTAGGAAGAAGGTAAATTCATAGAAGGTGTGAACGAAAGGGAAGAGTGGAAAGAGGAAAAGGAAAATGGAAGGAAGAGAAGTGTATAAATAGAGATCTTGGCACATGAGAAAATTAAGCCTAAGAAATGTGCTAAGTAGATAGATGGAGTGCACACCTACGATATAAAACCTCATAGACAGAGTGTGAATGTAAGTTGTTCAAATAACTAGAAGAGTTATTTGGATAAAATTAACATCAAAACACACTACTTGGTATGTGGCGAAAAGAATATAGGGTTGTGGTGTAGGTAAGTGCATGTAAGGATGACTACAATGTGATAAGTAGTGGTATGCCATGAAGGTTACCACTTCCGCACATGAAAGAAAGAATAGAAAACATAGAAAAATAATAAAACACATTTAATGCTTTAAATCGGTGGTAGGTGAGGATAAATTAATGTGAAATATTGGAAAATTATAAAAGGGATGTGGGAGAGTTCATTCTTACCTTGCATATTGAAGAGATTTGAGCCATTGGAGAGCAATTAAGTGTGAAGAGCTTGTGCAAAAGAGACTTGAGAAAAACCAAACAAATTTTGTACATGGTTTGAGTCGAAGATCCTTCAAAGGAAGTGCGAGTGGAAGGAAGGAATGGGGATAGGTAAAATGAGGTTCAAAAGATTTTCCTAGAGTTAGGGTTTGATTGCAAAAATTCTAGTTTGTATAACTATGACACAAGGAAGTGAAGAACGGACCAAAGAAAGGATTTGGGAGATAATTTGAAGAGTTGAACCCTTGTAGAGAAGTAAAGAACATTTAGTAAGTGGTTATAAGCACCTAGGGCATGTATTTTTTTATTAGAGTTTGTAGCTTGAATCAAAACAATTGCACTAATGAAAGTACCCACAACATTACCTAAGGGAAAGGGAAAAAGAATCCCATAATAATAGAGATGTTGGAAGAATGGTTTTTTGAAATGCAATATCTAGGAGAGGTGCTTATAGGGAAGCTATGGGAGTCACACTTGACCAAGTGCAAGATTAATGAGTACAACCACCACTCATAAGCACATGATCTTGAGATAGAAAGAGAAGTGTGAATAAGATGGATCATAGGACCGCAAATGGTAAGTTGATTTATGATGATAAAGTGTAAAAGGAATTGGAGACCATGGGATTCCTCCATATTTATGAACTTATTTTATTTGGTAAGCTCGAGTGCTTGTATCACGTGGTTGTTGTCACGTGTCCATGTATACTATTTTTACATTGCAAAAGAGAATACACATCACTGTGCAAATTGATTGTGAGAATTACGAGGCTTGTGTAGTTTGGGTCTTGAAATAGAGTCGACTTGGAGGATGATGTAGGAGTACGAGGCCATTTACATTGTATTCAATTATCAAAGGGGATGTTGTGTGATGGACATATTGAATATTAGTGACCTAGGAATAAGAGTCATCACATGCATCGTCATTTGTGAGTTGGGCGTCGAGAATGATGGACTCGGTGAGTAAAAATTGGTTGCACATAGTGCATAAGATGAAAAAAATACTACATAAAACATTGTGATGTTAATTTTTGAAGAAATTATTGAAGAAGCGTGAAAATGTGAAAATATAACTTGGGGTGTCATCCTTCTTATTGTCTTTTGTGAGATAAGAGTGTCGGATGGGAAAACTTACAAATTATGGAACTACCCAATGGAAAAAAGTCCCTAACACATAGTTTTTTAGAATATACATGTGATGGAGGAATTAATAATGGACATAAAACTAGGGTAGACATGTGGTATAGGTGGATGCACAAATTATTCAAGCATGTGTGGTGCATGCTAAGGGAGCTACCTTTACTTCTAAATGGTAAGGCTGATTTTGTAGTGTATGAGAATTTTTACTTGGGAATATTTTAGATGAATATTGGTGATAAGAGCCCTTGGTGCAAGCTACCCTTTGTGTTCATATCCAAATAATTCAAAGCACAAGTGAATATGGATTTTGATGTGTGGAAACTAAAGTTCGATGTAGATAGGGTAGATGTCGATTGCCACACTTTGTGCACCACGTATGTGTATCCAGACAAGTTGACATATATTGAAATAATGGATTCTAATAACTATTGGAGCTCAAAATTTCACATGTCCTATATCATGATGAATTGGGGATTTGAGGCAACATTGGACTATCTCCAAGTTGTGGGACTTGCACTTAAGATAGATCTCGAAGAAGGTCGGCTTCCTCTATCTATTTCTATTCCATAAATAGTCCTAGGAAGGAAAATTCATCTACCCATCACTACTCTATGATTCCAAGGGACCATGGTAAGAAGGAAATGCATGAAAGAAAAACCTAAACTAAAGGGAGGTGATAACACTAGAAATAGGGGGATGAACATTCTCAGTTAAGTGAAAATGAAGGAAAATGTGCATGGGAGAGGCGAACAATTGTGCCATAGAATGAAACAACATTCACAAATTCATTTCCATGGGGCACTAAAAAAGAAACATGTAAAGGGACGTAAAATATGCACTATACACCAAAAATGGAATGAAAAAGAAAGAAGATGCAATAAAACACAAGTTAGGGCATATAATAGAAAAAAAAGAGACTTTTATTTCTTCTAAATGATGCATAATCTATCATAATGATGGAGAGAGGAATGTATCCACATATAATGAACCATATTTGAGGTTTACAACTCAAAATGCAAAGGAACACTACTCTGAATAATGCTCTTAGCAAACCAAGAGGGTCTAAACCTTTACAAATGAGAAATATTCAACAATATATAGAAGAAAGGGGAAGAGAAGAGGAGGGAAAGAGAGGGAAAATCATATTTTCAAATCTAACCAACAACTAGCAATAAATGCCTATAAAGGCACCTGTAACATTGTTATATCCACCTCCCATGTCATCTTGAATTGTGGAAGAAGGAAAGAGGAAAGATCTAATAAAATTTAGGTAGTTGAGTCGATTTAATTTATACATTAATGGTTGAATTTTTGTTTCCCATCATCACTATCAAATACCACAAAAATCTGATTCTAAAAAGTCCAACGTGTATCTCACGTCAACAACTTTCCAATAAGACTTGGAGCACATGAATCTGAGATATGTAGTAGAAGTTATGGTGATTTGAAGTTCATTTACAAGATGAACACACAAGACAAGTGTCATTATATGATCAATGAAGGATTTGACTAACTTTCTTCTTATTTTGTCTTTCTACTATTTTCATGCATTCATTTGATATAAGGATTTGGTACACAGTTGGCATGTTTTGATAGGTTCCGTGCTATGCACTTTAATTGATAAGCCATGTGAAACTCAATAACTAGCACAAAATATTACACTTGGCATGTGGGAAAGGAAAGAGGTGTGAGAAGGAGGAATGTAGAGATCTACAAGTGCATTTGAGGGGATATGTGGGGAGTGGGAAAATATGTGCATATCTACAAGGGTATGTAATTATCCAAGATGAAGGAAGCATAAGATAAGGATGCACAAAGGTAATAATGTGAGGAAGGTACACAAAGGCAGAAAGAAAGGGGAAATGAGTGCATGTGGGAAATTTTATGGGACTTAGGAAGGAAGGGAATACGAGGGAAAGCATTCCAGAACTATAAAAATGTAAATCAAGTCGAGGGCATGTGTAAGTAGTGCACAATGAATGGGGAACAAAAGTGAGTGCACAAGAGGTGTGTGTTAAGGAGAAATGGAAGAAGATAGAAAAAAATGGAAGAAGGTGGAAATCACGTGGAAAGAAGCAAAGGGAATAGAAAGCAAAAGGAAGAAGTCGGAAGGGCATGAAAAGGTGTGCATGAAGAAGCTGCCCAAGTAATTGGTGTCGAGATAAAACCAAAAGTGTGCAACTTGAAAACTTGATGTCATAACCCAAAATGGAACGTAAGTCATCTAAATAACTGTAGATTACTTGCATGTCCGAACACTTATAAAAAAATTAGCACGTAAAAATATGAATAAGGGGGCACTATTAAAGTCTTGCTAGAAAACAAGAAAAAAATGGACTAGGAATTCTAGTTCCTTACGAAAGGGTCGAGAAGGTGGAGAAGCGCACTCAGCATGCCTTTAGTAAAGCTATTCATTTTGAAAATACCATTACAGTATTGCGCCCCAACCTAGAGGAAAAGGCTAAGGATGAGTACCTAAAAACTACACTACTTAAAGGATTTGGTATATATGATGTTGCATGAGGAAAACATGTCCCTAGATTGACAAAAAGAGTTAGATGTTGAATGAGAGAAGAATAAAATAGTGGTACTATGAAATATAATAGAGTATGAGGCATTGAGTGCCAACATCAAGGAAGAAATGATAAAGGAAGGATGTGGTTGATAATTGTCAATACCTTAATCCTATCTAAAGGCATATATCATTCGAGGAGGAGACCAAGCTAAAGCAGTGCAATCAGCCAAGAAATATAATAAGGTTGGTCATGAATAAATAATGGCCAAAATTATGTGGAAACATGATACACTCGATCTTTGAAAGAGGCCTTAAAAAAAGACTCAAAGATCTTAGTTCCTCTTGTTGCACAAAATATGGATTCCCTAGAAATAATAACATCGAGGACTTGATGGAGTTGTAAGGGAGATGAAGGAGAAGGGTTAAGGAATGGACCCTTAATAGATGCAAAAATATTTTCAGATGGTACCGAGATGCAACTTTAGTCATTTTATCTACCCTCAATATTAATTTCTAACCCTAGGTGGGTCGACCTATCACCCATGGGTGTGGGTACTCACTCGAGGCATGCATAGAACTGAGCCCCTCCTTTATGTGGGCATTGTGAGAAGGTTTTTCCAAAGTGGAGGATGAATTGCAAAATGAGAAGTAAATTTACTTAGTTAAAATAAAATTGGAAGGGACAACTTATAGATCCATATTAATGCATTACAACTTACTAACAATGGAATAAGCATAATAAACTAGATCGTAGCTATGATATTCATATAACATGAGGTTTTACACCATTAAGCATGATATGCATAACAAACCCTTATATATATTCATTGTATCCAAATTATAATAAGAGAGGTCATTACAGACCATACATATTAAATGACATAGATTCAACCCCTACATACCTTTCCTAGCATGAGACCCTAGCTATTCCCTTCCATTTTAACTCTTATTACAAATCTTAAAGCCATACAGAGGATCATGACATCCCTCAAAACTCTTAGCACTAAGTGCTATAAACTCGAGCATTACTACAACACTCTGTTACTCATCATCTTACTCTCGATTCATTCTCTCTTAATTTCCTATTGATGTCTATCCCGATATATCTTTCTCTAGTCATGAGAATCTCTTTTTATAGGATCAACACCCACCACCATGCATTCTCTTCTGAATAGATTGTGTGTCAAGTGTCGATGTGGTCCTCTAATGGTGAGTTATTATCCATTCACAAACTCTCCAATCTTTTTAATGATGTCTCATGATAATATGCCCTTCGTATAATATCCTTTTCTTAATCTCCAAGTTCTAAGATTGTATCTTATCCACTCATCATGCCTAGTTAGGTCCTCACATTTTTCCTCAAGTGTCTTTAGAATTCCAAATATGGATAAGTCCTTTATACTCATGTTCTTCCTTTTGTGCATGCCTTGGTTTCACCTTAACCCTTTTAAACCCCTTTGTCATGTGCACTTTCCTTAAGCACCCTTCTTCTCATTGGTTCTGCGCATGCACCCTTTGGCACTTAGCCAATACTTGCAATGCCCAAAATCACCCCACACTAAAAATTTTCTCTTTCCTCAAAAACATCTTTCCCTTAAAATAAAAAACAATAGAGGGATAGAGACACATGAATAAAGAATGAAGAATGAAGAAAGCAAGAATCTACTACTACTTTGTAGGAGTGGGAACTCCTTCCTCATTGTTACCTCAATCTTCTCCCAGGAATCCACCTCACCCTATACCTGCTAAAGTAGGTCACCCACTAGAGTGCTCAACCTCCTCAAAACTTAATTCATCACCCTTAGCATTCAATGTATCAACAATTCCTTCTAACTACTTACTAAGGTCATCCAACGCATCCATTCTGTGAGTGATTTGCAAGGGTACAGATCCTTAAGATGATTCTTAATGAACCCTATAAGGCTTCGATTTCTTCCATCTTCTTCTCAACCTCAGCTAGGATTTTATCTCACTCCCTATTTCTCTTGTTATTTTCTTGAAACTCCTTTAGATCCACCTCATGCATAACAACTAGTATGCTTGCTACCCTATCTCTATCACCCCAATTTTCATACATGAGGCTTAGCTATTTGCGTGGTGGTCTTTATAGCAGCAAGGAGCTTAGAATACCAAGTAACTATTTCCTCAATCTTCAATCTTTCTTCCTCCTTCTAGCATTCCAATGCCTCTTCTATTGATTCTAATGTGAAAACCGACTTTCCATGGTGAGGATGTGGGTCAAGTCTTCCAAGCATTACATGGTTAAATCATATTTTTTCTTAGGTGGGGCTAGGTTTGGGTGCTTCAAGATTATGGAGTCCATAATCATCTCAATATTCTTAGAAATTCTATGTGTAGCTTTTCCTTCTCCTCCCTTAATTTGCACCTTAATTTTGCATTGATCAGCTTCTCTGCTTCACTCCTTGTTCTTCTCAATGATTTCTTCATTTTCTTTTCAAGTTCCTCTCTAGGACCCTTACTCTATCATTCCTCCCAAAGAGTCTCGCCTCAACCTCCACCGATACCTTGTTGAGTGTGTTACACACTTGCTCATTTGATAGTTGTTGAGAATTCACTAGAGGGTTTACTCCCTTAGTATCTAGTATCTTCATCAGTGCCTCACGGTTGACTTCAAACTTGGGTTCATCAACATGGGACTCAAAGGCCCAAGACAACATCTTCCTTGTGCATGGGTATGCACCCTCTTCTTTGAATGAAGACCATGCAAGGAGTTGGTTTGTAGGAACAATGCTTTGGAAATGTGTGCGTAGTACCTTATTTGGATCATTGATATAGGTCATTCCTTTCTCTTGCACCACCACCACATTCTTTCCTCTGTGTGCACTTCCTTTGGGAAGCTTACCACTAGGTTGGGATCTCCACCCATGCTTCCATATTCCTTCTCTACACTTTTCTTCCCTCCACCTCCTTAAGCACTTCTTCGATGTTGCTCCACCTCTTATTCCACCAAGTCTTTTATTATGCCTGCTACCTCCCTTTTTGTGACATATTCTATCTACTCCTTGGTTAGGCTTGGAGTCCTTTGATCCTTTGTGTTGACTTCCTCACTTTCTCCCTTGCCATGAGTGCCTCCTTCATCCTCATCCTTCTCTTCATTTCCCTCCTCCTCTAAGTCATGTACATCATACATAGGATGGTCTTGAGCCTCATCAGGATCGTCATTTTCCTCTTCATCCTTAATGGCCTCGATGTTTTCTATTTATTCTGATTTTGCCCTTCTATTACTTCTTCTTCTTCCTAACTAGTGATTTTAGTATAGGAGATTCTTCTTTTTCTTCTTTAGTAGGTGACTCCTTCCTTTCTAGTGACTCTTCTTTTTTTAGGGGGATTTTCTTGTTCTAGAACCTCTTCCTTAGGTGTCTTCTCTCTTTCTTCCATGAGGGAATTCTTTCTCCATGATATAGGTTCTTGGTTTTGCACTCGACTCTTGCATGCTTGTAGATTGTGTTGTCTATATACTTGGTGCCTTTTTCTCAGGTGCCTCCTCTCTCTCCCTCTTCCTCGGTGTGGCCTTCTTCCTTAAGGTGGGGTCTTTTGGGATAGAGACATCATTCTCCACTTAGAAGCCCCTTCTCATACTTTATAATTATGTGTAGATATACCCTTGTTGCGGTTCTCCCAACAATAGGTAATGTTATGGGCTTCACCATATGCACGTCATGGAAGACATACTTCTCCACATATGTGTGCTTCTTTGGATAAATTAAATTTACTGCGCAAGTCATGGTAATCTTGGTCCACCATGTTGAGGTCAAACATTAACTTCTTTTCCTCCTTGAATCTATTAACCATGGCTTGAAGTATTGTGTTGTGAAGAGAATGGTAATTTACACTAGGACCCTTGGCGCCATCTACTAGAAATAAATGACCAATACAAAAATGGTGGTATATGGATAATTTAGCTTTGCATTGCGGTCAAACATGTAACTTCTCAAGTATCCTCCATTCTACACCAAATACATCACACATATGCTTATACCATTTCTCTAGGTGCGCCTTATGGGTGGCCATCATGGTGTCACATGTTTACTTCTTGAATATTTTGCGGTGAAAGTTCTCATCTGGGTACTCCCATAAAAACATTTTTGACCCTTCGGGAACTTTAATTTCTGAAAATATGATGGTAAGAAGGACATTACCAAACATGATCTTTTCCCCATCATGCGTGGCATTGATGATTTCCTCTACTTTGAATACTGAGAGATTATAGATGGTCCCCTCCAAGATCTTTTAGAAAATGTTCAACCATGCCTTGTTGATCTGTGTCCACCTCTCCTATCCATTTATTTTTGTGACCAAGCACGCATGGCATCCTCATTATAGGGTTGGAAATTGTAAAGATGTCAAAGTACTATGACCCCTTCTTGTATTCATAGGCCTCCATAATATTCTTGATGGCCTCCTTGTCATCTAGGTCATCATCAAATGAATCTCCCTCGGAGGTAAGACTAGTAAATTTAGAGATCAGTTGGGAGTTATTTTCATTCATCATCCTATAGGCATAAAAAAGGAGGGACTGATGGTTGCATGTACTTCGGGTGATATTCTATATTTTGTCTGGATGAAATGCATGTGCACATAGCCGGTGTATTGGGGAAATAAAGACTACAAGAGGAAATTCCTAAAGAGGGGATGATAGTGCACCTATATGAGTGCATGGATGACAATATAGTAGCTTGACTACCCTAATATTTAATGGCTCTTATGGGTAGTTATTTATTACCTAATAAGACTAGGACACATTTTAAGTTAGGGTTTATAGGTGTATTGAACGACTAATAGAGGAAAGGTATTTACATGGGGTAATTATATCCTTACACATTTATACGAGAGACTTACATTTGATTGTGTACAAAGGTATTTAAATTCTGAGTCCACCCACTCTACTATAGATATGGGTATGGGATCATATTGTGATTGGGTGACTAGTTAGCAATTTACAATATCGTAAGCTTGATGAGCCCTCATTCTTCATTTGGGAGACAATAGGTATAGTTCAAATGGTTCTCATGGGGAAAATGTTTATTTCTATCTACAAGCTTTTGATGACCTATAACTCCATATGATGACTTGGAGACCATATAGGTTATATTAATGGGAGACATATGGCATAGAGTTGTGCATACTTGAGGTAGAGTAATTTATCATTACAGAGTAATAGTCACATTATGGAGATATAAAAATTTGACATGGTTTATATTTTGTACTAGATTAAACAAGACATCCCAGTGTTGATTAGTGGTACATGTAAGTGGTGCAAGAGACATTGGAATTTGGTAGTGGGTTAGAGTTTGAGTTTCTAGGTAGAGATTTTTTGGTTTTTCTACATGTGTGGGATGCTTGTGCACGATTATATATCCAAGCACCACTTTTGAGTATGTTACATGATATGTTGTGATCATGCCTAGGTGAATTATGTTGGGCCTTGAAATATTGGCTAAGTACCAAAGGGCGTGCGTACGTAGACCAATGTGGAGAAGGGCGCTCGGAGTAAAAGCATGCGGGATAAAGAGGTTTAAGGAGGTTTTAGGTGAAACTAGGGTGCGCGTGAAAAGGAATAACATGGTTAAAATAAATTAACCATATTTGGCATTCTAAAGACACGTGAAGAAAAATGTAAGGACTTGACTAGGCGTGATGAGTGGATAAGGTGACATCCTGGAACTTTGGAGGTCAAGAAAAGGATATTCCATGTAGGGAATATTCCTAGAAGACATCATTATAGAGAATGGTGGTTTTGCAAAGGGATAAAATTCACCATTAGAGGATTATATCGACACTTGGCATGTGATCTATTCTGCAATAAAGGCATGGCGGTGGGTGTCGATCCTATAAAAGGAGATGCTTGGACTAGAGAAATATATACATGATACATCGAGAAAGGGAGAAGAGAATGTAGAGAGTAAGATGTTGAGTAACAGAGCGTTGCAATAATGTTAGGGTTTAGAGAACTTAGTACTAAGGGTGTTGTATATGAAACTTTGTTCTCAAGTGGGGTGAAGGCCGATACTAGGAGCCACTAGCAACTTTGAATGATGGAGGGCTTAGGACCTCATATGAAGATGTGGATCTATGGGCACAAATAAGATAGATGTATGATATAAAGAAGCTAGATCTACAAAACTGAAATAGATAAGATTAGATAACAATATGCGGGGGTTTCCCGAGATAATTCCGATTCCAAGAGGATATTAACTCCCTTGGAGGATGTCAACTCCGTGTCAGATAAGATAATAATAGATCATGAATAGTAGTTATCATGCATAAATAATGGAATATAAAATGACAAGTAACTAAAATGATGAGGAACTTAGCTTGTGCTCTGCTATGGAGATGAACTAGGCATCAAGATGGTAAGATAACAAACCATGGAAAATATTTCTCCCTCAAACTTGTAGAACTTAATTAAGCTCTTTCTTCTCTTCTCTGGGCCTAGGTATCTCCAAGTCTTCTTGAAAAATATATCAGTCATCTCCTGAAAAATATCTTCCCCTCAAATATGGGGGAAAACCCATATTTATAGCTTGGATGTGAGGTTAGACTGCAGGTTAAAAAATACTCAGGGTTGAGTAAAGTAACTTGAGTTAAGAGATATGATGTGATCATGTGGGGACCATGGCTTGAATTATTAGATGGAGTGGGGAGCATGATTGACATGGTAGGTGAGATGATAGATTCCATTTAGAAAGGGGTGTCGGATGGGTGTATTAATACCCATGGATTGAATAATTTGTGAGAGATGGGGGATAATGCCAAAATTCAATTATTAAATGGGTTTATATGGAGCCCATTTAATAATTAATTAAATTTGGTTGAATAGATGATTAGGTTTATTGAAATTTAGGAAAAATAAAGGTGAGATAGGAAATTTCATGAACACGAGATGATGGAGGGTGCTATACCAAAAATAGGTGTCTAAATTTGCCCCTTTTTGTTGAGTGGTTTATGATAGCAAGCCATCAGACAAAAACAAAAGGGTTAGATGAGATATGTGTCTGAAGATGGATGAAGACGTGACCAAAGGAAAGATGCCCTAGGCAAAAAAAAAAGATCATAATAACAATAAAAAAGTATGGCGACTCCATATCACATCGATAGAGGAAAATTACCATCTCAATGAGACAGAGACGATAACATTCTACAATCTAGTGAGTGGGTGAAGACCACTAATGTATGGATGTAAACCATGATGACCAATGGGTCATAGGAAAACATCAAAATATGTGCAAATGAATGTGAAAGATGTGCAAAATCCTTTATGCATGTGAGGAATCATAGGAAAAATCATGTGTGTGACAAAAGGGATGAGGATGAAGATAATAATGCCCAGCACGGGCCACGAGAAGGACAATAATTGAGTTATATGCATCGTCAAAAAGTACAAGGATGAAAAAGCACCCCAACATAAGACATAGATAGATGTTGAAATATGATATCCCAATGGAATAATCATAAATGTGCACATGATGAGTAGATAGGATAGAAGGGTGAGATAAAATTCCCTAAAGGGTAATGGTAATCATGTTTCATAGGAAAGATACATAAGTGTTAGCAAATTAGAAGGTAAAAGTAGTCTTACTTATTCGATAAGTAGGATAAGAAGTCAAGATACTTTTGTGACAAAAAAAAAAGTAGAGAAAATATTCATGGAAGATAACAAGATCAGATAGGTGATGGCCGTTATGGTATCTTCCAAGACAAAAATGTCAAAGAGAGATGGAAAGAGATTCTAGAAATGGATAGGATGGTGTCCTTGCAAGAGGACTAACGAAGATAAAAGATGTGACGGGGTTCTCAGAAAGAGAATAGGTCAATGTTGCGAGAGAAAAGAACAATAATGGTAATGAAATAGGTTGGTGGTACATAAATGGAGAAACATTGGCATTGACCATGAATGCTAGGTGTGAGGGATGTTGAGAAAGAGAAGAGGGAATAGATAGGAGGATTGGTTGATTATGAGAAGAGTAAGAAAGACTGAATGTGAAGGAAACATGGGTATGGAATAGAGGGACGAAGATAGAGGAGGAGAAAAGAAGGAATGAAAGGGGATGTAGAAGATAACAAAGAAGGATTATAAAGAAAGGGGGAAATGAAGAAGGAAAAACAAAGAGAAGACAAGAAAAGGACAAAGTAGAGGGTGAAATTATGAAAAGAGAGAGTTATTTAAAATGAAAGGTGTGAAGGAGGATGAAGTAGAGGAAGGTAGAGAAGTAATGGAAAATGAAAGAGATGATAGAGCAAATAAAATTGAAGGAATCAGATCATAGTGAGGAAATCCAAGGTAAAGAATATGGAACTGACCATGGAAATGCATGTGGATGGTGAGATGATAAAGGAGATGGGACAATGCTGAAGAGTTAGGTTATCGATGGGGAAGTAAGGAGGAAGTGTGAGGTAAAATGAGGAGGAAGATGATAAAGAGGAAGTGAAATAGGATGAGGATGAGAAAGGAGGAAAAGAGAACAAAGAAAATTATGCAGAAGGAAGGGAACCAAGAATAGAGATATTTGATAAAGAGTGAGAAGCACAAGGAACGTAAAGAGAAGCTTGAGGGGAGGAATGACATCGATTGGAAAATATGTGGAGATGCATGAGATGAGGATATGCTAATGATGAGAAAATAGAGAGAGGGTGCATGATGAAGAAGTGAAGAAATTGGAAAGGAAAAGAATGGAAGATGGAGAGGTGGCGAGGAAAAAAGAAAGGAAGGGATAGGAGAGGTAATGCCAGTGAATGGATGTTAGGAGAAATCCATTGATAATGATCAGTAGGAAAGGATGGGACAAAATATGAGATGAGGCAGAAATTAAATGAAGAATGGGAGGGGGAATACCAATGAAGGGACGTTAGGAGAAGTCCCCTGATAATGATCAGAGGACATAGAGGAAGGAAGGAATGAAGATAGAATGGAGGAGGTCAAAGAAAAGGATTCAGGATGTGCAGAATGGGGATGAGTGATTTTTAGGAGAATTCCACTGATAATTACTAGTGTGGAAACAAAAGATGATAATTAAATAATGTTAGGGAAAGATCAATGACAATGATGGGGCAAGTATGGGGTAGATATGTGGGAGAAATCTAGAAGATGGAGTGGAAAGAGTAAAGAAAGGAGGGATAACGATGTGTAGGAAGATGAAGACGAGGAGAGGATGTAGTGGATGAGAATGAATGAGAGAAAAATGAAGAAATAAGACATGAAATGAATGGAGAAGTAACAATTAAGTAAGATTACCCAACGACGGATGATGGAGATGAAAAAGGGACTAGTAGGAAGTGGTGTTTATGAGAATGAAAGAGGAGGTGAGAGGATGTGATGATGGGGAATGATGAGAAAATGTAGATGGATAGAATGTGGGGTAGTGGGTGAGTATAGGATGACTAATCATGCTTAGGAGGGACTCTTAAGTAAGATCGCCATGCCACAAAAGGATTTAAGTAAGATCACCAAACTCGTAGTGATGATATGGAAGGAGAAAGAAAACATTGTATTGGATTTAGGTGTGAAAGGGTTGGTTGAAGTGGATGAGTATGATGAGATGGGGAGATAGAAGATGAGGAAGATATGATGGGAGGTGGAAGGGTCAGATGGAAAACCATTCTTAAGAGGAACTCTTAAGTAAGATTTCCCTATGATGGGGATGGTTAAGTAGGATCTCCAAATCAAAGAAAAGAAAAATTATGAAAAGATTGAGTAGCGTATATAAAAATGGAACAAGAGATAAAAGGAGATGATATCAAAGTGATAACAAGGAAACAAATGAGTGTGAGATGAGTGGATAGAGGAACATATGCGGTGTATATGGAGAGTGTAAGGATAATCCTTAATTGGGATGCCCATGGTGGTGGGAGTGATGATGCAAGAGTGTCAAGTGAAAAAGGAAAAGTGGAAAGACATTTGTGGTGGTGATTGTCGTCTATTGAAAGAGGAAATGGTGGAGAAGCTTCTATAAAGGAGGATCCAAGGAAGAAGATATACCTTAACTAGATTCTCTAAATGTATGGATGGTTAAGTAATATTGTCAAACCGAAAGTGGAAGAGTAAAGGAAAACTCAAGAGGAAAGATAAGTAAGATATCTAGCATCATGTAAGGGGATAGAAAGGTGAGAAGGATGATGTGGAGACAAATGGTGATGAGTGGAAATGGAGAGTGAGGAGCAATGGATCAAAGATGTTGTTGAACATGTTGAGAGATAAGGAGTTGTAGGATAATGAACTTTCCTTGAGAAGGATCCTCAAGTAGGATTCACAAACTACAATGGTGATCAAGTAGAATTCACAAACCGAAAAATTATATTTGCAAACACATTCATGGAGATGATGGATAGATATAGAATTCATAGTGTGAAATTTGATGTGATTTTTATAAAAGATGATCTGGATGAGATGAATGGAACATAGTTGTAGCAAGGGCATACATGGAAACTATGTTTCGAATTGGATTGGAGATAAACAAGAAAGGTTACCACTCAAGGCATTGCACTTGTAGCCAATAACAGGTGTTAACACATAACCAACGATAGTTAGTTATACCAAAATACAAGTGAGAAATATGGATGAAAGATGCTCATAATCCTAATGTTGACATGATAAAGGGATTGAGATGTAATTTGTACATGGGAAGAGGGATATCCAAAGGTTGTGTTCCTTAATTCTATGCCCCAGCTCTGAGAAAGGGAAAGAAAAATAGCAAAAAGTTGATCAATACGGAAGCTTTGAGAAAATGTTGATAAAATGAAGGGTGATCAATGTGAGAAAACTTTCTAGATGCCATAATAATAGAGCAGCCATCCTTCAAGGGTATGGTCTACTTTATACATAATATGGATGGCAAGAATAATATGATAGCCATCCTTCAAGGGATCGGTCTATTTCTTTTGATTTTGATTTGTATGCTTTTCTTTTCCTTTTTTTGCATGAACAGTTGTCCTTCGAGGGATCAGTCTATTTTTTATAACTTTGATTTTGCTTTTTACATACATGAATTTGAGCTTCACATGGGGGAGAGCTAGGGATAGTGAAGTAGACCACTTAGGAGGGGATAAGGAATGTACAAGAGACACCTTGGACCCTCTGCATGGTTGTAATAGGAGAATGAGAAGGTGATGGATGTAATGGTTACGGGGTCACATCAAAGTAGTGAAGGCGGACCACATAATTCAGATCATTACAATGAAAAATGGAAGGGGCTAAGGATGGAGGAATGATCTAAGGATGTAACTAAGTGCTCATTGGTAGATATGCTAATAATAGATTGGTCACAAGTGCAATGCATTAAGAGGTTCCGTCTCTAGTTTACCACCACAATAGGAAGACATGAAGTTATAATAAGATGAGATGATAGACAAGCAGGAAATAAAACTATGTCTGAAGGAAACTAACATATGACCACAATGGTGGATTTTGATGAAAATAAATGATTCCCAAGAGAGACATAAAGATAGAATGACAATCATGACCTCAAAGGAGGACTTGATGAAATAAACAATGTCCCAAAAGAGACAAAGATAGAGCCACAATGGTGGACTTTGAAATAGATGGTGCCCCAAAAGAGACACATATATAGCCATAATGGTGGAATTTGAGAAAAATGGGTCCCTCAATGGAGAGAAAAACATGCCCTCAAAAGAGGACTTCAATGAAAAATATGATGCCTCAAAAGAGGCATAAATATGGCCATAATGGTGGACTTAAAATGAGTGAGGATTTGGGAAAAAATAATTTAGATTGGATGAATGTGAAGGAGGTAGACAAAAAAATGTCAAAGAGTGAAGTTCTCTAGTGTGGGACTTGTACGGATGAGATGCTCAAGGGTGAGGAAGGTTGTTCCCCAATATGAAAGGAGTTAAAGGATATCGAAAGAGTTTAGATGAGATTTTTTAGATTTGGACAATTGACCAAAATGCCTTACAATGTTCGATGTCATGGCTTGGGGTATCATGATAAGTGCAACTGTAATTAGGATTGAACCATGATGGCTTGAGACCATAGGGATTAAATTATTTAATGGGAGGAAGTGTGATGGTAGATATTCAAGTTAAATGTCAAAGGATATCTACGTAAGACCCCATTGAAGTGTCATGGGGAAGGTAACTCTTATGGGTTTTGATAGGATATCTCAGTTTGGAGTTAGGAGAAAAAATGGATGTAGATTGGATGGGTGAATTTCGTGTTTTGGAGGAAAAATCAAATTTGGTTGAAGGATTGTATTGTTTGGATGTGGATTGATTGTTGTAAGATGTCGTAGATGGAGAGACTGATCCTAACATAGATGTTGTGGCATTGGATTGTTGAGAAGAGGGAAAACCTAAATGTTTCTGAGGATGCATAGGGGTATCGGGATGTTTTCCCCAAGCCTTAGAATTCAACTGAGAAGATTTACCTCTAGCAGGAATGATTATAATTTCAACCAGAGGATCTGATAGCGGTGGTGTGGTTATTAATGGAGAAAATGTCCTAAAACAAGATGAGGATGTTAATGGAGAGATAGGCATTTATATGATGTGATTAATGATATCTATGTGAGATGTGGATTGTTTAGGTTTTGGCATGGAAGAGTTGATTTTGTAGAGGGAGAAAAAACAATAATCTTTCTTTGATTTAGGTGGATTTTTGGTTCAATAGATGTTCCAAAGGGTATCTTTGATAAGGTTGCAGATCGAGAGGATTTAGTTGGTGTGATAGAAGGATTAGGTAAAGAATATTGGGGTAAATTGGGTGATGTGGCCATGGGAAAGGATATAAGTAAATATGTCAAGGTAGGGATAGGTGTATTTGTTGGTATGATAGATATAGGGTAACGGACATAGATAAAGATGTAGGCATTTTTGGGATATGTGGAGATGTGGGTGGTGTGATAACCAATGGAGTAGACATCATTGGTAATGCAGCAAATATAGGATATTTTGGATGTAGAAGTAGAAGGGACTAGTTGTTTCTTAAATGTTTCAAGGAGTAATAATGATATGTTTGCTAATGGGGTTGATATCGAAGGTGGGGCTATAAGGGTGCATGTAGTAGAACTGAGTTTTGTTGGGATGGTTGTGAGTAATGTAGGTGTAGTAACAAGTGTATTTGAGGCAGATGTGGGTGAAGAAATAGGTGTGAGAGATGTAGGGATATGTGTGGATATGAGTGGGGCCAAAATAAGTGCTAAGGATAAATCTAATGTGGTATATTGGGGTGTATTTGAAGTGGCGAAGTGGATGGTATAGTTAAATTTGATGTGGATGTGATAAGGATAGGAGAAGGTGCAGGTTCAGGATAGGTAGTGCAAGTTGATGTAAGTGTGACAGGTTCCGCATAAGGGATGGGAATAATGTCCACTGGGAACATGTAGTGTTGGTGATAAGATAAGATCTTGACTGATAGTGTCAATCATATAAGCATTTGATAGTTCAGATGTAAAGGGGGTGACATGATTTTTTGGTGGTTGATTAGTTTGCATAGTTGAGGTATCGATTTGGATATCCCCTTGATTTATAAGTTATTGGACACGATATTTGAAGGAATGACATTTCTCAATGTCATGACCTTTGACTCGATGATATTTACAATAGTGGGCTTTGTGATACCAAATAGGCTTTGGCTTGTAAGTTGTCCATGGGTCGTATGGGAGGAAGTTGGATAGAGTATACACTCATCAACTTATCAAATACAAAACTATATGATTCTCCTAAAGGAGTGTAGTTGGTTGTTGATTGAGGATATTTTTGTTGAGACCATGTGCTTGATGTAGATGGGGATGAAGGTTTAGTGACCATAGTGTTGGCTACACCCTTAAATTTGTTGTTATGTGTGAATGGTTTAGTAGATTTGACATTAGCTTTAGGCTGATCGGAGTTTAAGATAACCCCTTTCAGCATGGCACAAGTTTCAAGTTTATGAGCCATTGTAAAATCTTCATCAAAGGTTTAGAATGATTGGATTTGAAAAGTAGATGATATATGTTTTTCACACAAACGTGAGAATAATTTGATGAGTTCAGTTTGTATAATAGTGAAGAATAGTTGGTTTATAACACCATGCCATTGTATGATGAAGTCAACAATGGGCTCATCTTCAAAATGTCGAATGGTGTAAAGATCAGTGATAGTGGTTTTGCATGTGATATTGATAGAAAAGTGTTCTAAGAAAAACTATGCAAGTTGGGTGAAGGATAATATGGAATGTCACGGGATACTATTGTACCAGTCCAACGTGGGACCAGACAAAGACATGGGGAAAGTGTGAAGAAGTAGATCATGATCATGCGCAATAAGACAACATGCATGTTTAAATGTGAGGAGATGTTGGTGGGGATCTTCCTTATTGTTGAAATTAGTAAACATGTGAATTTTATAATGAGGAGGGTAGGGTTTTATTGGAACTGAAGGATGAATCGGTTCATTAAAGATGTGCTCATAGGATAAGGTGGTCTTATATGCCATGGTAAAAGGGTTTCTAAAGCGGCTAAGCTTGGTTCATTAAGGCATGAATTGAATCACTTGAGGTGTTGTAAGGTTGAGATTGGATTAGTTGTGTGGTTTTTAAATGTAGTGTGATAAGGTGAATGATGTGTTTGTGGGTGTGTGGGTAGTTGGGAATCATGTCGATAAGTTTTTGGATAGGATGTTTGCGGAATGGTTTGATAAGACAATTGATTAATTTGTGGATATGTAGGTGTTTGGGGAGCTGCTTGGCAAGGACTAACATGTGTCACAGGTTGGGCTTGTTGCATAGGTTGATGTTGAGCAATAAGGGCATGATGTGGTTGTTGAAGTTGGGTAGGTTGTTGTGGTAAAAGATAAATGGGGATATGTGTGTTAAGAGTTTGAGATGCTGGGTAGGCCTATTAATAGTGGATGAAATAGAATTGTCAAAATGGGAGGTGGGTGGAATGTGATCCACCAATTTTGGAGATTGGGAGGATTGAGAGATTATAGGAGATTTTTGGAGTAAGAAGTCATATATGGGGTTAGGAGGAGATCCGAGTGTATCTAGAGGAGTGAGAGATGGTGGTGCAATCAGTTTTGGAAGACTGGCTTGACGAGGGATATGAGGGTTGGTGTCGAGGTGAAGATAATTTTTGTATGACATGGTTCTCATGAGGTGAGACCATGGATACTGGAGGTTGGGTGATTGATGACGTGGTTTTGATTTTAGTATCTTATTGGGTGAGATCATTAAGAGTAGTAATTTCATTGGATGGAGCAAATTTTTTTTGTCTTGATTTGAGAGAGAGCGCAATAGGTGTGAAATAGAGAAACATTTGTTTATGTATGTTGTTGAAAAACAAATCAAGAAGAATATTTTTATCATCATGATTAATTTTGAGATGTAAGGTAAAATGGATAATGAAGGTGCCTAAAGGAGTCTAAGGTTGGTTTTAGATAGCTTTAGATTGGGAGATGTCTAAGACAGTTTCCTATTGGGTGTTTAAGTCCCAATCAATTAACCAGGTGAGAGGAATGTTTTGATGTGTTAATTATGTTTGTGTAGTCTCGGCAATGTGTGATAAGTGAAATGTAGAGAGTTAAATCCCTTACTTAGGCTATGTAAGCAAGTAGGATGTAGAAGGTTTGTTTTAGACCAAAATGAAATGTGATATTCGATGCAGATAGTCACTCAAAAAAGGGAAAGTTCAATGCAGAAAAGAGAAAATAAAGAAAAATGAGGAATACCTGGAGAATCACTTTTCCTAGTTATTTGATTGCATGTGTTTAGAGGTATTAATCACGGACCCGAACATCTAGTGACCTTAAAAGTGCACCGTTCACAAGCTGTAGGAAGAGTGCAGTGAAAGAGATTTTATGTGTGTTTTTTAAACAAGTGATATCTAATGGCATTGTTCGATGGTTGCGAACTTGTCGATTTCACCTGGAAAATAAGATAAATGTAATTAGTTGATATGGTTAAGAAAGAAGATATAGATGTTGTCAAAAAGTTACTTCGTAGAAAAAATAACAATAATGAACCTAATTAATTAAGAAAAAGTTGTAGACCGACATTCATATACAATAAGAGGAAATAAGCTACGAAAGCTATTAATAGACCATAAACTAAGAGATAAATTAAGAACTGGTATTCTTATTAAAATAAATGATCAAAGAAACTATGAACTAATAAACATAGAAAAAAAACGGTGAAATAAATGATTAAATGCTAAGATACACTATAAACTATCCATAATAATAATAATAATAATAATAATAATCTATGAAAGAAGCTATGAAATGGACCTTACGAAAAGAACTTGGAGTAAATTAATTGATTCAAGATGAGGAATGCATTTAGTTCTTCAAGTGGAACAGTTCACACACACAACTCGGGTGCTTTATAGATTATTGGTGCATGTCCATGCTACAGTTGGACTATTTTCAGTCAAACATGCAAAAGGTGTCTCAACTTTACTCACCCACGTGTGTGGGACCAAAAATTGACTTCCCACCACAAAGTGCCCAATGAGTCATTCTACGTGGGGAAGAGTGTTTCCAAAAGGTAGCTCGACTCAACAATGGTGGATGGAAAATCAATTCAAAGTTTGCTTTAGAAAAAGGTGTTGTGAGCACTATTTGTAATGGTGTGGTAAAGAATCAAAAATCAAATGTGATAAAGAGACTACACGTCACTATCGTGAGCTTGCATGTGACTTGAAATTTGAGTTAGAAAGCTTGATCGATATATCAAGCGTCAAAATCTTATGATTCATAGATGTAAAGAGGAGGTGTTTGGAAGAGCGTAGGGACATAGTTAAATGAGTTGATGGTTGGGAGAGATGGTGTGGATCTTTGAGGTTGATCAGGCTCATGGAGAAGATATTGAGTGGTGTCAGGGAGGAATAGCTTGGGTTGTGTGTGAGAAAAAAATTGGATGGGAGATTATGTGCAACGTTGATAGAGTAGGGTCGTGGTGAGTGGAGTGTGTTGACGGGTGGTTGAAGAGTCAGTGAGGAAGTAGGTAGACAGTAAGGAGCTTAGTGATGGAAAAGGTGGGGAGATGAGTGATTTAGTCCATGGGATGAGAGGGCAGACAGATAGAATGGAGTCGGCTGGTAGATGGGTAGATGGAGAGTGGAGTATGCATGGAGATCGGTGGAAAGGGGAGTGAGTCGAGAACAAATCGTGGATGGAAGCACCAAGTGGCTCGGTCAAAAGGATTTGTGGGGGATGAGAACAACACGGTGTGGGCTGTGGAGAATGGGGAGATATATGTGGAGTTGGGAATGAGTGGGAGAATGGGGAGATGGGTTGAGTGGAGATTTGGGATGCGAGATCGGCGGTGAGGATGGAGTGGATTGAAGGGTCATGTGGGAGACAATGATTGGGAGGTGGAGGGGAGAGGATCGATAAAGTAGAGTTTGAGGTGGGAGGAATTTCTTGGTTGAGTGGCCAAGGAGAAGAAGAAGGGAGTTGTGTGAGCGAGAGGGAAGGGTCTCGATCTGCGTAGGGGAGATCTCGTGGGTAGTTAGGTGAGCCAGGGAGAGAGATGGAGGATAGAGTGGCTAAGCGAAGGGAGTGAGTGGGTGGAGTTAGAATGGAAGGTTAGGTCGAGGGAGAGAATGGATGTTGATTCAAGAGCTGTGTGAGGATGGGGAGCTCGAGTAAGGGAGGGGGCAAGATGAGTGGGAAGGAGGGATGTGAGGCGAGAAGGGAGATAGGGAGCTCGGATGGAGTGATGCGGTGAGGATGTGAGGAAATGGCTCGGTCAAGATGGCCAAGCCGGGAGGAAAGGGATAGGAATAGATAGGGGATGGGATAGTTTAGGAAATTGTTTATATTTTTATTTATAATTATTATCATTGTTTTTTTTTAATTTGATTTTTTTATAATTTAATTTAATATTTTTTTAATTGTGTTAATTTTTTTGTATATATATATTTTTAAATAGCAATAACATGAAAGTTTAATACAAAGTATACACCCTTTCCAAACAACACAATGAACTTACCTTCACGACGAAAAAAATGACCACATGTACAAAGGACACCACATGGGGGATCACATTAAATCCTATAAACGAGTGAGCTTATAAATGAAATATTCACAAAATCTATCACGTGATGACCACTAGATAATAATGAATTACAGAATCAAACTTGAAAACACAACCAAGCAACAAGGTTAATTTTTGGATTTACTTCCCATGCGGGTAGATGTCAATAGAAAACAAGAAGAGAACGTACCTCCTAGTGATTTCAAGTGATCGTATTGACCTGAAATCGACAAATAATAAGATGTTGCAAACAAACAAGTTAGAAAAGATGAGTAAAATAACAAAAAAATGCCCGATCTAGGATCTGGTCCCACTAGGCATGCCAAAATGTTATACAGGAAACTTCGTTCTCAAGCGGGGTGAAGGCTGATATTGGGAGCCACCAAAAACTTTGAATGATAGAGGGCTTAGGACCTCAGATGCAGATGTGGATCTACGGGTGAAAATAAGATAGATGTATGATATAAAGAAGCTAGATCTGCAAAACTAAAAAAATAATATTAGATAACAATATGCGGGGTTTCTTGGATAGTGTCAGTTCCAAGAGGATATTAACTCCCTTGGAGGATGTCAACCCCCGTGTTAGACAAGATAATAATAGATCATGAATAGTAGTTATCATGCAGAAATAATGAAATATAAAATGACAAGTAACTAAAATGATGAGGGGACTTAGCTTATACTCTACTATGGAGATGAATTGGGCATCAAGATGGTAAGATAATGAACCATGGAAAATATTTCTCCCTCAAACTTGTAGAACTTAATTAATCTCTTTCTTCTCTTCTCTGGGCCTAGGTCTCTCTAGGTCTTCTTGAAAAATATATCAATCGTTCATCTGAAAAATATCCCCCTCAAATATGGGGGAAAACCCATATTTATAGCTTGGATGTGAGGTTAGACTACAGGTTAAACGATACTCAAGGTTGAGTAAAGTAACCTAAGTTAAGAGATGTGATGTGATCATGTGGGACCACAGTTTGAATTATTAGATGGAGTGGGGAGCATGATTGACATGGTACGTGAAATGATGATTCTATTTAGAAAGGGTGTCGATTGGTGTATTTATACCCATGGATTGAATAATTTGTGAGAAATATGGGATAATGCCAAAAGTCAATTATTAAATGGGTTTATATGGAACCCATTTAATAATTAATTAAATATGGTTGAATAGATGATTAGGTTTATTGAAATTTAGGAAAAGTAAAGGTGAGATAGGAAATTACATGAACACGAGATGATGGAGGGGCTTATACCAAAAATAGGTGTTTAAAAGGGTTTCCGGGGATGTCATGGGCCTTTTTATGGCACTAATATCTATAATAGGGGTTAAAATGGAAGGGTATAGCTAGGATCTTATACAAGGAAGATCTGTAGGAGGTGGGTCTCTATCATTTAACATGTATGAGTGCATGATGACCTCTTTTGATTGTAATGTGGCTACAATGAATATATATATATATATATATATATATATATATATATGGGTTCATTATGTATATCATGTTTAAGGGTGTAAACCCTCATGTTATATGACTATCATGGCTCAAATCTAGTTTATTGTGCTTATTACATTGTTATTAAGTTTTACGTAATGCATTGATGTGTGGATCTATAAGTTGTCCCTTCCACTTTTCTTTTAACTAAGTAAATGTACTTCTCATTCTACAATTCATCCTCCATTAATGGCAAAACCTTCTCACAATACTCACATAAAGGAGGGCTTGTTTCCCTTGCATGCCTCAGTGAGTGCCCAACCCCTATTTGGGCGATAGGCCAACGTGCACAGGGTTAGAAAGTAGTATTGAGGGTAGATAAAATAACTACATCTTGGTTCCATTTTTGGGACCTCTTTTAAAGATCTTTGTGAGAATGGTGTGTGATGAAAGAGTGTCTAACAACTGGATAATGTCAAAGTATGGCTCAAGAATATGGAGGATGATTTTGCTTAGAGATTTAGTACTAGACCTGAGTTTGATGCATGTAAATGGGTAGAAGAGAACCTATATCATGAGTTGTATGAGACCTTATTTGTTGCTTTCTAGTGGAGTTATATGAATGGATTTTGGTGTATGCATCTAGATCAAGTTGGAACTATAGATATCACATGTGGAATTAAGATGAGTATCGAGAAATTGCGGGATTCGATTTGACTTGACACGTGTTGTTGATCATTAGTGGAGAAAATTTCTAACCAGATTATACCCTAGAATAGGTTATTTCTATGTATTCTTATCCAAAAGGTTCTGAGTTTGAGTTCTCGAGGACCATAGAGGATAGTTTTTATGTGTTATACCTTTAGCTATAAATATCATGATCATTACACCGAGTTTGGGAGAATTTCCCATGGTGGCTAAGCTTCTTTTGAGTGTTGGGTGAGGAAGCTAGGGTGGAGAAAGATGGCGGACCTTACAATTGAAAAGGAGAGGGAAGAGAGACGAATAAATTATTATGAAGATCATGATAGGGAATTATTTAGACAACATGAAGTTGCAAGAGTGATGGATTTACGGAGGGTAGATGTTATGGGAAGTAATTGAGGTTCACACGAGAGGACATGTAGCCTAAGCGGTTTGTGCTACCCCATCTTCCATGCTACCTTATCTTGGAAAACATGGGAGAGATACCCCTTCACTTTTGATGAGAGCTCTTTACTTGGAGAAATGATAGCCATTGGTGTGCATATGAATCCCCTTGGTGACCAACCCCTAGCATTTAGTTTTCCAAATCTAGAGATAAGTATTGCTAACCCAATCGGTATTTAAGAAGTAGCCATGATCATCACCTAAGAGGTATAACTTTTCATTTGGCACATATATGGCTGCACAATCATTTCCTATGTTTGGAGGTATATTATCTGGAGTGACATTTGGGAAAATTATGGGTACACAAAGCTTGGGTATCATGTCTGGAAGTGGCACAGGACACACATCAGTAGCGATAAAAATATCATAGACTATTGGTGTGTAGTTCACTACATTGTGGGGACACTAGGTGCAACCACTTCGAGGATCTTTACCGGCTATGAGAGATGGATCTAGTGGATCGGGAGGAGTAGACACCGTGGATCTAGTGAATTTGGTGGTGGAGGTAACACTAGAGGGAATTAAGGTTCATGTTCTATGTAAAGGTAGAGGAGCGGGGTGGCGGGGAACTTAGGCATTTTTGCCTTTTGGAAAAGGGGAAAAAAGGTGAGGGAAGGCCAGCAGTGCAAAAAGTGCCATAATTTGACATGTGGCGGATGTAGAAAGAAGTGTGGGCCACGAGGAGAAAATGGGGAATTTTTCCCCTTTTTGGCAAAAGGAGTTAAGGAAAAGTTTAATCAAGTGGGCCCATGAAAATCGGTGAGTGACATGTGGTAGGCGGAGAGCGGACAAAGGCGGGTCGGCGGAGGTAGGAGAGAATTTTTCCCTTTTACAAAGAAGGCTTAAAATCAAAATTTGAAGCACTGGCCCACTAGCGAATCATCGAGCGACATGTGGTAGGGGAGAAATCAGAGGTGCGGGCCCGCAGAGACAAAGTTGAGAATTTTCCCTTGGCTTAAAGGGAGTAGAAATGAAGATTAAGCCCGCGGGTCCTCGACAAAAGAGAGATGGACACGTGGAAGAGCGGACAAGGTGGGTTGGTGGGCCAGCGGAGGTAGGAGGGAATTTTTTCCCTTTTGTAAAAAGACTCAGAATCAAAATTTGGAGTGTTGGCCCACGAAAAATCACAAGGAGACACGTGGCGAGGGAGAAATCGGAGGTGTAGGCCCGCGGGGAAAAAAGTGAAAATTTTCCAATTTTCCAAAAAAGGTCAAAATGCACTAGAATTGAAGCACGATCCCAATTGGACCCACCATGTGCCACGTGTTGGCTCCAAAATTCAAAGGTGGAGGGGCGGGGGAAAAATTCAAATTTTCCATTTTCCAAAAAGTTGAAAAGTCAAAAAATGAGCTGAATTTGTTCCCAATCATAGTTTGACACGTGGAGGGCCCAGATTGAAGGAGAAAGAGAAGATCAAGGGCAGTTGTGCATTTTCATTTTGGCCACCATTTTCCTCTAGGAAGCTTGGAATCATGAATTTTGCATCAAATTTCATCAAATTTTTGGTGATTCCATGTCGTTTTGGCCTTCTAGGATCATTGGAATCGAGTTTCATGACTCAATTTACAGATTTGAGGTGTTTTTGTAATAAATTTTTACTCAGCCCGAGCAAGCACGTGGAATGTCAAATTGAAAGTTGCAGAGGTAGTTTTAAAAGGTGAAATGATGAGAGGAAAGGCATCTACATGCCTTGATGATGAAAACGTGCCTCCAAGAAGGATAATGATCGAATATTTGTAATGATTCACCATTTTAGAAACACCTAGAAAACTCTCGTTGCAAATTTGTTAAATGTCATTTTCAGTGAATCATGAGAAATGGTTGTAATAGAATTGATCCCTTGGCATTTTATTTTCTTGGGAAAGAAGGCTCCAAGGTGGCAAGAGATATATAATGCATGTTAGGAGACATGCAAGGGGTCGGGAAAAATTGAAAATCATGAGCAAATTTTGAGAGAAAGCTCATCTTCTGAGAAACCCACCAAAGAACCAGGATAATTTCTTCTGTGTTGGATCTTCATGTATGTGAGTTGGTTACAAGTGTATAGCCATCACACAGCTCTAAGATTGTTCATGAAACTCTCCCCTGTTGATGAATCTAACAAGATTTTGAGTTAATCTATGTTTTTCTGGGCAATATGGTGTCTGTTATCATTTTTAAATGCCTACAAATAGTTTTCATTGTTCTTGTTGCAATATTGCATTGAAAGTCTTTAGAAATCACATAGGATCTCCATTTCTGGTTGATAGTTTAGTGGCATTTGCAATCTCATATTCAGAAGAGCCTTCATCTGATAAGGAGATAAACAAATTTAAAATCACTTTACCTTCCTTGACTGCAGAGATTGCTTGTAAGCCTTTGGGGGCACCTTAGGCATGGTTTGATCAAGGATTTTTGTGTTTAATTGAGTTCTTTACTTCAAGATTTTGTGGTGAGTTCTCAAAGATTGTGTGAAGAGTGCTTCCTGGGCTTCCATTTATGCCTCTTCTGGTTGAAAGAATGTCCTGATTATTTGAATCATTTTATCTGATAGTTGTTTCAAGTATTATAGAGGTTGTCAAAGATTTGATATATCCCAGTTTGTCTCATCAATACCCCACCAAAAAATCATTCTAAACAACCCATCCTACCCATACTAACCCTACATCTGCATTGTGTATCAACAAAAAGAATACATTCCATTTACAAAAATGTCTCTAGCACCTCGGACTTGTCTTGAAAAAGAAATTCCATCGTTTAGTAGTGACAACTCTGTTGAGTTTGAATAATGGAAGATTGATCATGTTTTCCCAAGGCCATCTCCATACAATATGCACACGGTATAAGGATATCTCCACCTCCTTCATAAAACAGAGGCTGCAATATAGGTTCTCTTACCTTGGTTGAAAGGCACAACCTAAAATAGTAAGGGTTAGATCAAAATCCTTTCAAGGTGTTATCCATTCCTTGAGCACGAGTGCCAAAAGTCGAGATAGATTGCTCCCCCGGCTATAAAATGACATATAAATCATCTATCTGCCTCTAAGTGTCTTGCAAAATCCATGATGCTACTCAGGTTGTGAAGGAGATTAAATCAGGTACTAACAATGGTGAAGGAGAAAGGTATTTTACACCATGGGCTCTTGGTCCCATCTGTCAATGTGAATATGCCAATGCAGAAATGCTAGTATACAACAAACTCAGATTCTCCCTGTACTAGCATCGGTAATTGTTTAGGTATCCTCCATTCAGCCCCAAACGTGTCATGCATCCTCTTGTACCATTTCTCTAGGTGTGCCTTGTGGGTGGTTGTCATGGTATCACAAGTGTATTTTTCAAATCTCTTTGTGGGGAAGGGTCTTCATCTAGATATTCCCATACAAACTTCTCTAGCCCATCGGGAACTCCAATTTATGAGAAAATGATGGTGAGGAGGACATTGCCAAACATGATCTTTTCTCCTTCATGCATGACACTGATGATTTCTTTTGCAATGAAGGAGGACAAGTTATAGATGGTTCCTTCTGAAATCTTTTGGCACACATTCAACCAAGCCTTATTTATCTATGTCCACCTTTCTTGTCCATTTAACTTGGATACCAAGCGCACATCCATCCTCATCATTGGGTCAGAGATATATGAGATATCAAAATAGTGCGAGCCCTTTTTATAATCATAAGCTTGAACTATCTCCTTAATGGCGTATTTTTCCTCTAAGTCATCATCTAGTGGCTCCCCTTCACAGAAAAGGTTGGTAAACTTAATGACTAGTTGAGGGGTTATGCGCATCCTTCACTATGAAGTAGAATTGGTCCTTGTGCATGCGTGACATCAACCATTGGTACAATCTCTCGGTTTTGAAAGTAGGGCAACTCATAAAGTTGCAGCAACCTAGCCTTCTCCAATTTTACCTTCACTTCATCATCATAGATTAACATCCCTTCTAGTGTCCTTTTTTCTGTCGGGCGAACCAGTTCTAATGCCATCTCCTTCTATGTGGGCCTTGTGTGATGGTTGTAATCACTCACTTCCATCTTCCTTACATGGGATACCCATTCTTTTCAGCAACACGCCATCTAGGTATTGCATCTCTGCATACCACTCCTCATTGAAACTAGTGGAAACCACCTATTTCCCTTTTCCCTTGCCCTTCTTTGGTGAAATGGTTGCCTTCTTTGGTGCCATATCCTTGTCGGGTTACTAAAAAATCATCCTTGCTCCTCTTCTTCTCTCTACTCAAATCATGGCTTCCTTCACAAAAAAATCCCCTTACTCTCGTGCTCTAGGCATGTAGAACCCTAACCTTGGAAAAATAATCCTTCCTTCCATGAGATGACATACTTTCTTATAGGTTTTAAAAACTCCAACAACCCTCTCCTCTACACTCGTGTACCTATTTTTCCACCTTGGTTCATAAATCACACTAGTCATGCACAAATCTTCACACTTTTTCCTTCAAAAAAATCTTCTTCACAGATTCCCTAGTTTGCAAGAGCTCTTCTTTATCACAAATGCAAGGTAATAACAATGTATCCCGACCTTCTACTTATAGCTTTTGCTTATCTCTCGTGATAAATGCTATGCCACCTACCAACGTACTTTTGTAATAAAGGAATATTTTTCCACTAAAGCCCACCCTTAAGCACTCTTACCCCTGCACCCAATCCTACATGAAAAATCCTTACAACCTTTTGGCGTGTAAAAATCCTTACTTGACCGAAGATCCTCACGCACGCAGATTATAGTGTGAAAGGAACTTCTTTTTCCTTAACCTAATTTTTTTCCCTCACCTACCTCATGTTGTTCATGCGCTTCTCATCCTTTATATGTGGTCTTTGTAAAGCTATCCTGACACCAAAATTCCTTATGTCCACCTTTTCTACGTGTGCTCTTCCACACTACGCACCTTCAATCCAGGCCATCAAACATAACTTCCACTACCAACTTCCATTTTACTTCGCATTACTCCACCCCACACAAAAATAGATGCGTGGTCCTCTGCACATACACAACCTTTTAAATAATAAGTGGTTACCAACACACAAGGCATGCAAAATAACAACACAACAAGAAAGGAACAAGCAACAAGAAAGGGAAACACAGGAAAGGAAAAGCATAAAAGGAAATCCTAGGCTAAATGGCAATATTGCCTTATTTATAAACATAAGGAAGACTTATTTATAGTAGGGCTTTAGCCTACTCCCATTGAAATGGCCTACTGACCTTGTTCTATCAAGTGCCTAAATAAAATATGTATGAGATGATATATGACCTAACTTGGAATTTTAGTTTCCTAGGATAGCGCGGAAACTTGGAATCATATAACAAAACCCTCTAACTTGACCTCAAATTGTTTGTTTTTAATATGGTGATCATGCCATGCTTTATGTCGTGCCTTTTCAGTCTTCTAACTCCATCTAACAAGTGATCTCCTTTTATCCAACTACATTAATTTCTCCATGTGCTCTTGAATTTATTTTCATCAAGTAACCCTCCTACACATGCAATACACAACGATGATAACATAAATTCAGCCGGTAAAACAATGTCCACATGAAACACCAACTTAAATGGTGTGGTTTTATTCAATATCTTATAGGTTGTCATGTATGCCCATAGAATGATTGATACCTTGTCATCCCAATCTTGTCTTCCCACATCGCAATTTTTGTTAGCGTGTGACTCAGAATTTTGTTAAACACCTCAGCAGTTCCATTAGCTTGTGGGTGATATGGGGTAGTCTTATGATGGGCCACCATGAAATCTGCCAACAAAATCCTGACTATTTCATTAAAAAAATGTGTACCCCTATCACTAGTCAAGCTTAAAGGACATCCATACCTATTGATTATGTTTTCCCATAAGAATCTAGTAGTTGTCACCATTGTGCAATCCCTTGTAGGCATTACCTCCACCCACCTTGTTAAGTAATCAGTGCAAGTGATGATATAGTGTGAACTAGTCCTTCATGTGGTAGGTGAAATTGGTCTTACAAAATCAATTTCCCATTTTTCAAATGGTTTTGTGCTCGATATGGGTTTCAAGGGCATCTCATATCTTTTTCCTGGCTTACCAAGGCATTACCAATGGTCATGGGCCTTGTAAAAATCAATGCGATCTGGTAGATACTCTCTGCCAAAATCCCTACTAGTAGAATCTTCCATGTTGTGGAATTCCTTGTATAATGCCCTCCTACAATCCCACCATGTTCTTCTTCCATGATTGCAACATGCTCATGTTCTAACATGCATCGGCACAAAACCTCATCATGACCTAACTTGTATAAGTCTCCACTAATTAGCATGTAGGGCACGGTGTGTATAGCTAATTGTTTCCTTTCCAAAGTTTTCATTCCTTTTGGTGCCACACCCATTTTGAGAAACATAACAATATCTTCTAATTATGAGAGTGCACTTTATAACCTAAGTAATTGCACATCGGCATAACATCCTCAATGCTCTATGCATCCTCCCTAAGTCAATTCTTGACAAATGGTCAGGCCCTAAGTTACTCTTTCCTGGTTTCACAACAACTGTAAACTCAAATTATTGAAACAACAAGACCCATCGACATATGTGCCCTTGCAAAATGGGATTTTCACCAAGTACTTCAATGCCATGTGATCCATGTAAAATATGAAGGGTGTTCTCTAGCAGATACTTCCTAAACTTATGTAGCGCGTAGATCATCGATAGTTCTTCATGCTCAATAGTGGTGTAGTTCTTCTCTGCTTTGGTGTTTACTTCCTATTGGAAAAACGAAGGGGTGGTCAAAAATCCCTTCTACATGATGTGATAAGATTGATCCAATTGCCATCCACAAAGCATCAACATGAACATCGAAAGGTTTATCCCGGGAGGAAAATGTAATATGGACATAGTGATGAGCTTATCCTTGATGTGTCAAACATCATCTATTGCATCTCTCCTAGTGAAAGGCACTCTTGTGTTTTAGTAACTTCTCCAATGGTGCGGTGATCTTGGCATACCCCTTGATAAACTTTTGGTAGTACCCTATATGCCCAAGGAATCCACATTGCACTTTGGCTAGTAGGCCCCCAATCCCACAATAATGAAAACTTTGGTGGGATCCACCAGAAAACCTTCCTTACATATAATATGCCCCATAGGGTCCCAAATGGAGTAGAAAAAACACATTTCTTAATGTTGAGGGATATCCTCAACTGCCGACATCTCTCAAACATCAGTCTCAAATTGTCACAATGGTCTTTCACTAGTCCATATATTGTCCAATCATCAAGGTAGACTTGTAGAAACTTATGGATAAAATCTTGAAATGCCTAGACCACTATGCACAAAAACATAGTAGGTGCATTCTTCAGTCCAAAAGGCATGACCGTATAGGAAAAAATTCCCCATTCAGTGGTGAAATTTGTCTTCTCTTGGTCTTCTTTAGAAATTATAACTTGATGGTATCCTAAGAATCCATTGTGAAGGAATATATTTTGCACCTAGCCACTCCTTCCAGGATCTCCTTGGTAAAGGGGTTGGAAAAGGATCAATTACACATACCACATTTAAGTCCCTGTAGTCAACATAGATCCTTATCCTTCCATCCTTTTTAATATTGATGACCATGGGGCTTACCCATTCTAATTCCTCCACAACTTCAATGATGCCTGAAGTGATCATCTTGTCTATCTCCTCCTTGAATTTGACGTGAAGATTCAAGTTGATTTTAATTTCTATGAGGAGTGGTGAATTACTTTAAGCTTATGGTATCCGTGGTAGAAATAATTCTTGAAACTTACACAGTAGATCAATGATCTTTGAAATATCCTTCTCGACCAATAATCTCTAATAGTGGCCTCCTTAGGTTCCGTTTAACGAACCAATGGATGTCATGAGATGGATGATGGAAATAGTGGATTCTATGGTTGATTCTCTGGTCTAGTCCAGAAATCCTTAGCTTGATTAGCTATTATGTCTAGTGAGGATAATTGTGTGATAATGATTGGTGGAAGTGGAGAGGACCTAAATACTAATGTGCGTAAACCAACATCAACGTCTAATTGACCTGTGGGCCCATTGGGTTGTGGGACCTGTGGATCACAACCATAGATTCATGGTTGTTGTGGACCTCCTATGGTCATGTGTGGAATCAATCCCTAATCCCTAGTATCCAGTAGTCGTATGCCTTTTCGGCCTCTATATTTAGAACTAAAAGTTGTGCAACCTTCTCAGAGTACCTTACAGGCATTCTAGCAACCTTGAATTCTTAAGCTAGTGTCTATGTCAGTGAGAATGTCTCTGCATCTGGCTATGGGACCAAAGGATCACAACCAATGTTTTCTCTCTTTCAAGCCCTTCTACAATCATGTAGATATCTATTTAGGGCAATCTGTAGTTTGGCTGGTTTGACCAAAATGTGTGCTTGGTCATCTTCTATGTTTAATCCTCTTAACTGTGAGCTGATTTGTTGTAAGTCTGTTGTTGTTCGGAAGACTTGGATTCTAAGATTCTGATCTATATCAGTTATTGTTGTAACAAGATTGGGTTGAGGCACGATTGGCTCGAATACGTATTCTCTGGGCTCCCTAGGTCCCGTGATTGTCATGCAAAAGGAAATGATATAAATCTAACTAATGACAAAATAAATTAACTACGCAAGATATATCTATGTATATTCCTCTATTTTGTATTTTTGATAAACTATTGAACAAAATTGAAAGAGCAATTATTTAATATATCTAGAAATTGACAACTAAACTAATAACGAAATTAAAACAAACAAAGCAGTCGAGTATAGCTACTTGCCTATGCAGTTGTAAATCTATTCTAAATAACCGAGATAACTGATCTAATCTATTTGAAAGACTCTCGATCCTACCTCAGAAGTGAGGAGTGAATCATAGTTTCTCATAAACTATCAATCCCCATAGCTTCCCCGTAATATCGAAAGTGAGATTAACTAAAATGAAATGATTTACTATTCTATTTGATATGTTTTAACTAGAACTTTGAAAGCTTGAACCTAGATTTTGCAGAATAGTGGCGAATCCTGATGGTGTGTGGCTTTGTCCCCTCAGTGTGATCTCCTCATTCCTTCATGCTCACGTGAATCCAGAAAAGCGTGTGATGTTAGCATCAACAAGTTGGTATCGAAATAATGGCAGCTTAGGATGCAGACTGAATACAATGCGAGTAGGAGAGGGATAGCGCAAGAGAACAGAGCTTGGCTTATGTAATTCCTAGCGGGATTTATTGCGAGTCATACAACATAAAATGTCCAGAACCTGAAACTAATCCTTTTTGACAAACAAAACCTACAACTTTAATGGCTTCCTACTTGAAAATTAAACTATCCTACTCCAATTGATTGCATGAAATAGTAACAACACTAGCACAAGAAGATTATGTGGCTTCCAAACAACAAAACAACACTAACTATGCATGCAACAAATAAAACTATTGATTCCTAAGAAAAACTGAAAGACTAAGCTATTGAAATGAGAAAATGAGAGGAAAATTTGAGGGGCCATTTGCTTGAGCACAAGCCAACTATTTATAGAATTCCCATTTACCCAAAGGTGAAAACCAAATTGAACTCTTTAACCATAAACAATGCAAAAACACTATTCTAGGGAACCAGAATCATAAATACAAGCAAAGGGTGGTGAAAAAAAACTGGTAAACATTGAAATTTACGTGAGTCACGATAAAAGAATGTTCTAGAAAAACACGTGTAGGACCGCCACCACAGCGGGGGCGGCGGTTCTGGACCGACCACCCCTACCTGGCGCGGTGGTCATGAGACGGCCCAGGTTTAAGTGGTTTCATCACCAAGACCAAAAGCAAAGGAAAAGAGGGGAAGAAAAAAAAGCAAAGCACACAGGGGCTAAGCGGGGCATGCGGGATGTTAACGCATACTTGGAGAGATTTTCTAGATCCCGAACACCTTGCGAGGAGACCTGTATCATCATTGGGGCACATGTAACATTGTTCCGGTGGTGCAGTACCCTATAATTTTGGGTACGTACATATTGCCCCCTCGGAGAAGCATTTTAGCCATGAAGAGGCATAAAACGGTGGGTCCGAGTATGGCGGTCCCGAAATGGGAGGTTAGAAATTATACCTGATACGCCCGTGTGTCGAAATGACACCCTCCAAAATTCCCGCTACCTGCAAAATGAAAAGAGGACTCAAGTGCAGATAGACAAAATAAATCAAAAAATAAATACTAAAATAATATGAAATGAGGACTTACCATTTGTGCGGGGATAAGAACTTACCTCCATCGGTGCTCCAAACCTGCGAAAAGGGCATTCAAAACAAGTCAAGATGTTATATATGTAAAAATGGGCCCATTTTCCTATTCATTTGCGTGTGTTGATTTGATTGATTTTGAGCTCTGGACCCATGGTGATGGTTTTTGACGAGAGTATAGTCAAAATGTTCGTGACGAGATAGTGATCATGCCTCACGAGTGGAACACCGACCCGCGAGATCACAGGTTAGTTCTTCTTGATTTAATGTTTTTACCCCTAAAATGTTAAAATGGTGAAATTTTATCATGGGGGATTATTTTTGAAAATGTTAGTGTTAATAGGGTCACTTAGGGGGGGCACCTAATGGGTAGGCTTTATTTTGGTCAAAATGGTCTTTGTTTTGTGTTTTTAGGCGTTGTTTAGGGCACGTGACCCGTGCGGAGATTCGGGACACGACCGCCGCCTTGAGCAGGGTGGCGGTTACATGACCGCTTTGCCACCCGATCGGGGTGGCGGTTTACAGACCGCCACCTTTAAGGTGGTGGTTACGGAACCGCCACCCTACTTACAGGTGGCGGTCCTTTACAGAAACTCCAAAATCATACTTATTTGAAATCATTTTTGCATTTCTAGCATTCTTATATGTTTTAATGATTTTTCCAATGTGATTTGAATACTAACTTACTCCTTTTTGCGTGTTTTTGGGTGTATGCAGGCGAAGGAGGAGTATATCAGATGGAGCCGAGAGAGAGTGTGTGACTGGCTTCCAGTAGTGTTGGATGCACTTTCTCAGGATGAGCAGGACACTCTTCAGAGGGCCGGTATATTATGTATATCATGGGTCCCACATGTTGCACCTTCTAGTCACATACTTTGTGACTTGTTTTCATATTGGGATGTTGATCGGAACACTTTCCATTTCCAGGAGTCAGGGGTGAGTGGACCATCACTTTGGAGGATGTTTACCATATCTTGGGGGTCCCGATCATCGGGAGACGACTCACTTGAGACAGCAGGGTCACGGGCTCAGATAGCACAGTGGGCTTCATACATGGGAGACGCAGTTATCTCCACTGGTTCGAAGAAGGGGGTGAGGGTCCATTCTATTCCTAGCTTTCCTATCCCCTTGATTCGTCAAGCCATTATGGGGATCCTTGCCTCGAGATTGATCGGGGACAAGGGAGGGGACACCTTACTCTACTGTTGGTCCCCTATTATTACAGTAGATTGAGGCACATGGCCGATTTATGCCTAGGGAGCTGATATTCTTGGGACTACCTATCATGATTTGTACTGGGTGGTTCACTTACAGGGACAGTCATTGAGCCATCCGACCCTGGTTATGAGTTGGGTCTATGAGCATTTCATCCCTTATGGGAGAGGTGTAGAGGTGGTGATCCCGGAGCTGTGAGGGCAGCTAGATGGATAGATATGTCGGTGCTTAGAGCACCCCATCAGCCAGTTGCCTCCCTGACCACTGATGATATGGAGGCCACACCTTATCAGGCCATGGCAGGGTTTATGGGGTGAGGAGGCCCTCACTTTGATCTCTTTCTCTACCACAGGGGCTTGTGGATAGGATGGGGAGGGTGGAGACACACCCTTTTGATCGAGTGCCTCAGCAGTTTGGCCTTCCTTACGTCGGTATGCTCCCCCCAGTGGTGCCAGTGTTTAGATCAGTTTGGGAGGCTAGGGGAGGTCCTAGAGGCCGGGTTGGACTGTTGTTACTCCTGGTGTCCCTATTGCAGCCAGGGGTGGTACGTGCTCGAGGGAGAGCGGTGCTCCTCAGGCACCCTTACTTTAGATTGCCGGTCCCGCCCACAGCAGTGATGACCCCATTGATATAGACTCCGAGTCTGAGGAGTTCACAGGGGGAGAGATGGAGGAGGAGAGCGAGGCTGAGGAGGTCAGCGAGTCGGGTGGAGAGGAGGATAGCGATCCCGAGTGGCATGACACTCAGGAGATCTTACAGGCCGAGAGGGCAGAGTGGAGTGCGGAGAGGGTGACCCTAGCTTTAGAGGAGCCACCTTCTCAGGATTTGGGTGGAGAGGATGAGTCCATGTAGTAGGATGTTATGTGGCCCCAGGCATAGGAGGAGTACATCAGTCAGTGGCGGCATCTGTGGCAGGCACTGACCCTAGGGATCCATCTTGGAGGCCCGAGATCCGAGTGAGTTATCATCCTTCTCTTAATATTTGTTTTTAGCTAGGATTGTCTTAGTTGCTTATCTCTCCTTTTGTTTACTTTTGTTTCTATCTTTTGATTATTTCTAATTTGTTTTCTCCTTTTCTTGCAGAGACTACTGATGAGTGGCGAGACCTGATTCACCGGGTATGCACTGATACCCTGATGATCCCCATGGAGAGGACTCATGCGGGAGCTATCCATGGATGCAGGGGAGCCTTCAATAGCCGGTAGGCATACCAATGTTTTTTCCCTATATCGGCATGTGGCCAAGATGGTGACTACCCTCCATACCGAGTTGGCTGGGTATAGGACAGCAGAGCACTGATGAGGAGTCACTCTCATAGCGAGACCATGCAGCTGCTCCTCGGGACCATGAGCCCTCGGTGCATTCAGAGCGCCGGCGTAGCTGGAGTCCTAGACGTGGTCATGCACCTTCAGAGGGATCTCATAGGGGTTGAGAGGCCACTTGGCTCTCTTAGATTTTTTATATGATTTATTTTGTATTTCCCGGGCTCTTTGAGCATTTTGACCATGCCTAGCGCATGATGGCATTGTACATGAAACTTGATTATATATATATATATATATTTTTGGATCAGACCCTTGGTATCTAGGTTTTTGTGATTCATTTCCACATGTATATTATAATGTTGTTTTTATATGCTTTTCAGAATGTATGCAATGGAGAACAAATGATACAAATGCTTTCTTTCTTTTTGTATTTCGTGATGCTGATATATGATAATGTAGACACAATGTGATCTTGAACTTTAGCTTCTATAAGCAATTTTTCGGTACTTCATATTTATTTTGACAAAATGAGATGATAAACCGGTATGATGAGCAGATGAACTTGCCCCACTCCTAACTCCACGCAACTAGTAAGATGCGAGGGCTCACCACCGAGAGCTAGAAAGGGCACAAGCTATGAAATTTGTTGAATGGTAGTGATGAGAGATAGACAAAGATTTGGTGGAACCAAATTAGGATGCTACAAACCTACTCTACTCAAGTGACTCCATAGTTTAGAATGCTACTTGCTTTGCAGTTTATCTAGACTTAGATCCGTAGATGGCCACATGGTAGACAAAATCTAGTTTTCGGCTGATGTCATAATAGGAATCTCTCATATATGTGAAAAATGTGATCCAAATTCCATAGTTTAGAATGCTACTTGCTTTGCGGTTTATCTAGACTTAGATCCGTAGATGGCCACATGGTAGACAAAATCTGGTTTTCGGGGTTTTGAGCTCTCTTGGAATTTTGGACATCTGATTCATTTGTTTTTGACTCAAGATTTCAAAGGTTTATTTGAACTATTTTCTTACGACCTTCAACATTTATTGTCAAGAGGACCCCCACACCTTGCCCCATGCTTCTAGTAAGAAGAAGCATGGGCTTATCACCATGGACAAGGCATAGGTGAGTAAGGGCATTCCCATCCTTTCCCAACCCTACGTCACTAGTAAGAGATGCAAGCTCATCACCGAAGGTTGGTAGGGCAAGGAAATGTGTAAAAATAAAATTTTCTGTTTGATCTATATTTGACTTGTTTATTTGAGCAAAATGTCAGTATGTTCTTATTTCCAAAGAGATATACGTACGGGATAGATGTGACACTATGAAGCTTCTAGAATAGACCATAGGCAAGACACCTATCCTAGGAAGAAACCAAAAGTGAGAACAAGCATGCAGACCTTGGTATGGTTACCATTAAGACTTTGTCATATCTAGCTTTATATGGATGAAATGATTCTGAAACAGGTGATGATGTTATGAAAATGAAGAAGTATGATTGGAATGCTTATGCCAATACCATCAGAAGTTTGTAATGAATTGCTTTGAGAATAAGTTCCTTGATCACAAAATTGTATGAAACAAGTGGACAAAATGAACCTAACTACATGAAGATGCAATGTAGATATAATTATACAAATAGTGTTGGTTGCTTATGCATAGAATCGTTTAAGATGCAAGGAATTGATTGTTTCATTGAATTCCTCACCTTCCAGTGTACATAAGAGATATGCACCATTTCCATAGTCTTTCGTGACTCGGTATGGGCCCAACCATTTGGGCCGAATTTCCTTCCTTCGCCGTCTTTTTATCGATCCGGTTGTCTAGTCTTAGAACTAGATCTCCTTCATATATATCTCATTCATAGACCTTTTGTTATACTTCGTCAGCACATCCGGTCAGCATAAACTCTATGCCATTGTTCAACGTCCAATCTGGCCTCATCTAGGCTTTCTAGTTGGGAGAGACGTGCTTCTCTATAAGCTTCTTCATCCAGAATCCCTTGTAGTGAGATGCGAGAGACTGGTATTTCAACCTCAAGTGGGAGAACTTACGCTCCGAATACCAATGAGAAAGGAGTTGCTCCTGTTGGTGTTCTTATTGAGGTTTGGTGGGCCCACAAGGCCGGATATAACTTTAAATGCCAATCTCATTTGTTTTCTTTTACCATTTTAAGGAGAATAGCTTTCAATGTTTTGTTTGTTGCTTCAGCTTGTCCATTGGCTTGAGGGTAATACAGGGAGGTTGTATGATGATTTATTTTAAATTTATTGCATAGCTCATGGACTTCGTCATTCTTAAAGGAAGTACCATTATCTAAGATAATGATTTGTGGGACACCGTACCTTAAATGATCTGGTTTAAAATGAACTTGGCGATCACGGAACCTGGTACAGTGGTAAGAGGCATAGCCTCTACCCATTTGGTAAAATACTCGGTGGCCGTGATTATGAAGTTATGGCCATCTATTGATGAGGGAGAGAATTTCCCTATCAAATCTAGGCCCCATGTAGAAAAGGGCCATGGAGTTGCGATTGGTTGTAGAGCTTGTGCCGGCATGTGAATCTCGTGGGAAAATTCTTGGCATTTATGACACTTGCATACAAACTCTATTGCGTCATGTTCTAGAGTGGGCCAGAAATAGCCCATTCGATGTATTTTGCGAGTGGTGGCATGACCACCAAAGTGGCCTCCACATATTCCACTGTGAGATTCGTAGAGAATCTTCTTGGATTCTTTTGTGTCAACACACCTTAGAAGCATTCCATCGAAATCCTTACGATAGAGCACTTGTTCTATAATAATGTATTTAGCTACGATAATGTGTAACCACCTTCTTTGTTGTGGTGTAGCACCTTCTGGATATGTATGGTCCATGATATAATTAATAATATCAGTATACCAAGGACATTCAGAGATAGGAGGTTTAGTTTCGATGTAATATATGCATTCATCGGGAAAATCTAGATCTACTAGATCACCTCCATCTAATGGGTTATCAGCTAACCAATCTGCAATGATTTGTCCCTTAATGGACTTCTAGTTTACAAAAGTTAATTTGAATTCACCCATTAAGGTTATAAAGCATCCAACCTTTTTAGACAAGGACCCTTGCGTGAGGAAAGTTCGTAAATGGTTTGTTTTTACAATGACCCTTGTTTCTTGATTTAGCATGTAATGTCTTAAGCATTTGGTTGTGAAGACTATGGCAAGGCATTCTCGTTCTACTTGCGTATAACGTGTTTCATAGTCGAGCAACATTCGGCTAATAAAATAGATCACACGTTCTCATTTGTCATCATCTTCTTGAGCTAGCATGCAGGCTAGCGAGACATTGGTAGCTCGTGAATATAAGATTAAAGGGTGGTCTGGCTTAGGAGGCATTAGCGTAGGTGGTGACAACAAGAAATGCTTAACTACTTCAAAGCCTCATTGCAGTCTTTGGTCCAATCGATACTATAATCTTTCTTGAGTAGATTGTTGATTGGATGAATGGAAAAGCTTAAATCTGGGATGAATCTTCGGATTGCACCGAGTTTCCCAAGAAATGACCTGATTCTAGATTCATCCGAAGGTGGGATCATTTCAAGAACAGCCCAGATTTTGGCTGGGTCTACATCGATCCCTCGTGATGATATAATGTAACCTAGGAGCTTCCCTCCTGTCACACCAAATACACATTTTTAGGTTTAGTGTGACTCCGTATTCGATCAAACGTGAAAGAATGATGCGGAGCACTTCCGGGTGATCACAACACTTCCTGGCCTTGGCCAACAAGTCATCTACATAGGATTCCATGATTTTGTGAATAAGATCATGAAATATGTATGTCATTGCCCACTTGGTATGTAGCACGCAAGTGTTCTTGAGACCGAATGGCATAACAACGTAGCAATAGGTTCCCCAAGGAGTTATAAATGTGGTTTTGGCTTGGTCTTGTTCGATATTCTAATTTGATTGTATCCCGAGAATCCATCCATGAGAGACAAAAGCTCAAATCCAGGTTGTTGCGTCAACGATGATGTCGTCTATGGATGGTAATGGGAAGTCATCCTTAGGGCACGCCTTGTTAATGTCTCGAAAATCTATGCAAATGTATCTTCCCATTCTTTTTGAGAATGGGAATGATATTAGATACCCACTGAGAGTAATCAACTAGTTTGATGAATCCTACTTGGAGGAGTTTCATTACTTCTTCCTTCACCATGAGAGCTACCTTGGGTTTCATTGGTCTCGATTTTTGTTTAATTGGCTTTGCATCTGATTTGGTGATGAGGTTATGTACCACGATGTGTGGTGCAACCCCTGTCATTTCTTTATAATTAAATGCAAAAGCCTTCTGATGTTCTTTGAGGATTCGAGTGTGTATTTCTATTTCTTCTGGAGTTAACGAAGATCCTAGTTTTAAGATCTTCGGTTCATCCTCCGTTCCGATGTTAATATCAATCATTTCTTCGATTAAAGAAGTGTTACCTTCTTCAAACTCAGGTGGGGCTGGAGGTAGTTCCAGATCCTCTCCATTCTCTACCACGTATATGTCGAGCTCCTTTTGTGGGGGAAGCTCTATCATGGGATTTCCAAAGTAAGAAGATGAATGTGGGATTAAGGACAAATCTACCACATGATGGGTGAGATGTAACTCTGCATAGGTGTTTAGTAATCAAGAGTGGCTCTATCACTATCAACGTGATCTAAGATAGTAGATTTGTTCTCAGCTATGTTCGTTAAGAGAGGATTTGACATTTTCTTCACTAATGGTTCAGTACGAAGGGATACCATGAAACGGTATCCTCCAACTCACTATTTGGAGTGAAGCATGATGTTGAGGTTGCTATCGAATCTGCGAGAAGATTTTGTTCTCGTGGGATTGCTTCAATTGATATGAAGTCAAACTCTTTGCTCAAATCTAATACTGTTGTTTTGTAGAGTTGTAAGTGTTCAGCTCTAGTCTCATACACCTCAGAGACTTGGTTTGCTACTAATTGTGAGTCTCCTAATACTCTAATGTTATTAACACCGATCCTTTTAGCTATGATGAGACCAAGGAGGAGGGCTTCGTACTCAGCACCATTGTTTGTACATTCAAAATTTAATTTAAAGGTGAATGGTAGGATCTTTCCTTTGGGTGAAGTAAAGATCACACCTGCCCCAGCCCCATAATGACATCTAGCTCCATCGAAATGGAGAGTCCAATATTTAATTGGGAAGATGGATGTTGGGACATTTGCTACGTCTATTTCATCTGCTTTGGTTACTTCTACCATGCAGAGATCCTCTGCTGGAAGAGAACCAACACCTAGGGTATATCCCATGCCTACATAATCAAATGGCAGGAAAATTGGTAGATCTTGTTCTAGTAATTCGACAATCTTTGTAGTAGTTCCTAATGATACTATTTCTACAACGTTAGCCTCATCCTTGAGGGCTGGGATATTCTTGATTAGGTTCGTAACTTCTAACTCGGTTGTAGGTATCAACTTTTCTTCTTGGTTTCACGTCGGTTGGTTTATTAAGTTGGTTTGTTGGGAGTTCAAACTCAGAGTGAATGCCTGGCCTTTTCTTCAGGTCCACTAGGTGTATATCGAATGGTTTCGGATCACCTTTTGCTATGAATATCTTTCCTAAGTGCAAGAATCTTACTTCTTGAAATAACGTAGAAGGGATTGCCTTCATACGGTGTATCCATGGTCGGCCGAGGATCATATTATAGTTGGTTTCCCGATCTATAATATAAAACTCAGTTAGGATTGTTTTGGGTCCTAAGGTGACTGGTAGTATTATAGTCCCAATCAAGTGGCTTTAAGGCTATCATAGCCTCTTAGTGTATTTCAGTCGTGGAACAATTTGTTTCTCCATACCCTAGCTTTTGAAGGAAAGAGAAGGGGACTATGTTAACTGCCCCATCATCAACCATTGCGCATTTAACGTAATTGTTATAAACCCACACTTGTAAATGTAAAGGCTTGGATCACCTCTGCGTGCAATCTCGGTCTGTTGGCATTTTGTTTATGTCGAATATAAACTCGGTATCCCTATCCGGCTGCCCCGGAGGGTGGATATCAAAGTCTATATGGTTTACCTATGTTTCGGGAGGTGGAGTGATGTTAATTAAATGACCTAAACCTAATGCTTCTAAAAGAGCAGCCCTATGGGGAGGAGAGTTCTTCATCAAGTCCAAAAGGAGATGTGAGAGAAGGTCTTTGTTAGGTCATTAATTAAATCATAGGCACCTAGGGGTTTTACTATTGGTTGTTGGATGTTATCTGTCTCTAGTGGGTAACTTGGATTTGGCTGAGAGGAATACTCTCATGTCCTTGTTATGGCTTCCACATGTAGCTCAGTGTCTAACTCCACTAAACCGACTATCTTGGGTCATGGCTGACTTCCTAATTGTGGTGCGACAAGTGGATTTAGTGAAGTCGAGGCTTCATGATCATTGTTTCCTACCATTACACCCTTGTTCGTCCCATTTGGATTTAATTTGTTGTTATTGTGATTTGGGAGTGGATCGTTGAAGATCTTGAGGGGTGCATTTTGAGGGGAGACTGCTCCCATGAAAGTATTTGGTGCAAGTGATACGAGGATCTGCTAAGAACATATCTATGAAAAGTTGTCTTTGTTCTTCTGGTAAACGTTGCATGAATTTATTGTAATCACGGCAAGTCCTAGTGTCATGGCCTCAAATTTTGTGGAAACCACAATACGAGTTAGGATTGTAATTCCTAGGTTGCTGGTTTGGCACATATTGTGGTCCAAAACTCTGATTAAACCGTTGACTATTAGGATTAAGTTTTGCACTTGTTGTTTTTGGTTTTGGTTTTGGTTTTGATATCCAGTTGCATTTTGTCTTGGACCCTGTGTTTGGACCTGCCGTTGTTGTTGTTGTTGTGGATGATTAAAATCCACTGCATTGATTGTTGGGGTAAAATTGTTGTTTCATTGATTGTTAACCGGTGGTGGAGTATTTACAACATTTTCCTTTTTAGCTTGGTCAGTTACTCCATCTGTTGTCACTCCGTGATTCTTGTTAAGGATTTTAGGTCCTTGATTGGCATTTACTGTATTAGGATAAGTCGTAGTGTTTTGGTTGGGGATGATTAACCTCCCATTTGTTCCATACGTCTTGCGACCACTATCTATTGCAGCTTGATCTATTCGGAGAGCGCTCTCGAGTACTTCATCATAAGTTCTTAGTGGGAACTTCTGGACTTCTTCCTTTACCTCTCTGCTAGAGAGAATGAAGGAATAAATCACATAGTTCCATTTGATCCATGTTTGGAGCACTTGCCAAGAATAAAGGATTGTATGCCATCTTTGGATGAAATGAGCAACAGATTCATTGTGTTCTTGCTTAATATGCAAGAATTCCCTGATTCCTGTTCTCAACAGTTTGTTCATGTCGAACGCCTTGATGAACTCTGAAATGAGTTGTTTAAATGAATGTATTGAGGCTTCAGGTATTCTGTAGTACCAATCGAGGGCAATGCCCTCTAAAGTTTTGGGAAATATTTTAGCAACACCCCATCCCAAGGGAAGCGTTCTCGAATGGCTATGGCATAGGCCTTGATATGTGCATTAGGGTCTCCCTCCCCTTTGTATTTGGGTAAATCGGGAAGAGGTCTTGGAAGCATGATGCTTCGTATGGTGAAGTCTAAGGGTTCTTTCAAATATTCTGAATAAGTCCCTATCGCATAGGTTTCGACCATTGATGGTGCCTGCTGAGGGGGTGGAGGTGGAATGGGTTGTTGATATGGTGTAGCATATGTATTTGCAGGGGCATAAGGAAACCCTGTGGTTGAGTGAACATGCTAGGGAGAGAGAACATATCTCCTTGTGGTGATTTGGAATACATGTTTAAGTATGGAGGAGCATTGCCTAGAAATGGATTGTTTTGTACTAAACCGGAGGTATCATATTCTCCACTGGAGCGGCGTTTGAGAACGCGGTTCTAGTTGGCATTTGTTGTGAATACTGAGGAGGCATGCCCAACGTGCCTATTCCTGTGAGGAGGTCTACTTGGCTAGGATGATGTGGAGGATTGGAAATTCCTGCCTGCATGAATTGAGAATTTTGACTTGCTTGAGCAAGTTCTAATCCTCTAACTTTTTCTACTAAAGTTGAGATGACTTCATTTGGTGAAGTCACAGTATTTTTCCTTAGTGGCGTTTGTTGTATATTTTGAGGTTGTATAGGCATATGGTACCTGCTATGAACTGATCGTTGCCTTGCCAAGTTTCACCGAGGGCATTTCCTATAGGTAGTGGCATGGAGGTATTTTCTTGAAAAGAGACCTCGGGTTGTGTTTGTAAACTTCCTATAGGTGGGTACATACTCTGAGAGCATTGTTCATTCCTGGCATAACACACTAAATGTTCATCATCTAAAAATAGGTATGGATCTGATTGTCTACTGATTTGTGGTCTAAGCAAAACCTGAGGGGATGAACCAGATCCTCCAGTGAGCGTCATGTTATTAGAGCTTGAAGGCTCTGGTTGTGGCATTTGAGTGAGCTGATCCAACTCCTCTATTTGGAAAGATGAACTATATCTAGTCCTTTGAGGTGGAGTTTGTGTTGAAAACTAGTTAGTTGAATAGTTGTCACCCCATGCTGAGAGCGAGGGTGATGGTTGTCTATTCAGTTGATCGTAGTATGCTTCAAGACCTAGGAGAGGTCTGCCATATGCATCGAATCCCGACATATTCGGGGTATATGAATACCCGCAGAATAATGGGAAAGAGCGAAGGTGGATGGAAGAAGAAAAATAAAGAAAGAACTAAACCAATTTTGAAAGAAAAGCTGTTTATACTAATGAGATGAACAAGTAGAAATATGACTCAACCAGAAAGTAGGAAGTTTCACGTCGGGTTCACCAATTTTGTGGGTGAAGCTGATGTGAAGGCTAATAAGAGGTGGAAAAGATGAAAAGTATACTAATGAGATGAACAAGTAGAAATATGACTCTGAACCAGAAAGTAGGAAGTTTCACGTTGGGTTCACCAATTTTGTACGATGGAAAAGTGACAAGCGAGCATGGGAATCTACAAGTAACTCTTCCTCGCACCCGACCTCCCGAGGTCGTGCTGAGATAGCCGGTGGGGATGGAATATACGTGGGGTATAGGAAAACTAGTTAGGTAATCTTATATCTTCGACACGCACTAATGGAATCTGTGAATCTAAGGCAAAGAAGGCCCTCCTAACCTAAATTGGTGTGATAGATCGGTCGGCGAGGATGACTGCTCGAAGGCTCCAATCAATATCGAGCTCTGGCATGATCCGATCTATAGGTTGTGGGATACGGGAAAATGACCTGGAATTGTTTCGTGTATATCTCCAGATAGGGTCATGAGATGGATGATGGAAATAGTGGATTCTATGGGTGATTCTCTGGTCTAGTCCAGAAATCCTTAGCTTGATTAGCTATTATGTCTAGTGAGGATAATTGTGTGATAATGATTGGTGGAAGTGGAGAGGACCTAAATACTAATGTGCGTAAACCAACATCAACGTCTGATTGACCTATGGGCCCGTTGGGTTGTGGGACCTGTGGATCACAACCGTAGATTCATGGTTGTTGTGGACCTCCTATGGTCATGTGTGGAATCAATCCCTAATCCCTAGTATCTAGTAGTCGTATGCCTTTTCAGCCTCTATATTTAGAACTAAAAGTTGTGCAACCTTCTCAGAGTACCTTACAGGCGTTCTGGCAACCTGAATTCTTAAGCTAGTGTCTATGTCAGTGAGAATGTCTCCTGCATCTGGCTGTGGGACCAAAGGATCACAACCGAACATTTTCTCTCTTTCAAGCCCTTCTACAGTCATGCGAGATATTTATTTAGGGCAATCTGTAGTTTGGCTGGTTTGACCAAAACGTGTGTGCTTGGTCATCTTCTATGTTTAATCCTCTTAACTGTTGAGTGATTTGTTGTAAGTCTATTGTTGTTCGGAAGACTTGGATTCTAAGATTCTGATCTATATCAATTATTGCTGTAACAAGATTGGGTTGAGGCACGATTGGCTCGAATACGTATTCTCTGGGCTCCCTAGGTCCCGTGATTGTCATGCAAAAGGAAATGATATAAATCTAACTAATGACAAAATAAATTAACTATGCAAGATATATCTATGTATATTCCTCTATTTTGTATTTTTGATAAACTATTGAACATAATTGAAAGAGCAATTATTTAATATATCTAGAAATTGACAACTAAACTAATAACGAAATTAAAACAAACAAAGCAGCCGAGTATAGCTACTTGCCTGTGCAGTTGTAAATCTATTCTAAATAACCGAGATAACTGATCTAATCTATTTGAAAGACTCTCGATCCTACCTCAGAAGTGAGGAGTGAATCATAGTTTCTCAAAAACTATCAATCCCCATAACTTCCCCGGTAATATCGAAAGTGAGATTAACTGAAATGAAATGATTTACTATTCTATTTGATATGTTTTAACTAGAACTTTGAAAGCTTGAACTTAGATTTTGCAGAACAGTGGCGAATCCGATGGTGTGTGGCTTTGTCCCCTCAGTGTGATCTCCTCATTCCTTCGTGCTCACGTGAATCCAGAAAAGCGTGTGATGTTAGCATCAACAGAAGTTGGTATCGAAATAATGGCAGCTTAGGATGCAGACTGAATACAATGTGAGTAGGAGAGGGATAGCGCAAGAGAATAGAGCTTGGCTTATGTAATTCCTAGCGGGATTTATTGCGAGTCATACAACATAAAACATCCAGAACCTAAAACTAATCCTTTTTGATGAACAAAACCTTAAATTTAATGGCTTCCTACTAAAAATTAAACTATCCTACTCCAATTGATTGCATGAAACAGTAACAACACTAGCACAAGAAGATTATGTGGCTTCCAAACAACAAAACAACACTAACTATGCATGCAACAAATAAAATTGATTCCTAAGCAAAATTGAAAGACTAAGCTATTGAAATGAGAAAATGAGAGGCAAATTTGAGGGGCCATTTGCTTGAGCACAAGCTAGCTATTTATAGAATTCCCATTTACCCAAAGGTGAAAACCAAATTGAACTCTTTAACCATAAACAATGCAAAAACACTATTCCAGGGAACCAAAATCATAATGGGATGTTAATGTACACACTTGGAGAGATTTTCCGGATCTTGAACACCTTGCGAGAGACCTATATCATTTGGGGCACATGTAACATTGTTTCGGTGGTGCGGTACCCTACAATGCAGGACCCACGGTGGCAGATTTTGACGAGATTATAGTCAAAATGTTCATGACAAGATAGTGACCATGCCTCCACGAAGCGAGAACACCGACCCGAAAATCACGGGTTAGTTCTTCTTGATTTAATGTTTTTACCCCTAAAATGTAAAAATGGTGAAATCTTTATCATGGGGGATTATTTTTGAAAATGTTAGTGTTAATAGGGTCACTTAGGGGGCGCCTAATGGGTAGGATTTATTTTGGTCAAAATGGTCTTTGTTTTGTGTTTTTAGGTGTTGTTTAGGGCACGTGACCCGTGTGGAGATTCAAGACATGATTTGCCACCCCGAGCATGGTGGGGTTACAAGACTTCCACCTTGATCGGGGCGGAAGTTATAGGACCACCACCTTCGCCACCCTACTCGGGGCGCGATCCTTTACAAAACTTCAAAATTATACTTATTTGAAATCATTTTTGCATTTCTAGCATTAGTACCTACTTTCATGATTTTTCCAATGTCATTTGAATACTAACTTACTCCTTTTGCGTGTTTTTGGGTGTATGCGGCGAAGGAGGAGTAGATCGAGATGGAGTCAAGAGAGAGTGTGTGACCGGCTTCCCAGTGTAGTGTTGGATGCACTTTCTCAGGATGAGCAGGACACTCTTTAGAGGGCCGGTATATTACGTATATCACGGGTCCTGCATGTTGCACCTTTTATTCACATACTTTGTGACTTGTTTTCATATTGGGATCTTTGATCAGAACAATTTCTGATTTACAGGAGTGCAGGGTGAGTGGACCATCACTTTGGAGGATGTTTACCACATCTTGGGGGTCCCGATCATCGGAGACGGCTCACACTTGAGACAATAGAGTCACGGGCTCGAGATAGCTCCCCAGAGTGGGCTTCATACATGGGAGATGCAATTATCTCCACTGGTTTGAAGAATGGGGTGAGGGTTCGATCTATTCCTAGCTTGCCTATCCGCTTGATTCATCAGGCTATTATGGGGATCCTTGCCTTGAGATTGATCAGGGACAAGGGAGGGGACACCTTACTCTACTGCTGGTCCCCTATTATTACACAGATTGAGGCACATGGCCAGATTTATGCCTGGGGAGCTGATATACTTGGGACCACCTATCATGATTTTTATCGGTGGTTTACTTACGAGGGCAAATCATTGAGCCATCGACCCTTGTTATGAGTCTGGGTCTATGAGTGTTTCATCCCTTATGGGAGAGATGTAGAGGTGTAGGTGGTGGAGAGGTGTACAATTTTGGTATGGACATTAACCTTATTTGTTTTGAGGGGCTCATGGTAGGCGCGTGCTTTCTCATCAACACTATCAATAAATTCATGCATACCTTCAGTATGGTTAGCATCCAAACTCTCCATCTCTTCACCATCTATCACATAGACCATATTTCCTTTCTCTTTCTCCATGCATGTGTGCTCAAGCTGCATCTCTTCTGAATCTTCCTCATCAAAGTGCGGTTCCAAGCTAGGTTCACCCAATAACTCCAATATTCTATCTTCTACCATGACACTATCTCCCATCGTTAGGTGCTTAAAAACCTGCAATGCCCTATCCACCAATGGTTTAGTACTCGATACTCGAAAGCTTGAAGGAGGTCAGCCATCAACTCCTACCAATTTCCTATTTGACAGCGCATCTCGGAGTGAATATACCATGTGTGCACACAACCTTGTAAGGTGGAATACAGATTATGTACCCATAAAGAAGGTGGTAAGGCCTCTACGCCTTCCATCCATACTTTAGCACAAGTTTGGATTTGAAACAAGGTGGGTTCCTTCCTTGATAGTCTCATATTGCAGTGGGTGCATTGCTTTGGGAAAACCTAACAGAGAATATGATTCTCACTTCGTGCCACTCTAGAAGGCTATCATGATGTGTCACCCACCAACACGTTGTGGTCTTGAGAAAGTTATAATTGAGCATTCCTCTTCTTTCAAACTCATTTTTCCATTGAGCCTCCATTTCTTGTAAGAAATCCTCAGGGTTGGCTCCTCTAGAATAACTTGGTAACTTCTTCCCTCCCAAGCACTTGGCTGAGCACGCCTTTGTTACTCTTGTCACAGAGCCTCTTAACTATTTCCCAATTAACTCATAAGTCCCGTGCACCCAATTTTCACATGCCACACTAGTTGTATCACTCATGGAATGAGCATCTTCAAACTGAATAACTCCCTCATAGGGTGAATCACCTCAGGGTCCCTGATAGAGCGCACATAGATCCTATTAAGAAATTATTCTCCCAAGGGATTAGTATAGGGTGTTGACTTCCCATCGGTTAAGGGGATGATAACCCACTTCTTCCTTATTCTCAAAGATTATGTATCCCTTATTGAACCTTAGGTCAACATTATTCTTATAACACCAGGGCACCCAAGTAATGTTGGAAAGTTGTCCACCTCGGCTAGCGCCAAGACTTCAAGTCCCCAGTGAACTTTTCCCCTTGGATAGTGATAACAACATCCTTCAAGACACCAATGGGCATTTCCTTTGTCTTGTTAGCCATATACAACACATTCAAAGATGGCTATAATGGGGGCCTTCCCATTTGATGCCATGCATCTAGAGTGAGAACATTGACTTCGCACCTTTTGTTTCAATCAAAATATTTCTCAGAAGCCACCCATCTACAATAACATTCAAGGTAATCTCCTTGTCATAATCAAGGTTGTGGGGAGGAAGGTTGGCATGCGAACCTACCTCTCGTGCCCTCCTCCTAGCACGTGGTACCTTCTCCCATAACCACTCTCCTAGAAAGGGAATGATATTCTCTTGCCTCAACATTTTGCATACTTCTCGACCTCATCCAGATCCTTTTGTGGAGTCCCGTATTCTTCCTTTACTCTAATTGCCTTGAATGCTCTTTCGGGAACTGGATCTCTCCTTGTAGGATTCAAATCACATACATGGTTTCTTGATACCGTTATTTCGATGAGTAGGATCCGGATACTTTCCATGCACCACCTCTTCTCTACTAACCAGTTGTATTTTCCTTAGTACCTCCCTGGCGTGCACAACCTCAACTCACATTGTAACTAGTGCGAGTGTAGTTATGACTCGTGCTCCACTTGTGACATCCATTGTGAATTGGCCTTCCTCATGCTTACCATCCCAATGCCTTTGTCTTTCTAGTGTTGTTGGCTCATATGTTCAAACAACTCTGGTACTCCTCATACTTATGCTTCTTCCCACACAAAGATCATTACATCAGATCAAGGCATTCACACTTATAGTGCTATGTAGATCCACAGTTGTAACAGGTTCCATGCATGAACTCACTTCTTCCTCCTCCGTGGTTGCCAAGATAACAAAATACTCCTCGAAAACCTCTTACATACATCCCTCCATCATGTGTGTCCTTCATAATGATGACCATTGTCCTTGGAATTATTTTTGAGGCTAGTCGGCACACACCAATATCAATGGTGTCATGTATCTGGTCAATCAATCTACAATACTTGGTGCCATGAGTAGTAGAATTACAAATCTTACAATTAAAAACACATTTTTATAGATCACATGCTACAGTAATGGGCATCTACTTGCATCATGATCTCTATGGAAAATTTCACAGTCCACTGTCATGGCATGTATCAATCTCCTAGGGAAATTTTCCTTTGTATGCCCCTCTACCTCACAATTTGTGCACCATAGACCACTGCGAGTCTCATATCTTGAGTTCTCGAGATAGCTTATCCTACTATTTTTCCATTATAGCAATCTGAGCTTCAAGGAAGGGGATAAAAACGGTATCCAAACTTCGACAAACAGATCGGTGCACAAGGCAGCCTCCAAGGCCTCGCACGGGTCTATGAAATTCTTGTGTGAAAGCACTCTCCTAAATAGTGTTATCAATCCTCCAACAAACCACTGAGCATGTTGAGAGGGGTGAATATCATAGGATATTTTTGACATATGTTTCATACTCCCACACACTCTCTTCCATACCTTATTGAATCTCCTTCAATGAAGTTGATGTTCTTCTATTCAAACTCAGGGATATGAAATTCAGCCAAGAAGGCATTCCACAACACAGTGTAATCTACCATTGTCTGATGGGGGTCATACTTCTGGTACCAAATATGCACATGTCCTTGTAACGTTGTTGTAAATTGACTTACCTTTCACTCTGGGGTAGTGATCCCCTTCACATGCCATAACATTAAACACTTGTTTACATGATCTGCAACATCCTCAACACCTTTGTAGTCTGGTAGGTGCAAATACATTTTAAAGAACACTTGTTGAGGTGGTTGAGGTCCTTGTCCACCGACCCAAAACCCCGATTTCCTTAGGTGTTACATCCACCAAGTAGATCCACTAGGTCATGTCCCTCCTAACCCACTAGATCCTCTAGATCCATTAGGTCCACTAGGACCCCAACTCCTATACCACCAAATCCTCCTCCTATAGCTAGTAAAGGGCCTAAGTGGTCGCGCCTTATATTCCTAACATCCCACTAAACTGCATGCCAATATTTTCTAATATTACACTTCTACCATATGTGTTTCCAACATTACTTCCATATGTGATACCCAAGATTTGTGTACCAACAATTTTCCCAAATGTTGTTCCAGACAATATTCCTCAACACAGAGGAAATGATTGTGCAGCCATAAATGTACCAAATGAGAAATTATATCTCCTAGGTGTAGATTGGTCACTCCTACCAATACCAACTAGGTTGGTAATACTTATCTCTTGATTTAGAAGACTAAGCACCGGGGTCGGTCACGGGTGGATTCATATGCGCACAGATGACTTTCCTTTCTCAAGTGATGAACTCTCATCAAAAGTTGAAGGGGTCTCTCTCCCATGCTTGCCAAGATGGGGTAGCATAGACTACTCAAGCTCCACGTCCTCTACGTGAACCTCAATTCCTTCCCACAACGTCGCCTTCATAGATCCATCACTCCTACAACCTCATGTTGTCTAGCTAACTCCCTTTCATGAGCTTCACTATACTTGAGTCATCTCTCCTCTCTCTCCTTTTTAGCTGCAAGGTCTACCATCTTCCTCCACCCTAGCTTCCTTTCCCAATGCTTAGAGAAGCTTAGCCAGCCATAGGGAATGCTTCCAAACTTAGTGTAATGAGTAGGATCTTTATGGCTAAAGGGATAACATGCAAAAATGATCCTCTAGGTTCCTTTAAGAACTCAAACTTAGCAACCTCAAGACAAGAATATATAGAAATAACGTATTCTAGGGTATAACTGGTTAGCACTCTCTTCCACCAATGATCAACAACACACGTCCAAGTCATATCAACATCCTGTAGCCTCTGATATTCCTCTTGGGTCCAAACGTGAGATCTATAGTACCCGACAGTCTAGATGCATATGTTGAAAGCCATTCATAGAACTCCACCGGAAAACAAAAAAGAAGGTGTCATATAGCTCATGATATCAAAAGATCTATTGACCTTGATCTTTTGATATGCATATGTTCTACCTTGATGACATCACAATCTTATAAAAGCGAGTGCTTCACATGGTGCACTGCGCAGAAAGAATTTGAGAGATGCAAAAAAATTTGGGGTAGCTCTTAACCCCAAGAAATAAAATTTTACGGTGGCATTAGGAAAGATTAGGGGACATGTAGTTTCAAAAGAAGGCATCATTATCAATCTTGAGTACGTGTCATCCATCCCGGCCTTCTCTCTTCTAGCACATAAGAAATCCTTATAGTTCGTCCTTGGAAAAATTAACTTTGTCGGGAGTTTTGTTCCTATTTTTTAGGAATTGTAAGGCCCATCACCCTCATGCTCAAGAAAGACATAGATTTCAAATGGACAATAGAAGGAAAAGAAAGATTTGACAAGATCAAGAAAGAAATTTCTTGCGCACCAACACTCATCAACCTAGATTATGCTAAGTATTTTATCATTTATGCTTATGGCAGCAGATGCAAGTGTTGTTGTTGTCCTAACACAAGAAAATGAATAAGAAGCTGGAACAACCAGTGTCATTCTTCAGCCAAACACTAAAAATAAGTACTATGAATTAAGATATAGTCACACATATAAATAGGTCTACGCCATCATGATCATGCCCGAGAAGTCAAAAAGAATTCTCACCAAAAATCATACCAAGGTATTAGTCTCCCATTCCTCTATTAGAGAATTCATCATGGGAGCAAAAATCAGTGAGAAGAGAGCGTGATGGGTGACCAAAATCATGGAGTATGATGTGACTATCAAAGCCACCAAGCTGGTAAGAGGTAGCATGCTTTGCTGAAAGAGCTTGATGAGGATGCACGAGAATGAAAATGAGACTTCATTATTTCTTGATGAGGACCTCCAGTGCACAAAAATTGAGCAGTACAAATCCTAGCACATGCGATGGATGAAGGACATGATCACGTTCCTTTCCAAAGGAACATACCCTCCTAGTTTAAACAAAGAAAATAAAAGCACTTAATATTGTGATCCATCCGTTATATGCTAATTGATGGTCTTCTCTTGAAAAGGAATCTGGGTGGCGTGCTATTAAGGTGTATTGATGACGCACTTTGATGATAAAGTGTTAGCATAATTTCACAATGGATTCTTTGGCGGACACTTCTTTACCAAGACTACAACAATGAAAATCACAATGGCGGTATCTTTTGACCTAATATGTTTACAAATGGACACAAGCTGGGTAAAAAATGTAAGGAATGCACTTTCTTTGCGGTAAGAAAATATTGGTAGTGCTTTCCCTCCAACCAATCCAAGTGGATCATCTTTTTGCACATTGGGGTTTTGACTTCATAGGCATGATCAATCCTCCTTGGATCCTTGGCCATAAGTGGGTGCTAACATCTATGGAATACTTCACCGAGATGGACATAAGTTTTCACACTCAAGGAATCAACCAAGTCAGTCATCTTTGACTTTCTCAAAGGTATAGTCACAAGGTTTGGCATTCCTAACACCATTATATCTGATAATGCAAAGAAAAATATTAATACCAAAATTACTTGATTGGGCTCCAAATCTGGGCATCTATCTAAAGCCTTCTTCTAGCTAGTACCCTTAAGGAAATGGTTTGGAAGAGTTAAAAACAAGAACTGATCGGGATTATGAAGTGCACAATGAATATCAACCAAAGATAGTGGCATACAAAGGTCTCACGTGTGCTTTGGGTAGATAGAATCACAGTTAAAAAGGTGATAGGAACTTCTCCTTACAAGTTTTTCTATGACAAGGAGGCTAGTCTTCCTTTGATGCTTGAGTTGAACTCATTAGCGCTTGCCCAATAATCAGAATTTGAAGACGTAAACCAAAGAGACATCGGAATGGAAGAGCTAATTAATCTTGAAGAATCAAGGAACTCTACCATGATCAAGCTAGAATAGCATCAACAAGCAACAAAGAAATGGTTCGATAGAAAGGATAGGCCTCAAGTTTTCAAATTTGGGGACTTGGTCTTAAAATGGGATGCTAACAGAGCTAAACCAGGTGCCATTCAAAGTTTGATGCACTTTGGAGTGGCCCATACATCATTAGTTCATGCAAGGAGGCTAACTCTTTCAATTTAACTCATCTTGATGGAGGTGCTGCTGCAAATCCCAATAAATGGGATCTATCTCAAACCCTTCCATTGAATTTTTTTGGATCATTTTGTATATATTAGAATAGTTTCAATTCCTCCAAGTGCGTTTTATGCAAATTGTTTGTACATAGTTCTTTCAACTCACGTGCTTCTTTCCCACACTTTTCTTTTTCTTCCAGATGTCGGTTATCTTCCAAACAGTTTTGCACGATTCGAAAAAATTTTATGAAATTATTCTTCAAGTGAATTTAAAGGGAAGTTCTTCAAATATGAAGATTAAAATTTCATAATTACATAGCAGACTCCATGCCAATGGATGCTTTGCCAGCTAATGATCTCCTTCATCTAGTAGGAAGATGGCCTCAAGAGTCATCAAAATCAAGTTATCCAAATAACTCTTCTAGTTATTTAAACAACTTAAATTCACAATATGGCTATGAGGTTTTATACTATAGGTTGCACACACTCTATCTATCTACTTGGCACATTTCCTCGCATGCCAAGCACAAGCACACTCTATTTTTGCACTTCTCTTCCTTCCATTTTCCTTTTCATCTTTCCACTCTTCCCTTACACGCACCTTTTTCCCAAAAATTATTCATCCTGCACGTGCCTTATACTTACTTCAATCAGCTAAGACCCCGGTCTTCTTGCATGCCTCACACATTAATTTGTAATAATTACACCTTGAACATCATTTCCTGCTCACCAGTTTTCTCCATTTCCTCTACGTGCACCTTCCTTCTGTATTTATCATGTGCCTCATTCTTACACACACATATTTTTGTGCCTTCCTCTATGCCATTATGTGCCACATCATTCTGACACGCTTGAGTGTGCCACAAAAAACCAATCAAAGTGCGCCAATAGGGTGCCAAATCTTTGCAAAAAATAAATGAGTGACACGTGATAGAAAATGATAAAATTTTTTTACATAGTTGGCCATTTTTAGTCAATCAGTGCATTCCACATGTCTTACATGTGTAAAGGGCTCTAATAATATTCTAACAACCATATATTTTTCTCTGCATCTTTGATCAAAGCACGGGCCTAGTCTCAATCGATAGTTGCTGACGTAGGCTACAATGATAGATATTCAAATTCAAATTCTCGACGGATCTAGTGGGTGAGAAATAGGAGGACGTCGATCCGAGAATGGATGAGCATATTAGATTGCTCCAACCACTCGATTTGATCTAATTTTCCTTCCTTCTCCAACATGCCAAATAGACTTGGGGAAGCACATTTGATAGATTTTTAGGAAGATTTACAAGAATTGAATGCTTCTTGTTGGTGGTTATATTTCAAATTCAGGTTTTCCCTCTTTCTTCTCTTCTTCTTCCATCGATTCATCTATAAATGTAAGAGTTGGGCTCATTGTTAATGTTGGACATTTTGGATCCTTACGATTTTGCTAAGGACTTCATATTTCTATATTTTGAGTCACAGACCTCTAGATTTGGCTCATGCATGTGGATATCGACCTCTTTCTCCATTATAATAGTTCTATGTACATTTCTAGAAGTAATGGAAGCATCGTTTTATGACTATTCTCTGTCATAAGCATGTTTATATTCCTTCTTCTTTCCTTTCTTTTGCATTGTGTGTTTGTTATGTCACTTTACATCCCTTGCAACTCCATTTTTAGTTTTGTTCCATGGCGAAACCGATTGCCTAGCCTTCTTCCACACCTTTTCCTTTCATTTTCACTCAGAATAGATGGTGTTCATCTCTATTTTCTAGTTCTATCACCTTCCTTATATTATTTTTCCATTATGTTATCCTTCTATCCTCCCCGGCATTATTAGCTTAGTATTTCCCTTCCAGCATTAGGAGTAGCAATAGTAGTAGAAATAGATAGAGGAATTGGCCTTCTCTGGAGATCCATATCAAGTGTGGAAGGTCCCACAACTTGGACATGGTTCCATTGTTATATCAAACACCTCGGTTCTTCCAGATCCAAGACACAAGCACACGTTTGAATGACCAACAACTACCTCCCTCATGTTAAATTGTGTGGCTTATGTCTCACATGGATTCCCAATCTAAGTGATTCCCTTTAAGCACCATCACTCCAAAGCACCGAGATACTGTAGCATCTCACTTTTCTATCACGCACACATTTTTGATCCAAGACCTAGACAAGTACCATCATCTTAGTCTCTTTTACAAATAGTTACACCTACTTCCACCCCACTATAAAAGTATGCATGGTCCCTTTTGCATGGAATCAATAAATAGTAATAAGCTTCTACACGTGAACGTGCTTATTCCAACAAAAAAATAAAAGCATAAACAAAACAAGAATGGGAAATCTAATATAAGTGGAAATAATGCTTTATTACAAACACAAAGAAGCTTATTTATAGAAGATCTTCAACATACTCTAATTGAAGTAATCGGACAACATAGTGCCATCCAACACTTGCAATTGACATGCGTCTAATTCTAGTATCTTGGTCACTACAAATGGTCCTAGCCAGTGGAATTTCAACTTCACTAGGTGGTGTGAAAACTTGGAGTCATACAAAAGTATTATCTCTATAATTGAATACATACTTGTTCTTGATGTGCATGCTATTCCAAGATTTGTGTCTTTCCTTTTCTATCTTCTAGTTCTAACATGAAATGCACACTTCTCTGCTAATTGAATCAACTTATCAATACACTCCTTAAAAACCTTTTCATCAAAAAATCCTCCTACGTGTGCAATACGCAAGGATGGTAACATAAATTCCACAGGTAGTACAACCTCCATGCCAAACACCAATTGAAAGGGTGTAGCCTTGTTCAATCATTTATAGATTATTCTATATGCCCAAAGAACGGTTGATATCTTGTCATCCCAATAATTTCTTCGAACATCTCATATCTTTGTTAGTGTTTTTCCTAAGATCTTGTTCAAAGATTCAACAATGCCATTTTCCTATGGGTGATAAGGAGTAGTCTTATGGTGTGCTACCATAAAATTTTACAATAAAATCCTAATAGTCTCATTTAAGAAATGATTTCCTCTATCACTATTTAAGCTCAACGGAATCTATACTGCTGATAATATTTTCCCAAAGGAACCTTTTTTTGTAACTACCATAAAATATTTTGTAGGTGTAGCCTCCTCCCACTTTATCTAGTAGTCGATATAGGTGATGTTGTAGTGCACCCCTATCTTACACATGGGTGGTGGAATAGGCCCTACAAAATTAACAACCCATTTCACAATTTTTTTGCACTTGTTATAATCCTTAATGACATTTCATCTCTATTTCTAGGCTTTCCAATCCTCTCGTCATGATCACATACTTTAAAAAAATCCTTGGTATCCTTGTACAATATCTCCTACCATAGACCTACTAAAATAATATTACACATAGTATAATCTCCTGCATAATGGTCTCCCGCTATTCCTACAAGATCCTCCTCCATAATGAATTTGTGCTCATGCTCAAGCACACAACTATGAAATATATCATCTCTACCAATTTTATACAAATCTCATCTAATAAGTTGATTTGGTTTTGCTCGTATAATAATATGCTTCTTTTTCAACATCTTCATCCCTTCCGGCACTAGTCCAAAGGTAAAAAAAATATTGTTATATCTTTTAAATATACTAGCGTGTGGTTCAATCTAAACAGTTGTGCATTAGGCATAATGTCTTCATTCTTTGTGCATATTCTCCATAACTATAGTTGATAGGTGATCGAGTCCTAGGTTTCTCTTTCTTGGCTTTACTAGAATCAGTAATATGAAATTATTGGAAAAGGAATATCCACTTGTAGATGTGTCCTTGTAAAATAGGCTTGTTGACCAAGCACATCAACACCATATGATCTACATAGAAAATAAAAGGTATGGCCAGTAAGTACATTTCGATATTCATGAAGTGCGTAGATCATAGATAATGCCTTGTGCTTTGTGGTTATGTAGTTATGTTTTGTTGGTGTCAACCTCCTACTTGCAAAATCATATAGGATAATACACATTACCATCTCTTGGTTGTGCCAAAATTGCACCAATTTACATGTCGAGGCTTCAACACGTACATGGAAAGGTTTGTGTTAGGAAGGAAAGTGCAATATTGGTGTAGTGGTAAGCTTCTCCTTGAATGTTTTAAATGCCTACTTTTTTGCATCACCCCAATAAAAATTCCCTTTAGCTTTGTGAAACTCCTCCAGGGAGTAAAATCTCTACATAACCTTTAGTAAAATTGTTGTAATATCCTGTATACCAAAGAAACCATGCACTTCAATTTGATAGGTAGGTTCCTCTAGTCCCAATATCAATGCTATCTTAGCTAGATCTACCAACAATCCATCCTTGTAAATAATATGCCCAAGAAATTTCCCAAAGGGTGTAGGCAAATATAAAATTATTAATATTGATTGAGATGCTTAAATTCCTAAACCTCTCAAACATGATCATGAGATTATCACGGTGATCTTTTACCAGCCCATAAACCGTTTAGTCATCTATGTAAACTGTAAAAACTTATGAATGAATTCATGAAATACCCGTCATGTTATGCATGAGAACACTACTAGAGTATTATTCAATCCAAAAGGCATCACATTATATGAAAAATTTCCCCATTCAAAGTGACAAAGGTGGTATTCTCCCGATCCTCACATGTAATGTGAACCTAGTGATACCTTGATTACCCATTAGTAAATGAACAAATTTTACACATAGCAACTCCTTCAAGGATTTCCTCTATGAATGGTGTAGGAAAAGGATCGATGACACATGAGGCATTTAGTTCCTTGTAATCAACATAGATCATGATTCACTTATCCTTATTGATGTTAATAACCAAGGACTAACCCACCTAGATTCCTTGATTGGTTTAATACACCCGACTTAATAATTTTATCAATCTCTTCTTTCACCTTTACACATAGGTTTGGTTTCATCCTATAAGGTCTCTTTTGAATTGGACACATGCCTTCCTTCAGCTTAATCTTCATTTATCCCAAGGATGGATGCACACCCTTCAAATCACGGTAAGATCTTAGAAAGAAATCTTGGTATTCACGCAATAGCTAGATTATATTTTCTAACTCTTTTTCTGACGAGTAATCTCCAATGATAACCTCTTTCGGCACTTCCTCAATGTCAATGTTGACCTTCTTGGTCTTCATAAGAACATGGTATACAGACACTATTTCATATGTAGAGTCTATTACCTCACATGTACCCTTTGTGTGGCTAATATCCGGTTCTCTACTTCTTAATTATCAATTGGATATATCATTTTTATGTGTGTCGTAGCTGTATTTCTTTTATGTCCACTACATCCTTGCTCACCTCAGTCCTAGGCTCCCCCATGAGCTGATTCATGAGATCTTCTAACTTTGCGCTATTTTCTAATGTAATTCACTTTATTATCTACAAGGCCTCACATACTAGTGGATTTTTACAAAAATAATCAAAAGTATGTAGCATAACTTCAGTCATGTCATACCAACTTATGATTTCTTGCTTGAGTTCAGCATGTATGTATCATGCCCGCAAGCGCCCTCGCTTAGTGGAGTAAAAATTATGTACCTAAAGAGATGGTGGTAAGGCCTCCTGGCCTTGCACCCATTATCTCTCACACTTGTGGACATGTACCAATCCTGTGGTCTTTCAATCATACTCATGGATACGAGAAAGGGTATTTCTTTGAGTGAATCTTGTTAGAAAGGTTACTCTTACCTCGTGCCATACCAAAAGATTATCTTTGTGTGTTTCCCACCAGCACATTGTTATTCTATGTAAGGTATACACCAACATATTCCTTCTATCTCCAACATTATTCTATTGGTCCTCCATGGTGTGCAAGAAAGATTCGAGTTTTCCTCTCTAATATACCTAGGTAACTAAGTTTTTCCTAAACGCATAATCATGTGCAACATGATCATCCTAGTGAATTTTCCCTTAACCTTATACCCAACCATTTCATATGTGTCATGAGCCCAATTATCACAAGAAACACTAGTGGTGTCGCTAATAGACTATGTTTCTTCCTACTAAAGTATTCCATCTTTAGATGGTTCCAAATTATCGTGTCCTACACTGTTTGTGCATAAATCCTATTAAGCTCTTCCTCACTCACTAGTTAAATGTAAGGTGCGGCCTTCACATCATTCAAGGGTATGAAAATGCACCCATACTTGTTCTAGAAACTAATATATATTTTTCTAAAGGATAGGTCTAAATTATTTTCATAACACTAAGGATGCCCAAGTAAAGTCTTGGAAAATTATCTTCTTTACCAAGCTCCAATACCTCAAAATATTCTGTAAAATTTACCCCTTGAATAGTCATTTTTACACCCTTTAATACCCCAATGGGCATGGACCTTGTCTTATTTTCCATATATAACACATTAGAAGATGAATGTAATGGTGGCCTTCCCATCTAGTTCCACACATCCAAATTTATAACATTGACCTCATCACCCGTGTCAATCAAAATATTACTCACCATCCATCCATCAATCACTACATCCAATGTGATTTCCTTATCATATTAATTATTTTGTAGTGACAAGTTTACATGGAGAATACAACACTTGCATTAAACTTCTGTGCATGGTACCTTCTCACAAATCCATTCCTCTAATAGTGGGATGATGTTCTCCTACCTCAACATCCTACATACCTCCTTCAAATCATCTACATCCTTCTTTTTAGCTCAATGTTCTTTTCACACTCTCTTGTGTGTGCCTTCTCTTTTAGGAACTTGATCTCACCTTGTAAATACTTGATAACTCCCATGGTTTCCTAATAGAACTCCTTCTGATGAGAAACATTTGGATATTTAACATGCATAATCTCCTCTCTCATGATGAGAGGTTTTACTTTAAGAGGTTCATGCGCATGTTGCTTTTGCATGCATAGTAACTTACATAAATTGTAAATCTAGATATGACATCTTCTCGGTGCCCATCACTCATTCCTTTGGTGTTGTACCTTGATCATTCCTACTCCTTTTTCCTTCTTATTTTTTTTACACATATGCTCATAAAGATCAGGGAAGTCCTCAACCTTATGTTACTTTCCATAATATGCGCATATATGATTCTTGGGACACTTGTGCTGGTAATGATCTAGAGACCCACATGTATAGTAAGTCTTGCATGTAAAACTTCCTCTACCACCATAGCCTCTACTCCTAAATCCATTTAGAAACCCACCATCTCCTTGTTGCGCCCTTCAAGAGGCTATGATTCTTATTTCGAGAGCTAATCGCCATTGTGGTCTTTCGCAATCTAGTCTCACCTACCTCATGAATTTGTTATATCAATTCACAATATTTTGTATCATGGGTGTGTGCATTACAATTTTTACAATACATAAAGGAATTATTCATTGTTTTGCGATGTAAGAGGGGCAATTTCCAGACATCATGATTCTTGTGGAAAATATCACAAGATCAGTAATAATGCATGCACATTCCTACATAGACAAATATATTTCATATGTCCCTCCATGTCACTAAAATGTAGTCTTTATTTCCCCAATGCTTGGATATGTGCATTGGAATTTCATCCAAATAGATCTGGAAGATCATCCAAAGTGCGCACAACCACTAGGTCCCTCCTTTTTATGCCTATTAGTGCACCATAACCCACTCTCGTGTCTCATATGCGAATTAGAAGAAATATTTTCCAATTGTTTATCCATAGCTGTTATTTATGCCTCTAGAAAAGGGATCACTCTAGTGTCTGAAATCCTAACTACTTCAAAGTGTGTAGAGATGCTTCCAAATCCTCACATAGATTTTAGTATGTCAATAAACCTCCAATGAATCACTTTGTATATATTGATTCTGATGTATATCATAAGATAGTCTAGATAATATATTTTTAAACCATGCATCATACTACTTTAGACTTGTATATAATCCCTTCTTGATGTCAATGAGTGTGCTAATAATCTATTGGCCAAACTATGGAATGTGGAATTCATCCAAAAACACAAAGACATAGTGCATCATAATCCACCATAGTCTGGTGTGGATCATACTTTCTGTACCAAAGTGTGTGCACCTTGAAGTGTGGTGGAAAACTTGTTTTCCTTTCTTTCAAGGGTTATTATACACTTGTCTCTCTATAACAATTCACACTTGTGTACATGCTCAACATCATCTTCCACACCTTTATACTTCTGGAAAGTGAAGATACATCTCAAAGAAAAATTATGGTGTCTGTTGTTGTGTTTGCTACTACTTAAAAGGTTTTGGGGTGGTTTTTGGGGAGGTTACTATAGTGGTGGTCCCTACTTTGGGTTAGGACCAAATCCAAAACCTAAACCTCCACCAGGATTTCATCCATGCGGTGGATTGTTCTAATCCTCTTGAGCATCCCACCATGACTTGTGGTCACCAAGATGAACTTTCTTATGTCCCAGTTGTTTTGCTTAACTAGACACCTATAATATTTCTTCCAATGGTTTGCATGCCAATACTCTTTCCTAATGATGTTCCCATAAAATGCCTCTAAAAATTACTTATCCCAAACACTTTGGTGCATTCTACACTACCATGTGTGTGTCCCTAAACTATCGTGCATCTTAAGAAGTGACTAAAATATTCCTACCTATGTCTTTGAACCAATGTGGAGATCCTACTTTCTCACATATAGTATTATGCTCTTTAAATACTACCTCTGGATCTAGAACACCTTGCACAAGTGCTAGGTAGCCAAGATGGGTTAGATTCGTGCCTCGGCCCTTATTCTCTCTTTAGATGCACTCTCATTAGAAGTCGATGGGATATATTTATTATGATTTTCCAATGTTGGGAGGACATGATAATGTGGCTCCTCATCTTCCATGGGGCTCTCATCACTTTCGCTACCAACATTCTTCTCAATCTCGGTGCTTCATCAACTTCCCTCTATCATGCCTCATAATACTTGAGCCATATTTCCTCTCTCTACCTTTTCTTCTGCTGGGGCGACCACCATACTCCTTCCCCTACATATAGTGGGGATTTATCTCATCATAGGTAAGTTATCCATTCCTAGTTCCACCATCAAGATCTTGATAGATAAATGTATCACCTATAAACAAGATCCTCTTGGCTCATGCAAGAACCAAAACTCTACTTCTTCTGGGAAAGAGTATGTAAAAATTACGTACTCCAAAGTTTAGCTATGTAAAACACCTTCCCACCAATGATCCAAAACTTTAGTCCAAGTCTCTTTAGAATTATAAAGTGTCTAGTAATCTTCTTGTGTCCAAACTCTCCTTTCGGGCTGGAGTCCTCTATTTTCTACGTAAGCTACTAACTAATAGTATAACTCTATTAGGAATAAGTTGAAGAATATATCATACAAGCAGTCATACAATTTGTTTTTAACTCTATTTCACACATCAAAATTAGGTCTAAAGCTATATCTATGTGCAAAAGCATCTTGGTTGTCTTTTATCCACTTCTCAATACTCTCCAAAGATAGTTGATACACCATTTACATACAACACCCAGGTAGAAAATCAAAAAAGGTCATGACAAGAGAGCCAAAATGTATTTTTATTTCCCTAACACCTAGCTATGCGCATTGACACTTCATCTAGAAAGATCTAGAAGCTCACCCGAAGTGCGTGTAGTCACCATTTCCCTCCTTTGTTATGCCTATTAGTATGTTAGTATGTATATTCATATTTATAACCATATTAGTCATTCATGAAATCATATCAATAGTTCCAACAACACATATAATAAGGAAACTCAATCAACATAAAAAATGATTATCAAGATCTGAATTCCCATAATTTCATACTCATATAGTTATTTTAGCAACCCAAATACAATTATCCATTGCAAATAATCATATAAAAAATTAGTTTATTACAATAACCTCAATGCATCATTGTCCTAGGCCATGCATGATCTCAACAGATTTATACCCTAGAATTATGAACTCTCCATTCGTAATTTACTCTAATACATCAAATTTATCCTACACACAATACTCTCTCCAACAAGGACACACTAACTATATATAAGAGTGGGGACTTTCCCTTCACCTCTTCATGCACTTTCCTAATAGTAGGTGTGTGTAAAAATCGTGCTTTTATAATAATATCTCAAACATGCTTTAATCCCTATTTTTATCCCTGTTAATGCATATAATTTATCCATTTTTAGATGTTCTTTCTTTTTCCCATGCTTGGCCACTAAGTCTTCGCACTTTTCTCTATTTTCGGAGCTTTACTTGAGTGGTACACCAAATCTAATTTTCTATTTTTAGCCATCATGGAAAATTGGCTAAGTCCCCGATCTTTTGTATGCATGTGTGTAGCCTCACTTGATTACCTATTTACTTGTTGCATGTGCCCCTTACGTGCTACTCGATCCTCTGCGTGCATGTTCCATTATGTATAAGATTTTATGCTCTAGTGTTACTTAGTAAATTTTCCCTAACCAACACCTCTAATCTGAATAAGTCTCAAATGTTCCCTAGAATCGGTGTGGCATCTCCATTGAACTCTACTAGGATACCCTGTATAAGCACCTAAAGTATCCAAGACACATCCTCCATTGTAACTCTCATCTTTCTAGTTGGAAATTTAAATGTATGACTCTCGCTATGTCATCTCTTGGCCAACGCAATCGGTAGACAATGATCCAAGATAATATGCGGCAAATGTGTGATGTAGGTAAACCTGTTATCTCTAATAATGCATCCAAATATCATTGTTGATTCCATGTAAATCTCCTCTCAAATGACTCGCAATTGGTTGTGACATTCCTACATGTCCAAAGATCATGGTCTCTCTTGAAAATCATTCCAAAACAAAGTTAAAATTACCCTTCCTCTATCCTAAACTTATAATTTTTTTATAAAAATATTTTTTAACACTAGCACACCATATTCTATGCTATCATACCCTTTTTTATGCTAGCACATGTAAATATACACTAGCACATTTATGCTAGCACACCTAGTTGAACGCTAACACACTCACTTTAGCACTCATGTTATCACCAACACAATAGTGCATCTACCTTTAATGTTGATTCTCTCAATTACACGCTAGCACGTATACTTGAACATTGGTGCATTCCTCTAGCTATACTAGCGACTCAAGTGCATGCGCTAGCATTAAAACTCAATTTTATTCTACTAAAAACTAGTAATAAATGTATTTGAAATTATTGTTTTTAGCTATTTACTAAAGGAGCCTCATCCGGCCTTTGAACTAACTCTCAAACGCATTCTCGAATGATGTTTCCTCTACGTTCAAAAGCCATCTCTCTAAAATATCAGATCTCAAATATCACTCAAAGGGAAAAATATTTTATAAGCACAAATGGGTAGGGATGATTATTAACCCTCCCACCCATATATTTATACCCTCTAAAACCATAATTCTTCTATTTTTTTACAATCGTTACCAAGCACACTAATTTTTCTTTGTCGTTACTTTAGACAGGTTTTCCATGACTTCTTCTCTCTTCTCTCGTGCACTCACTTGGTGTTCTATCATGATGCTTACACACTTGCAGGGCATTTACCTTCCACTTTATTGTTTTTAGGGCACACCAATGCTTCAATAGGGAAACATAAGTGTACCAAACACACCGTTCCTTCCTTTGCATAAAAAAATGAAAAAATCATATATTTAGAAAAATTCAAAAAAATCATAAAATTTTAAAAATCTAAAAAATTCACATATTCGTACAAAAAATCCTAAAAATTACAAAAATTCAAAACTTCAACAACTCAACGCAATCTTGATAAAATCAAACTTTTATCTACTACCCTAGTGATCATTCCAATTTTATGGCTATCATGATACATTGTTTCCTTCACGATATAACTTCGCTTGGGGAAATTTTGGCTCTCATTCCCTCTCATGCAATTCATAAGTTTATTTCTTAGGGGAAATGATCCTTTTTCATTCTTAGATCAATTTTCAAAGTGTTGGTCCAACAAGATATCCTAAGGAGTATATAGTAACACTATACTCTTTAGTTTGATCCTATCCCCATGCATTTCATAAGTTTAGTGCTTAGGGACATTCACATCTACTTAATCATCATTGTGGCACATATTAGGGGCATAAATAATTGTCTTCTTTTTGAATTTGTGTTTGCTTATTTAGTTTACTTTCTAGACCAATTAAATGGCTTCTTTGTATTCATGATGCATACTTTTACAATGTATATTGGGTTTGTTTTCTATTTTATCTTATCTTTATTATATGAGTGTTTGTTTTATGCACATAACATGTTATGCATCTTGATTCTTTCATAATCCGGTGACAAATCTATTTTACAACAAAATAAGGTTGCTATAAATTTCTTTCTCCAAATGATGCTCATGCTACGAGCACAATCCCTCCTATCCTCATTCCAATTCCTTGTCTTCTTCCTATCAAGTGGTTGTCCACCGCTTTATCATGTTAGTCACCTACTTCAGGGGGTATTCCCTTATCATTTTACTTTCTAGGGCATCCAAATAGTCCAATTCCTTCGCTCACTATGTCTCGCATGCATCTACTATTTTCAAAATGATATTACTTCATAATAACACTTTAAAGAGGGGAAAATGTAGACACCCTAAAAATACGTCCTATATTTCCATCCCATTAGAATTAATTAAATTAATTCTATCATTTAAATCATAACCCTTTAGAATTAATTAATTTAATTATATCATGCCCTTGGAATTAATTAAATTAATTCCTAACACCCTTTAGCTAATGTAATTAAACATTTATTTAATTAAATGATTAATTATCCTCTCACAATTTATAACTAATTAAATTATTTATTTAAATAATCCTATTTATCTACTCACACTCCACTCCACTCCACTTCTAGAACCCTATAATGGTGGGGGTAGAAAAGTACGTACAACCATCTTCCCACACAAAATCTAAAAATTCATTGCCCCTGCAAAGTTACAACTACCTGCACAGACCAAATCCTCTTTCTATTTCAAGAAATTATAATTATGAACCTATAACCCATTCAAACCTTGATCCAATATTCATGGCCTCACCCTCAGCTATAAAAAAGTAGGCCATTCCTTTGTAAATTATCCTTGGAAGCTTTGTGTAATTTGCAGCCAACTTCTACCAAAATTTCCATTTGCATCCTCATGTCTATCTGCTCATAGCATTTCCATTTCTACATTTGGATAAAATTTCAAGGTATCTAAATTCCTTTAAAATACAAGATTATATAATTCCAATTGCTTTAAAATATTACTTGAGGTTTGCAAGGAAAATCTTGGAGAAACTTATACCATTATTTATTTATTATCTTTCAAAATTTTCTAAGATTTTCACTTCTCATAAACCATTTATGCATCCAACAATACAATATTGATCATAACATAATATTTCTCGTGGGCCTATCATTGTCACCTCAATCTTCACTCTTTGGATAGATACATAAATGTTTCATCCCTTCTTAATTACTTGGGGACATACACGTATATCCCTTCCTTCTTTTCATAAAACAGTTTCCTTGCACTATATATACCCCTATGTACTTTTATATGGGTAACATTTCTAATATGTTTGTTAATACCGCTAATCATATCCCTAGTCACACTCTTTGGCATAATCGAGGATTTTTCCTCCATATTATTTGATAGTTACTCCACCTCTTCGTGATATTTTCATCGTATATATTTTATGCTACCTCCTCTTCTTGTACAAAGCTATTCATTTCTAAAATATAAGAATATTGACATAATTTCCAAATACAAACACATTCATCTATTTGTAAAAATACAAAATCAAGAATTATACACTTCACTTGAGTTTTTTTCACTTGTCTTTGATAGATAACATACCTCTCTACTCTTTACACACATGCATTCACGTGATATATTGAGCTTGATATAGGGTACATGTAGAGTGATACACAATGATAGGTGTTGGCCAGCCATTTAGCTAAACTTCCTATACATATGTGGGCATATATTATATACTACACACATGTGATATTGCTCAGATTTATATTATAGTTCCTTTCTAATTCCTCATTACACTTTATTACATATATTGTGTATATGTTATCTTTTGAGCTAACAATACTAACACATGTGTCTTGTGCAACGTTGACACCTCTTGCTTCACATTTCTCTTTGTATATCAATTGTATTATGAGACTCTTAATTTTCATACATACTTTCTTATTGTGTGTATTTTTACTTTCTTATTTCACTGATTATGGCCTAAGTGCCTTGTTTTCTAGTGACACCATGGGTGTCTTGTGTTTCTCTATGCTTATCTTGTGTGCTTTTGTTTGCATTTATATGGGCCTTGATAACATTTTGACACCATAGGTGTCCCATGTTTCTGATATCTACACCTTTTTTATGATTTTATTTTAATACTATTGGAATTGAACTCATTTTTGTTGCACTCATTTGTTAAATATGTCTTTTTACTCTTATTGATATTATCTCTACTATCTATATTTATTTCTATTATGACACACCATGGTTTCCACCATGTGTAAAACCTTCTTGTTTATATGTATAGGTTCATCAAGGTGGTTATCTCTTCAACATCTTACACTCTTCTACAACTTTGTAGACATCTAGTGCATGGGCACACATATATTTTTTGAGCCATGATCTCAATATAGTTTTTACACATGCCTCATAAGAGGGGAATTCATCTTTGTATATTCTATACCTATAGAAAACAAAAGAATTTTGGGAAAATATATAGGTACAAATAGGCTACATGTACTAATAAACAAATTCAAGCATACAAATCTATTAAATCAAGGACATGTTCAAAACCATATAGTTTGATCAAGACCTTATGGACATTATTGACCCTTTCACATGGTTATACCTAGGGGTAGTTACATCAACTTTCTCAGTAGTTTCATATTTTCACATATAGGTACATGTTTTTGGCATAGTTTTAGATCTACTTCACTTAATTCGATTAGTTATAGGGGCATGAACTACTTACAATCCTTCAGTACATCACTCAATTTTAGTTATAGTTTCAAGAATCTTGGGAATGAGTCTCTTTTATTCATCTACATTTTATATTTAGTTGTACAGAACATAGGAAGGACATGGGTACAATCATTCTATTTCCTACTGCATGTACTTATTTACAAAATTATACCTAGATCCATCTACAATGGTGTGTTTATTAAAGTGTGTGAGGATTCTAGCTCAAAATGTACTATATAGTTGTAATAATCAAGAAATATACTACAAATATGCAATACAAATGTAAATCATAGTCACTTACCACATAAACTCAATTAATAATATGATCAAATTCATTCACCCATTGACCATGAAAATCATGCAAAAGAGGTGTACATATAGGAGAGTGAATGTATTATAACTCCTCCTAGAATAGCGTAAAACACTCCATGAATAGGAATGTGAGTTAAAATATAGAATAGATAATCAAATGATCAACCAACCTAATGTAAATCCTATGATAAAATAATATAATAATAAAATTTAAGTAATTCCTATGACATATGAAACCTAAATATGACACATGCCACTATGACACCTTAGAAAGATTACACATGAGAGTATGGATACTCCATGTGTGTAGGAGACATTTTAATTATATAAACAAATACAAGAAAATATTGTCTTACACTAACAATTCTCCCTTAATTATAGCTTAGGTGGGTAGAGATGGTGTGTCCCAAAAAAAAGGCATGTTTATGTGTCCAAGTACAAAACAACTCTCACAAAGTAGAGAAAAGGATAAAACCTGTAGGAAAAAAACTCTCCCCAAAAGAGATAAAATAGAAGTACATAGAAAATATCCCTTAGAGAACAAAGAGAAAGCAAGAGAATTAAGGCCTCCTAGAAGAGTATCAATGATAGGAACTTCCCTAAAGACTAAAGAAGTTCCATCTACCTAAAATAATGTTTTTTCCCATAGGAAGAACATAAGAGGCGTACTAAACATCCACTTAATACATGAAAAATACTAAAGGTAGTTATACGAATAAATCTATAGACGGTTCACAAATAAAATTTGTCATATAGTTGGTAAGAGTATGCACAAGAACTGATGGTAGTGCCACTTGAAGTAAACATATCAAAGGATGAATATGGATCATTCATTGAAAAAATATCATATGAAGTGAAGTCCCAATAACCCTCATAGCTATAGAATGAGAATCTAATATAGACACAAAAATCTATACAATATCATTATTATGTCATGTTTTTTTAGTTTTTATGTACATGAGTTATAAACAATGAAAATAAGATCTTAGCAACATCATTCCTTTGTTGATTTACTATTTGTTACTTGATTGAACTAAACCCTTTGTTATTCTTTGATTGAATTTTGAGCCTTTTTACAAAGATCTTTGATAGCTTGCTTTTACTATTTTTGTTATTTGAGTCTAGTCCAAGACCATACCATAAGGTGATGATTTTACATACGGTCTTGAACAATTTTTAGAGTCTTGACCCCCTTTTCCACTTGTTTTCTCTACATGGGCCTATTTATCATTATTTTGTCTTTCGGTTTATATCATTTGGGTCTTATTTTCCCACCAATAAGGTGTTAGTTTTAAATTAATAACTCATATATGTACAATTTTAATCTAATAATTTATTATCCGGAAATAATCTATCTATCTACCACTTACTGAGATGAGAAAGTAAGGACTACGTTTGCATATTGTGTGCACAATATAGAAGGGAATAATTTTGAATTTTTCATTTGCACACAAGGTTTCCAATTGGGATGAAGTAACATATCCCACTATCAGTGTTGAGGCACAAGGGTAAACCTAGGTCAAGGGATAATTGCATGTACCTTTGTACAAAGCACTAGACTAACTATATTGAGGCTGAAATGTAGTGCAGTGTTTGGTGATTCATAAGCGGGGTGATTGTCGAGGTTGGTATGACTAAATCATTTACATATTTATTTTTAGAGATAATGATTTCTTAGTATGGTATAAGATAGCTAGCATTTTTTATTAATCTTTCAGGTATGACATCTAGGGTTTTATGTGAATTTGAAGATATCAAAGAGTGACAAAAATGACACAATGACAATAAAAGTTATAGGCTCCAATTACCTAAAGGTCCCAAAAATGTATGGTTTGGTCAAGACCAAATGGTATAGTCCTGACCTCTTTGTATTGTCCTACCCATTAGTTCTATAACTCCACAAAGTGATTATTTCAAATCTCGAGATCACACCCTTACCTAGACCAATCATCAACATATCCTAAATATGTTTTAAACCGTAAGTACATATTTCCATCTTTTTGTGCTTAAAATTGTATGTGCTTGATTTTATGGTTGATTTCTATAATATAAGGTATAAATATGATTTCTTTCAATAGTGTAATCTATTTTATATTACTATAAGTAAAACCTAATTAAATTTATTTGAAATTTAATTAAAGGTTACACATCCACTAGTAAAGGTGGTGTAATGCCCACGGTAAATAGTAACACAAGAAAAACATGAATAAATTTTTTTACTCATCAATAACACTTACACTATCACTTGGGCCCACAAAAAACAACACAATGTCTGAACCAAAACATGGCAAGCATCACTTCACATGTACCTCCAAAAAAGGAGATGATGATGCCAACTAAACATTAGAAAGGAAAAGTATAATACTGCAAAGCCATAAAATAGCTTATCAAGGGGAAATGGTGCCAATACTTCCACTTATCCCTCCACTAAGGAAAGGAGAGAGAGATAAAGAGGTCATTTCTTCACACATTCACACTTCCACATTCATTTGCACTTTTCTTTTTAATTCTAGAGAGAGGGTAAGGAAGAGAGAGAAAGACTAAGAGACATTTTCTTTTCTATTCACAATATCATAACCATTTACATTTCATATCCATTTTCATTTCAAATCCATCTACATTTTCAATCCATTTACATTTTCAAGACCAACCAAAATTTCATAGTTATTTCTAGAGAGAGAAGAGGGAGGAGAGAGAAAAAATCATAAATTTTGAAATCCATTCATACAAAGTAATTGATTAAATCATACTCTATACAATACTATGACGATATTAAAAGGTTTCAAAAGTAGTTACAATTCAAATGAGAGCCTCGAAGGAATCTAGCTAAAGTAAGTTTACAAAAAAATGACTAAAAATGCTACAATGCTTATGAAACGGTCTCGAAAACACTCATTTTAAGTTCCAACAATAAATTTATTTATTCCTACATACTCCTTATATTAAGAGAACTCATCAAATTTGATGGAAGTCAATTAAAATTAGTAGAGCTCAAACTAAAAAGGTAACTCCGGGGCTAATTATTGTAAACACCTAAAAAATCTTGTCGTTCAACGAAAAGTGGGCCCCAAAATCCACTTGAAAAACTAACTCTTGAAATCATTTTTGTAAAAATAATTTTTTTTTTTAATTATCCTATTGGAATTCTAGAGGTAGGTGGTAGTGGTTTTCGCCCACCCAAATGAAGCGTAACAGTAAGCAAAAATTGATTGGGTTTTGTTAAAACGAAAACTTCATCACGAGTGACTGAAATGCTAAAAGGGATTCAAATTTCATCTCATTAAGGCATAACATTGATTTCATCAACTTGTTTAAGTCCCTTCAAAGTGTTATGGGTCTACATGGATCATGTTAGAGGTTTTGGTTGGTAAAATAGTTTGGTTTGGCACTCCATGCATGTGGTTTATGAGGTAAATTTTTTTATGTTTTAAAAATATTTTCAGTGGGTAAAGTTCTATTGTTCATTCCAAATGTATTTTCTAATAATCAAACATATTGAAATCCGAAATAAAGGAATGATGAAGTGCATAGTTTATTACGAGAGGAAATGAGATCCATACTTGTTCTATGCATATGTCATAATCATTGCATTATATGACACCACATTTCTTCTAGGAATTTTTTTAAACAATTCACGGCTTTCCTATGCTTCCACATTTTCATACAAATATTTCAGTGGCTTTTGCAACTACCCATATAAAAATATCCTCTATCCTTTATGTGTTTTATGGATTCTCATACCATATTCCATAGCTTCTATGGAGATGCAAGTAGAAGGATTGAAACGTCATTTCTTTAAGGAATTTTTGACATGTATAAAGATATGTTTATACAATATTTGGGTACCCAAACACACCATAAATAGGAAAATTTCTCCATACAACTGCCATATTTTGGAACAATGCTAGTAATGGTAAATTAAAAAAGGTTCTTACAAGAGACATGCACTCTTCATAAGCCATTTAGTCAAATGCAGTTCACATGCAAAGCGCATGCTCCCAAATTTCAACGCTAAAGTAAAAACATACAATGTTAATACCAACCACCAATCTCAATCTCACAACATTATGTACATGACTAGTTAGGGAAGGTGATGGTGAAAGGTTGTGGAGTTGGGATTTACACCTATCAATTTTTGGATTAATTGTCATTGATGTCAAAGAGAGATGACAAAGCTAGTAGTAGAAGTTTTCTAGAGTGCAAGATCATATTTTTGGTCCGAAACTCATATGTTTGATCTAGAACTAGTAGTATGTTTGGTCCATATCTCGTATGTTTGGTCCAAATCTAGTAGTATATTTGGTCTAAAACTTGGAGTAATACTTATGAATAGTCCGGAGCCTTCGTAGAATCGATATGTATAGAGTGACAATATTATTGTATTTGATTAACGACGTGTTTAAGAGAAGATTCTGTCACAAGGAATGTGGGTAATGTATAAGATCAAGCTATAAGTTTCGATAATATAAAATGTGTGCTATCAATATTAGCAAAAAGCCTTTAATCATTGTCCAAGAAACATTTTATTTAAATATCCATTATTCCGGGGTAGATCACACCATTCCAAGGCATTAAATATGGGTTTATGATCATTGAAGGACATAGGCCGAACCTCCTCTTTTTGATGTCAATGTTATAAATTTTTGTCTAACCCCCTTGTGTTTTGGTGTTAATATTAGACAAGTGTATTATCATTAAAACATGTTGGCTGACCTCTCCTCTAATTTGGCATTAACATTTAGACTATGGGCCAACTCATGTTTTAGTTCCCAAGAAGATTAAAAGTGACATGAGAAGGTATAAAGGGAGCCGTAGTTAAAAATAAAGGATGTTTGAGGGAGAGGTATATTTTAGACATATCATTAAATATCTATCATATTTTTAAACAGAGAAAAATAGAATATCATTAATAGCATATTTATGAGTGTGTGAGAGTCGACAAATGAAAAATTGTTGAAGAAGAAGGGAAGATATAAAGGTAGATTTCTGCAAGTAATTGAATGAGAGATCATTAAGAGCAGATTTATAAGTATGAATGGAATGAAATATAAATCATGAAAGAGTAGTGAGAGGGATAATAAATATATATCATTAAAACCCAATAAAATTTGAAGATTTGAGAAGAGGAGGAAATAGAAAAATCATTCAAGATAGATATTTTTGAAGGGCGTCTATTTTGTCATCCGTTAAAGTGGTTTATTTATAGGTTAGTACTTCCTACGAAGAGATTGGCGTCTCTTGCTAAGTTGGTGCTTAGAAGTGGGGATTTGTGTCTCGACTAGGTTAGTTCCTCAGTAAATTTCTCATAACTCGGGATTATTATCCCCAGTATGTTCATGCCTAAAATTTGTGGGAATTGGTGTCTCTAGTAGGTTGGTGCTTACAAATTCTATAACATCTTTTATTATTATTTTGTGACTGGATTTGGATAGTAGGTCTAATAAGTCTTTTCTCCGTGGTTTTCTCCCGAAAGGGTTTCGACATAAATTTTGTGTTTCACAATTATTATATCTTGTGTGATTGTTTTTATTGTGGATATTAAGTTTTTAAATAAGTAAAATATTGTATTATATTGATTCACCCCCTTCTCGATAAGTGTGTTATCATATATTGGTATCAAAGTGGGTTTCTTCAAATAGTATAATCAGTAGAAGGTATATCTCAAGAGAACATATGGATATTCAATAAGTTTTCTCCTCAAATATGGCTCCATTGTTTGATGGAAAAGATGATGAATTCTAGAGCATAAGGATGCATAATTATATAATGACTCTTGGATTTGATATCTAGAAATCAATTGAGATTGGTTATGCAACTCAATAATCTCCACCAATAGATCGAATGGAAAGAAGGCAAGTGAAAATAATGCAAAAGCTATGAATGTAATATTGTGTGGTTTTTTTCAGAATCAAATTTTTTCAAAGTGATGCATTGTAAATCAACAAACTAAATTTGGTACAAAATCAAGAACATATATGAAGGATACACATAAGTGAATAAAACCAAGCTTTAAACTCATAAAAGTCAATTTGAGAGTCTGAAAATGAAAGATGATGAAAACATTGCAACTTACCTTCTTTGTGTGGATGAAAATGTCAACACCATCAAAAGTCTTAGATAAAAAGTTGAAGATGTAACGATTTTGAAAAAAATGTTAAGGTACCTTCCCTTAAGGTTTGACATAAAAGTTTCTTCCATTGAATAAATGAAGGATTTAAATACTCTAGTAATGGATGAACTGTATGGGATCCTCACAATGTATGAAATGAGAATTGAAAAGGATAAATAATCAAAGAATGAAGTTTCTTGTAAAGCCTCAAATAATATGAAATATAAATAGATCTAACCATGTGACTGATATAGCAATCAACCAGATGAAGAGGAAGCTCATTTTTTCAAGAAGCTAAAGAAAGGATCCCAAAAATATAAAGGTAAGCTACCCTTAAAATGTTTTAACTATGGAAAAATAGGACATTTTATTGCTAAGTTTCCATATGTAGAAAAGGATAATAGTGACGATGAAGAAGATCATAACAAGATGAAAGGAAGAAGACATCAACAATATAAAAATATCTACAAATAGGAAAATCTAAGAAAAAGAATTCCCATAAGCACAAGAAAAACCTCTATTCCAAAGAGGAAAGTTCCTCATCTAAAGAGAGTTATGAAAGTATCTCATATAGTGACAAAGAAGAGATTGTATTCATGGTAACAAGTTATATCTTGGATAATGAAGATAAAATAAAAGAAGATAAGGATTCAAGAGGAAAAAAATTCTGAAATATATGGGGAAGTGGATCTAGAAGAACTCATTTGTGCCCTAAATGAGATCAAAAATTTTAAGAAAAGGAATCTAAAATATAAGTTACAAGTTTAGCAATATGAAGAAGATTATACTAATTTAAAAGAAAAAATCAACAACCTAAAGATTCAACTTGAAGAGGCAAAAAGAATAGAGGAAGAAGTGAGAATCCAATTGAAAACAAAAGAAGAAAATTGTTGTGAGAGGATAGAATATAAAATTGTTTCATTAAGGAAAGAACTGGAGAAAACATCTTCCCAGTTGAAAAGAACCTTGAAGTTTGAGAAGAGCACGAAAATTTTGGATGATATGCTAAATTGTTAGAGGTCACCATTCATCAAAACTGGTCTTGGAAACGATGAAAACCACAAGTATACTAAATAATATCCCAAAGTTCCACCAAATAAGCAAAATGAAGATAAACCAAAAATTTATGCTAATGATCACAAAATTCCTATAAAAAATGAAAGCAACAAGTTGAAATAAAATCATATTCCACAGAATACAAAAATTCCACCCAAATTCAACAAGAATAAAATCGAGAGGACCTTTTCCCCAAAGTAGCATCATATGACTAGGTTTCAAAACTCTTTCTTTGGTTATTGGTTTTCATGTAATCACTTTGGTCATAAAGCAATAAACTATAGGACTCAAGCACGAGAATTTTGGTTGGAAAAATATCATAAGTTCATATGGGTTCTCAAATAGAAACTACAATTCATTTGCCACTTTATCATATTACAATGAGAATGATATTATATGTTATAAGTGCAAAAACTATGGTCATATAGCACATTTTTGTAGAATTGGTTTTATAGAATTTCCCAAACATAACACGAAATTGGATGCTCTACTAAAAAATTAGAAAAATCTATAAATGTTTGGGAAAGGAAGAAAGAGCAAGATAATCAAAAGAAGGAGAAATCTATGCTTGTAAAACTTCCCTGCATACTCTAAATGAAGAAAATCAATGGTACATTGATAGTGGTTTCTCAAGACATATGACAAGGGAAAAAATAAATTTAATATCTGTGAAGGACATAAATGGAAGCACTATAAAGTTTGGAGATAATGCTACAACAAGGATAACTAGAAGAGGTACTCTTAGTCTTGATAATGGAAAGACAAAAACAAAGAATGTCTTGTATGTTGAAGGTTTAAAGCATAATATTCTTAGTGTTAGTCAAATGTGTGATCAAGGATACACTCTCACATTTTATGCTCAAGGTTGTGAGATTAGGAAGGATTATATAGGAATAATAATCATAGATGTAAAAAAACAAAAATAACCTATACATACTCAGTGAGATCAAAGGAGAAAATGCTACATGGGACAAGAAGATGAGAGTTGGTTATGGCATAGAAGAATGGGACACATAAACTTTTATAATCTAGTAAAAATCAACACCAAGCAATTTGTAATAGATATGCCGTAGAGATTAATAAACCTTCAAACACTCTTTGCAAGTAGTGTTAACATGAGAAAAATACAAGGGTAAGCTTCAAGACAAAGGAAGACTCAACAACAAATTGATTGTAACTTTTCAATACATACCTTTGTGGGCCTACAAGAACACAAATCTTATAACGTGAAATCTATTTTATGTTTTGTATTAATGATTACTCTATAATGACATGGGTTTATTTCCTAAGAGAAAAATATAAGGCATTTGAGAAGTTTAAATCTTTTAAATCCTTGGTTGAAAATGAAACTAATTTAAAAATCAAGTGCTTGAGATTAAATCATGGAGGTGATTTTTCCGAAAATGAATTTGAAGATTTTAAAGAATTATTGAATAAAGAGACATTTCTTCACTATAACTAATCCACAATAGAATGGAGTTATAAATAAGAAGAATCAAACCGTATAAGAAATGGTTATAATAATGTTGAATGAATCCAAGCTATCAAATATTTTTTTGAGAGAAATAGTTTATACAACAATCTACATTCTAAACTGATCCAGAGGATTTTTCTGGTCCTTTAAAGTTTCCTAAACCTCCATAAACCATGACCACACTGTAGATCATTCGATACCTTTTTGATGGTATAAAGAACTCCAAAAATAGAGTCTAGATGCGAAGATATCGCATGTCATAGGTTGGTTTGAACACGAGTCAAAACGGTCAACAGTGTGAATCACACTTTGACACTTGGCATTTGGAAAAAAAGGTGAAAAGGTTAAAAGTTTGTGTTTGAGTACCTCCGGTCTTTGAGGAATGAAAAATTGGTTGAACCCACTATTTGTTGGCTAGGGTCCCTCACCCGGTTCAACACACTCGCTTTATAGGAGGGGTGCCTTTTGCACGCCTTTACTTCATATTTCCATTATCATAATTTCAATTTTATATGTCATATATCTCTCTAACATTGCCCATGTGGGATTATTATATTGGAGAGTTGAATTGTGCATTGCAAGTATAGCTCGGGTGAGCTATTTCACTAGCTTGGTGGGGTGATCAACTCCCCACCGAGTTGATCACATTGTTTCCACATTCGATGGGTCTTCTCTATTTGGCCATTGGTTTTCCATATTGTTTGGGATTATATCCACTATGTTTGGGATTAGTTATGTTACCTCAAAGCATATGAATCGGATCCGCAATATTATCTATGACTCGAAAAAACCACATTACTTGGCAAGCACAATGCCCACAACTTGATTTTACCTTGATTCCTCATAGCTCGACACCCACATAGATAAGGAATCATACCAACTCGACCGCATTGGGAGGTGAGACATCCCGAGACTCGGCCCATATCTTGCCAAGGGCTCTGTGTGGTGTAAACAATGCATGGGAGCCCAACTACCTATCACCACAATGAGTGAACCAACAAAAATAGCTAGACCACCTATGTGGTTCCAAACAAAACAGAGGCGGGTATGGCCAAAGCCACAGAGGAATAGGCTCATAGGCCCATATTTAAACCTCAATGACCTCCTCCCCACAAAACATGTGGTATTTTACCCACTTCATGGAAAACATTCACCAAACAAAAGGATAGTAGTGTGCTCAAACACACAACCTCCTTGTTCTGAAGCCTCATCCACTAACCAACTCACTCAAGTGGCTCACTAGGATAAACAAGTAAGCTCGGTGGATTTTATAAAAGCACGCCCTCTGGGATCAAAAGGAAGCCAAGGAGTAGTTTTAGAGCAATCGAAGGGCCGAATTAGGCCATAGTGTAAAAATGAAAAATGTTTAAAATTCTAAGAGGAATCAAAATATGTGATTAGTTTTCATGGAATGCTTGTAAATCTCCATTTTTAGGTGTTTTTATAGAACAGTTGTAGGGGCACATTGTGAAGACATTGTAGGGGCCACAGATGGACTTCTAGAACAGTTTTTGGTAAATTACAGAGTTCCCAAAGTCTGATATCATCCCATTTATAGGTTTTAAAGGTCTATTTTCATTATTGAAGGTAAAAATTGTACTTCATTGGACTTAATAGATCGATTCACTTTCTGTGAATCGAGACATAGCCTTCGAGTGAACTTCGTTATCAATTTCATTTTGTGGATGATTTATTTCTATTTTTGATGAAGCTTTTGATTAGATAAAATCAGTAATGGGATTTTTATTAATTTGGTTAAGCAATTCATCAATTAAAATGGGAAATTGGATTGAAGATTTCATTTCAGTATCCATAATCCACAAAGTTAAAATGAATGCACATTTCAGTGTTGTGATTAAAAATCATATTGAGGTGCATAAATTATAGGGAATTAATCAGTTTTGGAGTAATTGAAATCCATAAAATTGATGTTGAGTTCCTAGATCCTTGTGAACGGTTAAAGTTTGAAAATTATAACTTGTGTTTTCGATCATGAAAAAGGGTAAATTAGAGTTAACAACAACAAAACACCTTATGAATTATGGAAGGTTGGATTGACAACAGTTAAATACTTCAAAGTATCTAGGAATAAATTCTATATAAAGATATATTATGAAGACTTTGGAAAGTTTGACTCTATATATGATGAAGTAATCTTCCTCCGATACTCCTCATTATAATTAAATCCTATTGTTGAGAGATGTAAAAGTAAGTAAGAAATCAAAAGAAAAATTGTATATAATTAAAAGGACAAAAATGTTGAGAAATGATACAAACTAGAATAATATTATCAACTTCTTTGAGAACACATAAACTTGTCCTTACTATCTAAAATAGAGCCTAAATACTTTTCATAAGCTTATAACAACAATCATTGGATTGATGCTATGGAAGAAGGGCTAAATCATATTGAAAATAATGATACTTGGGAACTTGTCCCAAGACCAAAAGACAAAAATGTGATTGACACCAAGTGGGTATTTAGGAATAAGATGAATGAAGATGGCCAAGTGGTAAGAAATAAAGAAATGTTAGTTTGTAAGGGGTATGCTCAAGTTGAAGGTATTGATTTTGAAGAAACTTTTTCTCTGTTGCAAGACTATAAGCTACTAGAATGATTTTGGCATATGTTTTTCCAAAAATTTAAATTTTATCAAATGGATGTTAAGTCTTCCTTTCTCAATGGAAATTTAGAAGAAGAGGTATACATTGAACAACCAGAAGGTTTTATATTATCAGAAGACAAGGATTATGTGTGCAAGCTGAAGAAAACACTTTATGGTATGAAATAATCCTAAGATTTTGGTACTCAGACTTGACAAGTATCTATAACAACAAGGTTTCAAAAGAGGAATTGTTGATAACAATCTTTACATCAAAATTGAAGGTGAGAATCAGTTGATTTTTGTAGTTTATGTAGATGAAATCATTTTTGGAGGAAATAGTGACAAAATGTTTCAAGAATTTGTTATATAAATACAAGAGAAGTTTAAGATGTCCATGCTTGGTGAGTTATCATTCTTTCTTGGTTTATAAATTTCTCAATCTAAAAAGTCATATTTATCTCTCAAACTAAGTACATCAGGAGATACTAAATTTTTTTAGGATGAAATATTGAAAAAAGTAAGCACACACACTGTCATGTTGAAATGTTTTCATTGATGTCAAGGTGATGTTGTGCATGATTGGTGTCATGAAGAGGTTGTTAGCATGTTGTCATTATTGTCATTGATGAAAAAATGGAGATTGTACCTCACTGATGACAAAAGGATGATGTGGAGATTTTTTGAGTGTTTTTGTTGAGGTCAAGCATGATGATTCATTGATGTAATAGGTTTTTGAGGGCATAGAGAAAATTTGAAGAGTATTCAGGTGAATGAGAAGCCTAGTCATGGCCTAGTCATGAAGTATGGAGCTAGATGGAAGAAACATGAGTTTTCACAGTGTGTACAGGTATGTAGAGGTTGTTTGAGCATGAGGATGTGGTTTAGAATGCATGAACAAAGGTATGAAGGTCAGTTCCTAGCATGAAGACCAAACAAGGTGAAGAAAGCATGGCCTAATGAGGTAGGTTGATAATTTTTATGTGCTATTATGTAATTTGATCATGGGAGGAGTTTTTGCATTGTTGTTTCAGATGTGTGGACCAAGTTTCAGGTCATAGTTTGTAAAAACAAGCAAGATATTGCATTTTTGGTCAAATCAAGTTCTTGAAAATGGTGTTTCCCAGCTCAAGGTCAAATTTTTGATGCTTGTTGGTATGTGAATATTTTGTATGAGAACATAATATATATGAGATATGTTGGTATGTGTCCTAGATAATATTTCTTGGCATTATTTTTGGGTTTCAAGGCCGAGCTTTATGAACAATTGTTAACACCAAAACATGTATAAAACCCTTTTAAAACCCTAGTTTCAAGTCAATATAGAATATCTTAGTCAAACATGATTAGAAGTGAATTTTTTTCTTTTGTGATGATTGGAGCATGTAGATGACTCTCCCATATTTCTCAATGTTTTTTTGGTTTGTCATATGGATGAGTGGACCCCACATAAAAAGGATTGTTTATGAAGATTTTGTTATATAACAATCAAGTTTTGCAATGGAATAGTTGAAAAATGGATATTTCATGATTCCATGGACCTTTGATACATTAATATGATGATTTATAGAAATTTTATAACCTTAAGGTGGCATAAGCATGTCAATTTCTCATGACTAGTTTTTGGATAGTTTTGGGACAACTTGGTGTATACTTGGAGAAAAGTTGTTCTTGAGCCTTTGTACTTTGATTTGCTGAAGAGTCTAATGCATTGGGTGATGTTAATGAGGTCATTTATTATATTTTGGCATGTTTCATTCAGCTTGGTGAAGTGTTTCAAGGTGGTACAAGCTTAATTCTTGAAAACTGGTTCTTGAGGACCTAATAGGATAATCATGTTCTCAAGGTGGTTTCATGGTGTGAAATGAATTTGCAGATATTTATATGCATGAAGTAAGAATATATTATCAATTTTTTTGAATTTATTGAACTTTGAGATGATCATGTAATTTAAAGGAGTCATATCTTCATATAGACCTAATATAGTAGGTCTTCTTGAGTCCTAAAGAAGAAAATGACCTAATAGAGCTATTGCAAACCTAATGGAGTTAATGTTATAAGTTTTTCATGTTTATCAGATGTATTTTTATCTATAATGGCTGACCTAAGTGTATATGGTTGACCTATGAGGTGTGTGTGCTTAATTCATGTATATAAGCAAGGGTGATTAGGCCTATTTGAGTTAGTAGAGTGGATGTGGAGAAGTGTGAGCTAAAGGATGAGTGTGAGGGATGAATAAGGTCTTGTAGACCATATGAAGAGTGTAATGAATTCATGAAGAATATCCTACAGGTGATGAAGATTAGTTTGTGCATGCATATGACCTAGTGAAGAAGAAAGAGCGAGTAGGGAAGAAAGGCAGTTTTGTGTGTCTCTAAGAGCAAAGAAAGAAAGTGTATGATTTTTTTGAGAATTAGAGTTTGTACTAGAATATTGAGAGCATGTTGAGGTGACTAATATATCAAAGTGTTAGGGTAGAACAAAAATAACAAGAGTATAAGAGAGAAGAATAGGAAAGTAGTCCATCATTTGTTGAGATAGCAACAAGAAGAGGTTGAAAAAATTATTAGGTGGTTGAATTGGTGCTTAGTATTCCTTGTGGATTCATTTCTTTACTAAAAACCTAGGGGTTCGTTCCTCCTTACAAGTTTGTGCTTGTTGGATTCAATTTTGTGCCTAATAAATTAGGGGGTTGGTGCCTCCTTGCAAGTCGATGCTTGCTAAAGGTATGTTGGTGCTTGATAAATTAGGGGTTGATGCTCCTTGTGGAGTTGGTGCTTCACTAAATATTGAATTCATATATATATATATGCAAATTTCAATGGGTTTTCTTCCCCTTAAAGGGTTTCCCACCTAAATAATGTGTTCATGTATTCTCTATTGTTTCATGCTCTTATGAATGGTTGATAAGTTTCTTTGATGTTTTTATTAATTAAGTTAATCTTGCTCATATGATGATAGTTTGTTGAATGTATAAAGATAACTAAAGTAAAAGTTTACAAAGACACTGATTCACCCCCAATCTCAGTGATTATGCTTCTAATAGTTCACAAGATGTATGTTAAGCAAGGATGATGAATGTCTTGAAGTAAATTAGATACTTTATAGGTCAATGATTGGCAGCCTACTATATGTGACAACATCAAGGCTAGACGTTATGCAAGTAGTAGGCATGGTAGCATGTTTCTAAGAAACACTATAAGAAACTCATGTGTAATCAGTCAAAGGAATTTGTAAGTATTTTAAGGGAATTTGGACTATGGCTTATGGTATCTAGTGGAGATTTATCTCTAATAATGTAAATAGATGAAAATTTTACAAGAAGTGTTGATGATAGAAAGATTATACGAGTGGAGGAGCATTATTTCTTGGAAATAGTTTAGTATCTTAGGTAAGAAAGAAGAAAGATTATGTTTATTTATCCTCAATAGAGGTAGAATACATAGTAATGTCATATTGTACACAAGTTCTTTGGATGAAGTAATGTATTCTTTATTTACCCAACACCTAGCTATGTGTGGTGGCACCTCACTCATAAAAGTATAGAAGCTCACCTAAAGTGTGATCAACCACAAGGTCCCTCCTTTGTTATGCTTATCAAAATGTTAGCATGCATGTTTATAATCATAATCATTCACATGGAAAGATACCTCATAATAGGAAACACATATAATAAGGAAACTTAATCAACATAAGGAATGATTATCAAGATCTGAATTCCCATAATACCATAATCGGACATAATAAATTTATCAACCCAAATGTGGTTATCCATTACAAACCATTAATTATAAATTAACAAGTAGTTGATTAAAATATCATTAATACATCCATTAGTTGGACCATGTGTGCTATTAAATAGGTCTAGACATACTTGTAGCTTAAACTACATATTTCACACTCTATTAAAACTTACTCGATATACACCCACACTCTTGTTCAATAAGTTTTCACTACCTATATATAAGGGTGGGGAGTTTCCCTTCACCACTTCATCTACTCACATAATAATAGGCATGCATACAAAATAGCTTGAATTTTTTCTTTCCTAAAAATATCCATGCTTATAATAGCTCACATGATTTTCTAATAATAGCTCATACTAAATATACAACATGCTTTTATCCCTATTTTTAGCTTATCCATGTGTGTGCTTCATCCTTATTTGCATGTGATTTTTCTCCCTTTTGTGCTGCTTAATTCTTTGTGCTTTTATCTATTTCCTAATCTTTACTTGAGTGGCACTCCAACTATGCTTTCTATTTTTAGCTCCTCTAGAAAATTGGCTAAGTCCTTTATTCCATACCCGAATGTGCACACCCCTACGTACTTCTCTATTGCACTTTTAAGTGTTCCCCTAGTATGCTACTTTGATCCTCTACACGTCCCTCCTTCACACGTAATCCTATGCTCCACTGGTACTTAGTCAATTTTCTATGACCAACATCACCCCATACTAGGGATATTGTCTATCCTCGACAATATTGAATTTAATAACATTTCTCAATAATGAAAGAATAAATAATGTGAAAATGAAATAATAGAGGTATGTACCCAATGAAGTAAAGAATATTTCCTCTCCACTAGCGTGCTCTTGACCTTATTCTTTGGGTAGTTGAAGGAGATTTAGAAACTATGTATTTATGATGCTCACCGGTTTCTCCCTCTCTACAAGTTATTTCACAACTACATATGGTACCAACCCAACAATATTTGGTACCTTCTTGGGGGTCATTCCTTCACCATTCTCCTTCATCTCCCTAAAATTCCAGTAATTACTAATGTTATTCTTTTCAAGGAATCCATCTTCTGTAAAAATAAATAACCAAGTTCCTCAAGCCTTGTTTCAAAGGCCTCTTTCACATTCTTGAGTGTATCCCACTTCCACATAATTTAGGCCATTATCTCTTCGTGACCAATATTATTATCCTTTTAGCTACTTACACCTGTTTTATCTCGGTATCCTCTTGAATGGTATATGCCTCGAGGATAGGATAGATTAGGGTCTTGAAAGTTATCAAATGTGCATCCTACATCTCTCTCATCGATTCCTTGATGTTGGCGGTTAATGCCTCATACTCCATTATCTTGTGTGTTACTGATATCTTATCTTCACTTATTCTTTTTTTGACAACCTTTGCACATAATTTTATTCATGTAACAACATCTATAATAGATCTTGTAAATAGCGTAGTGCGAAGGGTACTCATCCTTAGCCTTTTCCTTCGAGGTTGGGGCATGCTTGTTGTAATTGTATTTGTGATATGAATATCCTTGTTAAAAGCACACACGACACACTTTCCACCTTTCCCATCTCCCGTATAAACCAATGGACTTCCTCCTCATCTTTCTTATCTTCGAGTAATACCCTAATAGTGATTAATGCCTTTTTCGTGGCTCTTATCTTTGATCACTTTTGTAATGAAGTAGCAACGTTGATAGGTGATTCTCATTTTGAAGACGATGTACTCTTTAAAACTAATTAATCATGTTGTTGTAGATGATATGTTTTATTTTATAAGATTGGATAATGTCATGCCATGAAAATTTTGAATTTATAATGAAGTATTTCTTATACTTTTTAAGATGACTTTTTAATGTATTCTGCATGTGGATGAAGGAAATAAATTTGATCTAATATTGTTCTTTTCCTAGTTTGCAATATTGAACTTGTTTTTCAGTATGATGATTGCAAAGTCCAAGATTAATCACACCTTGGATCAATTGCAGTGATCTAAGGCATGTTTAGGATTTTTTTATTTTTGATCACCTTGATCAATTTAGTCGAGAAAAATTTGATTATTGAATACAAGATTATATGGGGGTCACAAGGGCATCCTATAGCATCTTTTGATTTCACCATTCTATGATGATATGTTCATCATTTTGATTAATCATGAAGGTAATGTTCTTTGATTAATTTATTAGTACCTAATTAATCTAAGTGTTTGATTATTGATATTATCCTAAACTTATGCTAAGGTGATTTATTCATTATATTGATTAATTCCTAAGTAGGATAATGGGGAACCATCCTAAATTTGGACACTAATTAATCCTAAGATGTTTGAACTATGCCTAAGACCCTAAACTATGGTCTTAAACTAATGTTAGGGAACCTAACCTAATGGACATCGACCTAACCTAAGGAAGTGGGGTTGGATTTGTTAGCAAATGGATTTGGATGGTGGTGACACCATTCCAAATGCATCGCCAGTTTAAATGTTTCATTTAATACACTGATACCGCCAACTTTGGCCAAGGTATAGAGGAGGTGGAAAGTGCTGAGTTGTCAAATGCTAAATTAGATTTGAGGAATTTTTAAATTGTTAGTTATAACTAACAAGAGATAAGGCATGACATGAGTTTTGGGAGGGACACTATTGTCCTATTTGGTATTAATGAACCTCGATGTGAGAGAAAACCACATGGAGAATAGAAGAATGGGTTGGAGGAAAAATAAACCATTTGGTTTCATTATGCATTTTTATGTTTTGAGCTTCTTGGCTCTGCATGTGGTATTTTAATTTTTTTAAGCTCTCAGTTTAATTTTGTTACATGTTTGAATTTTCACTTGCATGGTGGAAATAATGGAAAACTTTGGTCCTGGAAACTATAAGGAGAAAATGGGAAAAGTTTTAGTGGATTGTTTTGGCATTTTTGTTGGAAATATTTCTATGGAAGATTTTTTGAAGGATTGAAGCAAGGAAGAGAAGGAAAGAGCACTACCAGGCATGATAGGCCCTATCTCTTTAAAATCTCTTGCTTTTATTTAAATGTTTTCATTAAAAGAACATTTCTCTTCATGAAAACATCTCTGAGAATGTTTTCTGGTATGATTATTTTCTTATTTTTCTTCTATGAGTTCTTTGGACATGGTATCTTTGGATATGAATATTTTAGTGGAATTATAGTGTTTTACTAAATCTAGGGTTTCAAATAAAGTTAGAAAAAAATGTGTTTCTTAATTGGAAAATTGGGTATGAAATTTCATGAAGATTCTTTATTTTTATATACATATGTCTCCTCATTTTGTATCCTTGTAGCATTTAATAGATTTTCCGGGATATTCGTGGAAATATCTTGAACTTTGGAGCTCCTTTGTTGTGAAATTATGTTTTGATTAATGTTATTTAGGTTGAATTTTTCACAAAATAAAATGATTCCTATAATGGAACTTTTGTTTCAAGGATGGTTATTCATTTGGTTGTATTAGAAAGTATCATGGGTCAAATTGTTTCTTGAAGGTTTGTTTTGGGATTCATGTTTTGGTTTATTGACCTTCATTTTGTCTTAAGATTGATACAAATATTTTTATCTTTTTGTTGTTTTAAAAGATCTTGCTCAACCTAGACTAGGTATTCTCAAAGGTGGTTTTGAGCACTGTAAGTGCATGTTGTTAGGTAAACAATGGAGCTTTCTGTTTCTTTCTTCTTAAGTTTTAGTTCATTGTTTTAATACCCTTCTTAGGTGGATGTGTTTAAAAAAAATAGGTATTGGTAATCTCCTGTCTCTCTCTTTCATGGGTGGATAATTTCATTATTTATTTATACCCATCTTGGATTGGCATGTATGGAAAGGAGGGGAGAAACTGGGTAAGCTATGTCCCATCTTGTTTGTTATATTTCATATAACTTTGCACCCATTACAAGTTGGTCTGTTTTATGATATCTTTTAGATGATGTTCATCCTAGGCCTTCTCGCTATTTTTCAAGGCTTCTTTTACCTTTTAGCTCTATGATTTTCATGTGTCGTGAGTTAGATGTTATGGATCTGACCTACCTTGATGAGGTTGTGGTGGTTAGGACCATCGATCTTCTCAAAGGATGCATTCTTTGAACTGTATCAAGTTAGGTTGAATGTGCATGTTCTTTCAAGATGTCTCTTAGAGACTGTACTCGCATCTTTGAGTTTTTCTTGAACCTTTGAATGAATACTATTGCTCTTTTTTTGAATTCATTTCATGTGTAAATGAAGGATGTACTCTTTGGTTTCTATTTATATCGATTCGATTTCATTCACCTTTAGCTTGTATGTGGGAGATATTTAGCATTCAAGTATTGAATGTTGATGTGATGCATAATTATGCAACGACCTTCTCCTTGTCGTATAGGTTGAATGGTATGTTTTGGATCAAATATCTCTTAGAACTCAACTTGTGTAAATGGCATATCCTTCAAGAACTTTGTATCATGTGTTTGTTTTGGACTTGTGAGGCTTGAGTAATTCTCTTATAGAATATACAATATTTATATTTTGTATTGTCAAGTTCATTCTTTGCTAAGGTATCCTCTTGGATAGAGGTAGGAATTTTGATAGCAGGGTTGTTAGGATAGTTGTCATCCATGCTAGATCATTCATGTTTATATCAAACCTTTTAGTTTTTGATATGAAAGTGATTTTTATAGGAACAACATTATGCTCTTATCAAATCATTGTGTTTTTAGATCAATTCATTTTTGTTTGATTGATTGGGAACTAACTATATTTTAAGTGGAGCTTTGCTTGGTGAATTAAATTGATCCCAACGTGGATAGATCATGACCTTAATTAATTTTCTTCTTAAAAAGTGGTTGCAGTTTGGAATGTTATCATGTTGAAATGACTATAATTTACTATGACTTAGATAGAATTAAATTATGATGAATTGTTTAACTTATTATATGGGAAATTGATACTTAAATTGATTTATTGACTTCTTATCTATTATGACATTGTGGCTAATTGGGTAGTTTATTTTATTGATATTATTTTATGTACTTAGAACCTTTTCATAAATAGTAGGGTTCCTTTTATGAAATAGTTGAATAAAAGCATATTGTTAACGTTATCGCACTTATCATGCTTAGTTCTTGTGAACTGACTCATGCTAACAATTTTCTAGATGGACTTCATGAAAAGTGAAAGGAGAAAGACTTATAAAAACTGCATTTGTTTTATTAATTCATTTCTTCATTCGGATGCTTTCATATTGAAATTTTCTCGAAATGAACTTGTTGGAAAAACTTGAAGATGTATTAAAATTTGTTTTGTAATGATGAAAGATGTTTCTTATAAACTTATGGAATATTAATTAATTTGGGAGTAAAGTGATCTCTCTCTTTTGATTAATTAATTGTTGTGAAGGGTTATTGATTTCTAATTTATTCTAAGGTCTTATATGACTTAAATTTGATTAATAATCCTAAATATTAATATGCATGATGAAATTTTATTAATATACTTAAAAATTGACATGCATGACTTAATGGATTCTAAGGTATACAATAATGCTTGTATAAGGAACGTATATGTATCTATATACTTCGATTCATTTCATTTGGGAAATGGTATCACTATGATGACTATGATTGATAGATCCATACTTGAAAAAGGAATAAGGAGAGTTTTATATAGATGAATGTGGTATTCTTTTACAAAACTTGTTAGGAAATATGAGATAAAATATTCGGAATAATCCCTCATAAATCACAACAATAGAAACTAATATGCAAAAATATTACGATCTCAAATAAAATTGTAGAATAAAATAACACAACACAAAGAGATAGTATTTAATGTGGTTCACCCAATTTGGGCTATGTCCACTAAGAATCACTTGCTTAGATTTTATTACAAGCCACCACTCTCTCAATATAATACCCAGATCTATTTGGAGCTATGCTCAACAAACTCTATATAATTCACACCTGAATTCAAAACACATATGCAATGTTACATAATCCTACCATATGTATAAAACCATATAAGTAGACAACTTCTTAAGCAGTTTTACAAAATCGTGGGTATCAAAACCATGGGCAAAAACCATCCCATAAACCTATGGGTCAAAAATCCCACCCATATGAGAAGAGCATGTTTCTGATATATCGGACATGTTTTAAGGCCAATTTTTTTTTTCAGGGATACGCCCGATCCCTAATACTAGGGGTTGCCGCCTCTTGAATCCCACTCGGGACCCGGCCCTAAAACCTGGTGAGACAACTGTGGAAAGTGTACAATACTCTTAGTGTATAGTCTTCAACACTTTCTCACATGAAAATAGGCTCCACAACCTAACAATATCCCACTTAGAGACTAGTTTTCCTCTGAGCAAGCTTCTCAACCCTTCACTAGTTTCCGTGAAGACCAACCAAAGTTGAACACAACTTCAGTTTTTCCCTTGTGACCACCTTGGTCATCATGTCTATAGGATTCTGACTAGTATGAATCTTCTCTAGCTTTAACTTCTCTTCCTCCAAATCTATCCTGATGAAATGGTACCTTAACTGTATATGCTTTGTCCTATATTAGAAAGCATATTTCTTAGCTAGGTGTATAGCACTCTAACTATCACTATGCAACTTTCCTTCCTCCTACTTATGCCCCAACTCCTCAAGAAATTGTTGTAACCAAATCATTTCTTTTCTTGCCTCTATGGCAGCAACATACTTACCTCTTTGTGGTTAACAAATCCACCAGCTTCTGTAGTCATGAAATCCAACTCACTGTTGTCCTACCTACAATGTAAACATAACTTTGACATGCTCCTCCTATTGTCTACATCTCTAGCCATATCTGAATCTACATAACCACACAAAGTGGTGTCTGATCCACTATAGCACAAAATTTTCCCCATGGTCCCTCTCAAATACCAAAGGATCCACTTTACTACCTACCAGTGATCTCTACCTGGATCACTCATAAATCTACTCACCACTCCCACTACATGGGAAATATCAGGCCTAGTACACACCATGGCATACATCAAACTACCAACTGCTGATGAGTAAGGTACCTTGGACATCTGGTTTCTCTCCTACTCTATCTTGGGACACTTGCTCCTTTGATAACTTGAAATGGCTTACCAAAGGAGTCCCAACCAATTTAACATCTTACATATTAAACCTCTCCAAGACCTTCTTAATGTACTCTTCCTGAGATAAAGTTATCTTCATTCCTTCCTATCCCGAGATATCCTCATACAAAGGATTTGTTTCTTCCCCAAATCCTTCATAGAAAGGATTCACTTATCTACTTCTTGAGTACTTTTATTTCTTACATGTTTTTACCTACAACCAACATGTCATCCACATACAGAGACATAGGATAATATAACTTCCATCCTCAAATTTCTTTGTATACACACAATGGTCAGAATGACATCTAATATAACCTTGCTCCATCATGGAGCTATCAAATTTCTTATACCATTGATGTGGAGCTTGTTTCAATCCATATAAGCTCTTCTTCAGTTTTCACACCATCTCCTCTTTACCTTTGACCTCATAGCCCTCTGGTTACTACATATATAGTTCCTCCTCCAAATCACCATGGAGAAATGTAGTTTTTACATCAAGCTGCTCTAAGTGCAAGTCTTCTACTATAACTATTCCAAGAACAGTTCTAATTGAAGTCATTTTTACTAAAGGAGTACTAAAGGAGAAAAGATCTCATCAAAATCTATACCTTTTTCTATGCAAACCCCTTGACCACCAACCGAGCCTTATATCTTTTCTTTCCTCCTTCTTCCTCTTTGACTCTAAACACCCACTTGTTCTATAATGATCTTTTTCCTTCAAGTAGCTTCACCAAATCCCATGTCTAGTTCTCCATGAGAGCCTAATGCTCCTCATCCATGGCTTACTCCCACTTCTTCCTGGACATCTACTTGCATTGCTTCATCAAATCTCTCTGGCTCTCCACTATCAGTGAGTAATAAATAATAAAGAGAAGGAGAAAAATGTTCAAGTTCTCTTCTTACCCTAGAAGACCTCCTCAATATAGGAGTTTGGGGTTCCTGTTGAGGAGGTTCCTAAAATAATTCATGTGTCACTTTTCCATCTAGAAGATCCTCTACCACTTGCATATTCTTTCTTGGATTATTCCCTATTTTCCGATAACTACTGCTTATACATGACTTTCTCTTAAAGACCACATCCATAGATCAAATGATTTTCTTGTCCTTAATACTCCAACATTTATATCCAAAGTCATCACCACCATAACCAATGAAAGTACATTTTTTTGATTTATCCTCTAGCTTGATCCTATCATCCTTGTCTATATGAACAAACACCTCACATCCAAAGACTCTAAGAAATGAATAATCAACTTTCTTACCATACCAAGCCTCCTTAGGTATGCCTCCATCCAAAGCAATTGAGGGTCCTTTGTTTATCAAGTACATAGTTGTGCTCACCACTTTTACCTAAAAAGAAAGAGGCAATCCTACATGTAACCTCATGCTCCTAACACGTTCCATTATTGTTCTTTTCATCCTTTCTGACACCCCATTCTATTGTGGAGTTCCTGAACTATTTTTTGCATGTGGATTCCATTCTTAGAATATTAATCATCAAATTCATTGTTGATACTCCCCTCCATTATCTCGACCCAGACATTTTAGCTTAAGACCTGTTTCATTCTCTACCAAGGCTTTCCATTTAACAAAAGTGTCAAATACATCAAATTTTTTTCTAATACAATAAACCCAAACTTTCCTTATTGCATCATCAATAAAAGTAACATAATAACTTGAACCCTAAGATATTATACCTGATCTAGCCCCTACACATCGTAGTGCACCAGCTCTAACTTACTCTCTTTCTTTTTAGGTCCAACCTTGAGAAACCTTACTCACTTATGTTTCCCATATATGCAGTCCTCATAGAACTCCAAACTTGTTTTTGTATATCCAGAAAATCCTTCTTTATGATCTCCATGCCCTTATGGCTCATATGACCAAGCCTATAGTGCCACAATGTTTTATCTACTTTTAAAGCCACAAGATTACAAACATTAGTGCTATAAGTGGTTAAATACAAAGTTCCAACCTTCTTACCTCTTGCCACCACAAGAGCACCCTTGGTAACATTCCAAGAGTCTATTGTAAATATCATAGTACAACCATCACTTCCCAACTTCCCTACCGATATCAAATTTCATCTTAATGTAGGCACATGTTTGACATCCTTCAATAGCCAAGTATTCTCATTCTACATCTTAACCTAAACAAAACCTTTTCCAACTATTTGCAAGGCTCATCATCACCAAGAAAAACATGCCCAAAATCTCCTTGAACATAATCAACAAAATAATGCCTATGTGGAGTAGCATGGAAAGAAGCCCTTGAATCTAAAACCCAATATTCAGTAATATTGTGCAAAGAAAGAATCAAATCATCCTGACATACATTACCTGTTGCCACATTTACCTCCTTGTTTTCTTCCTATTTTTTCTTCTTGTCCCAAAGCTCCCAAAATTCCTTCTTTGCATGCCTAGACTTTCCACAATGTCTGCATACTATCTTGCTTTTGGATTTTGACCTTTCCCGATCCTTTGATTTTCCACGGCTTCCTCTATTCTTCTGTATCCCTCTAGTTTCCATTGTCAAAGCATTCCCTAAAGTAGAAGATTCACTAGAGCTTTTTCTTTACATTTCCTCACTTAGAATCACCCCTACAACATCCTCAAACTTCAACTTTGAGTTAGCTAGAACCAAGTTGCTTCTTACCACCATTACTAGGCTATTCCAACTCTCAGGTAAAGAGCATAGAACTAATAAAGCCCTAACTTCTTCATAAAATTCTATTGTAATTGAAGCTAGCATATTTAAAACCTTGTATTAAAATCATTTAAATGATCTGCTATTGAACCATTCTTAGACATCTTCATATTAAACAACTTTTTCATTAAAAATATCTTATTAGAGGTAGAGGGTTTTTCATACAACTTCCCTAATGCATCCATCAGTTCTTTTGTAGTCTTTTCCTTTGAAAAATTAAATAATACTGAAGATGCAAAAGACAAAATGGATTTTCCCAAGTGCCTTCCTATCCAGCAAATCCCATTCCGCATCCATCATGCTCGAGGGTTTGTTCACCTTCTCAGATATAGAAATATAAAGATCCTTCTAATAAAGGTAATCTTCCATCTGCATCTTCCAAAGACTAAAATTATTCCTATTGAATTTATCAACCCTAGATCTTCCATCATCTGTCATAGCTCCCAATCAAGATAAAACTTTCCTACGATTCAAAACTTCAACAAACCAAACTAGGCTTTGATACCAATTGTTAGGAAATAAGGGATAAAATATGTGGAATAATCCCTCACAGAATCACAATAGTAGAAACTAATATGCAGAAAATATTACAGATCTCAAATAAAATTGCAAAATAAAATAACACAACACAAAGAGACATTATTTAACGTGGTTCACCCAATTTGGGCTACGTCCACTAAGAATAACTTACTCATATTTTATTACAAGCCACCGCTTCTCTCTCAATACAATACCCATATCTATTTGGATTTATGCTCAACAAACTCTATAGAATTCACACTTGAATTCAAAACACATCCGCAATGTTACATAATCCTACCATATGCATAAAACCATCTAAGTAGGCAATCACTTAAGCAGCTTTTACAAAATTTTGGGTATCAAAACCATGGGTAAAAACCGTCCCATAAACCTATGGGTCAAAAATCCCGCCATATGAGAAGAGCACATTTCCCGATATATCGGGCACATTTTAAGGCAAAAAAATTAGGGGCTTCACCCCGATCCCCTCGCAATCCTATTTCTCTTAAGGCGGGCACGGCCCCGAACCCCGGTGAGACAACTATGGAAAGTGTACAAGTACTCTTAGTGTAAAATATTCAACACTTTTTCACATGAAAACATGCTCCACAACCTAACAAAACTAAAACTTATGTTTTCTGATTTCTTAAATAGGACAATAGTCCTTAATTATGAATAAAAGGATACTTCCTTTTATCATTAAAATAGACTATGTATGTTATCTTGTTATGTGATAAGTTTAAATCAGAAAGGATGATTGGTTGTATGCTCTTTTATGTAAACAATAAATGGTAAAGGGAAAGATTAAAAGAATTAATAGGAAGATTTAGACATTAGGATATCACTAAGTCTAATGTATAAGCTTTCAATTGAGATTGTTTACAATGATAAACTATAGTAAGAAAACTTAATGATCTTACTTACTAAATATCAAATTCAGATTTATCAATTAATGGAAATAAGGGATTAATATTAAATTGTTCATTTGATTGAACATATATTTTATCTGCATACCTTCAATTGGTATAAAAGCACATTTCGAATCCTCTTTGGATCAATCATACTTAGTGAACCCTTAGGTGTGTTGTTTAACGATAAATTAAACAAGATAATAACTTGATGGGTTAATAATCTAATGTTATTAAGTATGTTAGTTTAGTTGAAGGAAATTTTTAGGTTGTTGTAATATAGGGGTTATAGTAGAGTACCCTCATAATGACGGGAGTTATTACAAGGATATTGTGATGCAGTTAGTTATACTTCAACACCCCACTTAGTTCAATTAATTCGATTGACATAAGTGGAAATTTTGTTCATAGTTCTACTCTAAAAATAAAGACACATGGACTAGTGTAGTGGTCAAATAATGTTGAATTAGGGTAACTAAACACACCCAATCGACAAAATTTGATTGAGTATGTCTATTTATCCTTAGTCACCATGAGTAGTCTTCCACACTAATGTATGTGAGATATCCATATTTAGTGTGAAAATTTGACTCGATTTTGGTTGATAGTAGTCAAGGAAGACCAATATAGGTTATAGTATGAGTGTGGTGAAAGACATATTCCTTTCAAGTATGCCATCTTGAATGTAAACATGTTTAAAACTTGGACCAAAGTATCTAAAGTTTTTTCACAGCATTGTCTTTTGTCACCTAGTCTAAGTTGTCGGATTTCGATAAATATCGATAATAGATATTCAAATAGGCTTCTTAGACATAACACTTGAGTGACCTTTAATGGGTAAAAGAACCAAGTATACATAGTATACACTTGAGCAAGTTAACATGAGAGATCGATTTATTACCAAGTCATATAATGAAATATCATGTTTCACCAAGTCATTACAACTTTATATGGTTTTTATTTTATGAGATGGATTGGAAATGGAATGTGTGTTCTAAATTATATGAATTTAGAATAGAGAACATTATGTAAAAAAATTCCTTGTTTCTAATTCAAGTAAAAGTGGATTTTATATTTTGGTATTAGAGCTGAAAGTTACAAAAGACTCTTAGACCTATTGAGTCCATATCTCGATAAAAAAATAATTTCTTGTTAACGTAAAAATGGTTAAAACAAGGGGATGTGTTGCAAATAATCCACCTCCAGGTGTGGAGAGGAAGCAACTCGCACAAAAACTTAATGAGATTATTGTTTCCTGTTGGACACAAGAGATTGTCTTATTGTACTTGAAAATAAAGTAATGGTGAATGAGGAGGAGGAAGATGATGTTGATAATAACAATCAGCCACCTTCAAGAAACAACGCCAATGCTAGAAATTTGGGCATTGATAACAATAATGCAACAAATAACAATGTTGTGAATGTCAATAATAATGCTACAAATGCAAATGCAAATGTACCTAATCCACCTAAAAATAAAAAGGCAAGATTAGCATCTGAACTTACTAATGACATAAATAAGTTAATTCCACCAAATTTTGATAGCACTACACTAGGGTATGGGGCTGAGAATTGGCTCAACAAAATGGAGAAGTACTTTGTAATAGGGAACTTCTCAAAAGAAACAAAATCAATATGGGGAGCTTATCGGCTTTCACATGAGTCATCCTCTTAGTGGGACAATTTAAGAGATTCTTTAGGCAACGTTGACTACAAGAGATCTATTATGATCGAAAAATGAAAGAATTTAATAATTTAATTTCAAGGAAAGTTAACTATAATTTATTACTCTGGAGAGGTTTACCAAACTTCTTAAGTCGTTCCTCAAAAGATCAAACTAACAAAAAGTTTAGGATATGCAAGTTTATTATGGTATTGAATCATTTCATAGGATGATAGGTATATTTTCATAGCCCAACCACTATGGAAGGGGCTATAGAAAAGGCCATAAGGCAAGGAAATTGAAAGCAATTTCGCTCATAAAGAAGAAAATTGAAAGAAAATTTCCAAATCTTCTTCATCACTTGCACCTAAGAAGGTGGCAAGGAAAATTTTGAGTCAAAACAAGTTTGTAATAAAAATAAGAAAACAACAACAAATAAACCTGAGTTTTTTAAAGGGACTATACCCCATCAAAAGGAATGAGAACAAAAACAAAATCAGATGGGACAATGAAAAACAAAGCACCGCAGCTAAAAGACAAAAACAACACGAAAAAGAAAAAAAAATAGCAATAATTACAAAGAAGTGCAGCAAAAGCACCCACAATTACTTCTTGGCGGCTTTGTCAATGTTGGATTTGATATTCTACCAAGAGGTGAACATAGCCAATGTCATCATGTGGGCAGAATCAGTAACATCCAGTTGTTCAATGGTCCTTTTGCTTTCCTTATCGCCCCAAAGGGTTTCGGAACTCCGCTGAGATTGGAGACGCTGCGACATGTTGTTCAATAAACTCTTCAATTGCATTAAAAATGGCCATATTATAATCATGGCGAGTCTTGGCCTTCCCTAAACGGGTGTCTAAGGAGTTCAACTTCTTGTATATATCTTCAACCTGACTATTATCCATAGCCACCTCCCTCCTCTTCCTCTTACCTTTTTGCTTTGCCAAGTTTTTAACCTCTTCCTTCAACAACTTCATATCAGCTTCTAAGGCTTCCAGCCTTTTTGTGGAGCTCTCAATATGTGCTTCCTGAGAACTAGCACTACTAATATGTAGGAGGTTATGGGAAATTTCAATCTCTTGAGGAACCTTCCCACAACAGGGGTATCAAGTTCAACCTTCTAGAAGATCTGGTAACAGGTCTGGCCGAAGTGGAAGCGAAGGGGGTGGGAGCAGAGGTGGGGGAATGGAAGATGGAGCCGAGAAGGCCGGAAGAGGGGTGACAACAGTAGTGGTGGGGATAGAAGGTGGAGAGAAGGGGCTAGCGGCAAAGGGCACTAGGCGAGAGGAGGAACAAAGCTAGGGGAGGAAGGGAAACCAGGAGAACGAAGAAGACACAGTTTATGCAAAGCAAAAGATGAGTCCCTGGTGCAAAGGAACAACACGAGCATGCTTTTGAAACTCCAAAATGGAGCACTCAAGAGAGTTAAGCAGATAGTGGGGGAAACATACTGTGTGATTCCTATGGAAGTGGTTGAGGAACACAAGATGTTTAGCGGGCACAGTGACGAACCTCCCCTCCAAAGAAATGAAACACACCATCATACGGGTAACCTCATCAAAAGGTGAAGGGATCGAACTAACTTGCAGGCCCACCGTGACAAAGACCAACTTCTCAGTTCCCTCAACAAATTTCCTCTCCTCAACTTCTCTGTCCACCCTTTTATTAAAAAGTGGTACCCCTCCATGCCAAGTCTAGTTGCTTCAGCAATTAACTCCTCGTTGATAGAAATCTTCTGTCCACCGTAATCCACAGTGCGATCCTTCCAATCCTTCACAAATCACACCAAAATACTTTGGTCATGGCCCTGAATCTTCTCCATAAAGTTGGTGATGCCTCCCTGGCTGAGAAGATTCCAAAGTTCTTCATTATCCTTCCATTCTAGATCCACGCTGGGCTCAATCTGGCAAGGGGCTCCCCCCATTCTCACCGTGTTTAATTGCTTGCAAATAAAAATTTCAGAATCCTTTAGAGTGCTAATATCAGTCCACCTTTCACTATTATTATCCACGTAGTGAGAATGCTGATTAGAATAGCCGTTGCTTTTCCCACGAATACCTGAGTGACTGTTGTTATGACCCTGTGAAAGTCCGCATGTGGGAACTACAGTCCTTTTGCTAGCCCACTCCAGATCATCATTATCTTTATTTCTATCTTGGGAATCCGTAAAGCCTTGTGTACAAGTTATTAAGAGCTCAATATTGCCCACATGCGCGACTTTCATTTCCATATAAATCCACTTGAATTTCCCATTATACTTCATACAATCTTGCTTGTCCACCAAGATATGTATAATTGTTGTTTTAAAGTCAGCACGTGTGGGAGTTTTAATAATACAAATCCACTCCCAATGCTCATATCCCAAATCATGAATTTGCATGAACATAGATATCCACTTGAATGCTGCTTTGAAGCTATTTAGGAATGTTGTTATTATCCCAAACAATGTGGTTAACATTAATGCCATAATTAGCCAATGCATCTGCCACCTTGTTACCCTCCCGGTAAGTATGCATGATCCGAATGTTATTGAAGGTTTGGAAAATACTTATGGATTCCAAGATAAAATCCTTGATGTTCCAACTTGGAGGTGAGCACTGATTAAGATGATTAATGATATTAAGTGAGTCCCCTTCAATAATGAGGTTTTGGATATTATGAGTTTGAGCAATTCTCAGGCCCCATAAAGCAGATAATGCTTCGGTGAAATGATTGGTTTGAATTCCCATTTTTCCAAAGCATACGCAAATCGATCGCCTTTATGATCCCGGATCACTCCTCCCCCCACAATCCTGTGGTTACCCTTAGAGCCCCATCAAAGTTCAACTTATACCAATTAAAATCAGGAGGATGCCAATGAATCAAAGATCTATCAATACTATTACTGAATTACTGCGGCTATTGTTAGCTCCAATCTACCAGTGGGATAAGATATGTTCTTCATTTTTTGGATAACTCATGTTCTTGGGGGGTTTAAATCTAGTAATATTCTCTTTGATATCATTAGAAATTTTACCAATACTTGAGCTTGTAGTTTTGGTTTTTATTTCTAAAGATAATATCATTTCTATCTTTCCATATCCTCCAAATAATATGAGGAATAACCAGCTTCCAGATCCTTCTGACAACACAATGCTTATAGGGTGGGCTCCATTGAGTCCATAGCTGATTGAAATCCTTCAGCACTACCTAGAAAGCTTCAAATTTAGAGAGGGAAAAACTCCATATTCTGGTAGCATAATCACAATGTATAAACAAATGACTGATATCCTCAGAATCTTTTTTACAAAGATGACATCTATTAGGCATTATGAAACCTTTTCTCATCAGGTTGTCAGTGGTAAGAATCCTACCTCTGAGAGCCAGCCAAAGGAAGAAATTAATTTTAGGAGTTAACTCACCATCCAAATCCTACTCCAATTGAACTCAGCTTGACTACTATCGAAGAAAGTATTATATCCAATTTTGACAGAGTAGTCCCCATCAATAGAATTATTCCAGACCAATTCATCCTTAGTATCCAGCTGACTTAAGGGAATAAGATCTAATTGATCTTGGGAGGAAATATTTTGATCGATCATCTCTCTCCACGAAAGTTTTTTCCATTTCTTTCTGTTGCCATTTCCTCTATATAATCCTTGATTTTAGTGCCATACTTGTTTACAAGACTGTCCTTGACCATCCCAAATCTGTCCATAAGACTGCCATTAAACCAGTTATCATCCCAGAAATTTATATCATTACCATCACCCACTTTCCATTTACTGCCCTACTTAATGAAATTTCTGCTCTTTACTAGATTGTTCCAAAAAATGGAACCAAAGGGGAGGTGCTCATCCTGCAGAAAGAAAAGATAGTTTGTTGATTTAGGTATTTAGCCTTAATTAACTCTATCCAGGGTTGTTTCTCTGAAAGCATTCTCCAGCCCATTTTCGCAATGAGAGCCTCATTCATTTTCTCGATATCTTTTATACCCAGTCCTCCCATAGACTTCGAGTACAAACCTTATCCCAAGCAACTAAGTGAAATTTAAACTTCTCCTCCATGCCCTGCCATAAGAAATTTTTCTGAATCCTCTCAAACTTTTCTCTGAAGGAAGAGGGGATCTTATAGAGTGACATGATATAAATGGGCAGATTTTGAAGAGTACTTTTTATGAGTAGGCACTTACCAGCACTAGATAAAATGGCTCCTTTCCAACCAGCCATTTTTTTGAAATCTCTCCAATAAATCATCCCACACCTTGTTAGAGACTTTTTTTGTGCCGAGAGGAAGGCCCAAGTAAGTGGCTGGAAGCACACTTATTTTACAGCCTAGAATTTTAGCTATTTTAAGTTGTCTTTCTTCAGGAGTGTTGAAGAAGAAAATGGAGCTTTTATCATAATTGATCTCTTGCCCAGAAGAAGATTCGTAGAGCTGCAGAATAGCCTTGGTAGCCTTAGCTTCAATGACAGAAGCCAATAGAAGGAGGATTGTATCATCCATGAATTTTGATGGGAAACAACTTGGCATGGAAGTGGGCTTTGAGCCTTTCAAAAGACCATCATTGATAGCTTTAGCAATTGTTCTACTAAGATCACCATAATAAGAATGAAGAGCAGGGGAGAGATGGGGTCCCCTTGCCTTAGCCCTCTACTGCTAGTGAAAAAACCCACTGGCTCACCATTAACCACCACTGAGAATCTAGCCGTAGAGATACAAGCCTTAATAATTTTTCTAAATTTGTCCGAAAACCAAATTTAGTTAAGACTTTATCAAGAAAACCCAAGAAACCTTGTCAAAGGCTTTATTCATATCGAGCTTAAGCACCATATTTGCTTTTTTATTATTCTCCATAGAATGTATGGTCTCATGAACCATAATCACTCCATCTTGGATAATCCTGCCTTTAATGAATCCACTCTGCTGCCTAGAAATTAAATCATTCATAATGAGTTGAAGCCTGGTAGCAATAATTTTTGTAAAAATTCTATATATAGCATTCACAAGGCTGATGGGTCTAAAGTCTTTAAAGTCTTTAGCATCCATTTTTTTGGGGCCAAGCACAATGTGGGTGTTATTCAGCTCTTTCAAAAGATTTCCAGTTCTGTAGAATTCATTCACCGCTCTGAGAAGATCATCCAAACAAATTTCCCAAAATTTCTGGAAAAAATTAATGGAGAAACCATCCGGGCCTGGAGCCTTATCACCTTCTAAAGTAAACACAACTTTTTATAGCTCTTCAAGCATGACAACTTTAGTGATATTTTTAAATCTCTGCTCCTCAATTTTATCTTGGGGAATAGCCTCCAGCATAAAAGCATTAGCCTCAACATTGATGATATTCCTCTCATTAAGAAGTTTTTTATAGAAATTTAGAGCTTCTTCCTTGATGCTATTGGGATCTTTTATAATATTTCCATTACTTTTAGCCACTTCCATGATCCTATTACAAGCTCTGTGCTTCAAAGTGGTCATATGAAAAAACTTCGTATTCCTATCTCCTTCTTTAAGCCAGATAGCTCTAGACTTAAGTCTCCAAAAGATTCTTCTCTGCTACAAATCGTATGCAACTCTGAAAGAATACTCTTTTCATTAGTTTGGTCTTCAACGGATCTCCCCTTTGTATCCATTTTGATTTCCAAATCTTGGAGATTTTGTTTTAACTTCTTTTTATTATCAAACACATTGCCAAAAATGCTTTTATTCCATATTTTAACTTGCTTTTTAACATTTTTGAGCTTTTGAATCAATCTAAATTGAGCAGTGCCTTCCCCATTCCAACCCCACCATTCTTTAATTTTGTCATGTAGATGTTTTCATGCTCCATCCACATATTTTCAAATTTGAATGAGCTTCTGATGGGTTTAGTCCAATTGAGAAGATTTAAAGCAATCGGATTGTGGTCCGATCCAATTCTGGGCAAGGAAGAGAGGTGGAAGTCTTGACTGAGAATCCAGCTAGCAGAAATCAGGGCTCTATCCAATCTAACCTGGATAAGATCTTTTCCCAACCTTCTATTATTCCAAGTGTATTTATTTCCATGAAGATCCACATCTAAGAGATTAAGTTCAGCAATAAAATCAGCAAAATCCTCCATACCTGTAGAAAAGCTGGAGATTCCTCCATATTTTTCACCTGGGTTTAGAGGAGAGTTAAAATCTCCCATAATAAGCCAATTAGCTGTACTATATTGGTTTCTAAAGATCTTAAGATCAGTCCAAAGTTTACGTCTCCCACTAACCGTATTAGGGGCATAGATGTTAGAAAGGATCCATTCACCCTTGTTCTCAATAGCAAGAAATTTGATAGCAAGATGATTAGTGCTAGCATTAAGAACCGTACCAGTACAGTGCCTTTTATCCCAAAGAGTAGCCAGACCTCCAGAGGCTCCCTGAGAGTCTACCCACCATTTCAGAGTTTTCCCAAAAACTCTTTTTATTAGTTTCAAGGATCTTAGCTTTCATCTTAGTTTCCTGCAAAATCATAATACTAGGACTACTAGAAACACGTAACTCCTTGATGATTCTCTGCTTGGAGTTTCCATTTAGACCTCGGATGTTCCAAGAAATAATCTTCATTTGGAGGGATTGGGAGTTGGGATTTCCTGATGGTTCAATTGACGTTGAATGCCATCTGCAATGTCTCTCTCTGTTCTCTTAGATCTAAGAGCCTTTTTTGAGGGCCTTCCTCTTTTAGAGCTACCTCCAAAATCTACTAGTCTTCTTGCAGAAGACCTAGTAGTTCTGGATGTTGAGGTATCCCAGTTGTCCTTTTTCTTTTTCTTATCACTGTAAAGTGATTCTGGGATCATTTCAAATCCTTTCATTCTCTTTTTCTTTTTTGAAATGACCTTTGTGAATCCAGAAGTTAGTTCCTCATCTTCTTTGACAGGCGTTACTTCTCCCTCTTCACGCTCCTTCTGATTCCTATCAATTGAGTGTGGATCAGCTATTCTGATGCTATAGCAAGTAGGTGAAACCACTGACCTGTTGCTGAAGCAAGGAGGTATATCTGTAGATAATCTATCTTCACCCCTAGGAGTGTTTATCAGCAAAGATTCCTTAAAATCCATGCTATCCATGTTCAATATTTCCTCAATGATGCACAGAGGTTCATCTTCCTTATTGCTCAAAGACTGATAATGATCATTAGGGATGATATTAATTTTTACAGCTCCTTCTTGCTCATCCACCACCATGGACACCTTTACAGGATTTTCCAAGTCTTCTTTGCTAGGTGCTGCAAGTAAAGCTGCCACTGGGGTTTTAGGTTTATCCTTCTCAGCTTCCTTATTGCTCAAAGACTGATATTGATCATTAGGGATGATATTAATCTTTACAGCTCCTTCTTGCTCATCCACCACCATGGACACCTTTATAGGATTTTCCAAGTCCTCTTTGCTAGGTGCTGCAAGCAAAGCTGCCCCTGGGGTTTTAGGACACCAGACCAAATGCTTCCTTATTTGAGTTCTAAAACCCCTTTTTCCCCTTACTATTGTAGTCCAACTCAGTCTGGCTAGGGATTTGTCTTCTCTCTCGGCTATCAGTGTCAAGAACCCTACGTTCCTTACTCAAAGCTAAGCCATCCACAGGTTGTTTGGCTTCCACTGTAGGGATCTCCTTTTGGGACAGTTTTTGGTGGAGTGTCCTATGCGATGAAAAGCTTACACCTTAAATGAAAAGTTTCAAATTCAATTTTTTGAATCCACACCCCATACCTAGATTTCAAGATGATGTGTTCCGGTAATTCCTGCTCCATTTCAGAAGAAATGTAGAATCGAGCAAAAGCAAGTCTGGATCTATTTCTCGTGGGCCCATCCAAATTTCGAGCACCTAAGGACTTAGCAATGTTAAGCAAAAATTTCATCATCCCAAAATGCAATGGTAGCCTAGGAAGCCTACACTAGATTGGAATGGTGTTTATATTTTTAGTGTTAGGGTCAAATCCAGGATACCATTTTTTCAAAAAGAGGCCCATATTACCCAACCACCATGGTCCTCCCAGAAGCACCGATTCCAAATCAGCCTGCTGATTAAATTTTTCCAAAAAAAACCCCGTGGCATGATGGTAATACTCAGATCCCCTTAGGCATCCACTTTCTCAGAGCCCATTTTCTAATAAAATCAATATTAGGTCTAGGGCCAAGAAACTTACCAACAAGGGAGAGATTCACTTTGCTCAAGGCCCTATCCACGCAACCATCTGGGACCATCAGGCAGGTGGCACCTTCACTATCCTTTTCCCACGTGAACTGACCTCTTTCAGGAGAATGCGGACCCACTTTTATGATAGGGCTTTGAAAATTTTATTCCAGGCCAAAGGTGTGGATCCCAACGATTTCCCTTTTTTAGTTTGTAGATTTACAACCGTCTGATTTTGGCCAGAGAGCAGCCTCTCCTCAGCAATTCTTGGCTTAGTGTGCGATACATTCTACGTAAGTAACTACAAAACTGTCTTGTACCTCTATCTCTTTCTCCATCGCTCAAGACCAAAATAAGTTTGAACCAAAACCAGGCCTATAGGGACTGCTTAAGTGGTAAGGATCACTACGCAAATCATTTCCCTCTAAAGAAATATGACTACAATCAATAACTTACGATACATGCTACAGTAGTTGATAAGCAAGTTGAAAAGTAAGTTACACCCATAAAAGTGCCAGGAAAATTATTTAGCACACCTATTACTATAATTTTGATATTTGGAGCTACAAAATGTTTTATTTCTAGTAAATTATCTATAAAATTAAAAATAAAAAGAAGGAATAATGGAAAAATATTGACTATACATTATGGTAATAATGTTGTCCATATTGTTAGTAAATGTCTTTTTGGAGTAGTCCTAAAGTTACCAAGTTTTTCCACTAAAGTAGATCTTTATGTTGCTCCTTGGGGTCATATGATGTCATAATTGGTGTTAAATGTCGATCAACATAAAGTAAAAGTTGATTTTTTTGAAAAACACATTAGATGCCTTGATGATATACAAAAACAATATAAATTCAAGGGGTAAAATGAGAAAATTGTTAGCTATGTAGCTTAAGAAGGCCAAAAATAAAGGTTGCATGTTATATGAGGTAAAAAATTAAACAATAGAAAAGGGTAATGATTTCTTTGAAAGTATCCGTTGTTAAGAGATTTCAACGATGTGTTTCCTAATAACTACTTGGTCTTCTACCTAAACAAAATTTGACTTTATAATAGAAATGAAACCTAGAACTAAACCTATTTCTAAGGCACCTTATCAAATTACTACAATTGAATCGGTAGAACTTAATTTCTTTTTTTCTAAAGGTTTGATAAGACCAAGTGTCTCACCTTGGGAAGCACCAGTAATTTTTGTGAAAAATAAGGATGGAACACTTAGACTTTGTATTGATTACAGAATGTTAAACAAAGAAACAATCAAAAATATATATCCATATTAATTTAAGAGATATTTTAGGCAACACTAGTCATTTGAGAGATCTATTATGATCATAAAATGACATAATTTAATAATTTAATTCAAGGAAAGTTAATCAATTTAGTATTGGGAGAGGTTTACCAAAATCTTAAGTATGTTCCTCAATATCAAACTCGACGAAAAGTTTAGGATACGTAAGTTTATTATGATATTTAATCCTATCATAGGAGGAGATGTATATTTACACAAAATTGACCACTATGGAAGGGGTTATAGAAAAGGCCATAAGGAAAGAATAGAAATTGAAAGCAATTTCTACTCATAAAGAAGAAAATTGAAAGAAAATTTCCAACTCTTCTTCGTCACTTGCACCTAAGAAGGTGGCATGGAAAATTTTGGAGTCAAAAACAAGTTTTTGACTAATAAAAATAAGAAAAAAACAACAAATAAACCTACTACAAACATTAGAAGCAATTTTGGGAAGAATAACAATAATGGGTAGAAATCTTATAGAGGTCAAAATAGTAATTTCAAGATGATAAATAAATTTAAACCAAAAAAGGACCTATGGGGAATATTTTAATTATGGTAAGGATCACTATGCAAATCTCGGCACTCTAAAGAAATATGATAGCAATCGCAGACATATGATCCATGTTGCAGTAGCTAATAAACAAGTCGAAAAGTAAGTTACACCCATAAAAGTTTCAAATAAATTATTTTCACACTGTTACTATACTTTTTGATAATCTGAGCTACAAAATGTTTTATTTCTAGTAAATTATCTATAAAATTAAAAATAAAAGAAGGAATAATGGAAAAATATTGGACTATTATATTAATGTTGTCCATAATGTTGTCCTTAGAGTATTTTTCCATTAGATGTTTATATTTCTCCTTTGGGGTCATATATGTCATAATTGGTGTTAACTATCTTATCAATATAAATAAAAGTTGATTGTTTTGAAAAAACACATTAGATGCCTTAATGATTTGCAAAAACAACATACATTCAAGGGGTAAAATGAGAAATTTTAGTTAGAAAATTGTTAGCTATGTAGCTTAAGAAGGCCAAAAACAAATAAGTTGCATTTATATGAAGTAAAAAAATCTGAAATAGTAGAAAAGGATAGTGATTTGTTAGAAAGTATCCGTTGTTAAGACATTTTAGCGATGTGTTTCTCGGAAGAACTACTTGGTCTTCTACTAAACGAGAATTTGAATTTATAATAGAAATCAAACCTAGAACTAAACCTATTTCAAGGCACATTCTATAATTGAATTGATATAACTTAAGACACATTTACAATAATTTTTGTCTAAAGGTTTGATAAGACCGAGTGTCTCACCTTGGGAAGCACTTTGCTAATTTTTGTGAAAAGAAGGATGAAACACTTATACTTTATATTGTTAGAGTAGGTATTTTACCTTAGCTCATGTTCACCTAGGTAATTTATTTACCTTTATTGTATTTATCATCCCCCACTTATGTGTGTGGATATTTATTTTTATTTATTTAGATATTAGGGGATATTATCTAGTTGTTAGGTATAGTTCCCTCCTTGATCTATGGTATTAGATCTATGGTACTAGAACCTTGATGTCTAGTTCTCTCCTAAATCTATGGACTTAACTAGTTCTTTCCATGATTTCTTTCCATGATTTATCTTGATCTACGACCTTGAATGGTTCTTAGATTGTTATTCCTTTCCTATATAAGCAAGGCCCATTCTCATTGTATTTCATTGAGTTCCATAATAATATATGATATTGTTGCTCATTTTTTTGCAAAGGTTTTATGTAAAGTTATTCTGGTGAATTTCTTTCATCTTATTGATCATGGTGTTTGATTAGCATCTGTGTTCTTGGCTTGGTATGATCTAGTTATCATTCCTTTTATATATTGATTACAGAATGTTAAACAAAAGAAACAATCAAAAATAGATATCCACTTCCTAGAATTGATTATCTGTTTGATCAAATGCATGGTGCATCATTTTATTCAAAGATATATCTTCATTCTGGATATCATCAATTGATAATTAAGGATGAGGATATTCATAAAACAACTTTTAGAACAAGGTATGAACATTATGAATTCATAGTTTTACCTTTTGGTTTGACAAATGCACCTAAATTTTATGAATTTAATGAATAATATCTTTCAAGAATACTTGGACAAGTTTTCACTCATATTCTTGGACATATTATTATCTATTCCAAAATCATTGATAATAACCAAGAACATTTGAAAATTGTACTTGAAATTTTGAGAAAGATAAAATTGTATGGTAAGTTGTCCAAATGTTCTTTTTATGAAACAAAGTGCACTATTTAGGACATGTCATAAGAAAAGATGGAATAGCAGTTGATCCATCAAATATTGTTTCCATAACTAAATGGCCTACACCTAAAAATGTATATGAAGTCGAAGCTTCATGGGGCTTGTAATTATTACAGAAAATTTGTTAAGGACTTTTTAAAATTCATTGCCCTGATTACTTCATTACAAAAGAAAGACAAAAAGTTTGTGTGGAGTGATAAATGTGAATTAAAATTTAAAAATCTTAAGGAACAACTAACTTCTACACCTATTTTGTCTATACCGAATCCAAATGGAAGCTTTATGGTAGTTATAGATGCTTCCAGAGAAGGATTAAGAGGTATATTATTGCAAGATGAACATGTTATAGCTTATGAGAGTAGGAAACTTAAGTTACATGAGTTGAATTATGCTCCCCATGACCTAGAGCTTGCTGCCATAGTTCATGCACTTCAAGTATGGAGACATTATCTCTTAGGTAGACCTTTTGAGTTAAAAACTAACCACCTTGGGCTAAAGTATATTTTCACTCAGCCAAATTTGAATGCAAGACAACGAAGATGGTTAGAATTCTTATCACAATATCATTTTGACATTAGTTACATTAAAAGTACAAAAAATAGATTGGCAGATGCACTAAGCCAGTAGGAAACATATTTCTATGCTTGTAAATTTGAGAACTCAGTTTAAGGATGTGGTAAAGAGTATCATGGATTCTGATTTGTATTTTCAGCAGGTAAAAACAACACTTGTTGTAGATCCTAATGATGCAAAATACAAAAGTTTTAACTTTGATAATGAATGAATTTTAAGATATGAAAAGTGAGTGTATGTACCTTCAGGAAATGAGTTAAGGAAAAAGTTAATGATGAAATTTCATAATTCACCTTACTCAGGACATCCCGGTGTTACAAAAATGCTTTCTTATGTAAAATAACAATATTTTTAGAAAGGGATGAAGAGAGACATAACTAATTTTATTTCACATTTCCTAGAATGTCAGCATGTTAAGGTTGAGCATATACACCCAATTGGTTTACTATATCCTCATAGCATACCACAATATAAGTGGCAAGTAATAAGTATGGATTTTGTTCAGGGGTTGCCTATGTCTAGAAATAAACATGATGTTATTTTAGTTGTGGTTGACAAATTAACAAAAGTAGCACATTTTATTGTTGGTAATCTTAAAGATGATTCATATGTTTTAGCAAAAATATTTGTGCATGAAATTTTTAGATTACATGGAGTACCTGAATTGATTATATCTGATAGAGACCCTAGAATGACATCTCGTTTCTAGAAAATGCTAAATGTAGCCTTAGGAACAAAACTAAATTTTAGTTCCACATACCATCCAAAAATAGATGGTCAAATAGAAAGAGTAAATCAGGTTTTGGAGGATATGTTAAGAATGTATTGTATGGATCAGCAGAAAATGGGAAGAATAGCTTCCTTTAGTTGATTTTTCTTATAATAATACTTATCATTCCTCTTTTAAAATGGCACCCTTCAAAGTATTGTATGGAAGGAAATTCATAACTCCAGTTAGTTGGGATAACATTGAAGATAGAGAGGTAATTGGACCTAAAATGCTTATTGAAATGGAACAACAAGTGAAAATAATTCATGAATTATTAAAAGAAGTTGCATTGATAGGAAAAAAGTTATGTAGATATGAAAAGGATTGATAAGAAATATGAACTTGGTAAAAAATTATTTTTACATGTTAAGCCTAAAAAGATCTCTATTACCTTTGGCAAGGCAAACCAAATTATCACCTTGTTTTGTGGGACCTTTTGAGATTGTTGAAGTGATTAGCCATGTAGCTTATCGCTTAGCATTACCTCCCACTTTGTCATGAATGCATGATGTTTTCCATATTTATTTTCTTAAGAAATACATTTCAGATTTATCACATGTATTAAATTGGGATTCCTTGCAGGTCCAAGACCCAGAATAATCATGGTTGAACCCATAAGAGTGTTGGAAACTCGCCAGTTGCACTTAAAAATCATGAAATCAATCAATGCAAGGTCTAATGGGACCAATTTAATGAAGAAAGTGCAACATGGGAAAACCTTGAGGATATGAAAATGGTTTTCCTCATTTGTTTGAATAGAATTAATTCTGATTTTTGAGACAATTAAAGACTTTGTTTGAAAAATATCTTTAATTTATGCCAATTTTGGGTAGGTACTATAATTTTTAGTACTGGGATAACAATTATGATGTTGTAATAAGTTATGAAAAACTTAAATTTCTATAATTTGTTTTGTTTGAAAAAAATGTGGAAAGAGGAATTATAATTAAGATTATTTTTTCTTGTTTATGATTATGGATTAAGTTAATCATCGGGGACGATGATGCTTTTTAGAGGGGAGGTATGTAATGCCTCTATCATGGATGTTATCTTTGATCACTTCGTAATGAAGTAGCAACGTTGATAGGTGATTCTCATTTGAAGACGGTGTAATATTTAAAATTGATTAATCATGTTGTTGTAGATGATATGTTTTATCTTCTAAAATTGGATAACGTCATGCCATGACAATTCTGAATTTATAATGAAGTATTTCTTATACTTTTTATGTTGAACTTTTAATGTATTTTGCATGTGGATGAAGGAAATAAATTCAATCTAATATTGTTCTTTTCCTAGTTTTTAATACTTGAACTTTTTTTCAAAGATGATTGTAAAGTCTAGATTAATCACACCTTGATCAATTATAGTGATCCAAGGCATGTTTAGGATTTTTCATGTTTTGATCACCTTGATCGAGTCATTCAGAATATCTGATTTCTGAACCTAGGATTGCACTAGGGTCATAGGGGCGTCTCTGTAGCATCTTTTGATTTCACCATTCTATGATGATATGTTCATCATTTTGATGAACTGCAGAAGGTAACATTATTTGATTAATTTATTGGGACCTAATTAATCTAAGTGTTTGATTATTGATCTTATCCTAAACTATGCTAAGGTGATTTATTCATTATGTTGATTAATTCCTAAGTAGGATAATGGGGAACCATCCTAAATTTGGACACTAATTAATCCTAAGCTATTTGGAACTATGCCTAAGATCCTAAACTATGGTCTTAAACTAATGTTAGGGAACCTAACCTAATGGACATCAACCTAACCTAAGGAAGTGGGGTTGGATTTGTTAGAAATGGATTTGGATGGTGGTGGCACCATTCCAAATGCATCACCAAGGTTTAAATGTTTCATTTAATACACTGATACCACCAACTTGGCCAAGGTATAGAGGAGGTGGAAAGTGATGAGTTGTCAACTGCTAAATTAGATTTGAGGAAGTTTTTAAATTATTAGTTGTAACTAACAAGAGATAAGGCATGGTGGAGTTTTTAAGGGACACTATCAGTCCTGTTGGCATTAATGAACCTCGACCTCGAGTGAAAACCACCTAGGGAATAGTAGAATGGGTTGGAGGAAAAATAAACCATTTGGTTTCATTGTGCATTCATATTTTTTTGAGCTTCTTGGCTCTGCATGTGGTATTTTCATTTTTTGAGCTCTCAGTTTGATTTTATTACATGTTTGAATTCACCCTTGCATGGCAGGAAATAATGGAAAATTTGGTCATGGAAACTATAAGAAGAAAATGGGAAAAGTTTCAGTGGATTGTTTTAGCATTTTTGTTGGAAATATTTATGGAAGCTTTGTTTGAAGGATTGAAGAAAGGAAGAGAAGGAAGGAGCACTACTAGGCATGATAGGCCCTATCTCTTTAAAATATCTTGCTTTTATTTAAATGTTTTCATTAAAAGAATGTTTCTCTTCATGAAAACGTCTCTGAGAATGTTTTCTAGTATGATTGTTTTCTTCTTTTTCTTCTTGTGAGTTTCTTTGGACATGGTATCTTTGGATATGAATATTTCGGTGGAATGATAGTGTTTTACTAAATTTGGGTTTTGAATAAAGTTAGAAAACATATGTGTTGCTTTATTGAAAACTGGGTATGAAATTTCATGAATTATTTGTTTTTTATACATATGTCTCCTCATTTTGTATCCTTGTAGTGTTTAAATGTTTTTGTAGGGATTTTGTGAAATATCTTGAACTTTGGAACTCCCAGCTTGTTGTGAAACTGGTTTTGATTAATGTTATTTGGGTCAAATTTGTTCACGGAATAAAATGATGCCTCATATGGAATTTTTTTTCATCGATGGTTATTTATTCACGGTTGTATTAAAATGATGTTTATAATGGAACATTTGTTTCATCTTATGGTTATTCATTTGGTTTGTCTTAAGATTGATACAAATATTTTGATCTTATCGTTGTTTTAAAAATATCTTGTTCTCAACCCATAGACTTGGGTATTCTCGAAGGTGGTTTTGAGCATTAGTAAGTGCATGTTGTTAGGTAAAAATGGAGCTTTCTGTTTTTGTCTTCTTAAGTTTTACGGTTCATTGTTTTAATACCCTTCTTGGGTGGATGTGTTTAAAAAAAATAGGGACTGGTAATCTCTTGTCTCTCTCTTTCATGGGTGGATAATTTCGTTGCTTATTTATACCCATCTTGGATTGTCTGTATGGAAAGGAGGGGAGAAACTGGTAAGTTCTGTCCCTTCTTGTTCATTGTGTTTTGTATAACTTTTCACCCATTACTAGGTTGGTTGCCATTTTATGATATATTTTGGATGTTGTTCATCCTAGGCCTTCTGTTATTGTTCAAGGATTCTTTTACCTTTTATCTCTATGAGTTGCATGTGTCATGAGTTAGATCTTATGGATCTAATGACTACCTTGATGAAGTTTTGTGGTTAGGACCATCGATGTTCTCAAAGGATGCATTCTTTGAACTGTATCAAGTTAGGTTGAATGTGCATGTTCTTTCAAGACGTCTCTTAGAGACTGTACTCACATCTTTGAGTTGTTCTTGAACCTTTGAATGAAGACTATTGCTCTTTTTGTGAATTCATTTTGTGTGTAAATGAAGGCTGTACTTTGTGGTTTCTATTTCTTGATCAATTTGGATTTCATTCTCCTTTAGCTTGTATGTGGGAGATATTGAGCATTCAGGTATTGAATGTTGATGTGATGCATAATTGTGCAACGACCTTCTCTTTGTCGTATAGGTTGAATGGTATGTTTTGGATCAAATAGGTTTTGGAACTCAACTTGTGTAAATGAAAGATCCTTCAGAACTTTGTATCATGTGTTTGTTTTGACTTGTGAAGGCTTGAGCAATTCTCTTGTAGAATATACAGTGTTTATATTCTGTATTGTCGAGTTTTTTCTTTGCTAAGGTATCCTCTTGGATAGAGGTAGGAATTTTCATATAGCAGGTTTGTTAGGACAGTTTTTATCCATGTTAGATCATTCGTGTTTATATCAAACCTTTTAGTTTTTTTTATGAAAGTGATTTTTATAGGAACAAATTATACTCTTATCAAATCATTGTGTTTTTAGATCAATTCATTTTTGTTTGATTGATTGGGAACTAACTTGTATTTTAAGTGGAGATTTTCTTGGTGAATTAAATTGAACCCAACGTGGACAATCATGACCTTAATTAATTCTCTTCTTAAAAAGTGGTTGTAGTTTGGAATGTTATCATGTTGAAATGACTATCATTACTGTGACTTAGATAGAATTAAATTATGATGAATTGTTTAACTTCTTATATGGGAAATTGATACTTAAATTGATTTATTGACTTCTTGTCTATTATGACATTGTGGCTGATTGGGTAGTTTATTTGATTGATCTTATTTTATGTACTTGGAACCTTTTCATAAATAGCAGGGTTCCTTTTATGAAACAATTAGATAAAAGCATATTGTTAATGTTATAGCTCTTATCATGCTTAGTTCTTGTGAACTAACTCATGCTAACAATTTTCACAGATGGACTTCGTGAAAAGTGAAAGGAGAAAGACTTATAAAAATTGCATTTTTTTATTAATGAGATCATTTCCTTCATTCAGATGCTTTCTGTATTGAAATTATCTCGAAATGAACTTGTTGGAAAAACTTGAAGATGTATTAAAATTTGTTTTGTAATGATGAAATATGTTTCTTATAAACTTATGGAATATTAATTAAGTTGGGAGTAAAGTGATCTCTCTCTTTTGATTAATGAATTGTTGTGAAGGGTTGTTGATTTCTGATTTATTCTAAGGTCTTATATGACTTAGATTTGATTAATAATCCTAAATATTAATATGCATGATGGGATTTTATTGATATACTTAAAATTGACATGCATGACTTAATGGATTCTAAGGTATAGAATAATGCTTGTATAAGGAACTGTATATGTATCTATATACTTCTGATTCATTTCATTTGGGAAATGGTATCACTATGATGACTATGATTGATAGATCCATACTTGAAAAAGGGAATAAGGATAGTTTTATATAGATGAATGTGGTATTATTTTACGAAACTAAACCTTATGTTTCTATTTCTTAAATAGGACAATAGTCCTTAATTATGAATAAAAGGATACTTCCTTTTATCATTAAAATAGACTATGTATGTTATCTTGTTATGTGATAAGTTTAAATCAGAAAGGATGATTGGTTGTATGCTCTTTTATGTAAACAATAAATGGTAAAGGGAAAGCTTAAAAGAATTAATAGGAAGATTTAGACATTAGGATATCACTAAGTCTAATGTATAAGATTTCAATCGAGATTGTTTACAATGATAAACTATAGTAAGAAAACTTAATGATCTTACTTACTAAATATCAAATTCAGATTTATCGATTAATGGAAATAAGGGATTAAGATTAAATTGTTCATTTGATTGAACACAAGATTTTATCTGCATACCTTCAATTGGTGTAAAATCACATTTCAATCCTCTTTGGATCAATCATACTTAGTGAACCCTTAGGTGTTGTTTAATGATAAATTAAACAAGATAATAACTTGATGGGTTAATAATCTAATGTTATTAAGTATGTTAGTTTAGTTGAAGGAACTTAGTAGGTTGTTGTAATATAGGGGTTATAGTAGAGTACCCTCATAATGATGGGAGTCATTACGAGGATATTGTGATGCAGCCAGCTATGCTTCAACACCCCACTTAGTTCAATTAACTCGATTGACATAAGTGGAAATTTAGTTCATAGGTTCTACTCTAAATAGAGATAGACACATGGACTAGTGTAGTGGTCAACTCATGTTGACTTAGGGTAACTAAACACACCTAATCAATGAAATTTGATTGAGTATGTCTATTTATCCTTAGTCACCATGAGTAGTCTTCCACACTAGTGTATGTGAGCTACCCCTATTTAGTGTGAAACTTTGACTTGGGTTTGGTTGATAATAGTCAAGGAAGACCAATCTAGATAACAATATGAGTGTGGTGAAATATATATTCCTTTCAACGAGTATGTCGTCTTTGAATGTAAACATAGTAAACATGTTTAAAACTTTGGCCAAAGTATCACAAGATATTGGTTACGTTGTCTTGTGTCACCTAGTCTAAGTTGTAGGATTTCATATGAATATCAGTAACATATATTCAGATATGCTTCTTAGAAAAAACACTTGAGTGACCCTTAATGGGTAAAATAACCAAGTATACATAGTATACACTTGAACAAGTTAACATGAGAGATCAGTTTAATACCAAGTCATGTTGAATAAGAGATCAATGTTTCACCAAGTCATTACAACTACATATTGTTTTTATGTTATGAGATGGATTGGAAATGGAATGTGTGTTCTAAATTATATGAATTTAGAACATAGAACATTATGTAAAAATAAATAAAAAAATCCCTTGTTTCTAAGTCATTAAAAGTGGATGTTACGTAGTGGCCCCCTTGTCCTCATTTTTACATGTCACTTTAGCTACCATATTATTTAGAGAATTGTTATCCTACTCATCGCTTAATTTCATGGGCTTGAAATTCATGAGGAATGTACGTGGTCCTTTCTTCATATTTCACCTTACACATGCTTCATTATTAATCTCAAGTTCAGGCTCCTCCATGTAGTTTCTGCATATTCTAAGAAAGCATTTTATTTTGCGCATGATTGCTCCATTTGGGTTAGTAAATTTCTAGCCATATAAATATTTATTTTGCATTTTGATTTGAAATATTGTATGCAACACCTTAGATTGTTCATCAATATAGTTTACCAAGGGTATATATAAGATATCCTCCTTCTTCCTTCCTCCTCCACTACACTCTTCTCGATGGTATATAATTTTCTATACTTGGGCGTGCACTTCTTCCATATCCACTTGTGGTTCCCATGCCTTCTCTTTATAACTCACCATCTCTTATATTTTACTCTTCTTCTCGAGCCTTCCTTACGCATCCTTGTACCTCCATATCATACTCGCACATTCTAATCCTTTGGATATTCTTCATCCTCATCTAAATTATGGAAGATCGAGTGTGTTAATTATGTGCATCCTCTTCCTTAGACTTATCCTCATCACTTTCTTCATTTTTTACCAACATTCACCTTAGTCTTCTTGGATGGGTCTTCTTATCTATGCTTGTCTTGGTTGGAGTAACCCTTATGGATTTCTTTGTTGTTTTTGAAGTCTCTACACCATTTTCTTATCCTCGTGCCTCTCTTCTCAAAATTTTCTTGTAATCATGGTTGAGAACATTATCATCTTATTCTTCCCTCATCATTTGTTTCTTTTTCTTCTTCTTCTTCTTGTCTGGGAGGGGTATCCTTGCATTCTCTTTTTGATTCCCACTTGCTACTACTTTTGGTTTTACTTCTCATTCTTTACTTTAGGCATCAAATAGATGTAGAATTTTCCACTTCCTTTCCTACCAAAAAAGTCTCAAAAGTAATATCTATGTTATCATACTCCATTGTTCCCACATATGATGACTTTTCGGATACACATACGTGGTCCACAAAGTGTGGTAATCAACATCTACCATGTCTACATCAAACTTAATCTTCCACACATCAAAAATCATGTTCATTGATGCTTGGAAATGTTTTGGATGTGAAGGAAAAGGAAGTTTTCACTAGGGGCTCTTGCCTCCGGTCTTCATATAAAATCTCCCAATCAATAATGTTTATATACTAAAAATTCTTCCCTTCCATTCAAGATTGAAGGTAGCTCCCTTGGTATGCACCACTAATGCTCAAATGCTTCAAGCATCATCATGTACCATTTGTCTACTTTGATTTTGTAAGCATTATTAATACATCCATCAAAATTATATTCAAAAAATTCCTTGGGGGACTTGTTATCCATCGGATATTTCCATACTTTATCATCAAACCCATCAGGCACCCCTATCTCACAAAATACAATAAAAAAAAGAATGGTGCCCCATGTTATCTTTTTCCTTTTACTACTTGTATGTGTTCTTCTTAAATAATTACTTCCTCAATAAATTGCATAATGTTGTATGCACGATTTTGTGCCAACTTATATGCTATATGAAGCCAATTTTTGTTCACCTAAGTCCACCTTTAAAGATGTGCCCAACTTATAAATAACCTAACACACGATGAATCTTTTTTTGGGTCACCGATATTCATGATATCTATTATATAGCTTCCTCTAATAGATGAATGTAATAGAAGTGGCCTTTAATCCAACATCATCTCCCAGGTCTAGCTCTATCTCATTTCCCAAAATACACAAACCTATGACCTTCCTAATCATTTGCACAGTGATGCGCATTCTTCTCCCTATAAATTATAAATAGTCTTTGTGTATGTACAACAATATCCAATTTATACAAGCACTCAAGATTTCCAAAGAAGGGTAATTTTCATAGCTAACACCATGTCATCACATACCAAATTACCACCTACATTCCTCTAATAATAATTTTTCAACACTTCCCTTTCTATCTCAAGCTCGTGTGCCTTTGAGTGGTGGTTGTAGTCACTTATCTTACACTTAGTTAAGTGTGACTCCCATGGCTGCCCTACAAGAACCTATCTTGGATTGTGAATCTATAATAACCACTCCTCCAATGTGCCTTCTACTATAGGATTCTTTCCTTTAACCTTTCTTTTTCCCTTTGGTGACACTATAGGTGCTTTTTTGGGTGTCATTGTTTTAATTCAAACTACAAACTTTTCAAATATTACATTCCCTAGGTGCTTAGAACTAATTACTCAATGTTCTTTAATTTTTTTGAGGGTTCAATTCTTCAACTCTCCTCTCAAATCCTTTCCCTTCCTCATGTTCTAACTCATTCTTCAATTACTTGTGCCCTATCTCTGTAAAATGGAATTTTCTAGTGATCAAACCCTAGATTTTTAACAAAATTTTGAACATCATCCTACATATCTCCATGCCTTCCTTCCACACTCACACTTCCTCCAAAGGATCTCTAACTCAAGTCATGTACAAACTTTCTCTGGTTCATCTCTAATCTCTTTCACACAATCTCTTCACACTTAATCACTCTTAATCACTCTCCAATGGCTCAAATCTCTTCAATATGCAAGGTAAGAATGAACTCACCCACGAACCTTTTTATAATTTTCCAAAAAAAATATGCATTAATTTCTCCTCACCTACCACCAATTTAAAGCATTAAATGTATTTTTTTCTTTTTCTACTTTTTCCTACTTTCTTCTTCGCGCACTAAGTCATAACCTTCTAACGGGACACTATTTCCTAGGCTACGAGTCATCCTTGCATGCACTTTCCTATGCCACAACCCATCTTCCTCTGTACCACATACCAAGTAGTATGTTCTATTGTTTCCTCCTCAGTTAAACTACACGTCCCTTTTCTTGCGTGGCTTCTCAATCCAAGCAATGTCTTTCACACACCATCATTCCTAATCACATGCAATACCTTTATCACCTCACTTTTTCTATCGTTCACACCTCTTTGATCCAAATCCAAGAAAAGTACCACCATCTAAGTCTCCTTTGTGTGTGTATTTACACCTGATTCCACCCACACTAAAAGTATGCATGGTCATCTACGCATCAACTCAATAAGTAGTAATCAGCTTCCACATGTGAACACACTTACTCTAACAAAACAAGAAAATAAAAATAAAACATGAAATGGAAATCTAATCTAAGTGGAAATACTACCTTATTACAAACATAGAGGAAGCTTATTTATAGTAGGGATTTATCCTACTCCCATAAAAGTAACTGAAACATGGTTCCATCCAGTGCTTACAATTGACATGCACCTAAGTCAAGTATCTTGGTCACTACAAAGGGTCCTAACCAATGGAATTTTACATCTCTAGGTGGTGGCACACAAAAATTAGATTCATATTGAAGTACAATATTCCCAATGATAAAAGACTTAATCTTGATATGTTTTTCATGTCAAACCTTCTATGGTGCCTTTTCCATCTTCTATCTCCAATGTGTAATGGCACACCGCTCATCCAATTGCATCAATTTTTCAATGCACTCAATCACATCATGTTCATCATCCAATCCACATGCACCCATAATACATAGTGATGGTAGCATAAATTCCATAGTAGTACAACCTCCGTGCTAAACACCAACTAAAAGGGTGTGGCCTTGTTCAACCATTTATAGGTTATTCTATATGCCCAAAGAATGGATGATACCTTGTCATCCTAATCCTTTCTTCCAACATCACATATCTTTGTTAATTTTATCCCAAGATCTTGTTAAAATATTCAATAGTTCCATCTACCTTGAGGGTGATATGATATTCTTATGGTGTGCCACCATAAATGTTTCTAAAGAATATTATGATTCTCTCATTTAGGAAATGAGTTCCTCTATCACTTGTCAAGCTCAAAGGGAATACATACCTACTGATAATATTTTCCCAAATGAACCTCATTGTTATCTCCATGGTGCAATCATTTGTAGGTACAACCTATACCCACCATGTCAAGTAGTCAAGACATGTGATGATGTAGTTCACTCCATTCCTACTCACGAGTGGTGTAATAGGCCCTAAAAATCAATTTCCCATTTTTCAAAAGGTTTACACTTGTTATGGTTTATAATGACATTTTATCTCTATTACCAAGCTTTCCAATTCTCTTGAAATGATCACATGCCTTGAAAAATCCTTGGTATCTGTGTACGATGTCTCCCACCATAGACTTGCTAAAAGAATCTTACACTTAGTGGTATCTCCTACATAGTGGCCTCCTGTTATTCCTCCATGAGCCTCCTCCATGATGGCTTCACTCATGCTTTATGAAAATATGGATAAACCTCATCTCTACCCATCTTATACAAATATCCTCTAATAAGCTGGTATGGAGATGTTCGAATAGAAAGTTGCTTCTTTTCTAATGTCTTCATTCCTTCTAGAACAAATTCTAATGTGTAAAAATACTACAATGTACTCCACATCATTGCTAACATGTAATTCAACCTAAATAATTGTGCATCGTAAAGTTTCTCAATGATTTTCATGTTCTCTCCATAATTAATCCTTGGTAAGTGATCGGTCTCATGTTCCTCTTGCCTTGATTTACTATGACTGTAAATTCAAATTCCTAGAAAAGACATATCCACTAAGATGTAGCCTTAAAAATAGGTTTATTGAGGAGGTAATTCAATGCCATATGATTTGTATAGAAAATAAACAATGTTTCCAATAAGTATTATTAACAATTTTGAAGGACATAGATCATAGATAATGCCACGTGCTCTATCATTGTATAGTTCTTCTCTACTAGTGTCAAATTCCTACTTTTAAATCATATGGGATGATCCACATTACCCTCTCATTGGTTTCTCTAGATCGCACCAATGTTTATGCCGAAGCATAAACATGTACATGAAAGGGTTTGTTCCATGAAGGGAAGTACAATATTGGTGTGGTGGTAAGATTTTCCTTCAATGTTTCAAACGCCTTCTCGGTGTTGCTACCCCAATGAAACTTTCCTTTAGCCTTTAGTAAATCTTATAAGATTGCAACAATATTTTCATATCCCTTGATATCCTTCCTATAATAACTAGTATGCCCCAAAAATCCATGCACTTCCGACTCTAGTTAGCAGGTTCTTTTAGACCTAGAATCATTACAACCTTAGTTAGATCCACCAAAAATCCATCCTTATAAATGATGTTCCCAAGTAAAGTTCCAAAGGTTGTGACAAAGATACACTTCTTGATGTTGAAGGATATGTTTAACTACTTTACACCTTTTAAACATCAATCTCAAATTTTCATAGTGATATTTTACAAACCCATAAACATTCCAATCATCTAAATAAACTTGTAAAAATTTATGGATGAAATCATGAAATTCTTGAACAACTATGTGTGAGAACACTATTGGAACATTATTCAATCCAAAAGGAATGATAGTATATAAAAAAACTTCCCCATTCATTGGAAAAGGTGGTCTTCTCCTAATCCTCATGCACAATGCACACCTGGTGATGTCCTGAAAAATCCATTATAAGGCAATAAATCTCCTTCCTACAAATCCCTCAAGGATATCTTCTATGAATGGTATAGGGAAAGGATATATGATGCATGAGGCATTGAGTTCCATGTAGTTAACACAGATCCTTATTCAGCCATATTTTTTTATTCTAATAACCATGGAGCTAACCCACTTAGATTCCTCAATTGGCTCAATCATCCTAGACTTTAACATTTGATCAATTTCCTCTTTCACCTTCATGCACATGTTTTGGTTCATCCAATAAGGCCTCTTCCAAACTAGATGCACACATTCTTTTAGCTTAATCTTCATTTCTCCTAATGAGGTATGTACACCTTTCAACTTATGGTAACCCCTTGGAAATAGATCTTGAAATTCATGCAGTAGCTAAATGATCTTTACCACCTCTTGTTCTCGACTACTAATATCCAATGATATCCTCCTTAGGTGCATTATAAGTCCTAAAATTTCCCTTATTAGTCTTCATATGAGAATGGTAAATGTGTGCCTTGTCATCTCGCATATTCCATTACCTCACACGTACCCTTTATATGGCTAATATCTAGGTTCTCCACTTCTTCATAGTAAATGAGGTACACCATTTTCCATTTTTCCATCTCTCTCTCATGCACGCCCTAGCTAGATCTCTTCGACACCCATGTACATCTCCATACACTTCAATCCCATTTTCTCCCAATAATTGAACCATAAGTTATTTTTCTTTTGTGTTATCCACCAATCTGATGTGCTTCACTATATACAAGGCCTCATGCACTGGCAACTTATTAGAAAAATAATCAAGGTATGATCCATACCTTCATTCATGTCTTACAAACTTATAGTCTCTTGCTTGAGCTCATTATACACATACCATGCCCTTGTGCATCCCTTCCATGTGGAAAAGAACTTATGTACACAAAGAGATGGTGGTATAGCCTCTTGGCTTTGTGACTATAGTCTCTCACAATTATGCACATGTACCAAAGAAGAAGTTTCCCATCGTACTCATGTATAAGATAGGGTACATTGTTCCTAGTAAAATTGGTTAGAAAGGCCACTCTCACCTTATGCCATCCTAATAGATTATCTCTATGTGTTTCCCACCAATGCCCTTTAGTTCCACACAATGTATAAACCATCATATTTTGTCTATCTCCCTCATTCTTCCATTATTCCTCCATAATGCAAAAAAAATTTAGGTTTTTCCTCTCCAATATACCTTGGTAGCTAACTTATTCCCATGCACCTAATCATGCATGGTTTGATCATCCAAGTGACTATTCCCTTGACTCGTGTCCAACCATTTCATATGTTCAATGCACCTAATTATCACAAGTAAACACTAGTAGTGTTACTTACGATTACACATCTTCCCACTGAATTACACCTTCCTTAGATGATTTCATGTTCTCAAGGTCACGCTACGACATACATGCATAAATCACATTTAGATCCTCTTCACTCACCGGCTCAATGTAAAGTGCAACCTTCACATCATTCGTAGATATGATGATGTTCTCTTCCTTGATCTAAAAATAATGTACCATTTGTTAAAGGGCATGTCTCGCATTGTTTGAAAAGCACCAAGGATGTCCAAACAATGTTGTAAATTTTTCTTCCTCAACAAACTCGACACTTCAAAATATCTTGTAAACTTGGATCCTTGAATAGTAATTGAGCCATCCTTCAACACCCCAATAGGCATGGCCATTTTTTTATTCGCCATGTGTAACACATTAGAATATGGGTACAACTATGGTCTCCCATCTATTTCAATGCATCAAAAGTCATATATTTACCTGTGCATGTTTCAATCAAAATATTACTCACTAGCCAGCCACCTATCACTACATCTAGTGTAATATCCTTTTCATACTCATGGATTTCCGGTGGTAAATTTACGTGTAGTATATTTTCTCACATTCAAATCCAGATTTGGTATCTTATTATGAAACCCTTATCTTAGTAAAGAAATGATGTTCTCCTACCTCAACATCCTACATATCCTCCTTCAGATCTCTACATATCTTTGTGAGAGCTCAATGTTCTTTGCATGTTCCCTTTCGCATGCATGCTCCTTCAAGAACTGAATCTCACTCTCTACAAGTATATGATTTCCCCCATGGTCTCCTGGTATACCTCTTTCCGATGAGTGGTATCTGGATACTTAACATGAACAATCTCCTCCCTCCTAATAAGGGGATTTTCCTTAAGAGGCTTGTGTACACGTTTCTTCAACACGTGTAGTGATTAATAATTGTTGAAACTCTGGATTAACTATCTTATTTTGTGTCCATTATTCATTCTTTATGTGTTGTATCTTGATCATCCTCACACCCTTGTACTTATTTTTTCTTACACATATGTTCGTAAAGGTGAGGGAAGTCTTCAACCTTATTTTTCTTTCCATAATACGTGCATACTTGATTCTTGGGACACTCGCATTGGTAATGATCTAGGGACCCATAAGTATAACAAGTCCTACATATGAACCTTCCTCTACCACCATGGCCTCTACTCCTATATCCACCTTAAGAATCCACCATCTCCATTATTGCACCCTTCATTAGGTTGGGTCTCCTTCACCCGAGAGCTAATTACACATTGTTCTTTTTGCAATCTAGTCTCGCATGCCTCATGAATCTAGTCTATTAACTAAAATTCAGCTGTATCATGGGTATGTGCATCATAAATCTTATTATAGATGGATACACCCTTTATTGTTGTGTGTTGTAAGAGAGAATTCTAGACATCATGATTCTTGTGGAAAATATCACAAGACTATAATATTACGCACACATTTCTATGTGGAAAACTATCATTAGTATGCCCTTCCACATCGCAATCAATGCACCATAACCCACTACATTTCTCATTCGATGAATTGGAAAAAATATTATTCAATTGTTTATCCATAGCTACAACTTTCACCTCAAGAAAAGGACTCACTTTAGTGTCTTCACTCCCATATTCTTTAGTGTGAAAATATTCTTCCATAGCCTCAAGTGGATCATTGTATTTCTTATGTGATGAGGCCTGTGAAACGAGTCGCAAACCTCCAACAAACCACTATGTATGTTAACTTTGATGAATATCATAGGATAGCTTAGGAAAGAGAGTTTTAAACCACTCATCATAATCCCTCATAGTTTCATATAAGCCCTAATTTTTGTCTTTCGGGTGCTAATAATTTTTTCTCAAACTCAAATGTGGAATTCAACAAAAAGATTGTGTGCAACGAATCATAATCTACCAAGGTCAAGTGTGGATCATATTTCTTGTACCAATTGTGTGTGCACCCTTGAAGTTTGGTGGAAAACTAACTTGACTTTCTGTCTAAATTTTTATGCTCTTATCTCTCCATAATAACTCACACTTATAAGAAAAACCACTTTCTTAGTTTGCATCTTTTTGAATTTCTATTGTGACTACCTCCTGCTTCGATGGTAGATCTATTTGATCCAGCAAGAACCCGACCCTATTGAATATGCTGATGTCTTTATATTTGATCCTAGAAGGATGTAGCTATTAGATCTTCAAAACCTATAGAACTTGGAAAAATCCAACCTCAGAGCATTATTTTGATGGGACTTTATCTCTTCAAATACCTACCTCGATCACTGTAGTGATGCAAGCTTCTAGGGAACTGTCACTGATAGGAAAGATGATGGGTCCTAGACTGCCTTTGGAGGAGATACACAAATGGGTATGTATTAAATGGCCCCCATATGGTTCGATAGATATTTTTTCTCTTTCCAATGGGTTCATGTTGTTCACTTTCTCTCACAAAGAAGACTTTTCTCGAGCTCTTCTAGGTGGACCTTGGTTTTTTGGAAGGAGAGGCTTCTATATCCATTTTGGACACCCAAGTTTAATGCTAAGACTAAAAATGACTCAAGCTCTAGTCTGGGTTTGTCTTCCCACCTCCCCTTAGAGTTTTGGCACTCTACAGTCATTAAAGGCATCATTAGATCCATTGGTACCCTAATAGTTGTTGATCAAGCTACCAAGGTGGGCTCTAGATTCATTCACACCATATTATGTGTCAATGTTGATATAAGCTTGCCCATGTCATCCTCTATTGATCTACAATCTAAGTTGGGAACTTGGGTTCAGCCCATTGAATACGAATATATTCCTCAAGATTTCTCTAACTGTAAAATCATTGGACATCGAGTGATGGCTTGCCCAACCAAGCCAGCCCAATCTTCCAAAGAAAGAGCTCGGTCCCCATTGAACAAAGGAAAGTACATTCCCAAAAACTCTAATGATATTAGTATTTCTAATCCTTTTGATGTTCTTTCGGAGGATATTATTCTCCCTTATGCTTCGGCCTCACTTCCCCTTCCTTCTTTGTCTCCTTCTATGGCTTTGACTATCTCCACCCCACCCCTCCTCCTACCTCTCTCCTCATTGTGGTTTCCTCCTTCCCGCTTGTTTCTTTTCTTTGCTCCCCTCTTCCTTCTTCCCTTATCATTTTGATCCTTCCCTCCCTTCTTCTGCTCTGCCTTCTCCCTTTGCTCCTCTTCTGGCTTCCTCCCCCTCCTTTGATCTTCCTCTCACCTTTCCTCTTTTTGTTCCTCCTCTCTCCTCCTCCTTCCTCACCTTATCTTTACAATTTTTGGATCATGTCCTTTGTTGTCTTCCTTCTACTTGGTGATGGAACTTCCACCGCTTTCTCCCCTCTATGTGAGAATAACATCATCTCTCTTTCGCTTCATTATCTCGATAGTAATCCTGTTAAGAATACCAAAAACAACACTAAGGAAAAGATTGATGTGGGCACTAAGAAAACCAAAGGGAGACTCACAAATCAAGAAAATATTTAGGAGGAAGCATTTCTCAATATAGCTCAAGGAACACATGGAATCCTTGCCATCCCAAGTGGAGGTAAGCCAAAAACAAAGAAATGAATATTTTCTCTTGGAATGTTCGGGACTGAATGCTCCCCGAAAAAAAGGATCCTTAAAGATTTTAGACTCAAACACTTTCCAGATATTTTGATGCTTCAAGAAACCAAATTGAAAGAGGAGAATATGCTTAATAAGATTTGGCCCAATGCCTTTGTGGTTTCCCAGGAGTCAGCTGGTAATGTTGGTGGTTTATGCACTTTTTGGAATCCAAAGATTCTCTTTGGGGAATGTATCATCAAATCCCCACATTTCTTAGGAATGTTCTTCCAAGAAATTGGGTCCAATTTGGGTTGGATTGTTGTTAATATATATGTGCCTAACACTGAGTCTTAGAGAGAAAAACTTTGGGCTGACTTGTTGGATTTTTGTTATACCTACAAGCATCTTCCCTGGCTGATAGCTGGAGATTTTAATACTCCTTTATACCTCTCTGAGAAGCAAGGTGGAACCAATAATCATCACTTCGAGCATAAAAGCTCTTGCTGATTTTATCAGAATGGGGAATTTTTTTATGTTGATCTGCATGGAGCCAATTATACTTGGTCTAACAAAAGGCTAGAAATAATCACATTCAATGTAAATTGGATAGATTCCTTGTTTCTATGGATTGGATGGCTCACTATAATGATTTCTATTTGTTGGCTTTGCCTAAGATAGCCTCTGATCATTTCCCTTTGCTTCTTACCGCCTCACAAGCTCAAAACTCAAAACATCCTCCCTTTCATTTTGAACTGGCTTGGTTATAAAATCATCAATTAGAATCTCTTATCAAGGATTGGTGGTAGATGGATATTTAGGGCACGACTATGTACAAATTCACAAAGAAGCTTAGCTATGTCAAGAATAAGCTGAAAATTTGGAAAACTCGAGTTTTTGGGGTTATCCGTAGAAGAAAGGAGATGTTATCTCTAAAGCTTGTTGCTATTTCTGAGGAGATTGATTCAAAAGGGAGATCCCCTCAGCTTCATCATAAGGAACTTTCCCTGCTTAGTGACTATCACAACACTTTGGCTGAGGAAGAAATCTATTGGCGTCAAAGATCACGAGCCACCTAGCTTCAGTAGGGAGATCAAAACACGAAATTCTTCCATATGACTACTACGAAACACAAGAGTAGGGACAAAATAAAAGAGTTAGTCATGGAGGATGGTGCCTACATTAACAAAGATGATACAGTTGTTGTTGAACTTATCAATTACTATGCTAACCTTTTACATGAGGGCCCCCCACCGAATGAAGAGGATTGTCAGGAAATGCTCAGTCATATTCCTAATTTAATCAATGATGATATGAATGTCAGACTCACCCAACCCTTCTCTATTGATGAAATAAGGAAAGTTTTCTTTGATATGAAGGATGATAAATCACTTAGACTCAAAGGATTCCCTACAAAAGTTTTTTTTCAATCTTTCTAGCACATCATTGAATCTGACCTTCATGCAACTATTCTTGAGTTTTAGAAAATACCTTATGTTAAAGGAATGGAATAACACCTTTATTTCCCTCATGCCTAAGTCAATGGGATCTAAATTGATCACTAATTATAGGCCCATTAGCCTGTGTAACACTTCTTATAAGATTATTACAAAAATGCTTGCCTCTGGATCAAACCAATCAAAGTTTAATTTTGGAACAACAAAATGGGTTATGGAAAGTTTAATTTTCATGGGTGATGTACTCAGATTCAATCAAAAAACAACAAATGGGTTCTTATTTGGGTCCTTCAGAGGTAGATTGAGATCCAAGGATCAAAACATCATTATTGTTCATGAGGTGATGCACCTTTATCCCCTTCTTGTTTATTCAATAAAATACTGCGGATAGTATGATCCTTAAATTTTCTCATCTTCATGCGAAAAGGCATTTGATAGAGTTAGCTGGCCTTTCTTACTTCGGGTCCTTCAAAATTTGGTTTTGGGAAAATGGAGATCCTAGATTTATAATTGTATCAAACACCTAAATTCTCCATTATAAAGTAGGGGAATTAGAAAGGGGATCCTTTATCCCCCTTCTTGTTTATTCTTATGGTTGATACTCTCAGAAAGAGCTTTGGAAGTAGCTAAAGGTGAAGGCAACATCAAAGGTATCACTATCACTTCTAGGGTCTCATCTTCCACTCACAGCCAATTCATTGATGACACCCTTATACTGGGTTTAGCTTCAGTCTAGGAGGAAAAAGTGTTGAAACATATTTTGGATTGTTATCAATCGATGTCAGGTCAAAAGATAAACTTTGGGAAGAGTAGCATTTCTTTCATTAACACCCCAACTAGAAGACAAAGAAAGATTGCTTATGTCTTTGGCTGCAGGATTATGGATCTCCCCTCTTCTTACCTTGTCTTCCACTCTTTTTGGGAAGACAAAGTACCTCTAGAATTCTATTATAGACAGATTCAAAAAGAAACTAGTGGGATGGAAAGGCTCCCTCCTCAGTCAGGCAAGTAAGTTGCAACTAGTTAAGGCCACATTGCAAAATTTGTTGATCTATTTTATGTCCTTACTAAAATTCATGCCTTTATAGCTACCGCTATTGAAAAATCTAGAAAAAATTCCTTTGGTTAGGATCTGAAGAAAGAAAGAGAATTCACTTAGTTTCTTGGAAGGTGGTTTGTAAACCTACAACTTTAGGGGGATTGGGTTTGCACAAAATTGCTGATATGAATGTTGTCATGCTTTCCAAATTAGGTTGGGAAATTGCTAACAATGGAAGAGCCTCTTGGACTCAGATGATGATCTCTAAATATATTTCTTTGGTTGAGGACTTCTATGATGAAAATACCCCAAATGGCTTGGCTATTTGGAATTCCATTAAGAGTACCAAAATCTTGATTCAAGCAGGCACTAGATGGAAAATTGGCAATGGCCACACGGTTGCCTTCTGGAACAACAAATGGATGGGAGATAAGGTGTTATCTGATGACCCCTTATGGGATCCTATAAGATCTAGACTTATTAGAACCTGTGGTCCTTATGTCATAAATTATGTTGATAGATCATCATTACACCCATGTTGGTCTATACCTGTTTGGGAAGGCACTAGTTGTCTTTAGATGTAATTGATAGAAAAATTGAAGCTCTTACTAGTGCAACAGTTTTTACCCGCTTCTTATGTGGAGGATGCTAGAATATGGCCTCTTTTGGTTTTGGGATCCTTTTCTGTCAAGGTTGCCTACCTCTCCCTTCCACATAGCCTAGAGGGATTTGCATTACAATAGATCTGGATGCCTCAGGTGATCCCTAAATTGGAATTTTTCACTTGGCTCACTTCTAGAGACACATTCTTATCGGAGAAAACCTAAAAAGGAGGGGATACTCATTACCAACCAGGTGCATGCTTTGTCTTAACACTATTGAATCTTTGGCCCATTTACTCTTTCATTGTAATTACTCCTCTATTTGGAGTCTTCTATTTAATATTTTTGGAGTGTCTTGGGTTTTCCTAAAATAATTCCGGAAGTTATCGATCAATGGATTACATTCTTTTGTCATCAAGTTGTCAATATTTCCTGAAATTACTTCTCCCTCACACCCTATGGAACATATGGAAAGAGTGAAATAGGAGAATCTTTAAGGATCAAAAAATACCCCTAGTAGGTCAACACTTTGATCTCTGGTTGTTCAAGAAAATATGAATTGCTACATTTGGAAACAACACAAGTGTAAAATTGTTCTCAACATGGAAAGATAGTGGTTATTGCAACTCATGGTTCCCCTCAAGCCTCCCAACTCTACTACTCTTAGGGATACTACTATCTGGACCCTCCTCCTATTGGATGGCTTAAATTTAATACATATGGGGATGCTAAAGGTAATTTGGGCCTCTCTGGTGGGGGTGCTGCTATCAGTGATGATTTTGGAAAACCGATGGAAATTTCTACCTCCTTTTTGATTTGGGCACTAACCATAGAGCTAAAGCTTTGGCTATTTTAAAGGGTCTTGAACTAGCTACTAATTTTGGCAAGATTAACATAATTATGGAAAGTGACTCACTAAACTTGATTAATCTTCTTAACAAAAAGGGTGTAGCTAGCTGGACTATCGAAACATCATATCGGACATAAGACTCCTCCAATCTCAATTTAGCAACGTTAAATATCAACATGTTTTTAAGGAAGGAAATAAAGTGTCCGATCTACTTGCTAATCTTGGAGTCTCACAACAGAATCAACAACAATGGATAGGGAATCTTCCTGAATTAATTCTAAAAGCAGTTAAGGATGACTATCATAAACATTGCTAAGTTTTGCACGTATAAGGTTGGCACCTCTTATCATGATTACTTGGGATTTCATTTCCTTTAGTCGTATGCTTCCCTCACCACTGATGATGATCACATTTATGATGATTGGAAAGTTTATTTTTTTGATTACCTTTGTCACATGTGGGAAACCGAGAAAGTGAAATTTGAATCATTAATGCATATTTTTAAAAATAATTGCAAGCAATCTTTTCTCTCATGGGCATGTGTCAATAGAGATTTGGGTCTGTTTATTTATACCCGCATTAAAACTTCATTTCATACCATTTTTGCTAGTTGTTATCTTTGTTTCTCAATTCTGGAAAACATGGGGGTACTTCCTCAGTTTAACTTGAGCCTCTAACTACGATGATATTAAACTTGAGAAGAAGTCATCCTGGAAGATTCTGGTGGAAAAAGGGGTACTAAATTTCATAGAAAGACTCTCAAGGCACTCCATGGTGGTTTCTAGTAGTGTTCTGTCCTCCTGGAAGTAGGGAAATGTTCATGTGGGAAAAACAAAGTTTGTAATTTTGGTGGAGAGCATTTCCGAAGTAACTAGGCTTCCCAATGAAGGGGATATTTATTTTAAGAGGTCTCTAAAAGCTGAAATGGTGGATTTTATTGGTGAAAAGGAAAGAGAAAGTTTACATTTATAAGTTGGGCTATGAAATAACCTCTCTGAAGGAGCCTTGGGATTGCGTAGCTGAATAGATTATGAGGTACATTACTTTAGAGGGTAGATAAAAATTGGTTTACGGGCCCCAACTCTTTATCCTGGCTCACTTTCATAATGGGGGTAAGGTTAATCTTGCTAATTTCCTTTACCAGTCTTTGGTTTTATCCATACAAAAGGCAAGAGTAGGTGAAGGTAATTTACTTCACCAAGGTCTTATTTATCTTCTCTTTAAGCATGTTACAAATGCATGTGCCCTAAATCACTTTCCCACTATCATTGGCTCACCTCGCCACCACCCCCTCCTTTGCCTCTTCCCCTCCCTATCACCACCACCTCCACCATCACCCAAATCCCTTGCCTTCCTCCGATCTATAAAGTGAAATTACTAGTCACCGTAATGTTGCCTCTTCTCCCCCTGCTCGCTCTCCACCCCAACTCTTGGATTATGCCACCCTAGCGGTTGATTCCCATTCCTCTCCTGTCTCCCCACTCTTGTTTCTGGAAGTGATGTTCCTCCTGATTTGGATGCTTCGGATACTATTAAAGTTGACCCAATTCCCAAGATTTTTCTCAGACTGACTACTGCCTACCATGATTCCCTAATTATCTCTAGCTCTAGAGGAAAATTGGATGTTTTTGAGGAGATGGAAGAGGATTCTAGTTTTGAAGCAAAGGCAAGAAGAAGACTATGTAGAGGAGGATTTCACTGAGGACGTCACTAAGAAAATTACCAATGAGGTTACCAAGAAAGAAGCCACTGAGGACTATGCTGAGGAAGTTGCTAAGGACATGCCAACCCAAGAAGCTGATTTGGAACCCAATGTTGATGTTAACAAGCATGCAGAAGTTGTTGTGGAACTCATTCATGGCATCCTTGGTAACATTACCACTATTTTTAATGTCATTAGGAGCTGGAAAATCACTATGGACACCACCTAGCTCCATCTTCATAATAGTTGTAAGGATCTGTTAAATGTTGCTGAAACTTTTGTTAGCAAAATTGAGGACTCTGCTATGAAGGAGGTTATTAATGAACTTAAAATAAATATACCTATATAGCCCGGGGTGTGGGATTTTTGCTGAATGTTTGGATTATGGTTTAATTTTTGTCGATAGGCTAGCTACTATTATGTCATATCAAAGTATATCTATTCAATAAATGCCTTTTGTAACAAGGATGTGGGTCCTACCAAAACCCTAACTTTTACAAAATCTAAAAAATCACACTTATGCACATGCACAACCACATCCTCCATACATCTATATTAAGGAAAGTTAATAAACATCTCAAAGAAAACTTGAGGTGTTTTTGTTGTGGCTATTACGGCTATAATGGTTGTGGTGGTTATTGGGGAGGTTGTTGTGGTGGTGGGCCCTTCCCAGGTTAGGATTATATCTAGAACTTGATCTTCCACCAAGATTCCCTCCACGTGGTGGATTTCCGATCCTCCCAATCCTCCCACTTGTAACCTATGGTCTAGTAGATGAACTTCCTATTGGTATCTAAATCATTCCCACCTTGTAATTAAACAACATCAATGAGCTAAGCAAGATGCTTAGAGAAAGATAGACCATGATTTAAGTCATTTTATAGCCAGGGATAGATCTGGAAATCTCTTTGTCACTTTTACTCGAGAAATGGTGGATAACACCTTCCGAGGGTATGACATGCCCTGCTACTTTAGGTTCTGCTTATAACCATGGTGAGAGGACCCATTTTGTAACCTGTATTTATGAGAAGAATGGATGGAATAGAAATATTTTAGACTCTCTCTATCTCTCGGGATTTGAAAAGGAAACCTCAAGAATACATGGTCAATGTAGACATTATCTAACTCTCACAAGTTATCACACTAGAAAATGTAGATGTCTCCTAAACAAGGCTCAGTTACTAAAGACAATGATAATTCCAGCTTGCTTTTGCATATTTTTGATAAAGGATGGATAGAAATAACAAATTTCCTTAGCATTTATAAATAGTACAAGCATGGGTAATTCAGATGGATCAAATGGTTATTGATTATGATTTTGATGTATTGATGGGAGATTAAGTAGGATAAATTTGATTATACAAAATCCTTAAATGAACCTTAACAAATGTTGTAGGTAATTGTTCTAGATGCAAAATATAGATCACACAACTCAAAGCACTCCTTCAACTAGAAGATTTTCATTCATGGAAGCCCAAGAACATAGGATTTCACACAAAATTTGAGAACCTAAACATAAAGCTCATGATAAATTCTCAATAAAATATTGATAATTTCTTATCAAATACGTTCTAGATACCCTCAAGAATTGACAAAGATCTTAAATCAGATATATACAACTTGAATTTAAAACCATTTACTACAACATGAAGGAAAGCTCCATCAATAATGCAATTGTAGTTGCCAAATTGTCACTATTTAAACTAAGGCTTTGTGTAATTCAGAGAAATTAACAACAAAGTTTATAATATAAATGTATATAATTGATTCAAATTAATACATCTTGAAACAAAATAACATTGCTCATGAGAATACACACAAATTAATTCAAGAAATTCCAACACTTCAACAAGGGGACACAACACCTATGACCTCAATGTTTACCAATGAATGTACAGTGTAATCATCTTGGCAAGAAGGTTTGGGAATGGATGAATAAAAACTCATGTATCTTAGATTATTTTGGCTTAAAGATAGTACAAATTGGTTTCTCCTTTATCTCTCTAAAAACTTAGAAAAATTTAACCCCCTTATGCGAGAGTATTCTCATCACATTTATACAATCTCGATCACTCACTCATTTTATTTTTCCCCCCAAAAGCATGAATCTTCAAGGGAATATTCTCCTTTACAACACACAGTCTAATCCATTATTATTCTCTTGAAAATATTCTATTTTATGTTGTCAAGTGGAAAAATCATGAGTAATTCATGTTTTTCATTCTCCCAAAATGACTGGGATGCCATGTCATCTCTTTGATATTTTTTTAATCATTTCCCCTTTTTGGCGGGTAAAGAAATATTTTTGATGATTTTCGAGTGCCTCCATATGGCTTGATTTGATGTATAACCCCTTTTACCTTTTGAGAATCAGTTTGAACAACACATACTCATGTTCATGTCTTTTTGAGCTGAATGTTCTCACGTGGATTGTGCTACATCAATCAAAAATATTTTATTGCATAATAACAACCTCCTCTAAACTTATTTCCTTCATGTGGGATAAGAAGGAAATCTTTCTTTATTTAATGGCAAGTGATTTCATTCAACTCAACTTGTCTGCACCATTTTCACTATAAATTCAACTCTATTTCTTCATCGGTATGCATCCTTTTTTCATTCTTGAACGTGAGGAGTTATTGTGAAAATATTTGTTGGTGTAATGGAGAGGGTGGCTGTAGAAACTAGTTTGAAAGAGATATCACCAAAATATTTGAATCAAATCTTCGATTTAATTGGCCCAGATGAAGCATTTGTTAGGGCTTTGTTTGAAATTATAGACTCAGGGGACAACAAATAGCCCTTGACATATCGAGAGGTTTCTTTCCCTCCTTTTGAGATTGATTAAGATCAATCCATTTTTCTCATCTTTTCAGACAATGTACTATCATTTATTTTGGTGGGAGCATCAGAAAACACCAAAAGAATTGAAGAAATTTTGGATTGAGAGGAGGCCTATTGTGATGGGGATGGATGAATACAAGTGTCCCTTTCTATGCAATGAAGGATTTTTCTTAAGAGATATTTCCTAGTAATCTTATGTTTCCTACTGAAAAACTTCAGTTGATATCGTGCTTTTCATTTCTCACAAAGTAGATGAATTGGAGCAATGAATCCTCTCTTTAGAAAAGGTCCAACATGACCTATGCCACCTCAACAACCTATAATGCCAATATCATCAACAAGAAATAAGAAAGGGGAATCAAGATCTCAACCTCTAGTTATCATCTTGGATGAGGAAGAAACAAGGCCTTTATCTCCTCAATGTCTCAAGCATCATTATCTACCATCAAGGAAAGTGCTGGTAATTCTACTTTCCAACCTTCCATTCATCCAAAGCAGCATATTCCTTTGATGGAGCAAAAAAAATTAGGACCTTTTCTTGTTCCTCTATCAAGAGAACATCCACCTTTCATAAGGAGATAAAAGGTGAGCCTAGTTCTAAATTTCCTACTCCATCAGGTCTAAGGGCCACTTTGATTTCTCTTTAGCCACTCCAAATGATCCTCTTCAGCCTACTTTTGTTCATTCTACCCCTTACAAATAAAAAGGGAAGAAGGAATTTCCTACATGTGGTTTGGACCTTTTGGACTAGGTATCTTCTTATCATAAGAAGATAGAGTTGAGAAATATCATGGATGGTCCTAGAATGATTGTTGAATCATTGATGGAGATGGGGATGTCTCATAATTTAGTTGGGGAAGTTTTATTTTCTCAAACAACTCAGGGTTCAGAAGAATTCATACCAAGGAAAAACAGGTTGTTAAATAAAGTTCCCCCATTTGGAGAAGATATCGAGTAGAAATAGAGGATGACTGAACGTTTTTCTTCTCTTATTTTCCCCTTTTGATGTAATACTTGAAAATGTATGTATCTTTCATGGGCAGGGGCCCCTATAGATCCCCCTTTTTTATTTTCAAAAGTACAACACACTTCAAATTGTTACAGTAAAATCACATGCTTCATAGAAAATTTACAATTTAATCAAAATAAAATGGAAGTTTATTATTTTTCAATACATCATATTCAGAATTTAACTATTCAAAGTATCTTTTAAAATTGTTTGGGAAATAAGAGTATCAAATGGAAAGAAAATACAATGTCAAGAAGAACTAGTTTTAGCATCTTCAATGGCCTTGGCTTCCACAACAACCTTGGCCTCTTCAGCAGTTAGCATGGTAACATCATCCTCTTCATTGTCCTTTTGAAGTTGTCTTTCCATGTAAGCATCATACCTCTAGAATAGTTGTTGCAATTCTTCTTTGTCTAGGCCCTTGTGATTTTGGAAGATTATAGTTTCCCTGTTAATTTTCATCACACATTTTCCCATCCTATATTTGATCTCTCTTGATTTGACTATTAGGTCTTCAATTGTGTTTTCTACAATTATCAATCTTTTGATGACCTCATATGAATAATTCTCATCATGAATATTCCTTTCAAAAGATTGTATCAAGAAATCCATCTCCAAATCACAATAACCTTTTTTATTCTTTTCAAACACCAAGTTTTCCACTCTTATATTCAAAGTGTCAATGCCTCTTTCAATCCATTTCTATTCTTCCTCCATACTTTCCCTGACATCATTTAGTACACCCATTCTAATTTTTAACCAATATTCCAAGATGAATTGAGTTCCCAGTTTATCAGTGACTATATTCCTTCCTTTTCAATTATCTCCCCATTAATTGGTTGATGATATCTAATTTGGGAAGAATTCCTTCAATATAGAATGATTCATTATTGCATTCTTCAATCATGTCTTTGATAATATTGAGATGAGAAGTGAATTCTTCATACCTTTTCTTCACCTTTTCAAAGACTTTATTTCCCTTTTCAAATAATTTCTCCACCCAATTGTCAATAGCTTTAACCTTTTTAGTAGCTTTTCTATGTTGCTTATTATTTTGGGAGTAATAGTAAGATTTCCTTGATCTTCTTCTAATGAAACTACCAATTGCTGCAAGCATGAAGTTAAAGTTTTCACCTTCTCTTTTAGCTCCTTTTTACTTATTTTATCTTCATCTACCCTTTCAAAGAGTCCTTTTACCACTGATACAACATCCTGCTTAAGATTTCCTCTTGTTGGTCTTCCCAATTGGATTTTCTTGAATGCTATAGTCACTAATTGTTAATTTATCCTTTGGGATATCAGGATGAGGAGTAGAAATTTCTAAGTTTTGGACCCTATTCTATCAAAGTGTGACCTTTTCATAATCTTACCTTTCTTAGAATATTTCACAAGTTTTTGGAAATCAATATTAGAGAGACCCAAAGCCTTTGTTGGGACAATCTCCTTTCCCTTTTCCTTTTTATTTTCCTTTTCCTGGATAATTCCCCTAACCATCCTATCATGGGGTCATCATCATCTCCTATCTCCGAAGGAGAAAACCTGTGGTTTGAAGGAATGGCACCATTGTTGTTGATACATCTTGAATTGTGAGTATTCCAATGAATTGGTGCTTTCACACTTATTTCCTGGCCTACACTTTCTACTACTCTGGACTGTTCCTCATTCTTCTCTTGGGTCTGAGTTTGTTGAACCTATTCTTCTTTATTTTCAAGTGCATACTGTTCACCCAGGTCTTTTTATTTCTCTAAACCATCAGGTGTTCTTGTATCCTCTTTCACACTTTTAAGGGAGTGGAAATCATACTTGTATCTTTTGTTAAAGTATCTGCCTTAGTAGATTCCACACTTGCTTCTCCTTCAAGATCCCTTGGTGGAGTGATAGTTTTCTTAACTATTTCCTTTGGGATATCTTTTTCATCACCTATAGTTTCTCCTTACTCCTTATCTTTCATGGGAAGCTCTTGGGTAGGATTATTTACTTGGGACTCAGTCTCAATCCTTCCTTGCTTTGTATCATCTCTTTCTTGTACCTTAATTGGTTGAGCTTGGGTCACTTGATTCTTGACTTACATCTTTATTTTCCAACATTTTCACCCCATACACTTGGGGTGGTGGTGACTTCAATAACTTCTACTCAATGACACTAGCAATTGGGACCCTTTCACTTTCTAACATTCCTTCTTCACTTGTGAATTGTGGTCCTGCAGCAAGAGTAACTTCAAGCACTAAAAACTCTTACATATCCATTTGAACATCCTTTTTCTGCTTCTAGAAGGAACTATCCAAAATTGAGTTTCTTGAGATTGGGTCTCCATCTCTACATCTAGAATCTTCTCAGTATCAGTCATATGGATTTCTTTAGATGACATTCTCATAGTTTCATCTTTACCTTCATCAATCTCAAAGTAGGGGCTTCTCCTAAGCTCCTTTATATCAATACCAACTATTTCAACTTCTTTCAATGGTTTCCCCTGGTAAAATTTAGTCTCAAAATCATTTTTCTTATCATGTTGCTCCACACTTAACCCTTTTTGTTCATGGCTTTCCCCCACAACATCTGGCCCACCTAGTACCCTAGTTTCTCTAATGATTTATTTCACCACCCCTATAGGAAATGCAGATGGAGTAGTAGGGATCACTGGTGTAAAGGGGTCTATTTGAGTACCTTCATAGAATAATAATGGTGTGGTTTGAATAACTAGGGGAGTTCTAACCTTTTGTGGAGTTCCAATTAGACTAGGTTCATTGATTACCTTTGATTCTCCCTTCTTCTGATTTTTTTCACTTGGGATATTTTCCTCAACATTATTTTCTAGAGGCACAATTACTCTAGATCTCTTTGATGATCTTTCATAATGCTTGGATTCTGACACTTCTTTTTCCCTAACACTTTGGACTGTGGGAGATGGGTCAATATTTGTTAAATATCCTCTCATTCTCGGAGGGAGGCTAGAAGTTTGGGGAAATGGTGCTATTGGAACCTTTTCTTTGCTTGAACTAGCTCCTTTTGATTGCAAAGGTACTACAAATGTAGTAGGCACATTTTGTATTGTTTGTATGAATATAACGTATGCCTTTTGAATCGGAGAATTCCTAGATGTACTAGTATTTCTTGTAGTTGTAGTCCAGACATCAATTATCTTTGTGGTGGGCTTATTACTTGGTAATTTTTGAGGTGCACTATTCAATGGGTCCATGGTCTCAGCCCCCTCTACTAAAGAAGGGATATCTTCTTTCAAAGCAACCAATTTTCTGAATTCATTTAATACTTTAGTATTCGGAGAGATAAATCAATTCCCTTTGTTATCATCCAAGTCAATGTACATCTCATAACATTGACAATTCTTCTATGGGGATCATCTTTTTCTCCTTCCTTCCAATTAATAGGAGAAACTACCTTTGAATCCAGATTTTGTTCAAGATACACTTGGCTCACAATGTTTTCATCATCCTCAAGGAAATAATAGAAATTTTTTAATTAATGATTTTCCTTAGAGTCATTCTTGAAAAATATATCTTCCTAACTTCTTCATCATCCCTATAGTTCATCCAAAAATCTTCAAACTGAGGTTCATGCTCACTAAGTCACAAGCCATCTATTGTCAAAATTTGGCCTTGGAACAAACATATCCATCTTGAATTTATTCATCTCTCCATCCATCAATTTTTATTTTGTGATGGATGGACATGTGTACCTTCCAATGGTAAGGGAAACTTGATGTTAGTCTTATGTTTCTTGGAAATTCTCCCATGCATAGGAACTACTTTCCTAGAAAGCTCCATTAAAACCCATTTATCATTAGGATACCTTGGCAGCTTGCATGGTTTCTCCTCAAACCCACTTATTCTAAAGTAAGTGAAATACTTGTATTGAATGAAGAGGTACCCATAGTCTAAGATCATGGCTTGAGCTATAATTGATAGTCTATATTGTTCTAATTCAAGGTCAAATAAACTGACCAAGGGAGCAATGAACCCATCATGTATTGCCCTCACATTCCCTTTTCCAATTATCAATCCTTAGTTGTGGGAATACATCATAAAATTTATGTGTTTCAATTTTCCCAATTTTTGAGCCCTAGGAATGACCTAAAACATGCAACATTATATATGAAGTATGTCATCATTGAAAATTTAAGGTCTTTTGTATCCCCATCCCTGACTTTAGCAGTCAATGTCATCATCTGAGAATGAATTGAGGCTGAAATAAGACTCCCCCAACTAAATTTTCCTTCTTCTCTAGAATTACTCTGATGATAGGGCACATCCATTCTTCTAGCTTGTTGGATCCCTCAATCCCTCCCATTCTACTCAATAATACAATTAAATCTTCCACTTCCTCAATAAACATGGACCAAACAAGGTTCTTGGGGATCCTTTTTATGGATGCCTTCCTTTCAATTAACCACTGGGAATTTAATACCTTGGCATATTCATCCTTCCTATTTTGATAATATTCTCCCATAGATTCCACAGTCTCCATAATAGGCCCATCAATCTCAAGAAGTCCCAATATTTTATTGAATATCTCAGAGAGTGAAATTAACCACACATTTTCCACTTCCATCCAACACCTGTAACTTCTCAGGGTTGTAATTAAGAGCACACCACCATACCAATTCGAAGTGTGAATAGTGGGTGGGATGGCAGCCACTAAAGAAATGTAGCTTACACTCGATAGCTTTCATTATTTTTCTAGGATTCTCACTGTGAATCCTTATAAAATATTCCAAATCTGCATCGAGTAAATTTATGTCTTTAATATTTTCTAAGTTACTTGTGATAGATAGAGGATACAAAGTAACTTGATTCATGAGTCTTCATATTTCTTTTCAATGTATATTTCCTAAATTACTTGCTGAACTTATTAAGAAATCAACCTAGATGCATGAAAATAAGGCAACTTACCAATTTCCCGAGCTTGATTGATGAGGCCATAAATTGGCCATAAATTACCATTATTTTGTCCTTCCAAGTTACCTTTGAAAGTGGATTTAAATGTAATCTAGGAACTTATATTTTTCTTAAGATAGAATATAGGATATATATCTTGTTCATTCTTTAGAAATCTTTTGTTATCTATTTTTTTGACTAATCCTATTGATTATTTGGGAAAAGATGCAAAGTCTTGTGTATGCATGCAGCCATAAAGGAAAGATAATGCTAGTATTGGAAAAGTGGAATTGATCATGAAAAGTATATTTAAAATTAGATTTGATTTCATATTCAGATTCCTCTCAAAAATTATGCAAGTTTAAAACAAAAATCATCTCAATCTCGAGGTCGCATGCAAAAGTTATAGTTGTTTTAAGTTAGCTCATGGAACTCGCAAAGTTAGTTCCGAAACTCATAGAGTTAGTTCCGGAACTTGTAGGTTTAGTTACGGAACTCACATATTTAGTTCCAAAACTTGTATCAATTGAATGACAGTTAGTTCCGAAACTTTCAATTCGTGGAAAAATCAGATTTAGTTCCAAAACTTGCATAAAAGGAATGACAACTTTAGTTTGAAACTTGCATCAACAGAATGACATGTTTTAAGGTATTGTGAAAACTTAGAGATTCCAATGGGAAATATGTTAGGGTTAGCACATTGGTTGTACAAACAATATATCATATCTAAGCATACATGCAAATACAAGTGGATATTCTACCAAAAGAATTATACAAAACAAGAGACATAAATCAACACCAGATTTAACGTGGTTCACCCAAAGTGGGCTACTTCCACCAAGAAACAAGAAAATCTATTATACAAATCATTTACAAGATATACAATGAAGATTTACAATCTTCTACACTTCTCACATGTTCAGTACTTTCTTCCTTCAAGCTTTTTGATTCTTCACCAAGAATTCTTTCTCACATAATTATCTTGTAATTATGATACATCCATTATTTTAAACCCTAACTTTTATGATTATATAGTCATTTATAAAATTAGGTCACTTAGTCATGTAATTACATCAAATAAATATACTTTAATGTTAAAAATAGATTTAATTCCCGAGAGTTAATTAAAACTTTCTCACACAGGTAACCGACGCCGGTTAACCCCCGATCTAGCCAGCCATTTACTTTTCATGACCTAGACTGACCCGTTGTTAGCCTTGAATGATGCTGGTTATGCCCGATCCAGCATGGATTGCTTTTCTAACTCCTATGACCGATGCCGGTTATCCCTAACCGACATTAGTTCTTTGTATTTTCCAAAGCAAGTTCCATTGCATGCTAAAATGAAGTAATTAAGCTTCACAACTCAAAAATCTCCCACTTGGAGTTTAATTACTGCACCATACATGTACAACATCATTCTTGGATCCTTCCTTGGCTTTGTTTCTTCCTCTTCAAGTCTCAAACTTGAAGACCAACAGAAGTGGAGTGTAGCTCCAACTTCTCCTTTGCTAATGGCTTCATTAGCATATCCGTAGGGTTCTTGCTCAGTATGAATCTTTTCCAGATTCAACTTTCCATCCTCTAATACCTATCGTATGAAGTGATACCTCAACTAAATGTGTTTCATTCTCGAATGAAATGTTGAGTTCTTTGCCAAATGAATTGCACTCTGACTGTCACTAAATAGTTTACAATTACTTTGCTCCTTTCCCAACTCTTCCATGAACCTACTCATCCATATCATCTCCTTACTAGCCTCTGTAGCTGCAACATACTCTGCCTCTATAGTAGACAAAGCCACAACCTTCTGTAATCTCAAAATCCAGCTAACTGTCGTTCCACCTACTGTGAAAATATATCCAGTAGTGCTCCTCCTACCATCTAGATCTCCAGCCATATCCGAATCAACATAGCCACATAATGAAATATCTGAACCTCCATAGCATAACTACATGCTAGATGTCCCTTTCAAATACCTGAGTATCCATTGGAATGCTTTCCAATTCTCTTTACCTGGATTAGCCATATATCTACTCACAACTCCCACTACATGTGCAATGTCTGGTCTTGTACAAACCATAGCATACATGAGACTTCCAACTTTGAATCATATGTCACTCGTGTCATGTATTTTACCTCCTCTTGTGATGAAGGACACTAATCTTTACTCAATTTGAAGTGTCCAGCCATAGGTGTGCTAACAAGGTTTTGCATTCTGCATGTTAAACTTTTCTAACACCTTGTAGATATAATCCTCTGAGACAAATACAATTTCTTGTTTTTCCTGTCTCTATGTATTTACATGCCAAGAATTCTTTTTGTAGCTCCCAAATCCTTCATTGCAAATGTGTGAGTCTAGCTTTCTCTTAAGCTCACCAATGTCCTACATACTAGATCCTGCAATAAGCATATCATCCACATACAGTAAAAAAATAATATAGCTCCCATTTTCAAGCTTCTTGAAATAAACACAATGGTCAGATTCACATCTCAAGTAACCATGCTCATGCATAAAACTATCAAACCTCATGTATCATTGCCTTGGAGCTTGCTTGAGCCCATATAGGCTCTTTTTCAACCTGTACACTAATTTCTCCTTACCCTTGAATTCATACCCAAGCGACTTGCATATAAATATCTTCATCCAAATCACCATGAAGAAAATTCGTCTTCACATCTAGTTGCTCTAAATGAAAATCTTATACTGCAACTAAACTCAATACAGTACGAATAGAAGTCATCTTAACAATAGGAAAAAATATTTCACAAAAGTTAATACTTGCCTTTTATGTAAATACCTTTACTACAAGCCTTGCCTTGTACCTTTTTTGTCAACCCTCTTCTTCCTTAATTCTATAAACCCACTTTTCTACAATTTTCTCTTTCCTGCTAGCAATTTAACCAAATCCCAAGTCTGGTTCTGTTCCAAAGATTTCATCTCCTCATCCATGTCATGCTCCCATTGAACGTGAGTTTTATCCTACATTGCTTCTTCAAATCTTTCTGGTTCACCACTATCAGTCAATAATAGATAAAATAGAGAAGGTGAAAATATTTCTGGAAGTTTACTTACCCTTTGTGACCTTCTCACAGGAGTTTGGGGTACTGGAGGCTCAATCTGGACCTCTTGGACATTAGTATCAACTTCTGATAGTGATCGACACCGGTCACCTCTAACCGATGTCGGTTCAACTAACCAACACCGGTTTGATCCTCTGTAACCGTCGGTGGTTCATTTGACTAAAGCAGTCAGTCCCTAACCGACCACGGTTACTGTGTATTTCTAGGTGTTTCTTTAAAACCCGAGAGTTCATTTTCATCAATAAACTTCTCAATTTTCTCATCCTTGGGTACCAAAATTTGATCCCTATACATTCTCTTTTCATTCCATTCAACATCACGACTCCTAACAATTTTAGAATTCTCTAAATCCCAAAAATGAAAACCAAAATCACCAGATCCATAACCAATGAAAGTGCACCTCTTGGATTTTGCATCCAAATTTTTTCTATTTTCTCTATCAACATGCACAAAATCTTACAACCAAAAACTTTAAGAAAAGAAAGATCTACCTCTTTTCCGGTCCATGCTTCCTCTGGTATTCCTCCATCTAGTGAACTTGAAGGGCCACGGTTAATCAAATAAACCATTGTATCAACTGCTTCTACCCAAAACTACAAGGGCAATCCAGAATGTATCCTCATACTTCTAGCACATTCCATGATTTTCCTATTCATTCTCTCTGCAACACCATTCTCTGTGGTGTTCTTGGAACTGTTCTTTCTCTACATATCCCATTCACTAAAAATAATCATTAAAAGCCTTGCTACAATATTCACCACCATTGTTAGATCTAAGGAACTTTAACTTAGAATTTGATTCATTCTCAACAAGGGCTTTCCATCTTTTAAAAGTTTCAAAAACATTAGATTTATATTTAATACAATAAACCCATACCTTTCTTGTAGCATCATCAATGAAAGTAACATAATATTGGGATCCACCATGAGAAGCTACCTAAGCTGGTCCCCACACATTTGAGTGTACAAGCTCCAATTTTGCTCCTTCTTAGTTGCCCCAACTTTGAGAAATCTCACTCTCTTTTACTTTCCAAAGATATAATGCTCACAGAAATCAAGATCTAAATCTTTCAAATCTGATAAATTACCCTTAGCCTTTAAGATTTGCATTCCTTTTTGACTCATATGACCCAACCGATTATGCCACATGCATGCATCTAAATCTGAAGTAGATAATACAGAAAAGGAATCAGTAATATAGGTAGATAAATATAATGTTCCTACCTTCTTACCTCTTGCCACAACAAAAGCACCCTTGGTGACTTTCCAAGAGTCTCATGTAAAAGTAACCATGCAACCAGATTCACCTAGTTGCCTTGCAGAAATAAGATTCCTCTTGAGGCTTGGCACATGCCTCACATCTTTCAATACCCATGTATTTCCATTCTACAATTTTAGATGAACTTCCCTTTACCAATAATACTGCAAGGTTCATCATCACCCAAATAGACATGCCCAAAATTGCCTGGACATAATTTCTAAAATAACCCTTATTAGGGGTTACATGGAAAGAAGCTCCTGAATCTAAAACCCATGATTCAATTCTACTATCTAAAGAAAGAATAAGAGCATCTTGCATTACCTCTAATGCAACAAGATTTTCCTCTTTACCTTTGTTTGGTTGTTGGTTCTCTTTATTCTTTGACCAACAATCTTTCTTTGCATGTCCTTTCTTTCCACATTTCCAACAAGTAATTCCCTTACTTCTGGATTTAGATCTGTTATCCCTTGACTTTGATTTCCCATTACTCTTACTCTTGGATCTCTCCTTCTACCTTTGCTTTCTACATTCAAAGCATTTCTAGATGATGTTTCCTCTGTACTTTTCCTACGAATTTCTTCATTCAAGATTATACTAACCACATCATCAAACTTCAAAATATTATTAGCAGATGTTGTATTACTAACAACCATTACCAAGTTGTCCCAACTATCAGGAAAAGAACATAAGAATAAAAGTTCTTTTACTTCATCATCAAATGGTATTAAAACCGATTTTAACTGATTTACAATAGATCGAAAATCATTCAAATGACTAGAGGTAGATTCACCTTCATGCATCTTAGAACTAAAAGTTTCTTCATCAAATAAACTTTATTTGAAGCACTAGGTTTTTCATATAAATTAGCAAGAGATTTCATTAAGTCTACCGTAGAAGCTACTTTGTAATATTGGAAGCCACGGATCTTTTGCAAGCTCAATCTTATAGATTTGAAAGCCTTTCTATCAAGAATCTTCCATTCTTCATTAGTCATCTTTGTAGGTCTAGACTTCTCATCCAATGGTAAGTACAAATCTCTCTGATACAGATAATCCTCAATCTGCATCTTCCATAATTGATAATTTCAGGTCATCAAACTTCTCTACCTTGTATTTATTATCTTTTGTCATTGTTGTAGCTCCCACTCAATCAGAAAAACCATTTGTGAGTAAATATGTCAACACACAAAACCCTCAAACAAAGCTCTAATACCAGTTGTTGGGGTTAGCACACCGGTTGTATAGACAATATATCAGATCTAAGCATACATGCAAATAAAAGTGGATATTCTACCAGAAGAATTATACAAAACAAGAGACATAAATCAACACTAGATTTAATGTGGTTCACCCAGTGTGGGCTACGTCCACCAAGAAACAAGCCAATCTATTATCCAAAGCTTTGACAAGATATACAATGAAGATTTACAATCTTCTACACTTCTCAGATGTTCAGTACTTTCTTCCTTCAAGATTTTTGATTCTTCACCAAGAATTCTCTCTCACATAATTATCTTGTAATTATGATACATCCATTACTTCTAAACCCTAGCTTTTATGCTTATATAGTCGTTTATAAACTTAGGGCACTTAGCCATGCAATTACATCCAATAAATCTACTTTAATGCTAAAAATAGATTTAATTCCTGAGAGTTAATTAAAAATTTCTCACACAGGTAACCGACGTCGGTTAACCCTGATCCAACATGGATTACTTTTCCTAACCTAACCTAGATCGACCAACGCTGGTTATCCTTGACCGACGCCAATTATGTCCGATCCAAATGGATTAATTTTTCTAACCGGACTAACTTGACACCGGTTCTTTTGTATTTTCCAACAAGTTCTAATTGCATGCTAAAATGAAGTAATTAAGCTTCACAACTCAACAAAATATGAGAGAGGTTTTTGTTCATAACAATGTGTTCTCATTTAAATTTGCTTCGAGTTTTACCAATGAAGAGAGATCTAACTTTTAGTGAGTTGTAGTCTGAGGAAAAGTGCATAAGATGAACACTAAAAGTTCCATAAACAAAAATAAAAAGTCAAATGGAAAATTTGAGAGGGTTTTTTTAATATCAATGTTTTAAAAAAAACCTCATTCATATTTGCTACATATTTTACCAATGAAGAGATATCTAACTTTTAGTGAGTTGTAGTCCGAGGAAAAGTGTATCAGATGAGCACTAAAAATTCCATAAACAGAAATAGAAAATTCAAATGGAAAATCTGAGAGAGGTTTTTATTCATAGAAATGTTTTTAACAAAAACCTCATTCAGATTTGTTACAAGTTTTACCAATGAAGAGATATATAACTTTTAGTAAGTTGCAGTCAAGAAAAGTGTATCAGACAAGCACTAAAAGTTCCATAAACAGAAATAGAAAAGTCAAATAGGAATTATGAGAGATGTTTTTGTTCATAGCAATGTTTTTTAAAAAAATATCATTCATATTTTCTACAGGTTTTACCAATCAAGAGAAATCTAACTTTTAGTAAATTACAGTCTAAAGAAAAAGCGTATTTGACAAACGTCAAAAGTTCCACAATCAAAAACAACAAAGTCAAATGGAAAATTCAAGAAAGGTATTTAGTCAAAATCATATTTTGAGGAAAATCCTTCTTCCAATAATGTAGAGGAATAAAATCATTATGATTCTTGTTATCGAAAAGCAAGGAGAAGATTTGGGAGCAAATCTTCCTAAAATAAGTGAGATAAGATTTGACTTCAATAATATATCTCTCTCCATATTTTGTGGAGATGAAGATATTAGTTGTTAGGATTGGAATAAAGATAATATCAGATTGTATTTCCTAAAATAAGGAGTTGGTTGGATGCATAAATTATAAATGCAACCTTCCACACTTAGATATGTAATGTTTTTCTCCAAAGAAATAAAGATCTATTCTTTCCTCTCAAATATTTTGTAGTTTTAAGATCTCAAAAGTATGATTTAAATCCTCTTCCAAGGAATGAGCTAGCCACTCATTCCAAGGAATATGGATCTATGTATTTATGTTTATGTTTATTCATTTGTCTTTAATTCATTATGTTGTATTGTTTTTATCTTTGTATTGTGAAAATTCAATTTGTTGTAAACTTGTAGGTGTTTCATTCAATTGTGTTTATTTTTAATTCAGCAATTTCATTTATGCAAGTGTGCCTTTTAATTCATGAAAGTGTGTTTCTTTCATGCAAATTTCATTTATGCAAGTGTGTTTCTTTCATGCAAACTTTATTTTTGCAAGTGTGCCTTTCAATTTCTGCAAGTGTGATTTATTTTATGCAAGTTTGGTTTGTGTTTAAAGGAGTTATTTTCCAAGATTTTCTTCTCTTAATGCATACAACCTTTGAAACCAACCTAGATTGACATTATTAATGGAAAGGATTGACGACCCTCATCATTGATCCGTGAAGCTTATCCTTCTATGTGATTGTTTTCTGAATTTCGTGATAAGTTTCACCATCTCAAACCAATTTTCAGTCCTTTGTCATGAAATTCTCCTCTGTTTCTTTGATTCTGAACTCTCGAGCTCAATATCAACACTTCTCAATCAATTTTCCTTTACTTCTTTGTAAATTCTGATAATTAGGGCACTGAGATCTTCGTATGCAACATTTTTTTTTGAAGTGTTTGAATGTTTCAAATAATTTTTCTTTGATCCATGCAAAAACACATTAATGGTGACAACCATAAATGTGTTACATCCTAACTATCTATCATGATTTTTTAATTTGAATATGGACCATCCATGTGGATCAATTTGATGCTTTATAGGCTCAGGGAGTCTTTTTGCACTTTTGCACTATCTTTCAAACACATACAAATTTACACATTTGAATCGAGCATCCATTTTTTGACTTTCATTGAGATCATGACATGTGTTTAGATCTTAGAAGTAATGGAGTCATGGGACCTTTTTCTACATTTGTTTATTTTCCTAACTAGGTAAAAACTTATTAAGCTAATTTGAAACCCCACATCTTTGACTTTTCCTATGAGATGGACATGTGTCCTCTGTCAGCTTGGAGGGCATGTTTACACTTTGCATTATAGTATGCCTTTGGTTTAAAAATGTAATGACAGATTCTTCCCTACTCTAATAATTTTTAGACACTTCATCCTTTTCGGGGTGGGGTAAACTTTTCTTTTTGTAATATTGACCCGAATATTTGAAATAATATTCTTTGGGCTTCAGGGGTGGACTTGCAAATTGTATTTGTAATATGTACAAACTATGCTTGTTTGCAAGATAATTCCACCACAATGTGACCAATGACATTGTACCACATATCATCGGAGTTCAAATTTTTTTACAATTTGTAATTTGCACTGGAAACAACAAGGTCGACATTCAAGGGGATAAAACATGGTTTTACACAAAATTTTCAGAATTTTTCATAGCAATTCCTCAAGGACAACATGATTTCACAATCCTTGACTAGAAAATAGGATTCTCACAACATAAAGACATGATTTAACATGTTATCTTTGAGGGACTTTGTTCATCGACGTACGTGTTTTTAAACTTAGAAAATCGGACAAAATAATTCAAAGGCATTTTTGAAGATAAAAGGGTTATATCAAATCAAGCACTAACACTTCATTGTGTCCCGGACATTTTTTTGAACTATACACCAACGAGATCTACTAAAACAACACTTATAGGGTTTCTTCCAATATTCTATGGACTAACACTTTGTCTCGATGATGTACTTATAAAAATACTTCCAAAAGTACTTTTCCCAAACCTTGTGCTCCTCAATTCCATGTGTGCTTAACTATCGCACCTCCCGAGAAGTAACTAAAATATTCCTACCTATGTCTCCTACCCAACATTGATATTCTTCTTGTTTTCCTTCACTAAAGAATATCTTCAAAAATACCTCTAGATATGAAACAACCTACGCAAGGGCTAAGTAGTCGGGATGGGTCGATGCACACCCGGTCCTTATTCTCTCTTTAAATGTGCTCTCATCAAAATCTGTGGGGTCTCTTTCTGCACTTTACCAATGTTAGGAGGACATGATATTGTGTCTCCTCTTTTTCTATGGGGCACTCATCAGAAGATTATGGGGTTTCTCTCTTGTGCTTTCCAAAATTTGGGAGGACATGATACTACAGACTCCTTATTTTCCATAGGTCTCTCATCACATCTTCTAGACATCATTCTTCTTGATCTCAATGCTTCATCAAATGCCCTCTATCACACCTCATTATACTTGAGTCATATTTTCTCTCTCTACCTTTCTTCCAACAAGTTTTCCGCCATACTTCCCACACTGCTCCTACCCGTGCACGCGGTGGAGATTTATCTAGCAATATGTAAGTTCCCATTACCAAATCTACCATCAAGGTCTTGATAACTAAAGGGATTGTGTGTAAATAAGAGCCTCTTGGCTCATGAGAGAAGCAAAAATTTCTTCCTTTGGGAAAGAGTATGTATAAATTTCGTACTTCAAAGTATAGTTAAAACACCTTCTAACTAACAATCCATAGCTTTATTCCAAGTCTCATCCGAATCGAAAGTTTCTAGTAATCTTCTTGCTTCCAAATCTCTTTCTGGTCGAAGACCTCTACTTTTTGCATAAGCTACCAATCACTAGTACAACTCTCTTAGGAAGAAACTGAATAATTTATCATACATGAAGTCATTAATACTATCTTCTACCCACTTTCATGTATTGAAATTAGGTCCAATGTTATATCACTATGCAAATCATCTTGGCCATCTTCTATCCAACTCTTAACATCCTCCAAAGACAAGTGAAACACCATTTGAATGCAACATCCTGGTAGAAAAATTGAAAAGAGGTCTTGCAACGGGAACCAAAATGTAGTATTTATTTACCTAACATCTAGCTATGTGTCTGGGTACCTCATCCAAAAATTATAATATCTCACGCGAAGCGCGCAGAGACCACAAGGTCATTCCTTTTTATTCTTATCGTATGTTATCATGCATGTTATAATTATAATCATTCACATGGAAAGATACCTCATAATATGCAACACATCTAATAAGGAAACATAATAAACATAAGGAATCATTACCGAGATCTAAATTCCCATAATCGCATACTCGAAATGATCAATTCAGCAACCCAAATAATGTTATCCATTGCAAACCATTAATTTTAACATAACAAGTAGCTTGTTTACAATATCCTCAATACATCCATGATCTTTGGAAAATGTCCACTCTCAAACAAAATCTAAACATATTTGAAGCTTAAACTACATATTTCACACTCTATCATAACTTACTCGATATACACCCAAACTCTTGACAAGGATGCACTACCTATATATAAGGGTGGGGAATTTCCCTTCACCACTTCATTCACTCGTAATAATAGGTGTGCATACAAAATATCATGCATGCTTTCTTTCCTAAAAATATCCAACCTTGCAATAAATCACATGATTTTCTACTAATAGCTCACACTAAATATAAAAACATGTTTGTATCCCTATATTTATCTTGGTACATGCATGTACTTCTTCTTGATCTACATGTGATTTATTTACCCTTGTTTGCTACTATTTCTTCATGCTTTTATCTATTTCCTAATATTTAATTGTGAGGCACTCCAACTATTCTTTTCTACATTTATCTCCTCAAGAAAATAGGTGAAGTCCTTGATTCCATACTCGTATGCGGCAAATCATGCACTTCCCTGTTACACTTTGTGAGCACCCCTAGCATGTTACTTTGATCCTCTATGTGTTCTTCCTCTTGGGTATAAGCCTATGTGATCTGCTAACACTTAGTCAATTTTCTCGACCAAAAAGAAAACGTTGAAATACATCAAGGTAGAATTTGATCTTCCAATTTCAATATTTTGAGACAACACTAGTGCAATAAATATTTCAAAGAATCCTATTAAGCACTCTAGTATCAAGTATCATTTCTTAAGAGAACAGTAGCAAAACAACATGTAAATCTAAAGTACATTGCCACAAAAGAATAGATCATATATATTTTCATGAATCCCCAAAAGAGACATTTGAGTATCTTAGGGATGAATTGGGAATAATATATTTTTCATCCAATTATTAAGTTCTTAAGGAGAAGTATCAATTCAAAGAAGCTAATCACTACATTATCTCTTAGCTCCATGGATTCTTGGGAAATACACATCCAAACTTCAACATAGAAAAATATCAGCTGATGTATATTTTTTTATAAAAACTTTTCCATTGATGTCAAAGGGGATAATTATAGAAAGGGAGAGTATTATAGAAATGGGGATAAATATGATCATTCTATATTCACATTTTATTTATATGCAAGTTTTCCATCAATGAAAGGGGGAGATTTTTGGATTAATTTTCATTTATGTTAGAGGTATTTAATTTTCATTAATGTCAAAGGAATTTAATTATCATTGATCTCAAAGGAAGTTGACAAATATAGTAGTATAAATGGTCTAGAGCTCAAGCTCATATGTTTGGTTTGGAGCTCATATGTTTGGTGTGGAGCTAGTTTGTTTCAAGAAATCAATATGTTTTGTCCGAAGAAAGAAATATGTTTGGTCTAGAGAAAGGAGTATGTTTGGTCTGAAGATCATATGTTTGGTATGGATCTAGCAATATGTTTGGTCTAGTGCTAGTAGTATGATTCATCTAGAGATTGGAATTACATTAATGAATAGTGTGGAGCCTCTCAGAACTAGTACGCTAGAGAAATAAGATTATTACACTTTATTGATGACCTATTTAAGAGAATGTTCTTGATCAAAAGGGTTACGGTAATGTATAATCTCAAGCTATAAGTTTTGACAAAATAAAATGTGTGTTATCAATTTTGGAAAAAGGCCTCTAATCATTTTCCAAGAAAAATACATTTCACATCTCCATTATTATAGGGTATATCACACCATTCCAAGGCATTAAAGATAGATTTATAAACATTTAAGGATGTAGGCCAAACCTCATTTGTTTTGACATCGATATTCTAAATTTTGGAATGAACCCCCTTGTTCTTTGATGTTAATATTAGAAAATTGTATGATCATTAAAAAGTGTTTGTTGACCTCTCCTCTTCTTTGGCATCAATATTCGATTATGGTATGCCTCATGTTTTAGCACTTAAGAATATTAAGAGTGACATGAGAAGGTATAAAGGTGGATGTATTTGAAAGAAAGGACGTGTGAGAGAGAGGTATATTGAAACCATATCATTAAATCTCTACCAAATTTTGGAAGGAAGAAAAATATAAGATCATTAAGAGAACATTTTTTGAGTGTGTGAGAGTGGAGAAATGACAAAATGATGATGAAGAAGAGAAGAGATAAAGGTAGATTTATGTAAGTAATTGAATGAGAGATCATTGTAGGCACCAATTTTTGGTATCTCTTGTCCCTCATCCTGCATCTTCTCCCCTTTATCATCATTCCTCACATGCATACCTCTCTTCTCATCCAAATTCCCCTTTCCTCCTAAATTTCATTTATCACTCTAATTATTATTTTTCTACCTTAATCCCATCCTAATTATATCATTAATTTTTCTTCCCTAGACATCCTTAATCACCCTTAATTATCCCTAAGCCTTTTCATTAATCCATTTTATATTTCCTAAGACCCTAGTTACCATCCCTAGGTTCCCATCTACCCCCATTTAATACTTTCTTATCCCCCAACCTTTTTTATCCTCCCAAGACAACCCTAACCCATATTTACCACTTGAAACCCTAATTTCACCTCATAGGGGCTCCTTGTCTCGATTTGATCAATAATCCACCACTCAAATAAATAGAACTCCATAGTATCCAGTGACCCATCTAGGGTTGGCGTTGTCCCTATAAATATTCCCATATCCCTCCTCTCTTGAGGATGAAATTTTTGAGCCTTCGGTCTTTCTTATGGCTTTGGCTTCATTTCTAACTCTTCTTTGCAGTTGTTATCACCACCTTGGAGCTATTTTAGAGATCTTATGCATAACATTTAAATATTTGATTTCCCCTTATTTCTTGGAGTCTCCATTTCCATCCCATCACCATTGTGCATCAACCTTGCAAGTTTATCAACCATCTCGGATCTCTTCCCTTGCATTGGTCATCATCAATATTTGTTTGAATTTCATCTTTCCACCCATTTTCATACATAAAACCCTAGATCCCTTCACGTGGTATCCATCAACCCAACCTAGTTTCCATTGACTTGATTCCCATCTATCTCATTATCTCATTACCCATTCTTTCAACTATTTATCTTATTATCACTTTATATCCCGGATCTATCAATCTTTCTATTATACACACCTATTGCCTCATATTCCATCTCCATCACACACAATCACTTTGTCAATCCACCCAATTTTTTGTCAATCCCATTCCAATCTATCTTATTTTTAGTTATCTATTTCATCTACAACTCCGTCTTTTGTTGATCGAGTGCCTAGATCCTTGTACTTCTCTTATCCACCTGTTTATAATTCCATATCTAAATTTTTAGTGCCAATTTTCTTCTTTTTAGTACCATTCACTATCGATTTAGATTGTTCTTCATCAATAAGATTAGGACTTATCATCTTCATCACCGGATCTAACAAATTTCTTGCATCCTTTCTCTTTTGATTAGATCCAAACCCTCTACATCATCTCAAAAGCATCATCAACAGTCCCAGATCAGCTTTAGATAAGTCCTTTAGATCTACCTTTTCTACATTTATTTTTGTTTAATCTCTTTCAGTCTTCATTGACTATATTTAGTAGTCTTGATTCATCATCGATCTTCTCAAGTTTGGTTCAATTTTCATCATTTATTATTATCAAATCTACATTTTGTCTTATCTCATTCATCTCATCTTTTTTTGTTTCAAGTTCAATTTTGTTGCATCCTATTACTTATCTATCATCCTTTTATTTATCTTTTATCAAAAAGTGGGTTGAAATCCATCTTAGGAATTTTTCACTTCTTGGGACTGGCTTTGTCAGGCAACCCATCATCCTATCTACTAATCCATTTTTTATTTTTAACTTCTCTGTGTTGTGCAGGTTATCAAGCTCACTATGAGGAAGATATTTTGTGTCTATATCCATCATCATCTCATCAAGAGGTAGCCTTAAACCCTCTCATTATTAGAGTTACTTATTTTCTTTGCCATTTCACATTCTCAAGAGAAAGAAAATTTGCAACATTCTGCATGCTTGTTGGGACCCACCCTTCTTTGGTGAGTTCTTTCATTGTTTCATTTCCATTTCCATTTTCCATTTTCTCTTTCTACTAACCTCGTAGGTGGGAGCTTCAATTTCTTGTGTGTATGGTGGATTTCTTGCTTGGTTCAACAAAGCGCTTGCTAAAATAAAATAAAATAAAAATTCAAATATACTTATCCATGTATTCTTCATTTTTCCCTATTTGTTCCTTTTTCATCTTCATCTGAATGCTTTCATCAAATTCCACATTTCAATTTTGGACTTAAAAATAACCCCTTCATACTTTCTTGACAACATAGTTTAATTAAGAGGTTAATCCTTTGCATTCACTTCTTCCACACACATCCAAAATGCACACATCAATTTACACATCTTAAACATCTTCTACCAGGTGGAACTATTGGGATTTCATCACTCAATATGAAATCCATTGTGGTGTTCTATCCATGTTATAAATATTTTGACTATCGTATATTTTCTAAGTGCTCGACACCCTTATCATAGTGGTGCGTGAAGTGCAAGAAAGGCTAGGCCCCAATATCAAGCCCCATATTGGTATTCATAAAGATTTTATCTCACTTACATTCAAGTATATCGAGGATTCCATACAAAAAAACCAAAACCATCCATAGCTTGGTCATTTCCTAGGTTGAGCCCATTTTCCTTTCTTTTTTTCACATTCTTCTAATAGGCAAGATAATTAAAACTCTTTTGTGTGACTTGTTTGAAGTATTATAAATTGGCATATTTTTTTGTTTCATGACCATTATTACATGCTCTCAAGAAATAAAAATGGAACAAACCATGTCATCTAACAACATTCCTACTTCTAACATTGCTTCCCAAAAACTTCACCCTTTCTATTATCTCTTCAACCCCCTTGGTTACTTCTTCTATGGTTACCAAGCCTACCATTTCCATTTCTCCTCTTCATGAGACCCAAACTATCTAAACCAATACCCATGTTGAGACTAACCCCTTTGTTTTCATTCCTTCTAGACCAGCTACACCCCCATCTGTTGCTTCCTTAGAGATCTTTAGGCCTCCCCTTATCCCTCACAGATCCTTGGAGTTCCAGGAACTCTTAGACACTAATCTTGTTTCTCTTCATGACTACCTTCTCTATAAATCCACTAACCTTCTCATCATGGACCCCCTGTTCAACAAATTTATGCTTATCACTCTCATCTTGAGTCCACTCAGGTCCTTACCTCTCAAATCATTATGTTTTTCCCAAGATATTAAATGATCTTTCCATGGCATAACATGAAATTGGATCTCACCAATATTCCTCTACAATCCCCAAACTCACCAATCCACTCAACTGGTGGTTCCCATTCCTCCCAATATTCCTCATATCAACACCACACCCACTTCTTCCATCCCCATCACTTCTTCATCCACTATCACTATTAGTTTCCCTACCTAAACTTTTAAGGAATCTCATTGACTTCTTCCACCACATGAACATCATGACAAAACTTTGATCTCTATCTCTACATCCAAATTCCATGAAAAACTTATCACCTCGTAACCTCATTCTTCGAGTCTACCCAAAATCATCAACCCCTCTATGAAGTTCTTTTCACCACATATTCCCTAATCAATCTACTCAAACATCTCAACCACCCCATACTTACATCCCCACTCATCCCATGCAAAATCAATTTAACATCCCCATGTTTCAACAAAAATATGCAATCCCATCCATCTTATTACATACCTATATCCCAAAAACAAACTATATCTCAATCTATTCAATCAAAACCATTCAACTATCTCCTCTTATCAACCACCCCGGAAAAACCTACTCATCCCCAATCATATCAATCTCATCCACAACCTCACCCATCTACTTCTTATATCCAACAATATCATCCATCAATCTCTCATCCCCATACATCTAATGACCCTATTCATGCTTTGCTAAGTAGAATGGATAGTCTCAAAGCTGTTACTTTGGGGTCTAAAACCACCTTCTCTTTGAGCAGTTTGTAACAAGCCCATCAACTCATCAGTCCTTATTAATCCATATCCTCCACATTTGGAAGTTTAGAAACTCTCTAAGTTTAATATTAAATAGTACCCACAATAACACCTTCATGCCTTTAGACATGCATGATATCTCATCACTCATGACCAAGACTTATGCTCTGCACCTTCCCCATGTCATTGGCCGGGCCCACTTTGGACTGGTACAATGAAATCCCCTAACATTCTCTATTATCCTTCACCCAACTCATGCAAATATTCTTAGAGCACTTTTCTATCAACATTGCACGTAAAATCACCATTACAGACCTCTACGTCATTAGACAATTTGATGATGAATCTATCATAGATTTCTTCACTAGATGACATGGCATAATCAATCAATTTTCCTTTTCCCTTCCTTATACTGATCTAATCAAAATCTTTGTTTGGTCTTGTACGAAGATATTTTCTCCACTCTTAAAATATAATCATTCCAAACATTTGAAGTGGTATTCACCATGACTCATAAACTTGAACTCCACACCCTTGAACAAGGCCATGTTAAACTTTGATCTAACAAACCAAAACTTGAATTCACCAATCCATCCTCTCACTGAAAAATATAAAAACACATTAAACGCCATTTTAGTCAAGTATTATTCCACATCTATATCCCATACAAAGCCTCCACAAAGGGCTCCTAGACCAACTCCCAACTATAAACCTCTCAGGATATCCTATATTTCTATTTCTAACAAGCTAATGATTATGCATCTCATCCAACTTCCCCATATCTGACCCATTAACAACTCATGACCTAAACATGTATAGTATAAAAAGGTCACTATTGCAAGTACCTCTAAGTCCATGATCATACATTGAAAATTTTCTCACCTTCAAAGATCTAGTCCAAAAATCATAGAGAATTTGGATCTTAAATTAGATAACCCTAATGCACCACCCAACCAACCTCTTGTCATCTTCAAACAAACTTTTCCAAACCACCCCTTGAATAATCAAACTAATCCCCCTACATCACAAACACCCAATGCTTTGACATGATCAATACTTTGAATCAAGATCTCGAGACCACCACCCAAATCCATTACCTCCACTACTTTATCGACACATATATCCATCCCTACACCTATAATCATGCCTCAATGTAATCCTCATCTACATCTATCATACCTATACATACCACATCCACATCTACCATATTCATGCCTATCAACGCATATCTCTACTCTAGATTTTCTCCTCATCTTTATTCACAACTAAACCTACAACTACATCCATTCTCACACCCATTCCAACATATATCCCTACATCTACATAAACTCCCTATCTACTTCTTTATCCACATATACCACCATGCTTATATCTACACCCACATATGAATCCATGCCCACACCAATATCATGCCTTGAAGTATATACTATTTAAACACCCTCACTTAGTGCAATTACGGAAATGGAGTTCCTACCTCATCCTCATCATCAACTAGACCCATCATGCCTACATCATCACCTCCAAGACAATGCATTCTATAAATCCTTCTGACCTTATCACATGTTCTCTTTAAAAACCACTTTCGTCTTCCATCTCCACATTTACTGAAAAACCTATATCATTTGTTTTTTCCTCAAAATATCCACAGTCAAAATTATTGTAATTCATTTCCACCTATAGAGATCTCTATATCTAGGGGAGGGGTAGGTCCCCCTATCTATATATGGGATAGATGTTGGAATAATATAGGTTCGCCCCATACTATATAGAGATAGGTTCATATCAATAATAGAAGACCACCTATTTGATTCATTAGGATGGATGATGAGGGGTCCGTGACCTCCTCCTCATGCCCCCCATGAAATAAATATTCATTCGATTCACAATGAATCATGAATGGGTAGGTGGTGGCACCAATACCAATCGACTACTCAATACCCTAACTACCCAAAGGAAAAAACCACATAATGAAAATATTAAAACCTTGGCATCCCCATTCAAAACTCCCTCACTCATCCACATAAGAAATTGAGTTTCCCTCATTCAAAGCCCCAAGACTCCAAACCATCCAAGCAATCGACACCTCTTCATATATCTTGGGACCTTTCCCATCCATTCTATAGACAAGACCTTCATCCAAGTCCTTTACCACTTAGAAACCCAAATCAAAAACCATCCCTTCTTCCCTCTAAATCAAAATATGAATCACAACCATATTAATTATTCCTCCTAATCCAAATTAGAAGCCAAGGCTCCCACAAATCTGCATAGGAGTAGAACACCTCTCTTGCCTTTATCCACCATTCCCAAATCCACTTCATATCTAACTCATACAACCCATTATTCAAAAAATCCCATTGGGTCCTACTCTAAAATCCTTCAATCTTTCCTTCAAGATCTTCCATCACTCTTCCACCTAAATTCATTTGATTAACATGGAAAAACAATTGTGGTTTGACTCTAATTACATTTACACTTATTACCATACCCCTATATATGATACTATATATTATATGTCCCTTCAGACCCTCATCCAAAATATCATCCAAAAATATGACCTCCTCATTTAAGAAGATAGTTCTCTTCCATCCACATCTAATCGCAAACCTCCCATCAAATCTACAACTCCTAGAACCCCTAAATATACTTCTTCATCTAGAACCTTAGTTGTAATTCCTCCTCCAAGCACTACTTCTTCTAAAGCATGTCCCCCTCTTTTTATTGAAATCATTCACATCACCACACACTCTCTCCATCATGATCCTCAACCACCTACTCAATCTAAACCAAAGGTGGTCATCAATACTCTAGTTAGTGATCCCATTCCTTCCCTTCATGGAAAGCCAAAGTATCCATCTTAGCTACCCCATGACCTATTGTCCTTGAAAAAATTATTGTGAATAAACTTAATCAAGCTCCGGTTAAGATTTATCTCTATGATCTCATCCAAATCTCCCCTAATCACAAATAAGATCTCATCAAATATCTTTAGCATATCCCTATCACTAGCGATGAAACTAAGCCTTTTATGGTCCTTTTTGGAGAACTTGTAGCTTCTTCTACCATATCCTTTGATGAATTTGAAATTCCCAACATATTAATAAAATACTATGATCTCCCTCTTTTCATTACTATGTGTATCAATGATACATTCATCGACATTCAATGATAGATAATGGATCCAACATCAACATTATATCATCTCATACCTTTGATCAACGTAATCATCCTTACTCTATTATCGCCCAATCCAATATTGTCCTTTACATCTTTAATGATGATGTCACCCCCACCTTGGGAATAATCATCCTTCCCATCCATGTCGGTGAAAATCTTCTCCACGAGCTCTTTTATATTTTTGAGGGGGAGTTCCAATACAACATCCTACTTAGATGCCCATGGATTCATGTCGTTCATTATGTCCCACCTAATCTTAACCATTGTATAAAATATGAGCATGAGGAGAATATTCTAAAACTCCTACAAAATTCCTCCCTTCAAATCATGTCACATGAATTATCAATCAAATGATGTTCTTGTCCCTAAACAAGAGTCCTATGAAGAATCTACCAACTCATTTGTGTCTACATCTAAGCTACCTAATGATGATTCTATTGACAATGTGATGTAATTTATTTCACTAGAGGAATATCCATTCCTCACTCTCAATTCCTTACTAACACCTAATCGATTTGGTAGACCTAATAAAATACATATATAAACCAAATGTTAGGGATATCATTTCTTTTGGTCCACCTCACCCATGAACTAATCTCATCTATGGTGGCATTGACCACCCTTCCTCTCATATTGATAGTCAGCCTCACACCAAGCCTTACACTAATGGTTTTGATTTCCTCTATAAAAAATCCTTTACCTACACTTGCCTCCATCATTGTGCATGGAAATGATTTTTATGGGGCGTTATGAGTAAGGAATGTACCATCTCATCATTTACTAATTAGGTAAACCCCATGAGAATTTTGGACTATGTTTCAAGGAATAAATCATTGAATCTCTCACACTTTCTTCATCCCCATCTCCCATGAACATCAATCCCTCATTCACTATTTCTCCATCAAACCCACATGGATACAGATGATACCATGTCCATATCCTCTATCTTTTCTTAATCTCCATGATCACTTTAGAAATGATCACTTATCAGTGTGAGGGTGAAAATAGGTCCCTTCCTCTTCATTTCCTGACATGATAGAGGAATATTCCCCTATCATTGATATTATTCAATGCACCAATGATGATTCGATCCTTTCCTATATGGGGCGGAGGATTCCTATCTTCATAAGTCCTTACCTCCTAAAATGTCCACTCTTCTTAACGAATCCACTATCGACATCAATATAGGGACTCTGCAAGAGCCATGTATCCTCAAAATTAGTCAATCCCTCAATCCTTAAGAACTTGAGTCTTTCAAAAATTATCTTTAATAACAATCTTTGTATGGTTATATGAAAACATTACGGGTCTCAATCCTCCTATCATTGTCTAAAACATAGTCATCATCCCCAATGTTAAGTCGGTTAATCAAAAGCTTTATCGCATGCATCCTATCAAAGAAGAGTTACAACGCATTATTTTTGCTAATTTAATCATATGTATTGATTACCCACAATGGGTGTTGGGCCCCTAGAATGTTGGCTAAGTACAAAATCACATATGTGTGTAGGTCCTAGTTGAAGAGAGGCGAGCAAGGACAAAGTGCGTAGGGTAGGGTTTAAGGAAGCTCATGGCGTGCATGACGAAATCAAGGGTTCAAGACTTATCCAAATATTCAAGATACACATGTGAAAATCATGACCCAAATGTGCATGTTGTGTGGATAAGGTGTCATCCTGGCGATAGGTTGGCCCAGGAAGGAGCATGCCTGCGGTAGAAACTTCTAGAAGCACATCATGGTGAAAAGTGGAAATCTTAGGCTTGGGAGAGCATGCTCGCATGGAGGACCACATTCAAACACTTGGAATTAGATCTAGGATCTTTGTAGGATGAGTTGGCAGCCTAGAGAGGCTATAAATACTAACACCTATAGAGTAAACAAGAGAGAACTAGAGAATGGGTGGAGCTCTCTGAAATACTGCAAGAACTCTTTTAGTGGGTAATTACACTTGGGAAAGGATGTATTGGGTATGGGGATTGTAATTTTTCTTTTTTTTGCCTAGCTACATTAGTCCAATTATAATGCATGACTGTGGTCTACTTCTCTGTGACATTCTGTAATGGCTCCATGGATGTAATGAGGTTACCAGTTTATATATATGAATATCAATGGTTCTGATACATACATATTTTTCATAGGTTCTCTTTCATTTATGTTTATGCTAGGTATGGATGTTTGTATACTTCTTTCTATTATGATACAAGTCATATAGTCTATTAAGTACTATCTGTCTAGAATGGCTGCAAGGATCTAGAGGTCGTTCTGAGCTCTATGGTTCTTGTATGTCATAAATCCTCTTTAAATCTCTTAGACACAAATCATAGATGATGTTTCCCACTTAACTCACATAAAATAGAGACTCGGCACCTACGCGTGCCTCGGTGAGTGCACCCACATCCGTTGGGTGATAGGTTGGTGTGCATAGGGGTACCTTTCTTTTTGATAAGGTAAAAATGACTATATCTTGGTTCCGTTGTTGGGACCTGAACTTGGGTCTCTTAGGTGAGAGCCGAGTATCCTAACCAACTAGACTACAAAACCCTAGTGGCCAACACCACTTGGGAGAAGCAATTTTCTATGTACCACCATTTTGTTTGGGAAGATTCAAATTGTCGGGATGGGACATGGAGCCCATGGTGCAATCTCCCCTTTTCCTTCACAGCTCAATACTTCTAAGTGGGAGTAAATAGGTTCAGGGAGTCCAAAAATTTTAAGTTGAACCTTGGTAATCTGGACCAGGACCATAGGGAAATGCACAAAGGGTTGGTGTACCCCAAAAGCATGCGTATGTGGAGCGGTACGTATTACATGAAGTTCAGATGACAAGGCCCATGACTCTACCCATTGCAAATGGATCCACATTGCGTATACATCCACATAAGACCCAAGTTTGAGAAGGGCACATATCTGGAGAATAAGGTATCTATACCTTAGGATCCAACTAGTAGGAAGAGACCCGTGCCTAAACGGAGGAGAAAGATCCAAAGAAGAAAATACTAAGTGTGGTGGAGACACAGGAAATAGGTTCCCCCGGGACAAGTGCTAGAACCAATATGTATGTACACAAGAAAAAAATCCCATAGTAAAAGAGAAGACTCCAGAGCCAGAAAATCCATCAGACAAGGAGTCATCAGGAGAGGAAGAAACATAATCACCTACACTAGAATCTCCGGTTAAGAAGAAGCAAAGGGTAGAAGAAGAGACCATCTCGAAAGAGACTGAGAGTTTGGACAAGTACATAAGAGAAAAATATGAGAGCGAAGAGGATGAGAGTGGAGAAGAAGTAAGTGGGGAAGAGGACCCTAGGAAGGATTAGGACCACCCGTCTTTAATATACATGATTTAGAGGAGGAAGGTGGAGAAGAAGAACAAGGGTTCCAGTTCATATGGCGGAAGGATAGCCAGGTAGGAGAAGGTGCCCAAGACATGGGAAAAGATGAGGAAGCTAGCATGTAGAAGCAAGAGTCTCCAAGTTCTACGCATAGACAGAAAACCAAGGTAGTAGAAGGAGAAAAGACCAAGAACATTGAGACCATGGTGGAGAAAAAATGGAACACAGTGTTGAGCCAGTGTTGAACAAAGAGAAGAAGGAGAGCGCAGAAGAGGAACACAAGCAGCACTAGAGGCCCCATTTTGACTGTAAGTATACCTAAGGGTATGTGCATGGGAGGAAGGCATGTAGAGGGGAGAGGCTGGAGATGGGTTATATTGATGACCCCAAGAAAGTGTTCGCGCGTAGTTCCAAAGTACCATTCCTAGAGGAGCTTGTAGAAATGTAATCTTTTAACAAGGAGGCTACATATCCACGGATAAGGAAGATGCTCTCATGGGCTATAGAGTCCCACCTTGATGAGCTAGAGTTTGAGGTAAGACATGGGGAAATAATAACATTTCCAGGACCAAGAGAATAACCCAGTGGTGGATACCTAGTAGCTCTCGGATGAGCAACTATGCAACACGCTCAACAAAGTCTCCATTGAGATCGAGGCTAGACTCTTCGGGTGGAATGATAGGGTCAAAGACTGGAAGGGGAGCTAAAGAAGAAAGAGGAAGAGCTCACTACTTTGACAAAGGAGCTAAGCCAGGAGAGGTTGATCAATGCCTAGTGGCAGCATGAATTGAAGGATGAAAAGGCTAAGGTATGTGTTGTGTACAAGAAGGTGGAATCCATCAATGAGGCTATCATATTGAAGCATCCGGACCTAGCATCACCCACGTAGAAGTATGGATCAGCCTTGGGATGCCTAGAGGATTTAACGAGGATCCTCACCATGGAAAGACAACCGCTAGCCTTAGAGTCTACAGAAGAAGTTGTCACGCGCCTAGAAAAAGAGGATAAGTTGAAGATTGTAGCGCTCGTCACGGAATACAACAAGGTTCTTGCTGATGTAAGGGATGCTTCTCGGACTGTTGAGGCCACGTACAATAATTACGTGGATAGAGACAAAGTGGTAGGCGCCTTGGTTGCCACTCATGAAGTAGAACTCAAGGAGTTCCAAGAGAAGAATAAGGGAAATAGGGCGGAAAGGGATAAAATCCTTGCCGAGGTTGAAAGGAAATATGAAGCCATTAAAACCTTAAGAGGTTCAATAAAAAACCGGTTGAAGGAACTATATCCGAGTATTACACGAAGAATGGATGTGTTGGAGGATATAGGTAAAGAGTTAGATAAAATCATTGATACCATGAGTGCGTAAGGAGATGGACTATATTTTGGGGAGGTGAGCACCTTGGTTAGCAACCTCTGTCAGAGAGCACAAGAAGAAGTTTATGCCTGGAACAAGTTAGAGGCTGACTTGCAAAAGGATTTTCTAGCTAGCTTGTTGCATTAATTCCTTCACTCTCCCATTCTTTCATCCCCTTATTCTTGTTCCAAGCGTAAGCTGTTGTATTCTTTTTTCACTTAAGAAGTGTTCCTGCGATGGAGAACAGGGCGTAGTGTGGGGTGATGTTGGGCCCCTAGAATGTTGGCTAAGTAAAAAAATCACATATGCGCACAGGTCCTAGTTGAAGAGAGGCGTGCAAGGATAGAGCACATAGGGTAGGGTTTAAGAAAAGGGTTTAAGGAAGCTCTTGGCATGTGCACATCGTGGACAAAATCAAGGCCTGGAACTTAGCCAAATTGGGCATTCGGGATAGAACACATGAAAATCATGACCCGACTACGCATCTTTGTATGGATAAGGTGTCATCCTAATGATAGGTTGTCCCAGGAAAGAGAATTCCTATGGTAGAAACTTCTAGAAGCACATCATGGTGAAAATTCAAAAGCTCAAGCCTAGAGAGAGCATGACATGGAGGACCACATTCAAACACTTGGCATCAAATCGAGGGCCTTTGGTAGATGAGTTGGCAGCCCAGAGAGCCTATAAATACTAGCACCTATAGAGTAAACAAGAGAGAACTAGAGAATGGGTGGAGCTCTGCAGAAATACTGCAAGAACTCTCTTAATGGGTAATTGCACTTGTGAAAGAATGTATTGGGTATGGGTAAGAGCTCCACCCATTCCAAAATTTTACTCATTTCCAAAGCCTCGGAAAGCTCCATATCTCGTACTAAATTTTGCAATCTTAATCTTGTTTATCCTAGGGATGAATTTCCCCTTCCTAATATCGATTAGTTACTTGATCGACATCCATCCATGAGTTGCTTTCTCATACATATGGTTTATCGGGTTACAATAAAATCCTCATTGCACCAAAATACCAACATAAGACTGGAGTGGTACACATGGCCTCCTTTAGTTGCTCAATTGCTTTGGTTGCATCCTCACTCCAATGGAAGGAGTCCTTTAATAAAGTTGTGAGAGTTGTAGATATGCTTCCATAATGCCTTACAAATCTTTGGTAATAACACCTTAGGCCCCAAAATCCTTGTAGATTCTTTAGTGTTTTGAAACCTTCCACTCCACCATGGCTTTGATCTTATTAGGATCCACTTCAACCCCTTCATGAGAGACAATGTGACCCAAATATTAAACCTCCTTGATTCCAAAAGAACACTTAGAGGGCTTTGCATAAATTTGATGTTGCTCAAGAGTTTCCAAAACCTTAGTTACATGATGCAAATGTTCCTCCCATGTTTTTTTATAAATTAATATATCATTAAAAAGCACTAGGACAAACTTACGTAGGAATGACTTAAAAATAGAATTCACCAAAATTTGAAATGTAGAAGGTGCATTTACGAGTCCAAAAGGCATTACCAGGAATTCATAATGGCCTTCATGTGTCTCGAAAGGTATTTTTATGAACATCCTCATCCTTGATTATTATTTGGTGGTATCCTAAATGAAGATCAAGCTTTGTAAAATAAACAACACCATGCAACTCATCAAGCAAATCATCAATTACGGGAATAGGAAACTTATCTTTGATTGTGTACTTATTAAGTTGCCTATAATCAAGACACATGTGCCATATGTCATATTTCTTCCATACCATCACTCTTAGAGAAGAATAAGCACTCTAACTATGAAAATAATTCCTACTTCCAACATCTCTTGTACAATCTTTTCAATTTCACTCTTTTGCACATATGGGTACCTATAAGGTATGATGTTAGTGGTTAACTTCTTGGTAATAACTAAATAGCATGCTCATGATCTCTCTTTGGAGGTAATCCCTTTGGTATATTTTCAAATACAATAGAGTGTGCATCTAACATTGCTTGCATATATGATGGTATAATGTCCTTAGAATGATGAGCCTCCAATGAAAATAGTTGTGCCACAAATCCTTCTCGCACCCTTTTTTAGCATTTTTGCATCGATGAGAACTTACTATTTGTGGAGACTTTTCTCTTAAGCCTCTTAGCTTAAAATTCCTTCCTTCAGAATGAAATCGCATGAACAAGTCTTGGAAGTTCATCTCAATGGTTCCCAAAGCGGTAAACCATTGAACCCCTAACACAATGTCTGCTCCTCCCATATAAATTCCATACATGGGACTATTTAGTATGTAATCTCCCATGGCAAGCTTAATCTTTATGGAATTTTCTAGAAGAAGTAATAGTACCTCCATTAACAATCATTACTTGACATTCGGAGTTGGATAAATGAAGCGTTTAGGTGCACTAATAACTTATGATTGATAAAGTTGTGAGTACTTCTGAATCAATCAACACTATGACCCTCTATTTTTTAGGAATCCAACCACCTTTAGGGTTAAAGTACATGGCATGAGATTGTTGGGCGAGGATCTCCCGACTCCTCCTCAGCTCAACCAAGACCTCGACTCAATCTTAATCCTTCTCTTCATCTTCACTAGGCCCATCAATGTAGAACAACTTCTTTTCAGCACATTTACTATCACAGTTAAAACATTAACCTTTTTCTCTTTTTTTCTTCAATTTTTTGAGGTGTCGATATAAGCTGGTCAAGGGAGTGTTGGGGCCAAGGTGTTGTGATCTCTGGTATAAGTGAAATGTTGTCTCCTACTTGAAACAAATTTCTCCTCTGCCCTTCTTTCCATAATCATCGAATCAGAAACCTTATGAGGATTAAACATACACACCTCATGCTCAATGTGATCCTTAAGACCCCCAAGAAATAGGTCATTCAGATTCTCTTTAGTAATATTTTCCACCTGTAGAGAAAGGTTTTGGAAGTGATGAATGTAATCCTTAACAGATCCTATCTATCTCAACTTTGATAATTGGCTGAAGTAATTATCTGACACACTATAACTATAGTGTAATTACAACTCTTTAGTGAACATTTTTCATGTAACATTGAGACCACTCTTCTGCCTTTGAGCACATAACCATTGATACCAGACAAATTGGTCAGGTTCGAGATATAAAGATGCCATGGTCACCTTTTGTCCTGGTGGAATCTAATGTAGTTCAAAAAAATTCTCCATTTGGTTGATCCAATTGAGTGGATCCTTTCCATCAAAATTACGCATCTCCACTTTTCGAAACATAATGCGGGTCTAGTGCTCGTATTTGGATTGTGCACACTCAAAGATCCACTCTGACTCATGTGTCTATTATGTTGACCTAAAGATCCACCTTGATTGACATAAGTATGATTACCCATCATATACGTACTAAAGTTTTGCATGAAATCCTCTAATATTTTTCCAATCCTATCCACATCTTCTTTAGCCACCCGAGATTCAAGGTCTCTTAGGTTACACTCAAGTTGGCTTACTTTATGGTCTGTCAAAGTAAACCCTAACCCTAAGGAATCTGTAGTTATATATTCTATCTCCAACTCCTCAACTATTATCTCATCCTTTTCTGGTGTTTTACCCGGAGTGATGGGATTATTTTTTCCTCTTGTGGAAGGCCCCGCCATGATGCCCCAAAATAGTAGGATGTAGGGATCACAGTCAAATTTTAGGGTTTCATATTTCAATATGAATTCAGCCAAATATAAAAAAACTTAAAGAAAAAAAAATGTTTTTGTGCTTTCCGAAAATGTAACAAATTTGAAAAAATTCCATAATTTGCACTTACTGAGCAATTTTATGAAAAACCATAAATTTGTAATAAATTTTTCAAACTAAATCAAAAAATTCTAAAATTTTCAGGGAACCTTACTTGAAATGTTTTACAACTCTGGTAAAAATATCTCCCACCAATTCTCTTTGGTTCGCAATATATGGTGGAAACAAAAATTAGGGTTTTTGCCCTAATTTTGGCCCAAATCGTAGCTCTGATACCACTTGTAATGAAATTACTTGTATAATTCAGATCATGAGAAAAAATATAACACCAAATAACACAATATTCTAGAATAATGATCTCAATATGCAATTAGAATAGCTTCACCACTTCGAGGGGCAACCTCCAAACCATACAATAAGACTCAAATGCTCCAATGATGATGAACTACTACCTAAATCCATTATATATACTATTCATATGTTATGGCCAACACCAAGGCCGACCTACTAAGCATGAGAAAGTATAAATGATATGGTAAGCCACAAGTCGGCTACTCATATCCTAATACAAGCAATAGGTTAAGGGCGTAGCATTATCTGTTCAATAAAATCCTCATCACACAAAAATACCAACATAAGACTTCTTTCATCACTCTATGGGGGACCTTATGTCACTTTGTGTCAAGTCATTTCGTTTAAAAAACACAAGGGCCACCTATCATTGCATCATGACCTACATATTGCATGACCTTATCCATAAAACTATAGAGGATTATTTTGATTACCTCTTGGGTAAGTCCAAGCACCGACATGATCATCTTTTCTTATTTGAAGATTTGCATGTCTTATTCAATTCTTCCTCCATCTCAATCCCACTAAGTGTGTGTTTGGGGTTTTAACCGAAATCTTCTTGCCTTCATCATTTCTATTAGGGGTATCAAAGTTGACCCTAGAAAAATCAAATCCATCCTTGATATGCCTCCTCCTTCTAATGTTAAGAAACTTTAGTCTTTAAGGCCAACTTCAATCAGTCCACCTCTTCATCTCACAACTATATGATTGTTGCCATCCTTTCCACCATATTCTCCCTAAAGACGTTCACTTTAATTGGGATGAAAATTTCTAGAATACCTTTGATGATATAAAGTAGTACCTTCTATCCCCACCTATTCTTACACCTCCACGAGGGGGTAGATTTTCTATCTTTACATCTCTACCACCGATCATGCTCTAGGTTCCATGTTGGCACATTGTGATGAGAAAGACATGTATCAAGTTATTTATTACATCTTAAAACCTTTCATGATTATGATACTCGATACATTGAAGCTAAAAATTTGTGTTGTGATCTCTTCTTCACCACCTCTAAACTTAGTAACTACCTTCTTAATCAAAAACCTTCATCATAACTAGTTTTCATCCTCTCAAAACCATGCATTCAAACCCTTATCATAATAATCACATCACTCGATGGCTCATGCTCATGACCAAGTTTGACCTAGAGTTCATCTCTCAATAATCAATAAAGGGCTAGGATATCACCGATCAATTATTCGAGGCTCCTCTTCCTAACAATCATCTTCCTCATGAACAATTTATAAATGAATATATCCACACCATTGATCATGAATCTTCTCCCCTCCGTATGACACTTTTCTTTGATGTGTCTAATTATCGAAAGGGGGAGGTTTCGGTTTCATTATCATTTTCCTTGGGATACTCCTATCCCCATCACATATAAAATTAATTTTGAATGTACTAACAATATGGTTGAGTATGAAGCCCTTATCTTGGGTCTTAAAACTATTTTCATGCTTGGTGTCCAAATTCTTGATATCTATGGTGACTCTTAGCTTATCATTAATCAAGTCAAAGTAACCTATCAATGCAAAAATGAGGTCCTTCGAAATATAAGGACATCGTTGAATTTATTTTTAGGCCTTTTATTTTTACACCATTCAGATTGTCCCTTGTTCCTCTAATCATTTCACAAACACTATGGCTTCCCTCGCATCTCTTGTCCTATGGGAAAATGAAGAATCTAAACTCTTTATCATTTTTCATCACCTCGATCAGCCATCTCATGTCCATGTGATTTCTCGTGTCAATCATGTTGATACTAATCAATTGTATATCTGGTACTCTCAAGTCTTCGACTACCTATTCATGTCCAAAATTCCCTCGACCTATATAAAAATGTTATGAAGTATTTTCTTCAACGTGTTAACCACTATGTCATCCTTGGTGGTATCCACTACAAATTTGGATTTGATGGCATCTTACTTCGATGTCTTAAAACTCATGATTCTATTCACGCTATCCAAGAGGTCCATGATGGTATCTATGGTGGAAATTTTAGCAGTTTGGTTGATGACAAGTGTGTTCTTTACATGGGTTATTAATTTCCCACTCTCAACCAAGAATGTTGTGAATATGTTGAAAAATGTGTTAAATTCCAATAGCATTCCAACCTCATCATTCCAAGCCATGCCTTACAGTTGGCTCAAAAAAATTGGAATTTTTCACAATGGGGACTCAAACTAATTGGCCTCATCAATCCATGTTCCTCTCAATGCCATCATTCTATCATCACCGCTTACTTGATTACTTCACCAATAGAGTTGAATAAATTCCACTCACATCTACTAAAGATAACAAAATCATCGACTTTTTTAATCAAAGACATCATCTACTACTACGATGTTCCTCATAAAATCATCATGGAAAATAGAAATTTCTTCAAAAATAAAGATCTCAAGAAGCTTTACTGAATCCTTCAATATTATTATTAGCTTCTCTTATCCACATTATCCTCAAGATAAGGGACAAGCCAAAGCCACTAACAAATCCCTTCACAATATCCTTGCCAAAATTTTCAATAAGGAAAATGTGATGCTTGCTAAAACAACCCACTTGAGAGCTAAGAAACAACTAGGATTAGTTAGGAAAATTATGGAATAATTTTTTTTTTATTAGAAGTGTCCACAACTAGGTTGTAAGACAACAGTTTTCACTAATAGGTTCTAGAACAATTTTAATCTACTAGAACATACTTTTCTTTTATTAATAATTATCAGAGGTCACAAGGTTCAAAATTTAGTGTTAGAAGTTTCAATTAGGTTCAGAGGGTAAACTATCACCATACCCACTCTCTAACAAGATTAGAGTTTCAACTTGATTTTTCTCACACTTAACACATTCAAAATTTCCCTAAATCATTCCCATTGGATAGGAAATTTTCTCACCTTTCCAATGATATAAAGAAGTCCTCCTAACTCCTTGTAAAACTCCAATTATGGGCCGACAAGCCTTGGGGTGAAAATTTTCCAAAAGGGACACGTGTCAAGTGAAGGAAAATCCACTTTTTCAGGTTGGCGGGTCACGGGGAGATGTTTTGAAATTTCCCGTGGGGCAAAGTCCACTTTTTGTCCACGCTGCTCCACTACGCGCCACCAAGGACATGTGTCGAGCTCCAAGTCAAAGTGGGAAAGAAATGAGGGAAGGGCGGGGTGGTGGAGGAGTTTGAGAAAATTCACCGAGAGGAGGGAAAAGGGATAAGTGGCACGCGCGGGCCCACACATCTGCGAAGGGATTTCCAAGGCAAGGCGGAGTGCGGGGCCACCGAGGTAAACACACATTTTTTTTGAAAAAACAAAATCTCAAAAAGGATAAGGTTACATGGGTTCCACGCTCTCCACTATCACCCCATGCTGCCATGTGGTAGCTTTTCATTAGCTACGGGATTGCGACCGGCGGAGGGAATCTAAAAAAATTCCAATTTTTTAAAAAAGTTCTAAGGAAGAAAATTGTGTTGTGCCTCAGTCGTTGCCTCGTGAGGCCACATGGAAACCTCTGATTGGTTGTGGATCGGTGGGGTGGTGTGGAAAATGTTAAAAAATTCCAAAATTTATTAAGTCCCAAGGGAAAAATTCGGGCCATGCGAGGCCCAGGAAAATTTTCCCCAAAATTTTAATGTCAGTGAAGAAAACTTCATAAGGCCATAACTTTTGATAGATAGCTCAGTTTTGGGAAAACAAGGACTTTCTAGAAAGATCTTGATGCCCTCTTTGCACAGAATCATAAATTTTAGATTTTGATAAAGTTTAAGGGTCAATTTTAAGAAAATGGCCTACAGGATTTTTAAAAGCAAACTGGTAAATTTTAAATTATAAATTTTGTTCAATTTGATCTTCTCCTTCACTCAACATGCCAAACAGACATGGAGAATTATTCTAAGAAGGATTTAGGATACATTTGGAGGGTAATTTTTCTTGATTGATTTCCAATTTGAATTTTCCAACAATTGACAGAAAAATGACTATGAAAAGTTTGGGCCCGATTTTGTAATGTTCTAAATTATTTCCTTAAGTGTTTTTATCAAATTGAGTTCATTGATATCATAGCATGTTAAATTTTAATGTTTCAATGTTGAATATTATTTGCAGATTCGAACTGGCATTTTAGATAAATTATTTTCCAGTTTTAAATTTACAACAGAGATCAATTTATATAGGATTTGTTTATCAATTTCATCTTCCATATATGGACATTTCATTTCTATTCTAGTTTAATACAATTAGTTGATACAATAAACCATTTACTAGCTAAAATTAAAGTTTGATTTCCAATTATCATATTTTATAAAGAGAAAGTAATACAATTCCTTTTATATGTATTCCTTTCTTTCAACTAGAGATTTTAAAACATTGATATAATCAATTTCAATTTAAAAATACAATTCATATCAAAATAGTAGTTTTGCAACGTGCATTGAAACATCACACAAAACTCAAGTTTCATCATACAAGCCAAAGGAGAAAAACTATGGGGGAGATGCTTATGCCTCCCAATGGTAATTGGCATCCACCTATAAAAACCGCCAATATAAATCATCACACATATCCTTATGCCCCTCACATTTCCTTATGCCCCCACAAACTAAGAAATACAAGCTATTTATTTTCCATGGTGGATCCCAAACCCAAACTCCCTCCACAAGAATTCTAATACCACTAGCATTCCCTTATACCCCACATGGATTCCCCATAGCCTTCTCCTACACCATTCCTATGGCAGTCTACCCAAACAACCAATAAGCACACAAAACATTCACCATTCACACAAACACAAAAGAAATAAAAGCATAAATGAAGAGCTAAGCTCCTACCTCTCCATGGTAGATTTGTTCCAAACAACAAGCTTTCAAAGTCAAATATACAGTCCCAAAATCAACAACCAACAAGCATGCAAATTTCTCCAATCTCCTTCCAAAATCAAGAGCTCCAATCAACAAGAAAATTCACCCCAAGGAAGCATGCAAAATGTTTCAACAACCCAAAACAAAGCAAAGAGTTTCAATTTTATAGAAGAGGGAAGAGGAGAGGATGAGGTGGATCCATGTAGGATGCCACATCACACATCCTCAAATCCAACACAAAAGTCAAATTCATTCTCCAAAGCATAATAAAGAGGTGGGTGAAAAATATGACAATTTACTTCCACACTCCAATCCAACCCACACCCCAAAGGACTGAATTAAATAAAATGTAAGAAGAGTGCAATTAAAACATGTAAATTGATTTATTAAAAATGCATTAAAAGGGTCTAAAATAAACCCTCCAACCATAGGTATGGTTGGTAAATAAATTAAGAGGTATGAGACAAGTTTTACTTGTCCCACAAGCCTCCAAAAACAACCTCCAAGGACAAATTCGAATTTCTAAGGAGGGAAGTGTTTCATACTCCAAAATATGACTTACACAACTCTTACACATACTTACACATCACTTACAACCTTACTTACACACACCTTACAACATTTAATACATAAGCCAACAACCTCTATAATTACTTTCTTATATCCCAAATTTGATTTATTTATTTATTTTAATAATATGATTACTCACATTAATCTACCATAATTTAATTAAATAAAAGAAGGGATGAATCACTAATAAAATACATACAAACAATAATAAAAAGGAACCACATTAATAAAATACACAAAACCCTTGGTCACATTCAAAGGTGATCCCCATGGGAATCCCTAATAACACACACACACACACACACACACACACACACACACACACATAAACATGTTGCCATGGTGACCTTGTTGAATTCACCTAGAATTCCATTGTGGTTGGTCTCTAATCCCCGATGTTTGTTGTGAATATTTTAACCTACAAAATATAAATACATTTTTCGGCCTCATGGCCATATCATAACATCCAACATGATATAAATAAAATCACAAAATCATCTATGCATATGAATCACAACAACATCAAGGAAATCAACAATATCACTTACAATTTATATCCACAACTATATCATCATCATATAATGTCTATTTTCTAGGTCTACTCACAATATCCAAAATCACATGTCCGAACAACATTCAAAATATATCCATGTCAAATAGTATATCATCATCCACATATGAAGTGTCTCTAATAATCATCATGCATCATAACTAAATCAAGATCAACAATAATCCAGGGTCCAACATCTAACATCATACTAAATCAAAACCATAATAATTTCCATAGTGTAATCAATAGTATCAAGATCAATATCAAAAGGTGTCAAAGGGAAGTGGGCACTACATTCCCCTCCCCTTAGACTCAACTTCCTCCTAGAAGTCACTGGAACAAATGTGGAAACTGAACTCGTAATAAGGTAGCATCCTCCCATGTAGCTGCAGTCTCATCATATCTGTCCCACTGCACCGGAACCTGATAAACCTCTCTTCCTCGAAGGACCACGGTCCTGTGATCTAGATGCAAATGGGCTCTACCATCACCTGCCCCTGATCCTACACCTGCAATGATGTCCAATCTAACACATGAGAAGGATTTGCAATACATCTCCCGAGAATCGAAACATGAAAAATATCATGTATGCGAGACAAGCTAGATGGAAAGGCTAGATAGTAGGCCAAAGGTCCAATACACTCCAAGATCTCAAAAGGACCAATGAATCTAGGAGCTAACTTAGAACATTTTCCATAATGGATCGGGCTCTATGTGGCCTAATAGGAAGGAACACCTTCATGCCCACATCAAAACTATAGTCGGTCCTATGTTGATCTACATACTTCTTATGCATGTCTTGTGCCTCTTGCAATCTCTACCTGATCAACACCACCTGCTGCTCCATGTCCTGTAGAAGAGTTGGTCCAAGAGATACTTTGTCCTCTAACTGTCCCTAGCTAAGACCTGTCCTACACTCTCTACCATATAAAGCCCGAAAAGGAGCCATGCTTATAGAACTTTGAAAACTATTATTGTAGGTAAACTCCACTAAGTATAGGTACTCCTCCCATTTAGACTTGCTGATCCATCACATTCATCTTGAGCATGTCATCTAAAATATGATTCACCCACTCGGTCTTTCCATCTGTCTCTCGGGTGATATGCTCTTGCTGAAGTTGATTCTCATCCCGAGGGCATGTTGTATGGTAGTCCAAAAATGGGAAGTTTACAAAGGATCCATGGTCACTAATGATCTTTCATGGAATCCCATACAACCCGAAAATCTCATTTAAGTATACCCATGCTATTTCTCTAGCCGTATAAGTGGTCTTCACTAGAGAAAAGTGAGCCACTTTTTCAATTTATCAACCATGAACCATAATGGTGTCGTGGTGATATCTCACATCGATAGCCCAATAATGAAATCCATGGAAATGGTGTCCCACTCCCACTCAGAAAAGAAGGCCACTTGCATTTCTCTCTCGGCACTCTAAACATCATGAAAAATACGCTCTACGAAGTCCTCTCCAATGTTGGTGGCATGCATCTTCTTCACCTCGGGATGGGCTGAATAGGGCACAGGAAAAGATGTCCCGCCTCAAGCCTCCATCTCTGGGAACATAAATTTGGCTTCCCCTGAGAAGACCATCTCTAAGAAAAACCATCAAAACTTCTGCTCAGGGGTCTCGAGACTGATCTCTAGAACCGCAATGTATCAAGAGGTAGCTTCTGTTGAAGAATCTACTTCCACAAATCTGTGCTCACCGAGGTGGCCATAGCCACATGTCTCCACTTGCTCGAGAGCATCTACTACCACATTCTCCTTCCCCTTCACATGATCGATCTCCATATCATACTCACAAATAAAACTCCATCCAACACCACTGACGAGCATTGAGATTGGGCTATGTGAAGAGATGGCGAAGACTCAAGTGATCCATCCTAAGTGTGAATCTCCTACCAAGAAGAAAGTTCCTCCATCGAACCAAAGCGTGCATAACTACCACCATTAGCTCAATATCATGAGTCAGATAATTAAGCTTTAATCTTTGAGTTTGTGAGACTCAAAAGCCACTACTTTTCCCTCCTGCATCAACACACCTCCAAGCCCTACTAAAGAAGCATCTGTGCAAACAAAGAACTCACCTTGAGGATCCGACACTGCAAGAATAGGTGTTGTAGTGAGACACTCCTTCAATGTCCTAAAGGCTTGCTCACATCTATCTAACCAAAAAACTTCTTCCCTTTCCTCTGAAGGGAAGTGATAGGGTGTGAAATCTGAGAGAAGTCCTGAACAAATCTCTGGTAGTAACCTACTAATCCCATGAATCTGTACCTCAGTCACCATATAGTGGTGTTGGCCAATCCATAATAGCTCTAATCTTGGAAGGATTGATGAAAATACCTTCCTCAGAAATGATATGACCCAAATACTACACCTCCGTCTGAAAGAATGCACACTTCTCCAAGTTCCCGTAAAGTTTCGCTCCCGAAGACACTAAAGAACCTAGAAAGGTGCCCCTCATGCTCCTCACATGTATGTGATTAAATAAAAATTTCATCAAGGAAGATGAGCACGAAGTGATCTAAGAAGGTCTAATACCCCATTCATCAAACTCATAAATATTGTGGGGCATTAGTCAAACCAAAAGGCACCACTGTGAACTCATAGTGCCCATATCTCATATGAAAGGTGGTCTTATGAATGTCCACCTCCGAAATCCTCAACTGATGATAGCTTGACTTAAGATCAATCTTAGAGAAAACCATGGCTCCCTTCATCTGATCAAACAAATCATCAATGTGTGGAAGGGGATAATGATTCTTGATCGTTACCTTGTTCAGTTGGTGGTAATCAATACACAACCACAAGGATCCATCCTTCTTCTTTACAAATATCACCAGTGCACCCCAAGGGATACACTAGGATGGATAAGGCCTTTCTCAAAAGGCTATTAAGTTGTAACTTGAGCTCACGGATCTTTGGTGTGATCATCCATAAGGTGCTCATGAGATAGGCTCTACTCCCGGAACTAGGTCTATATGAAAATCAATCTCACGTGGGGGTGGTAACCCCAAAGATCTCCCTTGAAAGACATCGGTAAACTCTCTCAAAATGGGGTGATCATCTAGTGATGGTCCACTAGACCCATCCTCTGATCTTTTGCTAATTGTAATAGTATACATCTCGACAACCTCATCGCACACACCGCTTAATCTGCATAGCAAAGATGGTGAGAATAGATATGGGTCTCTTAACCCCTTAAATCACCGAATCAACTCCCAATCATCTACACAAGATAAAATCTTGTGGTAACAATCCATCCTAGCCTTGTGTGCAGATAACCAATCCATACCCAAAATGACTCCATATGAGCCCAAAGGAAGGATACGAAGATCTAAGGTAGTGGTGAAAGGTCCCAAATCCACTACACACTCTTAACTAAGGAGTCTACAAAGATCTTAGCTCCATAAGCCATCTCAACATCCTAACTATGACCCTACCTAATTGCCACCAGCCTGCATCACTCTACTAAAGATGGTGTAATGAAAGAATTAGAAGAACCATAATCAAACAATATAGAGGTAGGAATACCACCAATGCTACTTGTAGTCTCAATGAATGTACTCTGATGCTCGGCCTGGTAGTTCTCAACCACTATATAAATCTTGTGGTTGTGTCCCATGTCACCAATCGGCTCTAAGATCTGTGTCTTACCCTTGTTGTTAGGGTTACGTGGGAAATTTCTCCAAAAATGTCTAGTAATACCACAACCAAAACAACCTCATGATCCTCCCCAATGAGTAGCACCTCCAGTAGGTTCCTTGGAAGTCTTTGGTGTGGATCCTGATGATCCAGCTTGTGGTCTACTAAGGTCTCTACTGCAGCTCCCACCGACTTAGATCTAGGTCCACCTGTGTCTCGATGGGACTCCTGGAGGAGGCCCCATACTCGACCTCTCTATGCATAAACTCTTTGTGGAGTTCTATGAGGTGGGCGGGACTACTGATGTTGCTACTACTGTGGTCTAAATGATGACTCTGTTGAACCCTATCCACCACGAGGAAGAGGTACTGACCCCCTCATCTATTGTCTTGCATCTATTGTATGCAGGCTCCGGACTCGGTCTCTATCCTCGTTAGGTCTTCCCCGAGTATCCTCTACTATATAGGCCTTCTCGATGGCTTCAGCTAATGTCTGTGGACAATGGATCTACACTGCACCTCCAATGTCTAAATTTAGGCCCCGAATGAACCTGTGAATCCACACCTACTCATCTGCATGTACTCAACATACTGGAGTAGATCCAAAATCTACTCTCATACTCTACTACTAAAAGAGATGCCTATCGGAGGTCATGAAACTCATCTATCCGCTGCTGTATGAACCTCCATGACAAATATCTACTCTAGAAACACTCCTCAAAGATCTCTTAGGTCACTGTCTTAGAATCTATATGGAGCTTCTGCTCCTCTTTCCTCCACCATACTCCTACTCCATCCCTCAGTAGATGGATCACAACACGAGATTTCATGTTGCTAGAACAAGGAAAAAGCTTGAAGCAACCGCTCAAGCTCACTAGCCATGCCTCTACCTAGAATCCACATGTATCACCAGAATAATGTGAGGGTTAAGCTTCAGGATCTCCCGATGTGATCTCATCTATGGTCCGACAACCTCTAGGTCTCTCTCACATGCTCATCCCTAAGCCTAGGGCTCGATACCTCTCTCTATGCTCTTAAACATGATCACCCTGTCCCTCTATGGTGACTCTACCCCACGGCTCATTCTGCATCGGATTTCTCTCCTCTATGCTCCTCACTGGGTCGAGGAGATGTCTGAGCATCAACAGATGGCTCCCTATCATGTCTGGCTACATGTCCTCCTCCTAATCCTCCACATAGAGTGGCATTAACATCCTGAAGAGTCTACAAAATCTAGGGTAGGATGGCTACTACACCCTGATCTAGTGGTGGTAAGTCTGGGTCTATGTGAAAATTCCCCTCACCCCGTCCCACAGTATGCCTCCCACACAGACCAAGGCATGAGTTAGTTCATTTTTCTAAGTTTTATTCAATTTCCATGTTTACTAAAATATGTAATTTCTAAACTAAGTTGTTTTCTAGATTTAAAAGTGTGCTAGGTTTAAGTTTCATGTCCCAAGTTTTCTAGTGTGCCCAATGGTCCAAGATTTTGAACCACTGCTCTGATACCAAGTGTGATGCCCACTAAAACAACCCACTTGAGACCTAAGAAACAACCTAGGATTAGTTAGGAAAATTATGGAATAATTTTTTTATTAGAAGTGTCCATAACCAGGTTGCAAGACAACAATTGTCACTAATAGGTTCTGAACAATTTTAATCTACTAGAACATACTTTTATTTTATTAATAATTATTAGAGGTCACAAGGTTCAAAATTTAGGGTTAGAAGTTTCAATTAGGTTCAGAGGGTAAACTATCACCATACCCACTCTCTAACAGGATTAGAGTTTCAACTTGATTTTCTCACACTTACCACATTCAAAATTTCTCTAAATTATTCCCATTGGATAGGAAATTTTCTCACCTTTCCAATGATATAAAGAAGTCCTCATAACTCCTTGTAAAAGCCGCTTTATGGGCCGGCGGGTCTTGGGGTGAAAATTTTCCAAAAGGGACATGTGTCGAGCGGGGGAAAAATCCACTTTTTTTATCATTGGCGGTCATGGGGAGATGTTTTGAAATTTTCCCGTGTGGGAAATTCCCACTTTTCACCCAAGCTTCCACTTGCACTACCAAGGACATGTCGAGCTCCAAGTCAAAGCGGGAAAGAAATGAGGGAAGGGCGGGTGGTGGAGTCGTTTGAGAAAATTCACCGAGAGGAGGGAAAAGGGATAAGTGGCATGCACGGGCTCACACGTCCACGGAAGGGATTTCCAAGGTAGGGTGGGAGTGTGGGGTCATGAAGGTAAACTCACAAATTTTCCAAAAACAAAATTTCAAAAAGGATAAGGTTGTGTGGGTTCCGCCCCTCCGTGCTTGTCACCCCATGTTACCACGTGGCAAACTTTCATTGGTTGCAGGATTGCCGCTAGGAGGGAATTTAAAAAAATTAACAATTTTTTAAAAAGGTTCCAAGGAAGAAAATTGTGTCACGCCTCTGCCATTTCCTCATGAGCCACATGGTATCATCTTATTGGCTGCGTGCCATGGGGAAAATGTTAAAAAATTTCCCAAATTTTTTTATTAAGTCCCAAGGGAAAAATTTGGGCCGTGGGCCACCAAGGAAAATTTTCCCCAAAATTTTAATGCCAGTGAAGAAAACTTCAGAAGGCCATAAATTTTGATAGAAATCTCGGTTTTGGGAAAACGAGGGCTTTCTTGAAATCTCCGATGCCCTCTTTGCACAGGAATCATAAATTTTAGATTTTGATAAAGTTTAAGGGTTTATTTTAAGAAAACATCCCGTAGGATTTTAAAAGCAAGCTAGTAGATTTTAACTTATAATTTTTTTCAATTTGATATTCTCCTTCACTCAACATGCCAAACAGACATGGAGAATTATTCTAAGAATGATTTAGGATACATTTGGAGGGTAATTTTTCTTGATTGATTTCCAATTCGAATTTTCCAACAATTGATAGAAAAACGACTTTGAAAAGTTTGGGCCCGATTTTGCAATGTTCTAAATTATTTCCTTAAGTGTTTTTTGTCAAATTGAGTTCATTGATATCATAGCATGCTAAACTTAAATGTTTCAATGTTGATTATTATTTCTAGATTCGAACTATGCATTTTAGATAAATTATTTGCAGCTTTAAATTTACAATGAGAGATCAATTTCTATAGGATCTGTTTATCAATTTCATCTTTCATATATGGAAATTCCATTTCTATTCTAGTCTAATACAATTAGTTGATATAATAAACCATTTACTAGCTAAAATGTAAAGTCCGATTTCCAATTCTCTGTCATATTTTCAAAAGAGCAAAGTAATACAATTCCTTTCATATGTATTTTTTTGTTTCAACTAGATATTTCAAAACATTGATATAATCGGTTTCAATTTAAAAACACAATTCATATCAAAATAGCAGTTTTACAACTACATTGAAGCATCTCACACAAAACTCAAAGCTTCATCATGTAAGACAAAGGAGCAAGAACTATGGGGGAAGTTGCTTATGCCTCCCAATGGGAATTGGGCATCCACCTGTAATAAACTGCCAATATAAATCATCACACATATCCTTATTCCCCCACATATCCCTCCTTATGCCCCCACAAAGTAAGAAATACAAGCTATTTCTTTTCCATGGTGGATCTCGATCCCAACTCCCTCCATAAGAATTATGATGCCATTGGCATTCCCTTATTCCCCCCACATGGATTCCCCATAGCCTTCTCCTACACCATTCCTTTGGCATTCTACCCGAACAAATAATAAGCACACAAAACATTCACCATTCACACAACACAAAAAAAATAATAAAGCATAAATGAAGAGCTAAGCTCCTACCTCTCCATGGTAGATTTGTTCCAAAACAACAAGCTTTCAAAGTCAAATATACAGTCCCAAAATCAGCAACCAATAAGCATGCAAAGTTCTCCAATCTCCTTCCAAAGTAAGATCTCCAATCAATAAGAAAATTTGCCCCAAGGAAGCATGCAAAATGTTTCAACAACCCAAAACAAAGCAAAGAGTTTCAATTTTATAGAAGAGGGAAGAGGAGAGGATGAGGTGGATCCATGTAGGATGCCACATCACACATCCTCAACTCCAACACAAAATTCAAATTCATTCTCCAAAGCACAATAAAGAGGTGGGTGAATAATATGACAATTTACTTCCACACTCCAATCCAACCCACACCCCAAAGGACTAAATTAAATAAAATGTAAGAAGAGTGCAATTAAAACATGCAACTTGATTTATAAAAATGCATTAAAAGGGTCTAAAATCAACCCTCCAACCATAGGTATGGTTGGTAAATAACATTAAGAGGTATGGGACAAGTTTTACTTGTCCCATAAGCCTCCAAAAACAACCTCCAAGGACAAATTCGAATTTCCAAGGAGGTGGAGTGTTTCATACTCCAAAATTTGACTTACACAACTCTTACACATACTTACACATCACTTACAACCTTACTTACACACACCTTACAACATTACTTACACACACCTTACAACATTTAATACACAAGCCAACAACCTCTATAATTACTTTCTTATATCCCAAATTTGATTTATTTATTTATTTTAACAATATGATTACTCACATTAATCTACCACAATTTAATTAAATAAAAGAAAGGGACACATCACTAATAAAATACATACAAACAATAATAAAAAGGAACCACATTAATAAAATACACAAAACCCCTTGGTCACATTCAAAGGTGATCCCCCATGGGAATCCCTAACAAGACAACACACACACACACACACAAAAAAAACATGTTGCCATGGTGACTTGTTGAATTCACCTAGAATTCCATTATGGTTGGTCTCCAATCCCCGATGTTTTTTGTGATATTTTAACCTATAAAATATAAATACCTCCTTCCGCCTCGTGGCCATATCATAACATCCAACATGATATAAATAAAATAACAAAATCATCTATGCATATGAATCACAAAAACATCAAGGAAATCAACAATATCACTTACAATTCATATCCATAACTATATCATCATCATATAATGTCCATTTTTAGGTCTACTCACAATATCTAAAATCACATGTCCAACAACATTCAAAATATATCCATGTCAAATAGTATATCATCATCCTCATATGAAGTGTATCTAATAATCATCATGCTTCATAACTAAACCAAGATCAACAATAATCCATGGTCCAATATCTAACATCATACTAAATCAAAACCATAATAATGTCCATAGTGTAATCAATAGTATCAATATCAATATCAAAAGGTGTCAAAGGAAGTGGCCACTACAGAAAATCAAAATTTTCATTTTCATATCCCCTTCTCCTTTGGGCCTATCATACTTTAGCATCAACACCTCTACGGGCACTACTCCTTTCTCCCTTATCTATGGCTCTAAGGGTGTTCTTCCTCTATAAGTTCAAATCCTATCTTTATAGGTCTCTCTTTGTGAATTTATCTCTCGATGAGGAATATCATCAAGAACATATAGCCCAACTTGATTTGTTAGAAGAGTGTCGCCTTTAATCTTCAACATCATCATGTATATAAAGAACATATCAACATGCTTATAAAAACATATCAAGTAACGTAAATTTAATTTCAAGTGACCTTGTCCTTAAATAAAATCATAACATCACTACTCTATAAAGGATCCAACATGGAATATTTTCTCCCAAATGGATTGGACCATACATTATCACACATAAGTATGGGTCTAGAGCCTATCATTTAACATCTCTTGATGGTAAACCAAAAATGGAACCTCTCAATGCCTTGCACTTGTGACCCTTCTATATGAACTTAATTACTAATGTGATGTTAGTCATATCAATGATCTTATCTCCATCATCATCCTTTCCATCTCTCATTGTAATGATTTGGAATTATGTGGTCTATTGTCACTTTCCTATCTATGATCTTGAATATGGACACCACATCTCTTCTCATAGATATTACTTATATACAAGTTACTCCTTTTGGGTAGGAACCTCATAATCATTACATCCATCACCTTCTTATCTACCTACTAGGAATAGTGCTATGGTTCAATAGGTTTCATTGTACATCTTATCTTCCCTCCCCAAGTGGTCTACTTGGTTATCCCCAACTCTTTCCTAAAATTCAAAATTCAAGATGCTCATATCAAAAGCTATCTTATTAAAAAATAGACTTCTCCCTCAAAGGATAGCTATTCATATAAGAAAATAAAATATAGACTAATCCCTCAAAGGAAAACTATCATACATATCTTATCCTACCATCTAAAAATTCCAAAGAAAAATCCCTAACTATAGACCACTCCCTCGAAGGATGGGTACTATCTTATCTCATGACATTAAAATGGCTTCCCATATTGATCAACTTTCAAATATCAAAAGTGAAAGAAAAATTAAAATAAATCATCCTAGGGAATCTTCCCACATCGATCATCTTTCCCATCTATAGAAAACTTCTTGCATTGATCTTTTACACCATATTACTCAGAGCTGGGGCATAGACCTAGGAATACCACCCAAAGAGAACCTATATTCCTTATGTAAACTCCATCTTAACCCCTTGGTAATGTGTACAGTGGGTCTATAAGCTCACTTTCCATCTTTCTCTCAAGATCATGCATATGACTAACTACCGTTAGTTATGTGTTAACACCTATCAATGGTCACAAGTGCATTACTTTGTCTCATTCCTTTTCATGCTTTACCCCCAATCAAGTTTAAAAGTACATTTCTATGTACACTCCTCTCCATGATGAAGTTTATTGTCTCACGCTTAAGTCATCCTATCAAGGTCATGCCCTTTCCACCAACACCATCCTAACTTTTACATTTATATCCAATGCATCTTATCACATATAATCTAATTCCCATATGCATCTACCACATCGTGTGATCCATCTTTATCATATGTTTCTAGCTATCATCTCATGTGATGTACAAAATCATATACATTCATCGATTACATACATTTAATATAACATCCACATGTTTTATCTACCATCTATCATAACATTTCCTAATCAACATCTACTATGTCATCACATCCAATCTTTTAATTTATAAATTACGTCACATATCCATATCCATCTAAGATCTAATCAAAATATCACATCAAGTCAAAACATCACATAACATCCAATATATAAACTAACATCCATAATATAATCATACATCATCACACAACACATATAAGCCATGAAAAAATCATAATCATATATATCATCATCAAAATGTGTCCATATGTTTTTATAGGCCTCTATGGGCTCTATCTCAAAAATATATACATCAAAATCCATATCAAAATAAATATGAAACATTCACTCCTCTTGGTGGTGAACTCAAGATAGAATTCTCTCGAGCTCTTAACCTTACCCCCTGGGGCAGGTGTGCACTAAAAGTTTATTTGTCCATAATCTTCCTCATCATCTAGACCCACATCTTGCCTTGGTCATGCCATGTTATTTGTGTTCCCATATGGCACCAGTCATGTTGAACTCCCTTCTCTCTATTCCCTTACTAAATATGATGCATAACATGACACATCGATAGTATTGATGTAACAATGCACTCATAGTAAATCACTTCTACACTTTGTGCCTTGTACTTGCTCTAGTGATACGGTACTAGGTGGAGCCATCTAGTTGGCTCCCATTAAATTCATTGGTGCCTTAATACCTGATCATATGACTATAGGTCCAAGATCCCTAAATCTGTCCTTGTAGGCCTCCCTTTGTTTGCGATAACTATCTCATTGATGCATGGCCAAATATCTCTCCTTGTGTAACCCCACAACCTCCTCTATCATGTTGTGTCCCTCTCCTGATGCATATCAACACTAGCTCTACCTATAACCACGTTATCTCGGTTGCCCCTCCATCCATCTCCACCCTCCTCTCCTCTAGGTGTTACCTCCTCATCTCTTTCGACACCAACTCTTCCTCATCAATCCTATCCTCTGCCTTCTCCTCCACTACCCGGACTACACATGTCTCTATCATCCACCCTATAAATCCTACCCCTACCCCTACATTATCATCATTATCACCTAAGTCTCCAACCTCCTCTAAAGTATCAGCCATCACATGATTAGGTAATTCCTCTATGCCTCATCTTGCCTATATATGATCAACAACCCCCGACACCGTTTGTACTACACCCATAATTGTCTCATCATCCATGGAAAATGCACTACCTCCACTATGTCTAGCCTCTCCCTTATACCCATATGACCCTTTTCATACCAAATATCTTGATGTCCATGCATGGACATGTGAGGAATCCTTGGTATGGCCTCCATCTCACCTCCTCCACATCTAATCTCCTAATATCTCTCTGCACCACTCATCCACCGATCCACCCCGTCTGTGGGTCTCATCGGCCCTCCATCTCAAGAATCCCACAGGTAACTCTATGTGGTCCCTAGTCACCCATGGAAGCACCGATGGCCTCACCATATGTATGTTCTCATAGGCCTAGTAGTTAAGTAAAAATACCACATCTAATTTGGATATCCTCTTAGTGACATACATTCATATCTCATGATATATATGGGCCAATAATTTTTTACCAAATGAAAGCACTTTCTTGTGATCCACTATGTTATCCAATACCCCCGATAATTTCCATGGGAATCTAGCACCCCTAAATTTTGGTAATACATAGAAGGATATCACCATCATAATCACACATATCAATTTTCTCCCCCATGTCACTAGTTGATATCGATCCTCTATATGAAAGGCCCTTGACGTAAATGTAATATGTGGAGCATCGTATCCAAACATCCGTATTAACAAACCCGATCTATTCTCTCCATAATGGGCTCTATTGGCTCCCCCTATATTAGTAACCTCAAAATACAATACACATCCTCTAGTGTCATCATCATCTCTCCTAGTCCAGAACTAGAATGTGCTAGTCCTCAGATCCCATCTCTATATCAATGCTATCATCAAATTGTATCTCAAGGAATTCTCTCTGATATTGGTGGAATCCACCTAGCATTACTACCTCTAGGTGGTCCAACTCGATATGTCACATCCCCTCTTTTCTGAAAAAAATTTGAAACTCTATCTCTGAGATACAATGTGTCTCTCTCGCCTACAAAATAAATCAACTAATCACCCATTAGCATCCAAACATTAAAAATAATCCTTTTTTACCTACTCTAATCAATCTAAATCAAATATATTCCTGGTCGACGTCGAACAAGTTAGATTCAACGCCTGAACTCGGTCGATGCCCTTTATCCTGGTCAATAATGACCTTGTAAAGTTTCTGCCCATCCACCCTTGGTGCCCAAATCAGAAACCAAAAAAATGTAAAAAAAAACTAAACTCAAAAACAAAGCTAGGGCTTAGATAATTACCATCCTCTACATCCTCTCGGCACTTCCTCACTCCTCCATTAGACTCCATCTTACTCCAAAATCAATTTCTCTCTCACTCAGAGCTCTTGATCATCAAGTTTACACACTCCAAATAAGCTTAATTGCTCACCTCCATCACTTATATAGCCATGCCAACCCGGTCATCGCTTGATCCACCTAGTTGCGTTGACTAAGACAAGTCATCATTGACCGATTATAATTTCATTGACCTAGCCCTATATGTGAAATCCTTGTCCTCTTCCATCCAATTCCTCTTCTAAAATTATATTTTCTTCCACTTTTGACTTGTGTGTTGTTCATCACACACCTTTATTTGTCCCATTGGACTTCCCTCATTATCTCTTATCTCATCACACATCCTTACTCGCATCCAGTATCCCGCTCTATGATCGTATTCATGTCCCTCTTGGGGCACCATATTTCATCCTAAGCCCACCATTGTGGCCATATTTTATCCTCATCCCACCAAGACACATATTTCATCGATTCCTCATGTGTGAAGAATATCACATCTTTCTCATCCTCTCATTTTTTTGCGCATATTGTTGATGTCTTCCTTTGACCCATTGGTCCCACATCTTGCACATCCATCCGAGTGGGTTCCCATTGGAATCCTTCCATATTACAATGATTTTTTCCAACTCACAATTCTATAGGACATTTCCATCATCTCCATTGAGGCCATACTTTGTTCCCTACCAAAGTGACTCCAAAATCACTGTCATATTTTGATTTTTCTCCCTCCTCACTTGCACATATTCACTCATCTTATTTTTGTTCTCATTATTTCCTTTATCTCTTTCAACCTAATTATTAACACTTCTTTATATCACTAATTCCTAGTTTGAGGGAGAGTGCCTCAACTATCATCTTTCATCACTTCTCATTTTTGTCTCACGGCTTGCCCAACGCAAACCACTTAACAAGAAGGGGAAAATATAGGCACCAATTTTGGTATCCTTTTCCCTTATCCCATTTTTACTCCCATTTATTACTATTCCTCATATGCATACCTATCTTATCATTCAAATTACCCTTTCCTCTCTAAATTTCATTTATCCCTCTAATTGTTGTTTTTCTACCTTAATCTCATCCTAATTATATCATTAATTTGTCTTTCCTGGACATCCTTAATTATCCCTATGCCTATTCATTAACCCTTTTATCCTCCGTAAGCACCCTAGTTACCATTCTTAGGTTTCCATCTACCCCATTTAATATATTTCTTATCCCCACCTAACTTTTTATCCTCCCAAGATAACCCTAACTTGTATTTACCATTGGAAACCATAATTTCACCTCATAAGGGCTCCTTGTTTCGGGTTGATCAATCCTCCACCGCCTAAAATCAATTGATCGTAATAGTTTTTGGAGACCCATCCAGTCAAAATTGACCCTATAAATACAACCATACCCCTCCTCTCTTGAGGATGCACTTTTGAGACTTTGGGCTTTCTTGTGATTTTAGCTTCATTTCTTACTCTTCTTTACAATTATTATCAACACCTTAGAGCTATTTTGGAGATCTTGTGCATCACCTTTGAAGATTTGAGTTCCTCTTATTTCTTGGAGTATCTATTTTTATCCCATCACCATTGTGCATCATCCTTACAAGTTTATCAACCATCTCAAAGCTCTTCCTCAGATCCACCATCATCAATATTTCTATGCAATTCATCTTTCCACCCATTTTCATCCATCAAACCCTAGATCCCTTCCCATTTTCATCAACCCAACACATTTTTCATCAACTTGATTCCCATCTATCTCATTATCTATTACCCATCATGTAATTTATTTATCTTTTGATGACTCCAAATCCCATATTTGTAAATATTTCTATTCTACACACCTTACCTCAAATTTCATCTCCATCAAACCCATTCATCGCCGATACACCCAAGTCATCTTCGACCCTGTCCCAATATGTCTTATTTTTCAGCTATCCATTCCATCTAAAATCTATCTTGTTATTAGTTGGTGCCCGATCCCTCTTCTTCTTTGATCCACCTTCTCAAAAGCCAAAATCTCACTTTTCATCACCATTTTCAATCTTTACAACACCATTCACCATCGATTCAGCCTATTTTCCATCAACCAAATTAGTAGTTATCATCTTCATCATCATATCAAATAATTTTCTTGCATCCTTTCTGTTATGATTAGATCTAACCCTCTACATCATCTCAAAAGCATCATCAAAAGTCCTAGATCATCTTCAAATCAATCCTTCCGATCTACCTTTTATTCATTTCTTTTTTGGTTTACTCTCTCCCATTCTCTCACTGACCCAATCAAGTTCAATTCATTTTTCATCATTTAATGTTATCAAATATGTATTTTTTCTTATCTGGTTCATCTCATTTTATTTTTATTTTAAGTGATTCGCTACATCATTTTACTTATCTATCATCCTTTTATTTATCTTTAAAAAAAAGTGGGTTGATATCCATCCTATAAAGTTTTCACTTCTCGGGATCGACTTTATCAGGAAACCCACTATCCTATATACTAATCCATTTTTCATGTTTAGCTTCTCTTTATTGTCCAAGGTTATCAAGCTCACTGCAAGGATGATCGTTTTCACCCATATCCATCATCATCTCATCAATATTTATCCTTAAACCCTCTCATTATTGGAGTTACTTATTTTATTTGTCACCATTTCATTAACTCGAAACGAGGAGCAAGAAAATTTTGTAAACAATCATTAATAGCATATTTGAATATGAGTGGAAGGAAATAGAAATTATTAAACAAAATTTAGATGTATATTAAATATATATATCATTCAAACTCAAGCATATTTGAAGAGTTTGAGAAGAGGATAAAAGAGAAGGATCATTCAAGGTAGATATTTGTGAAGGATATCTATTTTTTCATCCATTAAAGTAATATATTTGGAGTTTAGTGCTTCCTAAGAAGAGATTGGTGTCTCTTGCTAAGTTGGTGCTTAGAAGTGGGGATTGGTGTCTCCAGTAGGTTGGTGCCTACAAATTTATTAGATGTGGGGATTGGTTATCCAAAGTAGGTTGGTTCCTACAAATTTCTCGAAGTGGGATTGTTGTCTCTATTAGGTTGATGCCTACAAATAGTGGGGATTGGTGTCTATAGTAGTTTGTTTCCTGAAAATTATGTAACAATTTTTATTATTTTGTGATTGTATTTGGACACTAGATGTAAGTAATTTTTTCTCTATGATTTTCTCTCAAACAGTTTCCACATAAATCTTGTGTTTCATAATTGTTAGATCTTGTTTGATTTTTGTTATAGTAGATTTAAGTTTTAAATAATTAAAATATTGTATTACATTGATTAACCACCCTCTCAATATAATTTTTTCTCATCATCAATTACATTTCTTATAAGTTTATAATGCCTTTTAAACAAACTCATTTTTGCACATCCTGCAATCATTACGATCCATAGACCACATTTCTTTCAAGTATTTTTAACAACTCACAAGCTTCCACATTTTGCATATAAATCAACTAGGGCACTAGAAACTAAAATGTATAATGAAAATATTTTCTCCACAATGCTTTGACAAATGTCCACATCTAGTTTCAAAGCTCCTATTTGGTGCAAATTGGGAGGCCATTGGAAAATGTGAATCGATCGGGTTATAGAAGTGTCTAATAAATCCCCTTCAATCTACAAAATATGGAAAAATTCCTTCTATACTTAATGTTTTGGTGGACATTTAAACATTGTTCTATAAATCTCCCATTATGGCATAGGCTAGGGACATTGGATAAGGATTTGGAGCTTGTTTTTATGCTTGCTCATTGCATTTTTGGTAAGTTTCTAAAGTCTTTTTAAAATCCACTTTGTGTATTACTTGCAACCACGATGTTATTTGAACCCACGTTTATTTCATACATTTTAAAATAGTTCATGTGCCTTGTCTTTTCTTCCACTCTTGCATTCATGTCCCCCTGGTACTTACACCTACAACATCTAACAAAATCCTCTCACGTGGATGATGGATCCCATACCTTGTTTCAAACTCCTACCCCATGTCTCCTCCTTCCACCTTCTTCCAACCACCATCATCACTCTACTACCAAAATCCATTTCTATTTTTCTATTTTTTATTTTTAATATTTTAATTTATTTACTTTAAATTTTAATTTTCCATACTTTGTTTTATTTTGTTAATTTTTATTTAATTTATTCACATGTTTATTTATTTATTTTGTTACTTTAAATAATATTATATATAATTTAAATATTATGTATACAAAGATAATAATAATGATATTATTATTATCCTATCAATGTAAAAACAAAAAATCAAGGATATGACTCTATATGATTGGGTTAATTCACTTGTGAGAAAATGATCCCAATACACTAGAGACCCCGATCTCAATGAATTCATTAAACATCACATGTAATTGTTCAAGTAGTTGACGAGATGAGATCACATACAAACTATCCATGTGTGATAAATGGAACCCATACCTCATTGGTCAAGTGTAAAGGATTGGATTACATTTCCCTCCCCTTATAAGAGATTCATTCTTGATGCAATGCAATGGTATGGTTATTAGAAGGATACACGTACAAGAGGGAGTCAACATAGATTTCTTCACTACGGTGCTACCACTAGAGGATAAGAAAAACTTGTAATTCCCTTAAATGGTCAATGTTCTATGAAGATTGTTAGTTCTTCTTACCATAGTTAATTTATTCTTATTTTGGTAATCATATCCATTATTCTCTCAAAAGATACCATAGTTTATTAGTTTTCTCATTAGTACTTGGTTCATTGATTCATGTTTCTCAACCATTTTACTTGTTTAATAATTCATTTTCATTATCTCCATAGGGTTTCCAAGAACACATGAAATGTTAGGGTCATACAAAACCAAAAACCATACACATTCCAAAATTCACATTTATCACATTTCCAAGAGTGTAACACAAAATAAAGGCCACCATCCTAATTGGGATGAAAAGTACAGTCTATAAATCACACTATCCAACAAAATTTCTTAGGCATAGATATGTAAATAACATGTGCCTAATATAGTAATCGAGATAACCTCAATATTTTTGCAACAACATTAAGTACATGCCTCAAGTCATAACCATCTCTAACATAGTGTCAAAAGAGAAATCACATCCAATAGTAAAGGGCATCAAGCCACAAGTATCACAATACATAGCCAAATGGATCACATAAGTAATCCATCAACATACCAGGTACACCATAGTAAAATAAATCCACCTTCCTCCTAAGGAAAATCCATATACCTCCCAATACAAAATAGTCTCATAGAACCAAAACAGGTCGGTTCACTCTATGGACCTGAACACATAGAACCCCGTCACCTCAATGAAATACAAGCACCCAACAGCTTCAAATTAAATCACTAGGTTGCTCCTCAGTCTAATTTGAAATAAAGCAAGGTCATAATATCCTCATTATTCTCTTATTCAAAATCATAGTTTCCAAAACTTGTCAAATAATCACTTATGCTTATTTGGAAAACTTGGTTTAAAAATGAAGGAATTATCATCTTCCTCTTTTTTCTATGGATCCTTAAAATATATGGTATCTTTCTTTTCCATGGATCCTTAAAATCCATTCCTTCCATCTTTTCCGCGTATCCTTTAAAATTTATAGCTTCCTTCTTTTCCGTGACTTCTTTCTTTTCTCTCGGATCCTTAAAATCTACAACTTCCTCTTTTTCTTTGGATCCTTAAAATTTGTGGCCTCCTTTTTTCCATGGATCCTTAAAATTCACGCTTCCTTCTTTTTTCAGATCCTTAAAATTTTTGGCTTCCTTCTTTTCTACAAATCCTTAAAATGTGGGTCTTCCTTATTTTCTATGGATCCTTAAAATATGTGGTTCCTCATTTTCTGTGGATCCTTAAAATCTATGGCCTCCTTTTCTATGGATCCTTAAGATCTTTGGCTTCCTTCTTTCCACGAATCCTTAAAATCTACATTGCCTTCTTTTTTCCTCATATCCTTAAAATCTATGGCTTCATTATTTTATGTGGGTTCCTAGTTACCCATAGATTCCTCTTTTTCTACATGTCCTAGTTATTTGTGGATTCTACCTTTTCCACGGATCCTGGTTACCCATAAATTCCTCTTTTCCCATGGGTCCTAGTTACCCGTGGATTCCTATTTTTCTATGGGTCCTAGTTACCTACAGATTCCTCTTTTTCTATGGGTATTAGTTTCCCATGGCTTCCTCTTTTCTATGGGTCCTTGTTTCCTCGTGGATTCTTATTTTTTGCATGTCGTAGTTTCCCATTGATTACTCTTTTTCCAAGGGTCTTAATTTCTAGTGGATTCCCCTTTTTCCATGGATCCTAAAAATCCAAGGATTCTTTAAATTTCTCAAATCAAAAATGGATACTCCAAGATGTAATGGGAATTTTACATGTCATCGAGGGTGACCCAGAGGTTAAATTTTATGGCCTCATATTTTTAAACCGAGAAAATGACATGGTGATCTTTAAGTGCTCATAATTTTTGATCTAGGGCACCAAATAAGACAAAATTTATAGCATTTTAAAGGTCTTAAAGAGTAATACCTGATGGAAGTAGTTTTAGGTCGTGAAAATTTATTTAATTGGGCCTAAATTATAAAAAGGAACTCATAGTTATTTCGGTATGAGTACTACAAAACGTTAATCATACCCATGTTAGGTCTAAAAACTTGAATGTTTATTAGTCTTGGGTAGTTGAAGAGGTTCTTGGACTCCTTCATTTTGAATTTCCTCTCTCTCCTCTTCTTCTTCTATATGTGCAACTCCATTTTTTCATTATAACACATCGTCTTCTAAATGTAAGGTTATGTTACCCTTTTTACACCAAGTATTTTGATTACAGACTTCTGTGTTGGTAATATGTAATGCACTTGGTGCCTTCTCCATTACTTGTAATAAACTATGTATATTATAATCAATAATAGTTTTTATTGTGACTCTCTTTTTCCCTTTAATTTTTGTTATTATATTAAATATTTCCTATTATTTTATGGCATGTTGTGTGTGATTTATATTTGTGTGATTTTCATCCTTTATGTCACTTATGTAGATAATTAGAGTTTGGTAAAAATTTCAGGGTTGAATGTGTCTTCTTTTTGACCTCTTGGATTTGCATTTTCCCTCTCATTCTTCATCTCAAGGAGATAATCCACTTCCAGTTTGGTGCATCACCTTATTTTATTCAATATTTCATTTTTCTAAACCTTGGTTCCTTGAAATATTAGATTAGAACTAGTTAGTAATAGAGTGTAGAGTTGGTTAGATTAGTTGTAGTGAAATGGAGTGAAAGGAACCGGTTTTTCACCGGATATTGACCTTAGAGGATACATTTCCCCACACTTTAAAGGTTTTTCCATGTTTAGATGAGGTGTTGATCCTAGCTACAATAAAGGGTGAAACTTTAAGTGACAACAATTTCTAGATATGCCCTGTGGGACAGATTGAATAACTTTACAACTTCATATCATCAAGTTGATGTTTTTTTGATGGTATCCAACCTTTCGAGGAAATTCTCAACACATCTAATGACTCCATTGTTTAAAGAAATACATTCTTTGATTAAAATTCCCATCCCCTTCTCTATTCCACTCATTTTCATGCTTTCATTTCCCTTATGGCTCTCCATAGAGATCTTTCATTCTCTCATTTTAGTTTTAGCCCCTTCATTTGCAGTAGTGGGATGATATCCCTAAAACATCCCTAAAAACCTACCTCTTTTCCATGGAAATGGAGATCAATCTCCTATTGATCACATTCAAGATATAGCCAACCATTGTGTCATTCACAATATTAGAGAAGAGAATATTTTCCTTAGACTTCTTGTTTCATCATTCGAGGTAAAGAAAATTTTTGGCCCCACAATCTATTTCTTCATGGGATTGGCTGGGATAACAACTACACAACCATTTCAAGGAGGATAAATATTTCATTTATCTCATGGAACACCTCAACAAAATACAACGAGCTTTAATGGAGTTTATCTCTGATTTCAATATAAAATTCACAAGGACTTGGCATAGAATTCCTCAAGAATTCATACCCTCACAAGGTATGGATTTTATCAATGGACATTTTATTTAATTTCCTTTGATTTTGATTTGGATGTATTAATTGAATCCTCTGAGGTAGTAATCTTCCTTAAGATTTTTCCATTACATTGCAAGATGATAAGATGCTCATTCAGGCTAGTAAAAGGAGACCCATCCCCATTGCTTCCATTCTTTCCTCGCCATCTCAAATTCTTCCTTCTCCTATATAAAAATGAAACATCCATTGTACCATTCTAAAAATAGGAAACTTAATTTTCTATCCCTTCACTTGTTTCTCTATAAGATTATAACACCCAAAATATTCATGTTCTTTTACAAAGTTCCCTTCCATTTCCACCCAAGGAATTATATAGCCCTCAAAATTATTTTTATAGAACTTTGAGGAATTGTGGTATTTCAAATGATGTCCCAACTCTACTAAACCAAGCTATCCTACAATGTTGGTAGAACAAGATGTTTTCTTTCTTCATGGAAAGGAGGAACTGCATAGATTGGGTTATGTTTTGGAGGATTATCTGAAGCTTCTACAAATGATCACATCATAACTCTTGAGTCAAAATCATATATATGTGTGTGTGTGAAAGAGAGAAAATATATCTAATCAATTATCCATTTTTAATATATAATCTCTAATTAGTTTCACTAAGGAAGACAATTGAATAGTTGAATATTGGTATGACTCATATTGGGAGCATGATAATGTGCACATTGTGGAAAAAGAGGAGTTGAATGAAAAAAATCAAGAAGATGTGACGGATGGTCTAATTGAATATGGGAAGGATGAGAAATTATTTCTCAACACTTGTGACATCCGTAGGTATCGGGGAAGAGAAAAAATTAGATTCAGATGTCTTGGATAAAAAGGAGATTATAGAGATTTTCTTGCTCTCTTTTTGTGGTGAAATCACGAGACATTTCCTTTCCTTCATCTTTGATAGAATATGATGTTGATGAACATGCAAGGGAAGAAATTATACCTCATGTCTAGATCATTTTACAAGAGGAACTTGAAAGTTAGTTTGACATGTCAAACTTTGTACTTGGGGCAGAGAATGTAGAAGATGGAAACCCCCACACCAAAGAGGAAACAAAGTTTTTTAGAATAAGAAAATCAAAGTTTGAATCAATTTATAAGCATCTCCCATGAAGAGGAATGTGTCTCAACTAGATCTATCATTGGATTTGAATGCAAAAAATATGGGAGAATCACAAAGATCGGTTTATTGGTTCCTAAGGTTGTTTTCCCAATAAAATCTTGGCTATTTTGAAGCTAAAAACAAATTTTCCACCAGTCACACACTCACCTTAGGCATGAGGATGAGCTTAAAATGTTCTAAAGGTAAGAGAAAATACCTCTAACCAAATGCATAGCCATCAAATGATATCCTCCCTTATATCAAGTGATGCATTGAATAGGGGGAGTGTGGATCATGTTTGCATTCCCACTAGGTGTTCTTGTTGCCATAATGATCACATGGAAATTTTTTAAAGAATGGAAGCTATTTATCCCAACCTATCTCAGGTTTTGTTTAGCTCATGTGTCTTAGGTTAGATTAGGAGTAGTTTAGGTGTGTTTATTGCAAAAAAAAAAAAAATTTTTGTACATTCTTCATCCTTCCACTAGAAGAATGTATGTTCTTTTCATGTTTGTACATAGTTTTTGTGGGCCCTTTATCATTATTGCAAAGTCAAGTTCGGGGTAGGTTTCAAGGTGAATTATTTTATCTTCAAGATCAACTTTAATCAGATCTCTTCATTCTCTAACCATGGTAGAAGGAAGAGTTATATTTGGGTTTCAGGACAAGATTTTGGTGAATTCTTCAAACTAGGACAAGTTCAAAAATTAGGAAAGTTCAAGGTGATTTTCAGGTGTCAAGATTATTTGTCAAGTTATACGGTGACTCATGCCCAATAAATATAGAAGGCCACTAGTTCATACATTTAGTAGGTAAATATCTCCCAAGAGGTCACCAAAATGCTGTCAAATAATCACTTATGCTTATTTGGAAAACTTGGATAAAAAATGAAGGGAATTCTCATCTTCCTCTTTTTCCATGGATCCTTAAAATCCACGGCGTCCTTCTTTTCCACGGATCCTTAAAATCCATGACTTCCTTATTTTCCATGGATCCTTAAAATCCAAGACTTAATTCTTTTCCATGGATCATTAAAATCTGCAACTCCTTATTTTCCATGGATCCTTAAAAATTAATGGCTTCCTTCTTTTAGTGGATCCATAAAATCCATGGCTTCCTTCTTTTCCATGACCCTTATAAATTCACGACATCTTTCTTTTCCATGATCCTTAATATTTATGGCTTCCTTATTTTCCATGGATCCTTAAAATCTATGGCTTCCTATTTTCTGTGAATCCTTAAAATATGCACCCCTTATTTTCCGTTGATCCTTAAAATATGTGGCTTCTTTCTTTTCTGTGGATCCTTAAAAATTTTGGCTTCCTTCTTTTTATGGAATCCTTAAAATCTATGGCTTCCTCTTTTTCTATGGATCCTTAAAATCCATGGCCTCCTTAAATCTATGGCTTCCTTATTTTCTATGGATCCTTAAAATATGTGGTTTCCTTCTTTTCGTGGATCCTTAAAATTAGCATCTTCTTTTTTTCCATGGATCCTTAATGTGGCTTTCTTATTTTCTGCAGTCCTAGTTACCTATGGATTCCTCTTTTTCTATGGGTCCTAGTTACCCACAGATTCCTATTTTTTTGCTAGGTACTAGTTACCCATGAATTCCTTTTTTCCACGGGACCTAGTTTCCCATGGCTTCCTCTTTTTTTAGGTCCTATTTTTCCATTTCCCATGACTTCTTCTTTTTCATGGGTCCTCCTTTCCCAAATTCCCTTTTTTTTATGGATCCTAAAAATCTACAAAGTCCTCAAATTTATTAGATAAAAAGGGAGACTCAAATATCCAATGGAGAGTTAACATGTCGAGTAGGGATTACCTAGACTTTAAATTTGATGGCCTCGTGGCCACAATGTGTGGATGACGTGGTGATCTTTAAATGCTCATAAATTTTGATCTAGGTCACCAAATGAGACAAAATTTATACTATTGGAAAGGTATTGAAGAGTTCTACATAGCTGAATTAGTTTTAGGTTGAAATTTTTATTTTATTGGGATGACGAATTTGTAAAAGTTACACTCTTTCTCATTTTCAAGTATGGTTATGTAAAAATTGCTAATACCCATATTGGGTTTGTAAACTTGAATGTTGATATGGACTCCTTAATTTCAAATTTCCTCTCTCTCCTCTTCTTCTTATATATACGAAAATAAAATTTTCATTGTAAATATCCTCATATAAATGCAAGGTTATGTTTCCCTTTTGTGTAACCAAGTATTTTGAGTTTCGGACTTGATTATAGTATTATGCATTGTAATCAATGTCTTCTTCATTACTTGTAATAGAGCATGTGCATTATAATCAATAATTTTTTTTTATTGTGGCTCTCTTTATATTCCTTTTAATTTATGTTATTGTATTCATGATTTTCTATTATTTTATGGCATGTTGTGTGTGAGTTATACTTACATGATTTTCATCCTTTATGTCACTTATGCAGAGAATAGTGTTTGGTAAAAATTATATGGTTGAATGTGTCTTCTATATAACCTATTGGATTTGCATTTTATAGCTCATTATTTATATCAAGGAGAGAATCCACTTCTAGTTTGGTGCATCACCTTATTTTATTCAATATTTCATCTTTTTAGACCTGGTTCCTTGGAAATATTATATTAGAACTAGTTAGTAATAGAGTGTAGAGCTAGTTAGATTAGTTACAGTGAACTGGAGTGAAATGAACCAACCTTTTCACCTAGGATTGAACTTATAGGAAATATTATCCCACATGGTTAATGTCTTTCCATGTTTCATTGATGTACTAATCCTAGCTTTAGCAAAGATACAACTTCAAGTGACAAAAACTCACAAGGCTCACATAGTCAATAACTATACAAAGGTTATATCTAAAAACCCATCTAAGTAATGAGAGAGGATTACAAGTCACCATTTTCTAAGCCTGAGGTGTGCATGTTACATAATATGCATGACATCTATAGAGTAATTTCATACTATTGGACCTTTGTCATGTGCCATGTGGTTGTCATTGATGTTAAGTTGTGTTAATGGAAAAAGGAGTCAAATTGGTAAAGTGAGCAAAACTAAAAGATGAAGGTTGATTGGAAGTGTCAGCTCATATAGGCTTTAAGATGATTAAGGATAATTTCTAAGGGACTTAATCAGTTTTTGTGCAAACCACAAACATAAGGAGATACCCACCGAAAGTCTTGAAGAAGTCGCCAAATACTTGGAGAATCTATGGAGCTTTAGAAAAAGTTATGGATAAAGGAATATAGTCACCAAAGCTAAAGGATCCAAAGGATGATCCATGAGTGAGATTGATGAAGCCATGAATATAAAAAAAATCCTCCATTATAAGGAAGTTATTAGCAAATCCACAAATAAAAGGAAAGCCGCGAAGAATCGCGAAATTGCGGAAGACCAGTAAATTCTGCAAGTAAAAGGAATAGAGTCACATACAAAGAATAAAGCCATGAAAATGCCTTGGACAAGGAGAATGGCCATGAGACATTGGGAAAGTTGTGTGAAGCATAGAAGATCCCGAATAGTTAAAAAACACCTAGGAAGGAGAAATTTTGTTGAACAAAGACAAGTGCCATGATACAAAGAAGAAAGTCAAAGGAGCTAAGGAAAGCTGCAAAATGATAAAATATTGACTAGACAAGGGTCAAGACAATCAATTTGATTCAAACATGAACAAGTGAGAGTTAGTTCTCCAAAATTGATGGTGATTCAATTGTCAGGTGATTGTGACTAAGTATACGACTTGACCTTCATGAAGAACAAATAAACTAGTGTTCTTTACACAACATTTAATGCCTATTGACCTTGGGAAATATAGTTGAAATTTTCTATGAGAATCTAAGTTTCAAGGAGAAATAAAATATTGAATAAGAAAATGGCTTGCTCATCTAGGTCATGTTACAAATTCTAAAAAGATGGGAAAATCTATTTTTAGGCACAACTAATAAATTTCTCTTACACATGTATGTAAAATGGTGTAATCAAGCCAAATATAGAAGAAAAAAATCTAGAGTTAGTAGTATGCATTTAATAGTTTGAATCCTCATGCGATAGAGAAGGAAGATACACGACACACAAATTGAAGGAAATAAATGGGTCAATTGATGATATAGTTTGAACTTGGAGTCATTTGAAAAAGTTGCTCAAGTAAGAAAAGAAGTATTCGAGATAAGGAAGATTTGTTCAAGAGAGATAATACAATGCAATCAAGATGAGAAAGAGAAACAAAAGAAAAGAGAGAGGAAAGAGGAGAGAAGACCGATGAAACATTAATTTATCAGATGAGAATGGCATCAGGGTGGAAGATTGAATGAGAAAAAGGGATTGATTCAGATGAGTAGAAGAGAGTGAAAAGAAGAACACAGATTGATACAGAAAGGTGATCATAATCCATTTTACAAGAAATTTTTGTAACTAGATGATCAAAATTTGCATATAAATCAAATCTAAGTTGTAGCTTAGCATTTTCAAGGGTTGTAGCCTCCTTATGGGTAGGTTCTAAAAAGGATCAATTGTCACTTGATTAAATTAGGGGTTGGTGCTCCTTGCAAGTGGGTGTTTGCTAAATTTTCTGAGTGGGTGCTCAGAAGATCTTCGAGTGGGTGCTTGAAGTTGTGAAGTGGGTGCTTTGTAGGTTGAGTGAGTGCTCAACTAAAAATCTTGTAGGATGTGTAATATTCTTGTAATTCCTTCCTTTTTAATGTAAGAAATGGTTTTGTAGTTTTTCTCTTAAAGGGTTTCCCAAGTTATTATTCATGCATTGTGTTATTCTGCATGACATATGTTTGATTGACTGATTATAGTTTTAAATTTGCACATCATTAAAGTGTTTAAATTTCCATTAACATAAAAATTTATAATTTGTACTGATTCACCCCCTCTCGGTTTTGTGATCTCTAACAATTGGTATCGATTGAATCCTTCTTCCATAAGCTTAACATCTTCAAGGAGATCCTCTTTTCACAATCATGGTAGAAAATCAGGCACACACATTTTGTCACTATCAAGATCACCTCTATTCCCTGGAATGAATTTTTCATTCTGGAGAATAAGAATGAAAATATATTTGATGTCACTTGGTTTTGATATCTGGGAATGCATTGAGAAAGGATACAATCCTCCAGCCATGCCTATTAATTCTTCATGAATAAAGCATAATATGAATACAACTCAATAGTAATGAATGTTTTACTATGCATTTTGATTGAGACAGAATTTGTAAAATTCATGCATTGCACAATAGAAAAAGAGATATGGACCAAAATATAGAGTATTTATGAAGGAGATGAAAAATTCAAGATATCAAAGTTACAAACCTATAGAGCTCAGTTTGAGAATCTGAAAATGAAATATGATGAGATCATAGTGGCCTACATGTAGAGAATATATGAAGTCATTAATATGATTAGAGGATTAGGTGAGACACTAGAATCTTTCATAGTCCAAAAGATCTTGAGATCGTGACTAGAAAATATGATGCAAAAGTTTCAACTATAGAAGAAGCCAAAGATATGAAGACTCTCACTATGGATGAATTATAGAGAACTCTTTTAGCATATGAAATGAGGACTGTCGGATCCAAGATTACTAGAAAGAAATATCATCCAAGGTTAAGAAAGAAACCCAGTCAAGTGAGAAGAAGAAGAAGAAGAATCAAGCTTCGAGAATATGAGTTGGATGATGAAAATATTGAAGCAATGTTTGTAAGAAGACTGAAAAGAGGTTCAGGTAAGTATAAAGGAAAACTCCCTTTTAAATGCTTCACATGTGGACAAGTAGGTCACTTTTCTATCAAATTTCCAAATAAAAATGGATAAGCTTAGTCTCAACATTAAGATTAAATTCATAATCAAAGCGAGAGAGACTTGGATATTAAAATAATATAGTAAGAAGAGATTCTTTAAAAACAAGAATAATTTCTATTCAAGAGAAGAATCTAGTGAATTTGATTCAAGCAACTCAGGCAACTCTGAAATTGAAAATGAGGAAGATCATTCAGAATGTTTATTTATGGCCATGGATGCATCTGAAGAATGCAGCTCCAAAGGAAAGAATACAATCAACTTTGAAGACTCTAAAGAAGAAGCTGAAGTAAATCTTGAGGCTGAACTTGTATGTGCTCTTGAAGAACTGAAACTATGTAGAAATAAAAATCAAAAGCTAAGATGTACTTTGAAATATTATGAAGAGAAGATATGCATCTTTGAGAAAAGACAAATCTTAAGAGAAGAAGAAGAGGCTAATGATCTCAAAGAACTTGAGACTCAACTGGAAAATATTTCAAGCTCTTACAAATCAAAGGAAGATGAATGCATTAAACTGAACTCAGAACTAGAGCAACTAAAATCTGAGTTGGAACAAATGAGAATAAGCTAACAAAGTGTATGAAAATCTAGAGAAAAGTTCAAATGTTTTAACTGGTATATTAAGTGGCCAACATGATACAAATGATAAATCTGGAATTAGTTTCAAGGATGAAGGTAAGAAAAAGGAACCTGCAAAGAATGAAGAAACAAGACCGCATCAACTCCAAGAACATCTTCTCTATAAATAAAGAATTTAGAAAATCCTTGAAGAGAAGGAATATTGCTCTCGGAATCACATATGTTATGAGGTACACACATTCTTTCTATGGTTACTGTTATTCATGTAATCAGTTTAGACATAAGGATGTTAAGTGTAGAAAATTATCTAGAAGAAACTTTGGTCCATCTTACATTAGATTGAGCTACAATGATGTTCATCACCATTATCAAAAGAAGAGTCATGTGGTTTAAAAACAAACAACCACCTAAGCAAAATAAGTGGGTATACATTGCAAAGAAAGATGAGAACAAGAGAAAAGAGTTATGCTCAATAGTACATACTTTGCATTTCATGTACAAAACAAAGATAAATTTTGGTATTTAGATAGCGGATACTCAAGCCATATGATAGGTGACAAAATTAAGTTCATTACTTTGTCTAACAATGCATCAGGTGTTGTGAGATTTGGTGATAACAACTCAACAAACATAGTTGGGAAAGGAAATCTGATTTTAGATAATGGAAAAACCATAACTGAATTTTTTTTATATGTTGAAGGTCTTAAAAACAATATGCTGAGTGTAATTAAAATGTGCAAAAGTAGATATAATGTTATATTCCATGACAAGGGTTGTGATATTATCAATGGCAAGATAGGAAGAAAGTTGCAATCCAAGCGGAAAAAGAAAAACATGTATGTTCTCAATGAGATAAACAATGAAAAATGCTTCACAAGTAAGATTGATCACAGTTGTTGTGGCACAAGAGATTGGGGCATGTGAGTTTTGAAAATATGGTAAAATTGAGTGCAAAAGGTTGTGTCAAACATATGCCAAAGATTTTGAAACACTGTAGATACTCTATGTAAGGATTTTTACATGGAAAAAAAAAAGGAGATCATTCAAATCAAAATAATATTCTACAACCATACCTCTAGAGTTGATTCATACATATCTCTACGGACCCACCAAAACTAAAGGTATAAATGGTGAGGTATATTTTATGCTTCTAATAGATGATTACACTAGGATGACATGGGTAGCATGTTTAAAAAAAAATCAAAAGCCTTAGATAGATTCAAGAAATTCAAGGCACTAGTAGAGAATGAGAAGAAAAAAATATCAAATGCTTAAGATCAGATAGAGGTGGAGAATTTTGGTCAAATGAGTTTGATGAATTTTGTGAAGAACATGGAATTAGAAGAAAATTCTCAACCACAAGGACACCTCAACAAAATGGCATTATTGAGAGGAAGAATAGGATTGTGCAAGAAATGGAAAGGACTATGCTAAATGAATCCAAACTCTCATAAAGGTATTGGAGTGAATTAGTTTACACCGTGGTCAATATTTTGAATAGAGCTCAACTAAGAATAAATAGTGACAAAACTCCCTATGAAATGTGGAAGAAGAGACCAGAAAATGTAAAGCACATAAGAGTATTTGGAAGCAAATGCTATATCAAAAGAGATGAAGACAATTTGGGAAAAATTGACTCAAGATGTGATGAAGGCATATTCCTTGGTTACTCAACGGTCAATGCGGCTTACAAGTGCTACAATAAGCGGTTGTAGAAGATTATTGAAAACCAATGTGAAGGTGTATGAAAAAATATGCCAAAGTCAGCACCCAACACAGAGACAATCATGAGGAACAAGAAGATGATGATGAAATGGATAGTCCACGTGAAGAAGCAAATGAAGAGGAAGAAAGGCTAGACACTAAGGCACCTTCTAGAAATTCAAGAAGGACCATCCTGCAAATTAGATCATTAGAAACAAATATGGTGGAATTCTCACAAGAAAAAGGATAAGAGTAGCTGAAACCATGAAGACATAGCTCTCCTATCAATGATAGAACCCAAGAATGTTATGGAAGTAAGGATCAACATTGGGTAGACATCATGAATGAAGAACTGGATCAGATTGAAAAGAATGAAACATGGGAATTGGTACCTAGACCATGGAAAAAATGTGATTAGAACTAAATGGGTATTCAAAAACAAATTGAATAAAAATGAGAAGTGACAAGAAATAAGGCAAGGCTTGCAAAGGATACGCGCAATGGAAGGAATAGATTTTGATGAGACATTTGCACCGGTGGCAAGAATGGAAGCAATAAGACTGTTCCTAGCTTACATGGCATACAAGAAGATCAGAGTATTCCAGATGGATGTGAAATCAGCCTTCCTAAATGGTTTCCTAAATGAAGAGGTATATATTGAACAACCTAATGGATTTTCACTAACTAAAGATAAGGATTATGTGTGTAGGTTGAAGAAAGCTTTGTATGGATTAAAACAAGCTCCCAGAGCTTGGTACAATAGATTGGATTCATACCTCATTGAGAAAGGATTCAGAAAAGGTGTTGCAGACAACAATCTCTACATCAAGGAAGAAGGATACCACTTGCTAATTGTCATTGTGTATGTAGATGATATCATATTTGGTGGAGACCATGATAAGATGACATATGAATTTGTTGATATGATGAAAGAAGAATTTGAAATGTCTATGCTTGGAGATCTTTCATTCTTTCTAGGTTTACAGATCAATCAAACAGATCAAGGTATATTCATATCCCAGACTAAGTATATCAAGGAGATGCTTGAAAAGATTTAGAATGGAAGACTGTAGACCGATTGGGACACCAATGGAAGTTGGATGCAAGATGAGAAGAGATGATGACACACCAAAAGTAGACAAAACATTATACAGATCCATGATAGGAAGTCTACTCTACTCCACCGCATCAAGACCAACATCATGCAGGTGGTAGGCCTTGTTGGAAGATTTCAAGAATATCCAAGGGAAACACACCTCAAGGTGGTCAAAATTTTGAGATACCTCATGGGAAAATTGAATATGGATTATGGTAATCTAAGAGCAATGAATTTAGCATAAAAGCATATATAGATGCATATTTGGCAGGAAGTGTTGATGACAGGAAGAGTACAAGCGGCAGAGAATTCTTTGTTGGAAATTATTTAGCCTCCTGGTTGACAAGAAGCAGTCATCAATGGAAATCTCAACATGTGAAGCAGAGTATATAGTGTCGTAATGTGTTGTACTCAAGTACTCTAGATGAAGCAAACATTGGAAGATTACAAAGTAAAATTTGAAAATCCAATCCCTTTGTTGTGTGATAGTATAAGTGCAATAAGTGTCTCTAAGAATCTAGTGTTCCACTCAAAGACCAATCACGTTCCTATCATATATCACTTCTTGAGGGAATAAGTGAATGAAAGGAAGATTATTCTAGAATATGTGAGCACTAAAGAGGAAATTACGTAGATATAATGACCAAGCCACTACCAAAAGCAACATTTGAGCACTTAAGGAATGAATTGGGGTCATTCTTGATCCCACCATTAACTAGAAGGTGTGTAGAAAAGGAAAGGGAGCATTCTCAGAAATATCATCTCCTAAATAGTGCCAAAGTGAGGGGGAGCTAGTCTTCTAGCTCATTTTTATCAAAGTATGCATCACCTCGGGGGAAAGTTGTTGTGGACACACCAAGATAGATGGATTAGAAGCATAAGCCTAGGGGGTTCTTGAGGTAAGAACATGTTTTATCTAGCTATATGCGGCCTAGTTGGCCCTTTGTCATTGTTTTCAAAGGGGAGAGAAGTTGATGAAATTCAGAAACCAACTGAATAAAGTCAAAAGGGTGAGAGAAATTGAAGTGTTGTAGTAATATAGCTAAAGGAGAGAAAATGGATATGAGAAACCATCCTGTTACATTAAAAGGGGGAGAAATGTTGTGATATATAAGGGGAGAGATGATGGAACCAGCCAAGTCATATACACAGTGAGTAAAGATGAAAATAGAAATCAGTATGCAAGTATTTTTCCATCAAAAGGTTTCTGAAGGTTGGAATGTTGTCATCAATGACAAAAGGGGGAGATTTTGGACCTTTTTCATGTGTCATATGTGTTTTCATTGATGTCAAGATGGACTAGTTGATGTCAAGTTGTGTTGATGGAAAAAGGAGTCAAATTGGTAAAGTGAGCAAGCTGAAAAGATGAAGGTTGATTGGTAGTGTTAGCTCATAGAGGCTTCAAGATGATTAAGGATAAGTTCTAAGGGACTTAATCATTTTTGTGGAAACCTCGACATAAAGAGATAGCCACCAAAGTCTTGAAGAAGTTTCTCAAGACTTGCAGCAGAAAGCCATGGAGATTTAGAAAAGCCATGGATAAAGGAATGTAGTCACCAAAGCTAAAGGAGGCAAAAGATGAGCCATGAGTGAGATTGATGAAGTTGTGGATGTAAAGGTAAAGCCACTAGTATAAGGAAGTTAGAAGAAAAGTTGTGAAGAATCTGTGAAAACCGTGGAAGAATGTAAAAGCTGCAAGTAAAAGGAATAGAGTCACATACAAAGAACAAAGCCACGGAAAGTCATTGGATAAGGAGAATGGCTGCGAGACATTGGGAAAGCTACGTGAAGCATAGAAGATCCGTGGATAGCTAAAAAGTCACCAAGGAATGAGAAATGTCGTTGAACAAATACAAATGCCATGATACAAAGAAGAAATTTAGAGGAGCCAAGGAAAGACATGAAATGATAGAATATTGATTAGAAAGGGTCGAAGACAATCAATTTGATTCAAACATAAACAAGTGAGATTTGGTTCTCCAAAATTGATGGTGATTCATTGTCAGGTGATTGTGGCTAAGTATACGACCTAATCTTCATGAAGAAAAAAGAAAAATATTGTTCCAACTACCAACATTTAATGCTTATTGACCTTGGGAAATATAATTGAAATTTTCTATGAGAATTCGAGTTTCAAGGATAAATAAAAGATTGAAGAAGAAAACAGCTTGCTCATCTGGGTCACGTTGCAAATTATAAAAAGATGGGAAAATATATTTTTAGGCACAACTAATAAATTGCTCTTGCACATGCATGGAAAGTGGTGTAATCAAGCCTAATATAGAAGAAAAAAATATGGAGTTAGTTGTATGCATTTAAAAGTCTGAATTCTCAAGTGATAGAGAAGGAAGATACCCACACACAAATCGAAGGAAAGAAATGGGTCAATTGATGATATAGTTTGAACTTGTAGTCATTTGGAAAAGTTTCTCAAGTAAGAAAATAAGTAATCGAGCTAAGGAAGAGTTTTTCAAGAGAGATAATAGATGCAATCAAGTTGAGAAAGAGAAACAAAAGAAAAGAGAGAGAGAAGAGGAGAGCAGACCTATGAAACATTGATTTATCAGATGAGAATGGAATCAAGGTGAAAGATTGAATGAGAAAAAGGGATTGATTCAGATGAGCATAAGAGAGTGAAAAGAAGAACAAAAACTAATACAGAAAGGTGATCATAATCCATTGTACAAGAAATTATTGTAACTAGATGATCAAAATTTGCATGTAAATCAAGTCTAAGTTGTAGCTTAGCATTTTTAGGGGTTGTAGCCTCCTTGTGGGTAGGTTCCTACAAAATATCAGTTGTAGCTGATTAAATTAGGGGTTGGTGCTCCTTGTAAGTGGGTGTTTGCTAAATTTGATGTGCAGTGATTAGAAAATCTTCAAGTGGGTGCTTGAAGTCGTGAAGGGGTGCTTCACAGTTGAGTGGGTACTCGACTAAAAATCTTGTAGGATGTGTAATATTCTTGCAAGTCCTTGCTTTGTGTAATATAAGAAATGGTTTTGGTGGGTTTTTCTCCTAAAGGGTTTCCCACTTTAATCTCGTCCCACCGTGTTATTCTACATGACATATGTTTGATTAACTACTTATAGTTTTAAAGTTACACATCATTAAAGTGTTCAAATTTGGCATTAAGATAAAAATTTCTAATTGTCTTGACTCATCCCCCTCTCGAAGCTTGTGATCTTTAACACATACCTCCCAAACAACATAAGTGGATTTTAGTCCACGAGAGACTCCACCTCCTAAATCGTACTTAACTTGAGCAACATGGCCAACTGTTCAACCTCCTCACTCCTCACGTACACTTTAATATTACCCACTAGGGTAAATAATGTAAGGTAATTGTTGTCGAAATTAGCACCCCTATGTTATTTTACACAACTCGTTAGAGTTCCAAACTCAAGCGGCTACATTCTTGAAGACCTAAATAATTTCAATATGAAATTGTAGTTTTGTGGCATAATAAAATGTGCATCAAAAGCCTTAATGTATTTTGAACATTTGATTTGGATAATTGCATTTACAAGTATGAAATTTTCTAGGAAGGAAGTCAGTGGAAGGATGGTTGTAAAAGTTAGTGTTCCATGATTTTACCTATAAGATTCATGAAACAAAGAAGTTTTAGTATTTTATAACAATGGTGAAGATAGTTAGTGCTTCACGGTGAAAAAAACATGGGTTCTCGCTCAGGATAGGCCACAATGTAAAATAAATATTTCATACAGTCTCTAAAAGAAAGATAAATATGTAATGGAATGATTAAGGTTAGAATCCATGAGACACTAACATAGTGTCCCATGGATTTCCAAATGCAATGTTATGTGGAACTTGAAATTTCATGAACAAAGAGACATGGTTGCGGTTGAAAATGTTGTGCAACAAAAATGGAAATATTTTTGACAAAGTGGGAACGTCAAATGCATAAATATGGGAGATTTTCAAAGAATTTGTACTAATTTTGCACATTAACAGAACACAACACCACACACTACACATCATTGACATAACATTACAACACAACATGATATGCATAGATATCATGTAAGGGGTGATGCACATTACAATTAATCACAATTTACATAACAATATACACTTTCCACATAATGCACTAATGGCATAAGTATGTTATAATAGGGGTCATAAGATCATCATATGCCCTAATTCATGAGGAAAACACATTACTACATATTATAAATCAACACAAGTACAATATAGGTGGTATACCATTACTACACATACATATTCCATTAGGCGGTACATTTTCTTATATACAGATGGGTGGTACACATCAAACAATGGGGTAAAATGATCTTACAACACATCCAAGTTTCACAACAAAACACGTTTCATGAAATGGATATATAGAACATGCACACTATAAGTTAAATTCACAAATTTATTCTTGTCATAAACACTTTGATAACTCACAAATCTACACCAAGTGGTTATTACCACTATAGGAACATACATAACACCATGACACCATTGTGAACAATGAAACATGACATAACATAATGTGTTCATCTCATAAACAATATCCACATCACAAATACATACCATAGGTTTGAGACTATAAACCTCTTCTTTGATGTCAAATGTAACACCCACAATAGTAACACGACTAAAAAGGAATAATTTTTTAACTTATCAATAACACTTACATTATCACTTGGGCCCAAATAACAACAACACAATGCTTGAACCAAAACACGACATGCATCACTTCGCATGTATCTCCAAAACAAGGAGATGATGATGCCAACCAAACATTAGAAAGGAAAAGTATAATACCTCCAAGCCATAAAATAGATTGTTAAGGTGAAATGGTGCCAATACTTCCACTAAGGGAGAGAGAGATACAAAGAGAGAAAGTGATCGTTTATTCAAAAATTCAATTACATTTTTCTTTTTCAATTCTAGAGAGAGGGTAAGGAAAAGAGAAATACTAAGAGACATTTCTTTTTCTATTCACAATATCGTAAAAATTTACATTTCGTATCCATTTTCATTTAATTTCAAATCCATCTAAATTTTTAGTCTATTTACATTTTCAAGACCAACCATAATTTCATAGTTATTTATAGAGAAAAAGAAGAGAGAGGATAGAGAAATGTCATAAATTTAAAAATACATTCATACAAAGTAATTATTTAAACAATAATATACACAAAGTATTGTGACGATATGTAAAAGGTTTCATGAGTAGTTACTTGTCAAACGGGAGCCTTAGAAGGATTTTCCAACTAAAGTTGTTTGCAAAATTGACTTAAAAGGATAACTACTTACAAACGGGGTCCTCGTAAACACTCATTTTATGTTCCGCACTAACTTTATTGATTCGTACTTACTACCCTATATACAAAGAACTCATCATATTTAATGGAATTCAATTAATACAAGCAAGACTTAAGTTACAAAGGCAACTCCGAGGATGATTATCGTAAATGCATCAAAAAATCTTGTTGCAAAATGACCAGTGGGATCTGAAACCCACTTGCAAAACTAACTCCTGAAAGCATTTTTGTAGAACTAAAAGTTGGTTTCAATTCTCCTATTGGAATTCTAGAGGTAAGTGGTGGTGGTTTTAATTTCCACCCAAACGAAGTGGAAACCATAAGCTAAAAGCGATCATGTTTTCTTAAAATGGAAACATCACCACAAGTGACTAAAATGCTAAAAGGGATTCAAATATTGTCTCTTTAAGGCATAAAATTGAGGTCATCATGTTTGTAAGGCCATTCAAAGTGTTCTAGGTCGACATGGATCATGTTAGAGGTTTCGGTTGGTAAAATAGTTTAGTCTATCGCTCCATGCATGCGGTTTTCGAGGTCAATTTTTTTTATGTTTTAAAAAAAAATCGGGCGGGAGGTAAAGTTGTATCGTTCATTCCACTTGAATTTTCTATTAATCGAACATATTGAAATACAAAATCAAGGAACGATGAAGTATGTATTTTAGTACGAGAGGAAAGGATATCCACACCTATTTTTTGCATATGTTTTAACCGTTACATCGATGAGACCACATTTCTTCTCGGAATTTTGTCAAACAGTTCACGAATTTCCTATGCTTTTATGTTGTCATTCATGTATTCCAAGGCTTTTGCAACTACAACATTTGAAAAAGATCCTCTATCCTCTATCCTCTATGTATTTGACATATTCTCATACCCTATTCCAGAGATTCTATGGAGACGTAGTTAAAAGGATTGAAACTTCATTTTTGTAAGGCATTTTTGACACACACAGAGCCACACTTTTGTGAAAACTAGGTGCACAAACACACTAGAAATAGGAAAATTCATCCTTACAAATTCCACATGTTTGAACTATACTGGAAAGGGTAAATTAAGAAAAGGCGCTTACAACAAACATGTACTCCTCACAAGGCATTTAGTCAAATAGTTCACATGCCTAGCGCGTGCTCCCACATTTCAATGCTGAAGTAAAAAAACATACTATTCTAATACTAATCACTGCCAATCTCAATATAACAACATTATGTGCCCAACCAGTTAGGGAAGGTGTTGGTCAAAGGTTGTGGAGCCAGGATTTACACATGTCAATTGTATTGCTTACAAGTTTTTAAACAAACTCATTTTTGCACATCCTGAAATCATTGCAGTCCATAGACCACATTTCTTTCAGAAATTTTTAAACATCTCACATGCTTCCACATTTTACGTATACATCTACTAGGGCACTAGCAACTAAAATATATAATGAAAATCCTCTCTACAATGCTTCGGAAGATGTCAACAATCATTTTCAAAAATCCTATTTGGCGCGGCTTGGGAGGATGTTGGAAAATGTAAACTAATCAGGTTGTAAACTTGTCCAGTAGAGTACCTGTAATCTACAAAATTTAGCAAAATTCCTTCTATCCTTAATGCTTTGGTAGACGTTCAAACCCTATTCTGAATCTCCCATTGTGGCACAGGCTAAGGTTATGGAGTTTTTCTTTACGCTTGCTCATTACATTTGCTAGTAAGTTTCTAAATTCTTTTCAACAAATCCACTTTGTGTATTACATGCAACCATGGTGTCCAATGAAACCATATTTCTTTCAGGCATTTGCAAAACAATTCACGTGCATTGTCTTGCATTCATGCCTCCTAATACTTGCACCTGCAACATCTGGTAAAAACCTCTCGTTGGGATGATGGATGCCCGTATCCTCTTTCAAACTCCTCCCCCATGTCTCCTCCTTCCACCATCATCACTCCACTGCTAAAATCCATTTCTCTTTTTTATTTTTATTTTATTTTTTCTATTTTATTTTATTTACTTTAAATTTGTAAATTTCCAAGCGTTGTTTTTTTTTTTGGTTAATTTTTGTTTAATTTATTTATAAGTTTATTTATTTTATTTTGTTAGTTTAAATAATATTGTATTATATTTATAATTTAAATATTATATACACAAAGACGATAATAATAATAATAATAATATCCTATCAATGTAAAAAAGAACAAAAACAAAAACTCAAGGATGTAATCAGTATATGATTTAGTTGATACACTCGTGAAAAAACGACCGAAATACACTAAACAACCCCTAAGCTCAATGAATTCCTTAAACGTCACCTGTAATTGTTCAAGCATTTGGCGAGATGAGATCACATACCAACTAGCCATGTGTGATAAATGGGACCTAGACTTCACTAGCCGGTGTAAATGAGTGGGAATTATAGGTGGATAATGATAATATCCAAAATAGTTGAAGTGATGATATCCTCGTAGGGGAGTTGCCATCAATGGATATGTAGGCATACTCCAAATTACAAATGTGTGATGGATATGAAAATGAAATAGCATATCCATATATTATAACACAGTATAATCTACAAACAAACATATGAGGTCTGGTAGAAACTCATCCCAAAAGGGTTTCTTGACAAAGAGAAGAGTAATGTATAACATGAATGTATCATCAACACAAGAAGTAGGAGTAGAAGATGCCTCACACAATGACTGTGGATCGAAGCAAATGTAATGAAATTAGGTGGAACACCATGGAACTATGAACATGTCTCCTGGTGTCTAATGGATCTCCAATGGTGGGAGAGTCAAGAGGAGATTCAACATTCTTTGAAAGGTGATTAGGAGAGGGAGGAGATGTATCCTCATCAATACTCACATCATCAAAACTAGAAGAACAATCCTCATCATTAGGAATATGAATAGGTGAATCTGTATCAATAAACTATCATCACATGAAATGGGGGTGGAAACAACAATCTTTGAAGAGTCTCCAAATAAGATTTGAGGAATACTCTAAACATTCCTAGGACATAACACCAATGATGGTGGAAATGCATGGAAATATACATTAACAAGAAACCAAGAACCATGTCACATGAGTTGACCCAATCATCGAGTTAATCTGGGTCACTGGGGTAGGTACTTGTCCATAAAAAATGGATAAAGGTCATCTTGAATGAGAAAATGTTCCATGTTCAAACACCATGGTGCGTAATTATCCCTACCAAGAATAAGAGGAAGAGGTTGTGATGCAAATCAGACCCTATAAAGCATAAGTCTTCATAACATGTATTTCATCATTTATCTACAAATGAGAGCAATTAGTGCAATTAAGTCACAAAAGTGAAAAATTCACACTCAAATGGACATCAAACTACACCAAAAATGAATCCAAGGAATGTGAAAAAGAGACGAGTGGTATGATTACAATAAGTTACAAAAAAACTCAAAATAGAAAAATGTCGGACTTAGCCAAAATGCATCTCGCATATTATTACAACCCCCTAAAATTTTGTTTTTAACCCCCAATTTGGCACTTTATAATTTCATTTTTATTACAAAATAAACAAGACCATTAGTTCGAACATAAAACACCATACACTTTTGAACAAAATTTCACTCAATTTCGAGTTCTTGGTCAAAATTTATAGTGATTATAATTTCTCATATTAATGGCTCAATTTAATTAAATTTGCACACAATTAAAATGCTTTAAGGGGAAAAAGGAAAATATAGCCTCACATAATATCATTGCGAATCAAACATGATACATCTCTAATAAAAATACTAAACCTTAACCAAGCCTTCTATCTAACCATATGTGCAACTCGGATGGAAAATATCCATAAAATGGCAAAATGATAATATATATACATTATTTAACACGTTAATTTTAACTTAGGGTAGAATATTAATGTTTGATTTAAAACTCAGTTATTACTGAGATGGATGGAACCTCCATAAACAAAATTACAAATATGAACAAATTTATTTTTAAACTCATCCAATTACCCACCAAAGGGAGTGCACAACTTGCATGGAGGAGGCCAACTAACAATGGCCATGCTCAAGAAGGAATGCAACTCTATATTTTGTAGAATAACATCCCAATATGAGGTTTTTACTAAAAAAATGCTTCCTAAGTCCAAATATGGTGCCCTAATTCTATTTTAACATAAATATGGAGCGACAACAATTGAAAATTGCACCCATGTTTGCAACAATGGCTCCCAAGTAGAAAAATGGTGCCCTGGTGGGTTGGGGATGTAATAATGGCATTTAAGCTATGTTGGGAACCACAAGAGAATAAAATACATAAAACTACAAGTATTTCCTCCACAACCAACAAGAAGAAACTTTAGATTTTAGGAAAAAACCTTTAAAATTTTACAATAGCCCAAATCACGAGTTTTTTGCTATAATATTTTAAACACCCCGATTTTTGTAAACTCTCATAAAAATTAAGAAAACTTTACACATAACCTTTAACACGATTAATGAAAACTAATATTTCAAAATAAAACTTACAATACATAAGCATATACCGACATGCTCGATACCATATCAAAGTGTGTGAGGATTTTAGCTTGACGAATGCACTAAATAGTTACATGAATCAAGAAATCTATAAGGAATATGCAATATGAATTTAAATCATAGTCACTCAACACATGAACTCAATCAATAATCTGATCAATTGTATTCATCCAATAACCTTGAAAATCTCACAAAAGAGGTATACATATAGGAGAGTAAATGTGTAACTCCTCCTAGTATAGTGGAAATCATTCCATGAATAGGAAAGGAAGTTGCAATCCTGCAATAGCTAATCAACTAATCAACCAATCTAATGTAAATCCTATGACAAATTAATCTAATAATGAAAGTTAAGTAACTCATATGACATACAATTCACATAGATATGACACATGTCACTCAAGTATGACATATGATACCTAAGAAAGCTTACACATGAGATTAGAGATACTCCATATGTGTAGGAAACATTCCAAGTATATAAAAAATAAAGTAAACTATTATCCTACACTAATAGTGCTATGTGGGGTTACAAAAGGTATTAAAGTGGCTAAGTTATTCATAGGTAGTCCTTCCTTTATTCTTACATTTAAAAGGTAAGATATCAAAGTTTTGAATGAATTTTATACTCGGTCTTCTTCCTTCATGGGGTGCTTTGGTACTTCATTTTTATTCTCTCTCTCATTTATTTTTTGTTTGGTCACATACACCTACAACTCCAATTATCCTTAGAAAAATTGGGGAATGATTACCCTCAATCCTTTAGCAAGTTCAAAAATGCAAATATTTAAGTACAAGCAAAGCACAAAAGCTTCACCCTCCACTAAACAAATAGGTGTATTCCGTCCTTGTTTGAATTTCTCTATTTCATTTTTATGCAAATGCAAATTTTTCATGTTACATTTTACATTTGAGTTAAATTTCAATTTTTTACCATGGGCATTGACTACACTTTGTGTTGTAGGTTTCATCATGGAGCATGCCAATACCAAGCACAAATGGAATATGAAAAACAATATTAGAAAAATTTCCAAAGTGTGTCTACACACTCAGGTATATTTTTCTTTAAGTATGTAATTTTCATTTCATACTTAAAGGGGGAAATATAGACACTAAAATTTTGAAATTTACTCTTTGACACTATTGGTTTTGATAATGCATTCTTGTTAAGGTAAACACAACCTTTATGTTCTTGCTTAATACATCCTAAGGTCTCTTGTCTAGCTTATGTATCCTTTCACATTGATTTTCCAAGATATTATGGGATTACAATACATAACATCCATATATTGATTTAATCCAATAAGATGTAAGCTTCATTCAACATGTTTTTCATCCTGTTCAATTTTGTAAACTTTGGTCATGAATTTATATCCGGTTTTGACTCATTTGTATAGTTTTCACCAAAATATCATCCATCTTTTTTTACAGTTCTAAAATCTTTGATAGGTCATTTACTCTCTCTGGGTTTTCCTTTCTTCAATAATTCATCTTTGGAATTGTTAGTGTAGGTTATTATTTATTTATTAGGATAATTCTTACACTTGTGTTAGCCCTACACTTTTGGGTTAGCTTGCTTAGGTGTACTAGTTGTGTGGAGTTAGCTTACTAGTTGTGTTGAGTTAGCTTCTCGCTTATGTGGAGTTAACTTATTAGTCTTGTGGAGTTAACGTAACTACCAATATCGCTTAGTGGGAGTTCTTCACCATTGATTTAGGTTGTAGTTACACTTCTCTCCTCCTATATGTGCATCTTTCTCATTGATTAATTCAAGTTATTGTATTGTAATGTATTGAGCATTATGGATTATGATGGATTTCCATATATGGTATTTTAGCTCTTGTGTTTTGTAAATCTAATGTGGTGTGTTATTATCATCTGAGATCGCAGCTTGGAACAATCTTCTTATTATTCGTTTCATGGTATCGAGGTATAGATGATGTAGATATCTATCTATAATTTTTTTGCAAGCAAACGGTTTTTATATTCATATATTTTGGAATTTGTTAGCACTTTGTTGTAGTGTCCATTTTTACACAAAATAGAGGGCTCTATTGGATTTAGAAGGTGGAAAACCCCATAAATAGTGGTAAACTTGTCCATTGAAGGATACAATTTATTTTTAGTTTGTTTTGGTTTTGCAGAGGCGGACACAGACACGTATAGATCCGCTTGGAAATTTGTGCCAAGGGAATAAATCTTTACTGGGAAGTAGAAAATCCAGAAAAATGCTTTCTAGGTTTTTTTGTTCAGTATTGGGTTCTTCTCTTCCACTTTCTGACATTCTTTTTGGCGAAAATTTGTGCATCTTCCAAATTTGTGCCAGGGGAAGAAATCTTTGTCGGGAAGTGGAAAATCCGAGAAAAAATAGTTTCTTGGTTTTTTCGGGTTTTTATGTTCGGCAATTTGGATTTTTTTCTTCCACTTTTTAGTATTCATATTTAGCGAGAATCTGGACATCTTCCAAATTTGTGCCTAGGGAAATCAGTACAGGAAGTAGAAAACCTAGAAAAATGGTTTCTGGGTTTTCTCGATTTTACATTCGGTAATGGGTTTTTTTCTTCCACTTCTTAGAGTTTCTATTTGATGGGGAAGAGGAAATATTTGATATCTGTGTCATGGAGAAATTTGTGCCAGGAAGGAAGAAAGTCCAAAGAAACACTTTTTGGTTTTTTCTAGATTTTTTGCATTTGGTAATGGGGTTTTTCTTCGTTTGATAGGGAAGAGGAAATCTTTAATATCCGTGCCATGGGAAATCTTTTCTTGGGAGGCGAAAAGTCCAAAGAAATGTTGTCTATGTTTTTATTCCACTTTGTAGATTTCATGTGTGTGGATGATTTGAAGATCTTGTAGGTCTATGCTACCCTTGGGGATTTTAGAAATTCATGTTGTGAAGCAAAAAATATGGAAAAACCATTTCTGGGTTTTTCATGTTTAGGTTTGGTTTTTTCTATACTTCTTTTTGCAGATATAAAATTGGAAAAAAATCCAAAAATAAATCGAAGACTGCAAGGCATTTTATTTATTTTTGTTAAATCACAAACTTGATAAATTTGTATCTTTTGATCAAGAACTCGGATTTGAGTGCCATTTTTTCAAAATTGATTTTTGTTTCACATTTTTCCACTAGAATTGATTATTTTGAGAAATAAGCTAAAAATTTAAAGTGTCATATTTGTAACACACACTCAATTATAAAGTGAAACCATTTATATCTCTCTTATTTGTTAAGAAAATATCTTAACAAATAAGAGAGATATAAATGGTTGCACTTTATAATTGAGTGTTAACAATCTCTCTTGTGGGGAGCTATTCGGTAAATCTCGAAGTGTCGGTTTTCGGTGTTCGAGTAGTTGATTTTGGGCAACTCATATAGATATGTAGTGTCACTCTACCCATTCAACAATATGGGAGGGTGTGGTGTTGATATTGCTTCTTCAGGTTTCATGTCTTTGCCTTGTTACCTTTGGCTTTTCTTGGATAGTGACACTCCTATTTATTTGGATTGTGTGTCCTTGCCTTGGTTATTGTTCTTGGATCATGGCACACCTATTTATAGTAGTTGATATTTCTTCTTTGGGTTTTGTGTCCTTGCCTTGTTACTTTGGTTTTTCTTGGATCGTGGTACTCCAATTTATTTAGATCTCATGTCCTTTCTTTGTTGTCTTGGTTGTTCTTGGATCATGGCACATCTATTTGTAAAGTGATCAATTATATTTGGTATTTTTTGTGCACTTCTGACATCACTCTATTAATAGTCTCCTTGGTATGGAGCTATTCTGGTGAAGCCCAGTGTTAGTTTTTTTTAGTTATATGATCAAGTAGTGGATTCAGACCACAATGCACGCCAAACTTCTTCAACATTGTATGAATTTTGGAGCTGAACTTATTGGGATGCCTTACAACTAGATTTTCTCTCTCTACTTTGTTATTAATAGTTTTGGGTACCTTTCGGTGTCCATTTTTCCTAGTTATTATATGTGGGTACCTCATCAGGCCTTGTTGTCGAGACCCACCTTTTTTCTTCCCACCTAATCTATGCTTATGGGGGTGTTAGTGTAGGTTATTATTTATCCTTTTATTTATTTATTAGGATAATTCTTACACTTGTGTTATCCCTACACTTGTTGGGTTAGCTTGCTTAGGTGTACTAGTTGTGTGGAGTTAGCTTACTAGTTGTGGTGAGTTAGCTTCTCAGTTATGTGGAGTTAACTTATTAGTCTTGTGGAGTTAACGTAACTACCAAGATCGATTAGAGGAGTTATTCACCACCGATTTAGGTAGTAGTTGCACTTCTCTCCTCCTATATGTACATCTTTTCATTGATTAATTAAGTTATTTTATTGTAATGTATTGAGCATTAAGGATTATGATGGATTTCCATAAATGGTATTTTAGCTCTTCTATTTTTAAATCTAATGTGGTGTGTTATTATCATATGAAATTGTGGCTTAGAACAATCTTCTTATCGTTCCTTTCAGAAACCTATATAAGCAAGCTAACACAACCACATTCAAGAACCTATAAATATTATGACACGACATTGATACACTCACTTCCAACACTTGCAAAGTTCATCTAAGTCCCCCTAAATCTCAAAAAGGCAAATCCACATTCATTAGAGAATAAATCACTAACAATTTAAATCTTCTTACCAAGTCAAGGAAACAATATTCATCATCTATAGGAACTCAAACATTCCCTCTTCAAGTGTTTTAGGAAGATCTAAACTCAACTCAAGCATTGTTAAAGGAGTTTTGAAATCTAGTTACATTCATTCATATATCACATGTTCCGTGGAGAGAAACATGTGATTTAGTTCCTATTCATAGTAGTGTCAATGTCATCGGTGGTGCATGGGTTCCCATGACTCAACTAATTTTTATTTTACATGGTTTTCCATCCATGGTTAGGGTTTGAGATCTAATTAAAAATATTCAGAGGGCTTTGTTGCATGAAAACAACTAGGGTTTGATACGAGAGTCATTTACGTGATGGTCTTATCATAGTTTCTGGTCCTTCCCCAGGTCATTTTCTAGTCCCAGTTCTAGAAATGAATAATCATCAGTCTCGATCTCCTAGTTGCAGCAGTTTCCATACCTAAAACTTCCTAGATCCATCTGTAAACAACTAAGTGCACTCATCCTTTTTTTTTCCAATTTTCAATTCTTTTTTTTTATATTAGTTACAACTATTAATATTTTTTTCTAAAATCGGTAAACTAATTTTATAATTTAACTAGTTAGAATAATCTCATGTAGCTTCCTTACATCCTTTAGTGTACTTAATCCACTAATTAGTAGATTTCAACATAATATAATAAGAGTGTAAACATCATTTGCCCAATATTTAAGCTCTTCAAATACTCCCCATTCATCCATGTGTCACTTTATAGTATCCTTATTATTAGACAAATTATGATGTTTTTATCTCATACATACCATTAAAAAATTTCATGTAGTCGTGAAATGATGGACTAAATAGCTCTATGAAAAAATATTCCCATCCCGTAAGGTACATGCGGTGAATACATTATGTGAATTATTTTTGGTAATTCGGTATAAATCTTCATGACCAAGTGGCTCCTTTTACATCAAGAGCCTCCTACACAGCCTATAGTACCATCATTGTACTCCTACAACACTATAGCACTTTTAAAATGTAAAATGACTTACCTTAGTTGAAAATTACCTTGGATTGGTTCAACACATCCTCATTAGGTCTTAACCTTTTAGTTTATGCCTATGAGACCTGCAAATCATGATATCCTCTCATTTATTTGTTGGTGACACCCTTTTTGACATATAGCTCATCATTTCTTTGTTCATAGTCATGTTACTTCATATCATGTGAGATCATTTCTTCTTGATCCTTGATTATATTCATTCATTTGTTATGTAACCTTTATCATACATCATATCCACATGACTTTTATACTATTGCAATCTATTCTTAACTCTCTATACTCTTCCTCGAGACAATATTGTATACTTTTAACCACCATTCACTGACCTAACACATTTTCATCAACCGTAAAGCTTACCCTTTTATACAGTCTATACACTTCTTAGATTATCCATACTAAGTATTTAAGGACTCACAACTCTTTAAGGAAATTTTTAGCATGAATTTCACAATTATGTCATTTTTAATTTGACACACAAAAGTAGCCACCTACAGAGCTATGATTAGTAAGTGAGACTCTTGATAAGGATCCACACAGATTAGATATATCTCCACACTTTTCATGAAGATACAATGATTCAAAGGCATACTTTGACACTTTCTCAACCTTTCCTCAAGTATTAACAACACAACATGGATCATATTGGTTAATTTACATACCTTAGGGGCATAAAACTACTTCACTTTTCCTTTGAAGATTTTATGTATGATGATTAACCTTATTCATGTATTCTAACACATTTTCCATGTAATATACCTATATAAACTTATTCAAGATCATGATGACCAAATATCTTAACCTTATACTTGAAAAATATCAAGACACACTGTGACACCTTATTCAAACTCCGAACCACTCCTTCAGACCTCTAATCCTTCTTTCTTAGGGAATAACCTTCACATGAAGATCATATAATTTTCATGCTATCCATGGAACTCATGAGTGATCAACTAAACTTGCATACCTATAGACACCCATTTTAGTCATTTATGGCCATTGGTACTAAAATTTTAGGTCATTCAAACTCCCCTTGAGGTAGCATTCACTAAACCATTCACCGTAGGTAAGTATAACCTCATAAACCATCAAGGCACTATGATGTTCATTGCATCATCTCGGTTTTTCATGTATACCTATCACTGAATTACTACTCTCCATCTTGATTATAACTAGTTTCATATATGGATCAAGACCCATGATGCAATTCCTTTCTCATCTTCAAGGACATGTTGAAGAGCTTTGAGACTTACTTACACAACCGTGAGTAACATGAAATACATCATGACCGATACACTAGGTGAACCTTTGACATACTAGCAACACTTCATACTCAGACCCAAACATGACTAAATTGTCTTGATATATTGATGTATCAAAAACACCTTAACTCATAGACTTCATAACATGATTCTAGCTTAACTTACAATTTGATCTTTGCTTGACTAATTGAGGTAATGCCACATTTTATTCACTTGAGATCATAACATGAAAATTGAGGTACAATGGACCCTTGATAAAAACTGACATTACTCTATCCTTTTGACATGACACACAACTTGACTTCTAAAAATGAAAAGCTTTTCTTCATACTATACTATTATAACTAATCAAAATGGACCTCTGACATACTCATAATACTTCATGCTTAGACCCTAATCATGACATGACATATTTTTACTAGTGATACCTTTAAAATACTCTATACTTCAAGCTAAGACACTCAACATGCATGGGTTACACATAATTTGATCATATCCATACTTTGAAGGATCAACCACATGCCTAAAATAATTCAATAGTGGCAACACATACTCGAAGACATGACTGTACAAACTCATATACTTTTGACTATAACCACACCTTTTCATGACTTGAACAAAAAATAAACTAACAACATACCTTGAAAACTTGATGACACACCGTGAAATGTATTTTCATTATGACAATATCTCCACAACAACATACTTCAATCAACTAGCTCCCCCTCTTCTCAATGCTTCATATGGATCATTACACCTCTAAGAATCCTAATAAAGGCATAAATCATCATGATAGATCTATAATCGTGACCTAAATAGGTCCCAAGAACTCTTAAATACCTACACCATACTTCCATCCACTTGTTTTTTATCTAAGTTCTCATACATGCTCCTGATTTGCATCAACATTTGCTCTTATTGGAATGGTGTTGTTCACTCTTGGCTCCCAAGTCTTCTTCTTCCTTATAACATACACATTAGTACATTGAAAGTATCTTCCTTTCCTTATAGGACCATTATAGTCCCTAACAACATGTCTAATCCTATTACAACTGAAACACACAACTTCACTTCTTCCCCTATAACCTTCATTACCCTAACTTTGACTTGAAGGCTCATATAGACAATATCTAGTAGTATGACCTCTCTCATGAAAATTATAGCATACTACATTCTTATCTTGCTCACTCCTACTATCCCTCCAAGGATGATCAATTCTATCAAACCTCTTGCATTCCTTAGATATATGTCCAAAACCATTACAAGTGTAACAATAACCATTAAAATATCTTTCATACCTTGAAGCATTGGGTTGCCTAACTGATTTTTTCTTCACATTTTATTTGGTGAAGTTCTCTTTCTTTTCTTCCTTGAATCTTGATACCTTATCTTCTTACATAACTTATTTTCCCTTGTAGACATCATTGAATCCCAATCCTACTCTATCACCTACAGATCTCTGTTTCCCAAGAAGATCATCAAGATCCTTAGTGATTTTCTCAAATTTATAAAAGGACATAGTATTCTTACCAACATCTAACAATTCTACTCTTATAAACTCTATATCATATTCAAATTTGGTTCACTTTCTTTCTTTATATTGAAAACTTGTGACTAGAAACTTTACCTATTCTTCTAGCATCCTAGTTTTCCCATTAAGCTTTATTATTTCAAACCAATGCTTCTCTTCTAAATTATGGATCTTGTCTGCATATCCTTTGAATTGAGATCTGAGCTTATTTTTCTTCTTTTAGCATGCCTTAACTCATTTTGGATACATTCTAGTTCATCTTCTTCATCATCTTCAGAATATATGGAGACACCAAAAATGATAGGACCATTACTCATAGATTTAACAACTTTTTTCATGAATAACACCTCATTTCCAACATCTTCATGATCACCTTCAGACTCAAAATTTGAAACACCACTACTAGCATCAGATAAGTAAACCTCTTCTTTTGAGTAAAAATTCATTTTACCTTCTTCTTATAGTCAAAATTATTAAAGTTATTCTTTCCTTTACTATTTTTGTGATACTTATTGTCATGATATTCATCATGCTCATGTTCATCATGATCTTCCTCCTTGTGCTTATGAGGACAATTGATAGCAAAAATGACCTACTTTACCACAATTGAAACATTTATAAGGAAGCTTACCTTTATATTTTCTAGAACCAACCTTCAATATTCTAGCAAGAATTGTAAAGAGTTCTTCATCATCAAACTCAACATCATCCATCTCATGAGAAATATCATCATCCTTAGTCTTCTTTCCTTTTATCTTCTTTTCAGCCTTGAAATTTATCTCCTTCTTAGCAAGTTTATCACTTTGAATTCACATCTCACATGAATTCAAGGTTCCATGTATATCATCCATTTTCAATAGATGAAAATACTTGTATTCTTCAATAGCATACACTTTAGAATAAAATTTTGGAGTTAAATATCTTAAAACCTTTTGAACTACAACCTATTCCTTCACATATTCACCCAAACCTTTCATAGTTTTAACAACCTTGTCAACTCTAAGAAAGTATGCAACAATAGACTCATCATCACTCATTTTCAACCCTTTAAACTAATTTTTGAAATTTTGAATCTTAGATATCCTTACCTTATAATATCCTTCATACATGTGTAGACAAAAATCACGCACTTGGGTAAAGTTTTAGGTCAATAAACACCTACTTACCTTCATTTGATTTCTAAGCAAAAAAACTAGTAATTGACTACTATCTTTGGCATATTTTATTTCTTTCTTGTTTTCTCTTTGGTCTTACACACCCTAAATCCCAATATTATCTTTGTTGCTTTATCTTTCTTGACTCTGACACAAGCACCTGTGCATCCTCATCCTTCTAGGCACCTCAACCTCTTTGTACTTTACTCACCTCTTTTGGACCTCTTTTATCTTTTGGGCATCTTGTTTTCTTATAGGTCATCCTTTTAGTTTTCAATTATGAAATTCAACCTATTGAATCATATAAATACAAAGCTATGTGACCAAAATAAAGTACTAAGCTCTGAGCATCTACTACCATCACCTAAGTTTGCATCCAAATGCATTCTAAGAACATCAAAGGAATTCATCTAGATTTCATTCAAGGGATAAGGGACTGTATACATGCATAGGAGGGGAAATCATTTTTCCATACACATATCTATTTACATTGGTGCATCTAGTTATCACCTGCTATTATGTGCACTTGTACAAGGGCTTCCTAGGGAATGATTCTATCACACACACACAAGAACTACATGGAGTATGAGATGTAATATAGTGCTCAGTCATAAGTTCACTCTATTGGGTGACTATTTGGGTTAGTCTGAATCCCCATTTGTATCTTTTCTATTTTAGGATTTGATGTGTTTTAGGGTTTTACAAAAATTGTTTATTTTGTAGGTTTAAGGTGAATGTAGCAATCATGTAACGACATATAGGTGACCAATAATGAAGGTTAGAAACCACCTTTTAACACAAAAAAATAGTTTCGAGATCTTGTGAAGTCATAGGTGCCTACCCATGGTCTCTGGTGCCCCGATCTTATTCCAAGCGCCTAGTCCCGACTCATCCGGAAGTTCTTGGATTTTTGTGTTTGATTGTGATAGTTATCTCCTCATGTTTACCGCTTTTCCATTCCATTATACTTTGGGATTAAGTGAATATCAACTAATTATTTTATCCTCTCTCTTGTACCTAGGGTTTCATTTTATCTAACTTATTTCTTGTGTCAAGATATGTATTTTTATCATTTTTTTATCATGCGTGACACTTGTAATTATGGTTTAGCATAAATTATATTTTTGTTAAATCAACAAGACCTGAAGTTTCTCCCACATTGTTTTATCTAATTTGTAATGCATTGCCTTTACAAGCTCATGTTTATCCAATCGACATATTATGGCATTCATAGCCTTTAAATGATCACTACAAATATTCTTGTCAACATCACTTATTATAGGAGCTGTAGGAGCAATATAACCATCTACCATTGATTTCCAAATATCAAACCCCAATAACATGATTTGATTCCTCATATTTATAATCCAAAAGTATAATTCACTCTATTAAAAATGGTGCCTTGCTAAAAGAATATCTATCATGTTGAATTGCCATTTTTTTGCTTCAAGGATCTCCTTTCAAGTGGTTAAACTTCTCCAAAAGGACCTTCTCTAATGCAAATTGTTGGAATAATAATGTACTGATAGGGTTGGGGTGAATAATTCCTTTAAAAACTTTAATTTTTCAAATTATTTATAAAACCATTAAACCATTAATATGTTCACAAAAATGTACAACATTCATTAAAATAACCATAACCATGAGAGAGAACACCATAACGTAAGATATAAGTGGGAAACCATCGGGGAAGAAATACCACAGAGAAAAAAATTGATATTAATGACAAAAAGAATCAATTGAATATTACACATCACAAGAGATTTCTTTAGTAAGGCACTAACCCCACAAGGAGCACCAACCCCTAAACCCTTGTTGATATTACTCACAACAATAGACTTGCATGAATATGAATCATCACATAATATTTTGATAATAATATCACTGAATATATGCTACAACAACTCATCTAATGGTGATCACAAGATTCAGCTCCAAACTCCTTCAAACCCTATTTCAAACACACCTCCTTCTAGCTCACTCAAACTTGGAAAAACTTGACTTGATTTGATATCAAACCATTTCACACATTCTCTAACACTTCTTAGTATTTTTCACACTTCCTCTGATCTGAAATTATGCCTTCATACATATTTCACACTCACACTTGGGTCGTAATTTTTACCTCTCTCTTAGCTAGTTCAAATTTGAACTAAAACATGCACTTTATACCCTTCTCGATTCACAAACATGAAACAATTTGGTCTAGATAATTTATCTCAACCAATACATATTAAAAAAATCCCAATACATTCATAAAAAAATTCATAATGGACCCATGTAGTTCGGCCATGCTCCAATGCACTAAACAATCCCACAAATGGCTCAAAACCCCATCACTTGGACAAATAAACACTACAAACCTCATCACCATGATTATTCAAGATCCCAAATTACTCATATTTAAAATATTACATAAAAACATATACATTATCTTTCAAATCAAATATTACATAAAAGGATCACCATATACATTATTTAGGCATTAATACCATGAAAAAAAAATCCAATATGACATGTAACCACCCGTTTAAAACCACTTGACCTCTATATCACATTCATTCTTACTAGAACTCATGAAACATACATACATGAAAACCACACTAACTTTCTTCTTCACCAAACATAGCTACCTAGAAATTAGTTTTAGGAACTCAATTGATTTACACCCTTTTATCACCTTCAATACCTCTAAAGGAATCACTAGGAAAAAAATTCATCCCTCTTCACTCTCCAATTGATAGAAAGCATCAAATAATCCATCTCATGCATCTTCTACCTCCATCTTCTATTAAGAGCAATCATGTCCTAAAAACAAACAACCTTCTTCTTCAAAAATTGAGTTGGATGACCTATCAAATATCCTTAAACAAACCATATACCATTGGAAATCCATTTAAATCAATTTTTGATAATATATTACATTTCCTTCCAACTCTAAGTGGAAGGCCTTCAACCAGTCCATCTCTGAAACTCGCCTGAACTTCCCCAAAGCGCCTTATAGACCAGTCATCATAAATATGACACACTTTTCTCTATAGAAGATCAACCATATTGGACATCAAGTAAAATCCCATGCTAAAAGAAATCTCAATTTATTTCATACAACCTTTGGACAACTTTGTCCCAAAATGAACTTATTCATAAACTTTCCTATTTGAGTGGGGTTCATAAATCACCACATGCTCTAATATACCTTTTTGGAAATATGAAGGATCTTTCTTTAACATCTAACCATCATACTAACAATACCATTTCTTCTCCATCAATCTAGACCTAGGGTTTCAAATTCATAAAAATTTGTTTACCTTCTTAACATTTTTCATAAAAACTAACAAAGAAACCACTCCATTCTTTTTTTTTGAAATGCTCTCATCTCAAAAAACATCCCTAAAAGATATAAGGTCCCATAAAAACACACAATCCATGGTACACATCAAAATTTCATAGTTTGAGCTAGATTTGCATTCTCGAACACCATGTTTTACTAAAAGCATCATAACCTACAAAATATCTATCATGGAAACCTGAAATGTTTCCCACAACATTATGAACCCCCTACTAGCCTCTCTAATCACCATCGTGTCAAAAATAGCACCGTGTCTTCTCAACCAATATTATTTGCATGACTATCCCTTGGGAATTTTGTTTAGGCTAGGTCATCATATAATAACCTCATATCTCATCAAGAAACCTCTCTAAAATTCCCTAACACACCTGAGACAACATGTATCACATCTCTGCATGCCTCCATGAGCTCACATGGCTCTACAACTCATCTTCATGCTTCATTAGGCCTCCAAACACCTAAACTATGTTTATATGTGCACCTGAAATAAGGTATTAAACATGAACCTACACTCTAAAACTCATGTGATTGCTTAAACACTCTCCAAACATTCCCTCCATATTCTTATCTTGCTCCTTAAACCACAATTTAGTTCCATCCACCATGTCCCTTCACTTGGGCTAGTTATGTCACCCGATTGGGCTTGCTGACTAAGCCAATCTCATTGAATTCACTCTTACCATCATAAAACCATGTGAGTCTCCATTTCATCATCCTACTAAGAATATGTTGACACATATCCATCATCATATTTTTCATTAATGAAACTTTTACATCACTAGAAACACCTAGAACTCAACATGTCAACACACAAGTCAACGAAACTTGTCTTCATCACCACACAACCCTCTCTTCATAGTTATCTCTGATCTCATTTAATTGTTTAAGAATTAAGTTCAATTTTTAAGAAGTAGGAATCATGACTCATCCTCATAATCAAAAGGATCTTATCAGTCCCATATTAGGATCCCTAAATGAAAGATAGATACCATGTAATGAATTTCATCATTACGTACTTGTTATCCTTATCATAGACATCCTAAGATGGCACCATTAGGATTCAAATCGAAAAGAACGATGATTGCATATATCTACCCTTCATTTAACAATCCATTATCTATTTAGGTTAAGTATAAGATTGTCTTTACATTATGTTTATTCACATCACTTCACGTTATCCATTTCACAATAGAGGATTATAGTAACTCATTGAGTTACTATCCTTTATGGGTACCTCTTATCGATTTATCGCAACTTAATGTTGTCATTCAAAATAGATTAATTTAACCATATCTTACATTTAAATGATCCAATCATTCCTAATTAGTATTGGTCTTAATATCATAGGTTTATCATTTATTATGAATGGTTCACTTAATCTCATTTTTCGTCATTTGATATGAATTGTACAACTTATTTAGTAAGGTACAATATTAATGTAACATAGTTTACGTTGTATCATTTTCCATAATGTACTATGTTCATTAATGACACATTTATTCATCCATAATGAAACTATAAAATCAGATATGATTACTTATCAATTATCAATAACTTATGTTTATACATTGTTGTTAAAACATCACTTAAACACTTTAATTTTAATAAGGTTGAACAAGTTATAAACATTTTTTTCTTTATATTGCTTTCCATATCAAACTATGTTTGTAAATCATCATATTGGCTCAACTATAATGATTCCAAAAACTAGATATACTTTCATAGCATAACATCATTAAATTCAATTCATAATCTGATATAAAACAACATTAAAACACCTTTATATCTCACAAAATGTGATACGAAATAGCAAGTATATTTATTTAAACATAATAAGGATAAGTCCTTATTTTTCCGAAATATTGACATACAATAAATCATGATAGTACAATAGGAAAATGCCTTCAATCATTATGCAAAAATAATACTTTCACATTACAATTAAATACAATAATCCTGAATGGATTTTTAAACAATAATACATGAAGAAATCATGTGTAAGCAATCCAATTATTCACTTCATAATGTCACTTTCCTACGCACTATAGGAGAGAGAAATGTATACATGGTCAATTCTAAGAATTGGCATGAGTTATCCAACTCATATTCTTGTTGTATTTAATTGAAATAAAGGAATATGTTAAGGTTAACTTAACCAATAACTTATAAACTTCGTATTTCATTAATTACATTTATAAAACATTTCTCGATGGAATGATATTTCATAAAGTAATTTATGTTCTTAAACAATCCAAGATTCCAACTTTTGTACAAATCTCTAAATTGTTTAATAACTTACTAATGTAGTTTATTTTTTTGAATTGGGGTAATTTTTAGGGTGCTAAAAGGACCCACATCCTTCTACAATTGAGGATTTGTATTTGAGAGGATCCACAACCTAGGTTACAATGAATGGGACCATCATTAGGAGCCCAATTAAAGAAATCATGAAACCATAGTGAAGATGCAGTGATTCTAGCAACATTGACCGCAATGAGTTGAGTAGAAACCACTGATGGAAGCGAGAGGAGAAGTAACCAAAGTGAAAATAGCGAGAGAAATAACAACCAATGATGACAAAGAGACGAACAACCACTAACGACGGAAGTGAGAGGATCTATCACTAGCGACACAATAGCCACCATCGATAATAGTGATAGGAATAATACCAAAGAACAACAACAAAGAGAAGAAGCAACCAATGAAACGGTGAGAGGAGTAGCCACCATGTAGGTAGCGAGAAGTAGTGACCAACGATAACACAACGAGAGAAGCAATGATCAATGATGGCAACACAACGAGTAGAGATGTCATATCTAGCATTGGATCCACCTTCGAGGAGGATCACGCCTCGAGGGGATTTGAACATGGGTGGGAAAGCACATAACCATGTGACTTGAATGTAGCACTCCCACCCCACTAGTTGTTTACTAATGCGCTTTATTGTTGTCATATTCAATACTAATATTCCATTAAAACATCAATCAATTGTTTAGAGTAATTCACAATAGTAAAACTAACAAAGAAATTATTTTCCATGTATAACAGAGCATATTCGATGAGGGAACTTAACTAATACTTTATTCAATTTCTAAAAAATAATTCAAAGGAGATGGAACAAAATCATACTTTGTATAAGTAATCATATATTTCTAATAGTTTTTCATACCATCATTACTTCAAATTGAGAAGTCAAATAGTCATGATAAGTAAATGTCAACCATCTAACTAATCATCCATTTCTCAATGGATCAAACCAATAATCAACTTATTCCAACTAAGGATGAACTAAGTGTTCATAAACAATCAAGATTACAATGATTAAACCACAACAAATAGTATAGTACACAAAAGAGTCTTAAAAAAATAGTTGTAAATTACAATATATCTACCTCCCCATTGGTCCACTTTAACAACCAATTCAATAATCTAAGAGTTATCTATATGTACTCTAACCGATATTCCTAGCGTTACAAACTATATGAATGCATGAATCCTCAAGAAGGATCGATTCCACATTCTTTCCATATTCAAAATGTAAATAATTAATCAAAATACAAGTAACTCAAATAATATTAATAAAACTTCTAAAATAACATATTAACCCACATTATTGACCAGCTCCATGAGAGCTTTCATAACAAAAATGAGAACAAACTTCACAACCCAAATTACTTCAAAAATGAAAAGCCAAATAATTCAAGTTATAATCAAATAGAGGTCTTTCAAAACAAGGTACATATTTCTAGAAGGGATAAGTAGGGCTCTTAATAAGATGTATATATGTATATAAGCAAAAATTCACATTTTTATTCAATGTTTACCAAATCGATTAAACTATCAATCCCGAAGCCCATTATAGGATAAAAACTATATCTCTTATTAACAACCAAAGTTCATTCGATTTTTAAAATGCCTATAACAAGCTCTAATAAGTTGAGTAAAAATGCAACATAATGCATGTATTTTCCATTCAAATAAATTACTAGGGGATTAAATTAAATAAATTTCCATCTTTTAACTTCAAAACCCATTTTTTTTCAGTTTCCTTTTTAATAAAAATGAAAACCAGCTCCCTAAAACCCATTAAAATCTCATGCACATATTTTTATCTAAAACCCAACAACATATTTTTATTTTAACATACCCAATATTTTCAAATTTATAAATGAAATAAAACCCAAAACATATACCCTTATTTCTAATTAAAAATAGCAAAAATAGAGTAGAAATATATCATGCCCGATTCTTTTTCAAAGTTTTCCTTTTTTCTTCTTTTTTCTTGAAACCTACAACTTGCATTTCTAGCAAAGGCTCCCAAAATTTCCACAACAACAAGAATAAACAAAGACTCACCATACATTTAAATAGAGCTCCATCGTGCATGCAATCAATTCACCCAATCGATTTCCATATTTTTCATAAGAAAAACCTCATGTAACTTCCACAAACCAATATAACCAACAAAACCAAAAATGTGAATATGGAAGAGAGTATGTGGGCTTGCATGTATTTTGGCTTGCCAAACAAGCTTCCCGATTCCCAATTTTTAATTTAATGCATCTAATAATTGTCATAGCCACTTTTGGCTTCCTTAAAAACCATTTCCACTTCCCTCCATTTCTAATTTCCTTTCATGCAATGTGTATGGTCTATGACCATGTTAGAAAATAAACAATAAACCAAAAATGTTCCATGAACATATTACATTTTCAATGGTCCATGACCATTCCAACATGTAATCATTACCACTTTTAAATGTATCCACTTCCTTTGCAAAGTGGCCGTTGACCATTATAACAATAATCCATTATCTTTATGTTTCATATTTGTCAAGGACTATGGTCAGTGACCAATAAAATAAAAAAATTAAACAATAACTTTACCTTTTTCATGCCAATTATTATGGTCAATGACCATTGTGAACAATAACCAACTAATAAACACTAATCCAAAATCCTTATTTTCCAATGGTATATGACCAAGTCTTCCAAACTTTAAACAATGCAAATGCAATATGGTCTAAGACATTTTTAACGAAATTAAACATTTAAAATTACCTTGCATATGGTACATGACCATTATTCTCAATGCCAAAGGGATTCACCCTTGATTAAAACATTTTTAAAATACCGCTAAGAAATTACCTTGTGGAGAGATCTAAAACTCTTTAAAATTAACATTCAATTTTGAACCTTCTCGAACAATGTAGTCAACTTGAACAAAGAAATGTGGTATAACACCGAGTTAGGATAGTATTAACAATAACCATTAATCAATTTATGATATTACCTTAAACAATGTAAAGTATCCTTACTATCATAACATTATTAATTAATGCAATCAGTGGTGAAGTCAAAATCAATCATATCCACATACAACAATGCAAATGAAAGGTGATCGTTATACAAATTAAATAAACATTAGAAGGTAACTGAGTATATATGGATATGTATATTATTTCACTGAATAGTTTGCATAAAATAGATAAGGTAAGAGGTTAGGAGGAATACTTGTAAAATTGAAGGTCAATGGTAGAATGCGCGCATTGTTGAATTTTGATCCAAGCTGATCGTGGAGAGCTTCCCTTTGGATAGGAGAAATAACCTATAAGAAACACAACAAGACCAAAAAATAGCATTAATAATATAGGTTGCTAGACTACTTAATGAGTACTAGATATAGGAAGAGAGGTGATTCCTAGAAGGCTATCAATCCACTTCCAAATACAATTTAATGCAACAAATACCATGAAATAAGGAAATCCATGTAGTTTTATGATTTAGGTATCTCGTGTTAATAAAATAAGAAAATATAATCTAACAGGAAAGGTTATCATTATATCCAGAGGTTTGGTAGGTTGTTCTAGGTTTTGTGGGTCTGAAAGAGGTCTGATAAAGGGTCCAGGACTGATCAGATAAGGTCTAGGTTGGTTTTGGTTGAATTGAAGGCTTGCTGGTCAAAGGGTATAAAATGACATGACATAATGATATCGATCAAGTGATCGACACCTGTAAAGGGATGAAACCGACGGCGATAAGGTAAACCGACATTGGTAGGGGCAATGGGTGATAAATTAATAAAAATGGATTTTTAGCCCCTTTGTGATTGCATAGAGAGTGAGGAAGATGTGGTTAGGCTCGTAATATGGCTAAGAAGACTCAAGAATGTAGAGGAAGAGGTTAAGAGAGGTGGAAAGACTTGAAATGGTTAGGTAGGTGGATTGGTGGGAAGATGGAGATATCTAGGTAATAACAGAAATGGAAATACTGAAAGAAGTAAAATATGTACAATAAAGTAAGAAAAGATGATGAAAACCATGTTACTTACTTGTTACTATGAAGATCTTGTGAATGAAGGTGGTCATTATTTATAGGTGAGGTGATGGCTGGTTTAATGTTGTGGAAGTGTAACATGCGGGTCCTCGTGGATACTCTAATGCTCTAGAAGAGAGATTATTTCTTGTGATACACTTTAGTGGTGTGTAGACATCGTTGTGATGAAGGAATTATTGTGATATTCATGCTTGATTACAATAGAACTCCCAAAATTGAATGACCAACCTATGTACAGAATTGTAAAATTGTATATAAAGGAACCGATGGTGGTTTAGGTGACCGATGTCACCGAGGATAAACTAGCATCGAGTTAGGGTGAATTAGTCCAAGTTACCAAAAATAGCATGATCTTTACTACTTTTGGCGTGATATTGATTGTTAATCTGGGTCTCAAGTGAGGGTTGGTGCTTAGATAAGTGGGAGTGTTGTTGGAGAAGGAATAGGACTTTAATTTTAGGGTTAGACTAAGTCCCAATTGGTTGGGATAAGTAGGGACCTATTCTTAATTAATTAATAGGATAGGAATAAGTCCATGGTGAGGTGTTTAGGTGATGTGTAAATTAACTTAATTAGAGTAATTAAATTAATTAATAATGTGAGGATGAACATTAATTCAATTTTAAGTAATTAAATTAATATGAATGCAGGGTAAGGGTTCATGGTTAGATGAATACATTACGCTAATTAATTAAAGGGGACAAGGGAAGTACGACCCAAATTCGGTGTCTACATTTTCCCCTTTTGTCGCGTAGCTTTTATTGATAAGAGACACTAAAAAAATAGGAATTTGCTATCTCAAGTATGAGTGAAGATTAGTTTCCCAAGTATGGGTGGAGGTGATCACCCTCAAACCAAGATTTGATGAGGTAATAGATGGATTCAAAGTGAGTGGTTTGATAAATGTGTAAGTGATTAAAATAGGGGTAGGTGGGTTTTAGGTAAGGGTGAGTTTGGTTCGGGTAATAGGTAGTGGCATTCTAATGCACACACATGTATACTTGTTAGGTTGTGGAGCCTATTTTCATGTGTGAAAATATTGAAGACTATACACTAATATTATTATACGCTTTCCACAATTTTCTCTCCATGGTTTGGGGTTAGGTAGGGCCCAAGCAGGGGTCCAGGTGCAACCCCTGAGAAAAAAATTTGGGCCTCGAAAAACATGCTCTTATCATATGTGCAATATTTTTGACCCATAGATTTATGGGACGGTTTTGGCCCATGGTTTTAATACCCACCATTTTGTAAAACTACTTAAGCATTTGTCTACTTATGTGGTTTTGTACATATGGTAGGGTTAATGTAACATTGCAGATGTGTCTAAATTCGGGTGTAAATTCTATAGAGTTTTTTTAGCATAGATCCAAACATATCTAGCTATCAGATTAAGAGAGCGGTGGCTTGTAAAAAAATATAAGCAAGTGATTCTTGGTGGACGTAGCCAAAATTGGGTGAACCACATTAAATATAGTCTCTCTTTTTCCTTTTATTATTTTGCACTTTTATTTCAAATCTGTAATATTTTCTACATATTAGTTTCTACTGTTGTGATTCTGTGAGGGATTATTTTGCATATTTTATCCCATATTTCCTAACATATAGAATGTGATATGGTAATAGGTTGAAGAGCTTGTAAACTCTACTTTGTCAAAGGTTGATAGGTTTATCCAAACAAGATTGAAGTGGTTTAGGTATCTAAGGTATATGAAATGGTCCCAAACATAAACAGACAAGGTGTAGGAATGGGCAATAGATTTGTTCCAGGTCACCAAAGGTATGGTTGGGATAAAAACACAACATTAGGAAAGGCAAGTTCATTAGGTTGAATAAAACTAGTAGCGTCATTACAAGGTATAGTGAGTAAATGAATTTGAGTGTCACAATGGTCGCGGTTGCATTGGGTAATTTGGGTAAAGGAAAAAAGGGGTTTTGGGAATCATATGTGGTGAGAAATGGTGCAATGGGTTCCATAGGATAACCGATATTGGTTATGGCAAATTGATGTCCTTCAAGGTAAAGCGACCATGGTGCACTAAAGTGAAAAGGGGTTTCAAGGAATCATTTGTGGTGAGAAATGGTGCAATGGGTTCAAACAGAAAATCGATATTAGTTATGGCAAACCGATGTTAGTAAAGGTAAACTGACCATGGTGCACTAGGGCACATGACCGATGCCGGTCAAGAGAAACCAACATCGGTCGAGTCCAGAGATTGGGTAAAAATTCATATTTTATGGATTCATTTTAACCATTTCACTTATTAGAAAATGATAAAGATAGAGCGTTTGTGTGTATTTTCTGTGGAGAAAAGGATGAGTTACTATACCTGGCTGATTTGGAGGCATTTGAGTGGATGGAGGAGCGAGGTAGAAGGGTCCACAAGATCATTCGAGTGATTTGATTGGATGGAGAATAGAGAGTGTGATTGGAGGCATGGTCAGAAAGCAGCGAGGAGGTGTTTGGAGGTTTTCTAGTTCGAAGACCGAGGTGCCAAAGTGAGGAGGAGGAAGTGTGTTGAGGTAGGAATCAATCCATATTGTTTATTTTCAATTGAAATTTGTGGTAAAATGAACAAATGGGGTGGGAAATTGAAATTTTGAAATGAGGTTAAAAATGAATGAAATTGGGTATTAGGAGGGTGCAATGTAGATTAATTAGGTGAGCCAAGGAATTGGGGTGGGGTTTAGGTGGGATTGGGGTAGATTTTAGGTTGTTTTTTCATTTTTTTCAAAATTTGGGGCATGGGGTTCGGCCTTAGGGCTGAACCAGAGACCGATGCCGATTAGGCATCGGCCGATGCTTGTTTGGCATACCGGTGTTGGTGGTTGAAATAGGTGATTGATACCGGTTAGAGTGACCGGTGATGGCTACCATGACCAATGCTCGGTCACTATGAAAAGTGACCTAGTTTATAAAAGGTTAAGTTATGGGGAAAGATGAACTTATAAGATAGAGAGGTAAGTATTGTTAGAGAAATGGGAGGCGAGTAGAATTGAAGTAGGTGGGTTGAAGATATATATAGCTAGAAATAGGCGGGTATGGGTTAGGTCAAATATTAAAGGAGAGAAAGTGATGAAATAGAACATGGGGACTTGTGTAGGCTAGATAAAATGGATGATAGGTTAGTGAAATAGTTAGGAAATAGATAGGTAGGTAGAGTAATGTGGGTGTGGGGTGGGTGGGTAGGTAGGGGTGAAGTAATGAGTAAAGTAGGTAAGTACTTGACATTGTTGAGTTTCATGGATGTAGGTACGACATCAGTTAATGATGTAGGACATGGTCCCACCATTATTGGGGGCGATGCAACCCAACATCATAGAGGACGAGTGGACTCATATGTGAGAGGTTGGATTGGTTGGTATGACGTAGTACATGTGGATCCAACGGGATCACGCCTTATGGTCACTCTTATTGATAGATGGTATGCAGCGACCAACACATTCCATCTACCCACCAACGAAATGATGATCACACTAGAGGATGTATACTAGATTCTATTATTACTTATTATTGGGGAGATCATTTATTCAGCATTAGCGGATGAGGATTTTGAGTCGATGATTATGGTATTTGGGGAGATGAAAAGTGACTGACCGAGCACAATTTTAGTCTTGTATATGGGGCTTTGTATGTTGTGCACCCAGGAGACTCGGTTAGAAGTATTGATGATGGTTGCAGTGGGATGTTATGCACTCCCCAACTCATAGGGTGGCCAATTTCCCAGGGGATTTATGGGAGTTATATGAGATATGATTGAGGATCGTGTCTATTTTGTGTGGCGCCTACCTATTTAACATAGTTATATGGATTTATGGGCTTACCATAGGATGTAACAATATGACATCTGTTATACATTTCTACAACATTGTTGGGTGTATGAGCACATAGTGATTGTGCACCCACGAGGACTACTAATAGCAGATTGGCATCATGGTGGTCAGAGGGCTAGATATAGAGATGGGTGGTAGTAGGTGGTCATCCACGAGTGGAGGAGGAAGTGCATGACATGGATTATTACAGATGATAACTGGAGGGTTTGTATGTCATGGACATAGTATGGAAGCCTTATGTCTATTTTCTATCATTTAGAGGGATGGCCCAGGAGTTATAGGAGCTACATCTATTGAGGTGGATACAGGGAAGATGTTCCGGCGAGCATGAGATGATTCTGGTGGACAGATTTTGATGCTAGTTTGAACTACAATAGGATGTTCCACCACCATTTCCATAGTACCAAGAAGATGATGTGGAGAGACCTTTGTCTCCACCTCTTCCTGCTGCACTCCAACAGGATATGAGGAGGTACCATTTGATATAAGGGTGGATGATTCAAGGATCACTGTGGTATATAGAAAGTGGTGGGCAATAGAGTTACAAGTAGCACCACCATAGCTAGGTCAACCGATTTAGCCACAATGATGGTTCATAGGAATGCGTTATAGGTACATGTGAATTCTTTGGGTGTTCGGTTTACATCAAGCACAAGCACAAGTAGTGACTTTTACAAGGCAAGTGACTATGTTACAAGGTCAACATGAAACCACTCGGACACATAGGCACGAGTTCCTCACGCATTGGCTCCCACATGGGATGGAGGACAAGTAGTGGCACTATAGGCACCGAGAAAACATCCCATTTTATAAGCACTGCTTTGGGACAAGGTCCCTTAGTATATATAGAAGGACATGAGCCATTATTGATGTGGCAGGGGTTCACAGTTATAGTTATTCGATGGCGCCACCCTAGACGTATCTATGGCTAGGTTCAAGGATTCCCTGAACGAGGATCGTTATTATCAAGATCAACCGATCGTAGCTAGTATTAATGTCTCGTCATATGTTGATTACATGCCCAACAAGAATCTAGTGAGAGGACTAGGTCCAGACTCACACTTAGGTAGTAGATGGGGTCGTCGGTCCCAGAGACAAGGTCAAGGTGAGGTTACCAGATCTCATAGGCCAGGCCCAAATGAGGGCAAGGAGGAGGATATGGTGGGTAGATAGAGACTAGTAGAGGGTACAGGAAAGGGTGGAGATATGTTGGTAGGGCGGTTGATAGGGAGAGAAGAGGAGACATGTGAGAGTGGAGAGGAGGGCCTTAGGTGGGGTTGATTCATCATGATATTGTATTATGATTTTGATTTTGATATATATATATATATATATATATATATATATATATATATATATTGACTTGTGTACCGAAGATTGAAAGATTTTATATGATATTTTTGAGACACTTTGATGATTTATCCTGTTTACATATGTATCGATACATAGACATTCCCTTTTATATATTTGATTATGATTATTAGATTGGTGATGTATTTATTTTAATTTCCATTATTATTGCTTATTATGGAAACTAGGTGAGTCGCATGGTTGAGTCGATGTCATGTAGGCATGGTTGAGTTAGGTGTAGGAATGGTTGCGTCGGGTATAGGAATAATTAAGTCGGTGCGAGGCATGGTTGAGTCAGGTATAGGCATGATCGAGTTAGGTGTAGGCATGGTTGAGTCGGGTATAGGCATGATCGAGTCGCACGAGTATGGTTGAGTCAAAAAATTCCAAGTTACTTGGTTTTAAGGAAATGATGTGTTGGATGTATGTTATGTTTAAATTTCCTAGTAATTGATATAATGGAAATGTTAAATAATGTAGGTGTGATATGGTTGAGGTTATAAAATGGTAGGTATGATGAAATAATGTATGTTTTTGTAATATATTAATTTCCAAGTTATTTTGTAAATGGAAACTAAGTAAGTGTTGATAAGGCCAAAATATGCCTCATCAATGTGCAATAAATGATCTTATTTTACTCTCCTTTTTATCAAGTTTGACTACATTTTGTGACTTTTGTTTGATCTAGTATAAGTTAGGATGTAATTGTCCATATTTTTATTTAGTTATAATGTCTAAAAACTCTATAATTCCTAACAAAGTGTGTGGAAATTCAATTTTTGTAATAAAACAGGTCACATTCAGTCAGAAGAACAAAGTATGAAGCAACTAGCACATTTTTGGGAACATTGGCTTTAATACGGCTTAGCTCTGGAACCTCCAAGATTAGTTTTGGAACTCCATCACATAGCAAAGGAACTCTATCGCTTAGTTCTAGAACCTTCAGACTTAGTTCCAGAACTCCAACACTTAGTTCTGGAACTCCTGCGCTTAGCTCCAGAACTTTTGTAGTTAGTTCTAGAATAGTTCCCTTTGGTTCCGGAACTTCTCCAAAGTTTTGAAATCAATGGGAATATGTTTATTTTGACAACATCTAGTGATAGAGCAATTAATGGGCCTTCCAATCAGGATAAGATCAATAGATTGTTGATTCTTCATACTCCAAAAATACGTATGCAGGATCAGACAGTTGTATGTCTAGCAAGGTTTCTAAATTCCACATCTACTTTGAGCACTATTTTGTTTCATTAGAACCTATTGATGGATGGAAAAATATTGAGCACTTATGATTGTAAATGCATCTTTGGATGATGAAATATATATAAGGACCTATAGATAGATTAGAGAGATAATAGAGATATATATATGATATAGATATACAATGAAGTTTGTAAGACAAAACATTTCAGTAATAAGATAGCCATTTCATTTTGAGAGAATCATACTTTTTCAACTCCTGATTCAAGGTGGAGCAAGGGCCCACTCCTCCAAGAAGTAGGATTATTTGTTTTATTGGTATTTATATTTTTAAACAATTCATGTAAATATGTTAAGTGTTAATTCTGTAAATGATTTTGATTCTTCAATTAAATTATGTTATGTACTTATCCTTGCAGGTGTTATAGATTAGACTCTTATTTCCTTGCAAGAATTTTCAATAGCATTTTAAAATGTGTGTTTACTTCTCCAACATGTATTACTTCCAATAATTTGTTTCATTTTCAAAATTGTGTTTACTTCCAGAACTTGTTTCATTCTGCAAGAGTGTGTTTTTTTCCAACAACATGTTTAATTCTGAAATTTTCTTTATTTTAGCAATGAGTTTTTATTTCAGTAATTTTTTTATAGTTTAGCTTTAATAAGGATTTGGCCAGAAATCCTAAAGACACTACAAAACCCCCCCAGAAAATATTAAAAATAATAAATACCTACAATCAATTACTAGATCACTAAGATTCTTCTTGTTGCATATAGCTTTAGACACACCCCTGGTTTGAATATGACATCAACTAAGAGTTGATTAAATGAAGGGAATAATGAAACCCATAATTTTTGGCTCCATTTTCAGGAAATAGTTAGAATTATCTAATTAGGTGTCAATAAGAGAAACAATCATACATCTAGTAATTGAAAAATCTTCCCTATGTTATCATAAAATTTATGAGTAGACCAAGAGACTCAAAGGGTATATTTCTCCCAAAAATATCTCAACAAGAACTATCAGCATCCTCTAGTTCAAATAAGGAGGTTGAGCAAGAATTAGAAGCACCATTGTCTCCTGTTAGACAAGAAGTAGAACTTCCACCTTTGGAATTTTTGGATCAATCACCAGAAGGAAGTGGAACTTTTAGGAGAAGGATTATATCCCAAGACCCGCTTAGAGAAATTTTTGATTCTCAATTGAGTAGTCAACCTCCTACTCCTAAATTTTCACCTTCACCAAAGTGGATCACATACCACATTGATTGGGAAAATATCTAGAAGATACTGTAGATATGGCACGAGAAGCTGAAAGAGAACCTGATAGGACCTTTACCTATCCAATTCAATTGGAGGATGATGATACACCTATGAAGAATATTTCACTTGCACACTTGCCTACATTTAGAGGGATGTCATTTGAGGACCCTGACCAATTCTTATTTGAATTTAAAGTATTATGTCAAACCTATGATTACAAAAATCAAAAAACTCAAGTTGTTTCCATCCACTCTGAAAGATGCAACAATGAGGTGGTTTATGGGATTAACATCCAATTCTATTACCACTTGGGCACAAATTGAAACTACCTTCCTAGACAAATACCAAGACTATTGTCGAGGGAGAAACAAGAAGGAAGAATTTTTTAGGATCAAACAGAAGAGGATGAGAATATGGAAGATTATTTAGATAGATTCCTCTTTGTAAGTAAAAGGTGTGGATTTGTACTTCAAGAAGAGATAAGCAAAACCATTTTTCTTAAAGGTTTGGATGATGAATCTAGGGAAGCCCTTAACTTAATGGGAGGTGGAAACATCAATCAATTAAGAATGAATGATATTAAAGACCTTTGTAGAAGTTATTCAAGAACAAGGGGTGGACCTAGGAAAGGAAAAAGCTGAAAACTACAAATCAAGACATGAACAAACTTATGGATGAACTAGAAAACTTTAAAATAGACATCCTAGTTTAATTAACTTCCACCATGGATGGATTGTAAGCCAAAGAAAATGCTAATATTGAACCATTAGCTATGTACTATCCTAGATGCAAAAAGAAGCATGCAATAAGAGATTGTCCTTTGGATAAAACAAAAATGTGTCTTATTTGTGAATCTAGGGAACATGAAGCTAATGTTTGTTCTCTTCTTCCATTCATAAAAATTAGCTTAAACAAACTAGCACTTCATCCACTATGAAGAAGTAAACTTTTTCCAGAGACAACCTAGCTAGGGGCAGTTCATACCAAGATTTGTTCCTAATCCCTAGATGATGCCATGGGAAGCTCAGACAGTGCCAAAAATTGGGGACAACCACCTTGGACCCCTCAACCAACATGGAATCCCCAGGATTGGGCAGACAAGCTTGGTATGCTCAGGGACACCAACAACCATGGTCTAGTCAAAGTAACCCTTATACTTGGTCACAACCTAGGTGGAACCCTAATAACTATGCTCAAGGAAGAACATATCCCAACCAACATCAACATGCCATAATGGGTTCTCCAGCACAAGGTTCACAAACTAAAAATGTGGTTCAAACACAAATGCCAACACAACTAGTGGATAATCCCAAAAACAAACAAACAACCCTTGTCTACATAACAAAGCAAGAAAAACCAGTTGATATTAATGCCATGGACTGTAAGGATATTCAAACAAGATCTAGAAAAATAATTAACCATCCACCTATTATAATTACTGAGATGATAGAAGAAATTGAAACCCCTAGTTCAGTTGTTCCTAAGGAGGATGAAAAATAAAAAGAGGAGCTAGATAGAAACTCTACCAAAAATTCATTTCCAAAAAAATTAAAGAAGTTATTGAGACTAAGGAATTTGAATTAGTGTAAGAATTAAGGAAACTAAATATTGAAATACCATTGTTGCAAGCAATCAAGGACATTCCTGAATTAAACAAATTAATCAAAATGTTATGTTTGAAAAGACCTAGAAGGAAGAAGCAATACCCTAGGACTATTAAGGTAGATGGGAAACTTGTTGATTTATTGGTAGGAAAACTCTTACTTCCCAAATATGGGGATCCTGGAAGCCTTGTTATTTCTATCTCTATATGAAATAAAGATATACATAATGTTTTGGTTGATTTGGGAGTAGCTATAAATGTGATGACAGTGGACACTTTGAAAACATTACCATTAACAGGTATATAACCTACTAGCACCATATTACAGATGGAAGATCAGTCAGTAGAAAAAATAGAAGGAATCATTGAAGATGTGGCAGTTATGGTGGAGTCATGGGAGTATCTAGTGGAATTCCTTATATTACGGCCAAAAGGTAAAACACTTGGTTATCCCATTATTTTGGGCAGACCATGGTTAGCTACAATTTCTGCCTTAATTGATTGTAGATTAGGTGATATGACTATCTCAAATGGTAAGAATTCTAAGAAAATTTAATTATATCCTTCTACACAACCGTTTATTAATAACCAAGAACAATTATGGGTTGATGATCCTGATACTAATAAACATAATTTGTCTTCTTTGGCTATGATAACATTGTAGGATCACATAAGGGAGGTGGAGAATATGATTAATCATCCATTGAATGATCACCAGTTGTCTGTGGAACAATCGGGGATAGTTCCGGAACCTTTGGACTTAGTTTTGGAACCATCGGACTTAGTTCTAGAACTTTCAAACTTAGTTTTAGAACATGCATACTTATCTCCGAACCACAGCAATTCCAGCAGATGCAAATAATTTTTCTCCGGAGGAATGAGATTTCTCTTGGGGAGAGGAAGAAATAGCTATGGAATCAATAGCTTCGGTCTCAAATATCGTGGGAACGGTGAGGATTTTTTTGAAAGCAGGAATGACAAGGAGTTTGACCAACAACAAGATAAGTATCATAACTCTACCTATTGTCATTTGTCTAGTATTCTTTCTCAAGGGAAATTTAGAGACATTGCTGCATATCATATGTTGTTACCACATTCATGTCCACTAAACACCCTAATGGAACCTTTTCAACAAATCAGTTTCATCACACACTAGAACCAAACAAATTGAGATTTAACCAAGTAAAATTTTGAACATTAACAGCTGGTTGGAAAATGATCAAGAAGCTAAATTGTTTGATGTTTTGAAAATTCATACTAGAGATTTTTATTGGGACTATAAAGACATGAAAGGAATCCATCTAATTTTTTTACCCATAACATTTATACTAAAAATGTCAAACCAGTTAGGCAACCTCAGAGAAGGATCAACCCAACCTTGAGGGACATAATCAAGCAAGAAATTGAAAAGCTATTACAAGTAGGATTTATCTACCCTATCTCAGATAGTCAGTGGGTGTCTCCTCTTATGATTGTGCCCAAAAAGAATGGAAAATGGATAATTTGTGTTGATTATAGGGAATTGAACAAAGCTACACTTAGAGATTATTTTCCCTTACCATTCATAGATCAAGTTTTAGACAACCTTTCAGGTAAACAATACTTTTCCTTGCTGGATGGTTTTAGTGGATATAATCAAATCAGGGTGGCTACTAAGGATCAGGAAAAACTACATTTACTTTCCCATGGGGTACCTTTGCCTATAAGTTATTTCCAGTTGGACTATGTCATACTCCAGCAACCTTCTAAAGGGTTGTATTAGCTAATTATTGTGTGGAAGCATATATGAATGATTTTACTATGCATGGAGAAGCATTTGATGATGCCTTGAAAAATATGGAAAAAATATTAAAAATATGTGAGCAACACCATTTTTATCTTAGTCATGAGAAATGCTTGATGATGGTTGACGAGGTGATTGTACTCGGACACCACATTTCAAAAAGAGGAATTCAAGTTAACCAAAACAAAATAAGGATTATTTCAGACTTACCTATTCCTCAAACCCCCATGGATATCAAGTCATTCTTAGGACATGTTGGATACTATAGGCATTTTATTAAAGATTTTAGTAAAATTTCTACCCCCATGTTTGGTTTTCTTACCAAGGATTGTGAATTTCATTGGGATGAAAAGTGTCAACATGCTTTTGAAGAAATTAAAGAAAAATTAATCACTTCCCCAATATTAAGAGGACCTAATTGGGAGAAACCTTTTCACATCCAAACAGATGCCTCAAATAACTCAATTGGTGCAGTTTTGGGACATAAAGATGAAGAAGGGAAAATGTATGTTATTTACTACCTTAGTAAAAATTTGACTTCCACTAAAAGAAATTACACCACCACTGAAAAATAATTTATTGCTTTGATTTATGTAATTAATAAGTTCAGACATTATATTACAGGGAACAAAATATTTGTACATATATATCACTCAACAATTAAATACTTAATGAACAAACTAGTGGTTGGAGGTAGGATAATTAGATGGTTATTACTTTTACAAGAATTTGATATTACCATTATGGATAATCTAGGAAAATCTAATGTGGTAGCTGATTTCTTGTCAAGATTAACCACTACAGGGGAGCAAGATCCAATTAAGGAAAACTTTCCAGATGAACAATTATTTTCTATTTCAGCTGATACACCATGGTTTGCTGATATGGAAAATTATCTTGCAATAGGAAGTTTCCCCCTTATTTTACTAAGAAACAAATAAAAATATTAATCAAAACCAGTGCACAATTTAAATGGTTGAATGGAATGTTATTTAAATGTGGTCTTGATTTGGTTTTACGCAAGTGTGTGAGAGAAGATGAAATCTTTGACATACTCAGGGCATGTCATGATGAACCAAGTGGAGGACACTTTTCAGTGAAAAGAACAACACACAAAATACTTGGCACTAGTTATTATTGGCCATCTCTATATAAAGATGTGAAGAAATACATCAAGCAGTGTGATCCTTGTCAAAGGATGGGACAACCAACTTTCACTAGTGAAATGCCTCTGCAACCTCAAGTAGTGATTGAACCATTTGAAAGGTGGGGGCTGGATTTTGTTGGCCCTTTTAGTCCTCCTTCACAAGGAAAGGAACACATTCTTGTATGTACTAATTATGTGAAAAAGTGGGCAGAGGTTCAAGCTTTAACAAATACTAATGAAGATGCAGTTGTTGATTTCCTGTGGCACAAAATTATGATGAATTTTGGTGCACCAAGAAGCATAGTTTCAGACCAAGGTCCACATTTCATGTCCAATATGATCCAAGCCTTCAAAATGTATTATCGATCAATCATAGGAATTCATCTCCCTATCACCCATAATCAAATGGGCAAGAAGAAGTGACAAATAGAGAATTGGAAAACATCCTTAAAGCAAACAAATTGAAGCAGGGTGAAGAGATTGGGTAAAGAGGTTACTGAAGCTGTCTAGGATTATAATATAACTTGTAAGAATACAATAGGGTTCTCACCATATGATTTATTCTATGGTAAAAATCCCTTATTACCCATTAAATTTGAACTACAAACATTGAGAACAACAACAAAATTGGGTATTGAATTGGATGCAACACAAAAGGAAATAATTCTATAACTCAATGAATTAGATGAGATGAGATTGGAAGCACTTCAATAGAAAGAGATGATCCAAGACCAAAGGAAGTAGTGGCATGATAAATATATCAAGGAAAGGTAATTCAAGGTAGGAGATTGGGCATTGCTTTTTTATTCTAAGTACCAGTAATTCAAAGGCAATTTGAGAACTAGGTGGTTAGGACCTTATCAGATTGAGTAGATAATTGACAATGGCTATATTCAGCTACTTCCCATTGATGGCAGTAGAAGGACACTTCTGGTCAATGGACACAAGCTGAAACTTTATAGGAAGCCTCCTACCAAGGATGAGTTCTTCAAGCAAATTGAAGCAGACAAGGAATTTGATCATATGGAAGAACCTAGTTCTTCCAAAATGATCAATTAATTAGATGCATGGATCCAAAATAAAGGGAAGAAAATGAAAACCAAGAATGGAATTATCTTCCCCAAAAAATAAAAAAATAAAATTAAAAAAGGAGGGAATGAAAACCAGTAAATGGCATTCTCTTCCCAAAAAAATCTCTCTCAAAGACCAATTGAAAACTATAAATGGCGGTTGGTCTCCTCAATAAATGGCTAATTCAAAATAAAAGGAACTTCTTTGGAATTCCAACTGTCTTTTCTAACCATTTTTCCTTTTTCACTTTTTTTTAGGAATGATGAGTCATCAAGGTGGAGGAATTACATCAACAAGGATGGTAATTATGTCTTGATCTTATTAAAGGTTAAATTAAAAGTTCACATGTGTGATTAGACTTGATTTAAGTAGTCGGTATGATGAGTCATTTATTGTACATTATGATTAAAAGAAAGTAATCATGAGGGTGATGTTGATTGAACAAGTAAAAGTGGCAGTGTATTAATAATGAGATATCATTTGGGTGGAATAAATGAAATTGAGAAGCAGTTGCAGAAAAATTCAAGGAAGAAACAATAGAATTATATTTGAATTCTATAGCTAAACCTAGTAGTTCCTCACCAAATCCAATAAGTTCCACTTCCAAATCTAGTAGTTCCACAACTATCTTCCGACAGAGTAAGGATTTGAAAGAAGGAATAATTTGAATCATCCTCTTTGCCATGGGGATCAAAAAGAAGTTAGATCTAGAAGATGATACACAACTTCTTGCAGATGGAGAAGTGGCAGCCATTTTTGAACAAGCAGGGTGGCTAGAGTTCCTAAAGAAATTCTCAAAGTACAATGATGAATTGGTAAGGAATTTTTGTAAATTTATAACAATCTAGAACTAAGGTTAAAAGCATTGTAATTCCCTTTACTATAAATACAATGAGCAATGTATCTAGGGGTACCAATTGTACATGTCCCAAATCCTATCAAGGGGACCCTAAAAGAACAGTGGAAACCTTGATACAAGAGGGGGAATCTAAACCCCAATATATTTATAACACTAAGAAAATCATCAAGGGGGTCAGAAGAGCCAACTTGCCCAAACCCTTTGACATGGTAATTTTTGGTAGTAAGTACCTAATTTGCGATAGAAAATTTGGGACTGTGGGAAGAGAGGTCCTTAAGATTCTGATATATATTAGGTATGGGGCTACAAAACTAGAGTATATAGTAAACCTTTTGGGGTTCCTCTTTGACTCCATCCAGATAATGGATTAGAGGTATTCTTGGGGATTTGGGACAATTAGACATCATGGATTTGTCCATCGGGTCTGTTAGCACCATTTTCTCTCAAATAAAAATGGAGAAGAAGCATGGGAAAAGTTCCTTAACAAATTCAAACAAAGCCCTGATATTATCAGGAGGGGAATACCAACCCCTTTCTCCCCTAAAATTAATTTGGAGATTGATCCCCTTGTAGAGAAAAATAAGGAAATAAGTGGGGTTAATGTGCCAAAGAGGAGGATATCTAAAAGAATGATCAAATTTGTAGAAACTATTGTGCCTTCAAAAGAAACTCCTTCCTCTTGTAGCAATACCAAAAGAATTGATATCTCTCTCTGACAGTGACAATTCACCTAAGCTAGATCATGAAGTAAAAATCAAGAATCTCTAGGAGGAAGCCCACTTCAAGACATTTTGAAGCTCCTCAAAGAAGAAGAGTTCATAAGAGGTCTAGGGAAATTCCAGTGGATATTGAAGAACATGATGGTTTGGAGAAAGAAGTTATTGATATTCTAGGAAGCATGGCAATGTCTCCTCCTCGACCAAGTCAAACTGAGGTGGAGAAAGAAGATGAAATATTTGAAGAACATGATTTTCAAGAGATGGGTGAATCAACAGCATTGTCACATGAAGAAGAGGAATTGGAATCTTGGAAACAGAAAGGGAAATCCCCTTTGGTGGAAGAGGAATGCTCATTTCCCAAGGAAATTTTAGAAAAAGAGGAGAAACAACAAGTTAGACAGGCTCTATTTTTGTCTAGAGAAGAACTTATCATTAGGGAGAAGGATGAGGAATTAAACTTCCTCAAGAACAAATTGGAGCATAGGGAAATGCTCATTGAGAAACTAAAAACTCATCTCACAGATAGGACTAAAGAATTGACATTGGTCAAACAAAAATGGTAGAAAAATAAAAATAATGTCAATTGGCTAGTAAATAGAGTGTTATGTCAAAGATATCTTCAATGAATCAGGTTGTACAAACTAAATTGACTTACTGGCCACTTAAGTAGTTGTGGGATGATACTTGTAGAAAGCTTAATGAATTTAAAACATCAAATGAGGAACTAAGAAGCAATATGGAAGAGGAAAATAAGGTAAGGAAATAGTGGGAAGAAAATTTTTACAAAATGGAAGAAGATAAATTTATATGTCGGGTAAAGTTACAAATGGTTTGTATAATGAGTGAAATATTACTCACATATAGGAGACCTTATTCTACATACAAAGTGTCTTTCCTGGAAGAACAATTTATTTTCTGGAAACTATCAAGAATTTCATGTGGCCTTCCACATGAAATAAAATATGAATCGAGTTCATGACAAAGATATAACTCAACCAAAGCAGAGCAAAAAAATCTTCTCTGGGAATTCTATCTTTGCAACTTTATGCTGGAAAAGAATACAAGCTTCATGATCAATTTTTATGTAAGGGAAATCCAGCTGAATTCATTTGTTTCTGTACTTCAAAATCAAATAGCATGAAAAGAGAGGGATTCTGAACATTTATTAAAGGCTTGTTCATCTGGCCTCTGCATAAGATCTCACTATGGAAAACCATTTTCCTTTGCTATAAATTTTAGATCCCATGCCTTTGACATTGATTCAAGGCACATTATATTGCCAGTCTACAAAAAAGTATTGATGCCTTCACCTCTTATGAGGAGAAAAACTTTGAAGATATTTATGATGGATGCTTGAAGAGATGGGAGTTTCTCACAATTGCATTGAGAAGAAGAGAAGTGATATCTCCCATGAACTTAATATGGAGTTTGGAAAGAGCTAGAGCTTTGTGTACACTAATCCCTCAGGTCAATGAAAACCTAGGGGCATATGGATGGGAATGAGAATAAGGCCTCATCTCCTTCTCACTCCCATGTCTCCATGGAAAAATAGAGAGCCATAAGATCTCACTCACTTTAAGGAGTGGCAAAGAAAGAGAGAAGAAGGACCAAGGTATAGTACTTCTGAAATGAAGCATTGGGATATTTAGTTTTAGCCATTTGACCTGAGTAGTCAATTGGAATGCAAAATTCACAACCCAATTTTTGAAGAGTAAAGTTTGTAAGAGGACTTACAAACAAGTAAGTGTGGGGGAGATGATAAGGCCAAAATATGCCTCATCAATGTGTAATAAATGATCTTATTTTACTCTCCTTTTTATCAAGTTTGACTGCATTTTGTGATTTTTGTTTGATCTAGTATAAGTTAGGATGTAATTGTCCATATTTTATTTGATTTATTTATAACATCTAAAAAATCTATAATTCCTAACAAAGTGTGTGGAAATTCAGTTTTTGTAATAAAATATGTCACATTCAGTCAGAAGAACAAAGTATGAAGCAACTAGCACATTTTTGGGAACATTGGATTCAATACAATTTAGATTCGTAACCTCCGTGATTAGTTCCAGAATTCCATCACATAGCAAAGGAAATCTATCGCTTAGTTTTGGAACCTTTAGAATTAGTTTCAGAACTCCAACATTTAGTTCCAGAACTCCTCCACTTAGCTTCAAAACTTTTACAGTTAGTTCCAGAATAGTTCCCTTTGTTTTGGAACTTCTCCAAAGTTCTAGAATCAATGGGAATCTATTTATTTTGACAACATCCAGTGATAGAGAAATTAATGGGCCTTCCAATCAAGAGAAGATCAAAAGATTGTTGATTCTTCATACTCCAGAAATATGTATGCAGGATTAGACAGTTGTATGTCCAGCAAGGTTTCTAAATTCCACATCTACTTTGAGCACTATTTTGTTTCATTAGAACCTATTGATGGATGGAAAACTATTAAGAACTTATGATTGTAAATGCATCTTTGGATGATGAAATATATATATATATATATATATATATATATATATATACATATATATATATATATAAGATACATGTAGATAGATTAGATAGATAATAAAGATATATATGATATAGAATACAAAGTGAAGTTTGTAAGAAAAACATTTTAGTAATAAGATATCCATTTTTTTTGAAATAATCATACTTTTTCAACTCCCGGTTCAAGGTGGAGCAAGGTCCCACTCTGTAAGAAGCGAGATTCATTGTTTTATTGGTATTTATATTTTTAATCAATTTGTGTAAATTTGTTAAGTGTTAATTCTGAAATGCTTTTGATTCTTCAATTAAATTTTGCTATGTACTTATCCCTGCAAGTGTTATAGATTAGACTCTTATTTCCTTACAATAATTGTCAATAGTATTTTCAAATGTGTGTTTACTTCCAGCAATTTGTTTCATTTTGCAAGAGTGTGTTTATTTCCAGCAGCATGTTTAATTCTGAAGATTTATTTATTTCAGCAATGAGTGTTTATTTCAGAAAGTTTCTTATATTTTAGATTTAATAAGGATTTGGCCAAGAAATCCTAAAGACACTGCAAAACCCCCACAAAATCTAAAAATAATAAATACCTACAATCAATTACTAGCTCACTAAGATTCTTCTTATCGTATATAGCTTCAGACACACCCTTGGTTTGAAAATGACATCAACTAAGAGTTGATTAAATGAAGGGAATAACAACACCCATCAGGTGTGAATGTGAATGTAAAGGGGGAAATTGGTTAGGGGTAAAAGTAAGTGAGCTACCCTCCAAGGGCCCCATGCCCTAGGAGTTTTTCCTACATAGCCCTAGAAAAAAGGGGCCTCAGGACGATGTAGTTCTCCCATAAGCTAGGGAAGAATATGATGGGGTAGATGAATGGGTTAGTAGGTTTTAGGCATGATTGAGTCTAGGTCATTGAGGCATGGTTGAGTGTAGGTTGTTTTAGGCATGGTTGAGTTTAGGTTGAATAGGCATGGTTGAAGGAGAAGAAATCCCATAATGTAGGTGTCAAAGGTCTATTCCTGCGTAGTAGAATCAATAAGTAAGAAAAACATGAACGGTAAAAGAGGTGGAATTCTCTAGAAGTGGAAAGGATCATAATGAGCATACCGAGGACAGGTTGATGAAATTAAACCCCTAAAGGTAGTGCATGATTGATTGTTCTAAGGGTGAAGGAAGTTACATGATCATGAAATGTCACATTTGCAGCATGTCCCTTGAGTAAGTAGAAAATAAGAAAGAAAGGAAGATGAGGTGAAATGAGTTGATTAGGATAATCTTGTTGTGAGATAAAGCATGCCTCTTTTGTAAGATACCCAAAACCAAAATAGGCAAGTCCATGATGAAAAATTTGTACTTCTCTTGATTTTTTGTATTTTATTTTGTTTTGCTTTTTTTTGATAGATGATCGATGTGGGAAGTATATCTAGGATAAATATAATGACTCCTTGAGTTCTTTGTAAAGTTGGTCGATGCGGGAAGCTTCAAAATATTTTAATTTTATTTTACAGAAACAATCTTCTTTTTGAATAGACTACGTACAGTATGGCTAGCTTTATATAGTTATCCTTCGAGGGAGTAGTTTATTTATATTAGCAAGATAGAAAGATAGATGTCCTTTTGAGTGATTCATCTATTTGCCATAAGTTTGACCCAAGGAGTTAAATTTGAAAATCCCATATATTACTTTTGAACTTTTAGGTCATGAACAAGACTATAAAGGAGTATAGGATTCTTTTATGAAGGAATACCATAACACACAAAGGTGGTTAGCTATAAAATAAAGGTTTTAAGTGGAAAACAACCATGGGATTCCATCTTGAAAATGAATAAAAGTAGCCATAAGAATCATGTCATGAGTAGAGCCATGGTACTCATATTGAAGATAAGGTTGAAAGGTGATGGATAATCACATGATTCTTGTTTAGTCGTTGATCCTTAAAATAGGTAAGTGGAAGGTGAATGTTTCTTAAGGGACAAGAGTTTAATAGATATCAAGTGATATAGGACTTAATTCAAAAATAGAATGGTCAAAGATGTAAGGAATTGAGGGGCTCGGGTTTGGGTTTACCTTCGAGGGAAGATAAACAATAAGAACCCAATCCATAGGCATCAGTAACGATATAGGGTCCAAGCCAATTAGGAGCGAACTTTCCCATTTACTTTTCTCAACTTTTGTTACATGTTGATTTTCCTTCAGGATGAGATCATCGACCTTAAAGGTTTGTTCTTGGACACATTTATCATAGGAATATTTGATAAATTTTTGGTAGATTTGAAGGTGATCAAGAGCATTTAGATGACATTCGTATAATAACTCAAGTTGTATCAAATGGTCTTGGAAAAATCATCATTGTTGAGCATATCTTTGAGTGAGATATGAAGAGATAGAATCTGGACTTCGAGAGGTAATACATCCTCTATATCGTAGACCAAAGAGAAAGGTCTAGTAGCAATTGAGGTGAGAATAATAGTGTGATAAGCCCATAAGGAAAAAGGAATGTGTGTGTGCCAATCCTTACCAATATTGTCAACCACTTTCATAAGAATTTTGTTTAGGGTTTTGTTAGTTGATTCATCTTGGCCATTTTTTGAGGATAATAAGGTGAAGAAAAATTGAGTTGAATGTCAAAGGTGTCACAAATTTTCCATAGGGTTTTGTTTTTGAATTATTTTCCATTATCAGTGATGAGGTGGTGAGGAACACCAAAGTGAAAAATAATGTGATGGTTGATGAATTCACATATTTTCTCATCTTTTGTAGAAATGAGAGGTACGACTTCCACCCATTTAGTGTAATATTTAGTAGCAGTAATAATCCATTGATGATGTTGGGAAGAATGAGGGTTAATCTCTCCGACAAGATCCAAACCCCATTGAGAGAAAGGACAAAGGTCTCATGTGACTGTAAGGAATGACTAGGGGTGTGATGAAGATTAGCATGTTGTTGACATTTCACACAATGTTTGACATAGTCACAACAATCTTTGTTTAGGGTTGGCCAATAATATTCGAGGTGAAGGATGCACTTAGCGAAAATGAAGCCACTGAAAATTACCTCCACAAATCCCATCGTGAACTTCCTTAATGGTGTATGAGATTTCAAAACTTGTAAGGCATCATAAGAGGATAACGTTAAAGCCAATTTTATAGAGAAGACCACCCATGATTACATAGTGAGAGAAAATTTTGAGGAAGGCTCATTGTCCATTGCAGAGTAAGATCTAGAGGAAGAATTGAAAGGGAAAGGTAGTCAACAAACTGCTTATACCAAAGGTCGTGTGGATTAGTTTAATGATTCCTATGAATTTAAAATCTCAGAATAGATAAGAAGGTGATTGTAACCTTTGTATTGTGACAAATATTTTCAATTTGAAGGGTGAAGTCGGTATTTGAGAAGTGAAATAGGCCATGGTTCCTATAAATTTATTAGTGGAATGCAGGTGGTTTGAAGTTCATAATGGTCAAAGGTAGTAAAAAGCATGTCAACATGATGTTTATACTTTTGAAGTATCTCATTACGACACTGGTATATACCATTAACTTGGTTCATAACCAGTTGAGAGTCTCCAAATATATTAATTGATTTAACATCTAAGGCTATGGAGGTTTGAAGACCTAACACGAGTGATTCATATTCAGCGATATTGTTAGTACAATAAAAATATAGTTTGAAAGATAATGGCATAGGCTCACCATCAAGAGGAATGAGGATAACTCCTACACCACCCCACGCTAACATTTGGAACCATCGAAGAATAAGGTCATTTGGTAAATGATATCATCCAAGGAGAGGGTAGCAATGGATTCATCAGGGAAGTCAAAGTTAGAAGATTGGCTTCTTGGAGAGGGGCATCTATGATTTGGTTAACAGTGGTTTGTCCTTTGACATACTTTTGATGGGTTAATTTGAGATCTAGGTCTACAAGAAACATGAGCTAACGTACAACACATTGATGTTGGTAAGGCTTAGCATACATGTAATGTAAGGGGTCAATATTGGTAATAATGAATTTTTGTGGTTGAGTAGGTAATGGCAAATTTTAGTGGTGAAAATACTAAGGCTAGGAAAAAAATTGGTGTGAGTATATCTAGTCTCATAGTCTAAAAACATATGGCTTATATAATAAACCGCTTACTCCCTATGTTTCTCATCGCGATGAGCGAGCGTGACACTAAGGGAATAATCATGGTAGGAATGTAAAGGTAAAATGGTTAGTCTTCCTTAGGTGAAATGATCACATGTGGTTGGAGGAGTATTTTTAAGGTGTCGAAGACTTTGTGGCACTCATCATCCCATTTGAAGGAGACATCCTGATCTGAAAATCAAATTTAACTAGCAACTATTCACACAAAAAAAATTGCTTTGTATTGATTTTTTTTTAAAATTAGGTGATTACAACCTTTTTATATTTTTAATAAAATATTAAAACCTACAAGTACTGTGCAAAAAATAGAGAAATGAAGAGAATTCACCAGTAATTTGACACAAAGCGTGATAACAGAGTTCGGCGTTTGAGGCCTACGTCTCCGAGTCCGGTTGAATGGGACCGATCTATTAAAATATTGAAAATAATTCTTTAAAATTTTTAAAAATTTGACCTTCTCACAGTCTTCCTCTATCAAAAATAATAGGGGTTACTTTTTACTTCTCCTCAAAATTTCACTCCTAGCTCGAGTTATGAGCATTTCAATAATTTACACGGTCTCAAATGCTACTTCAAATACAATAAAGCTCCTCTTGTATTGTTTCCAAGTGGCTGGCTCAATGGTTAGACGACCTAAAATTTTGCATGGGAGGTTAGCAGCTCAAATCCCTCCACTTCCCTCTTCTTCTCCTTAGGCATCCTTGTAGAGATTTATCCCACATTGTGGGTGCGAAAATGGAGGAAAGCATTTAAAAGAAGGGGCGGTGCATGTTTAGATTGGCTTAAGAGCCACCTTAGCCACTTGGAATGTGGGCACTTGGTTGGATGGATAGGTAAAGCGCATAAGGTAGTGTAAGTAGTAGTTAGGATATTTAATAATAGATTTTGGAGGATATTTCAACGTGGAGGGATAAGGAGTTAGAATATTTGGAGAAATGTGTGGCAAGGAATTAATGCGTGGAATTTAAATAAACTTGACCACTCATGTGGAATTTAAATAAACAAAATTTTCCTCATTATCTATATTTTCCACGTGTCACATTTTAATTTTTCCACGTGGCGGGTGCGCATGTCTAATCTACGTTTTGTGCCCAAAATTCGCCAGTTGCCTTGAAATTTCAGTGGGCCATAACTTTTGCATACTAGCTTCGTTTCCTACAAACGAGATATCGACAGAATCGTATAATTTTTCTCCATGCTTTAAAAATAAGTGTAAATTATTCTGAGAAGTTCTTAGATTAGTTTTTCTCTGTGAGGATCCTCTGGATCATTCTTCCCCACTGAGAAACTTTTGGACCCCAAAAGTCAACTTAATTGGTGAATAGGTGAGGGTATTTCTCCCTCACCTTTCCGGTTTCCATCCATTTAGCCTTGTTCGATGCATGCCTTTGAACCCAACACGAAGATACTCAATATCACCCCTTCATGAAGTTCTTACTTTCTTGTCCAAAATGATGTCTTCCTGCAACTCATCAAGATACTCAGGAGAAAAATCATCAATGGAAGACATTATGTTAGCATCATCATGATCAACAATCATAGGTGGTTCATACAATCTTAAATTCTCATAATTTACAACTGAGTATATTTGCATATATGAAGGCAAATCTAACCGGAAAGCATTGTTACCAATTTTTTCCAATATTTGGAACGGACCATACCTTATAGGTTTTAATTTTTTACCTTCACCTGTCAACCTTTCCTTATTGATGTGAAGCCAAACTGAATCACCAACTTTGAACTTGTGATCAGTTCTATGTTTATCATGCTTGGCTTTGTACTTAGCCTGAATTTTCTCCAATTGTTCATGGACATACTGATGAACCTGTTGAATTCTCTAAACAAATCTTTTAGCCCTGTCAGAATCACTTGAACCATTAACAATAGTTTCATGTCCATAATATACATCTAAAGGAGAATTAGGCAGATATCCATAACAAGTCTCAAATGGAGACTTCAAAGTAGAAGAATGTAAGGCACGATTATAAGCATGTTGCACATAATATAGATGTTCATCCCATAACTTAGGATGTTTACCACAATAGCCCCTAAGCAAATGTACTACTGTGTGATTTACGACCTATGTTTGACCATCGACCATCTGTGGATGAAAAGTAGTACTCTTTTTCGCTTTTTGTGTCCATTAACCCCACAATGTTGACCAAAATTCCCAAGAAATCTAGAATCCCAATAAGATATAATTAAAGTAGGTAAACCAAAATGAACCCAAACAAACTCGGAAAAACAAATGTGCGGTTCCTCACTAGTTATTTGCTTAGTACATGGAACCAACACTCACATTTTGATAAATCTGTCCACTACCACATATAAGTAATCATGTTTCTTCCATGTCATGGGAAATCCTCCTACAAAGTCCATAGAAACACTTTCCCAAGGCCTTGTTAGAACAGGAAGAGGAGTGTAAAGTCCTAATTTCCTATTACTTGGCTTGCTTGTGGCACAAAGAACACATCCCTTAATATACCTGTTTACATGTTCATGCATTCTAGGCCAATAACAATATTTTTGTAAATGTGCAAATTGTCTTACTAACACCAAAATTCCCTAAAATAAGAGAATTATGTGCTTCCCTAATCATATGCACACGTTCATTTTCTGGAATACAAATTTTACTAGAATGATATAACAATCCTTCATGCAAATGATAATATTTTTCTCCTACTTGTTTCCCACTTACTAGATCCTCATAAACTTCTCTAAAATCAACATCATTTACATATTGTTCCTTGTAACTAACATGAGCCAAAGAACTATGCTGCAAAAGAATAGATGCTACTACCACTGGTGGTCTAGATAACATGTCAAGCAACCTTATTTTGAATACCTTTTTATACCTGATTACAAGATGAAATTGTTGCAAAAATCCCATCCACCTGAAATGTCTAGACTGCTACAATTTGGTTTGTGTTTGTAAGTATTGAAGTGGTTGATGGTCAATATGTATAATTGTTTCTTTTCCCATTAAATAATGCTTCCACTTTTTAACACTTTGAACCAAAGCATACAACTCTTTATCATAAGTTGGATAGTTTCTTACCGCACTTGTAAAGGTTTCTAAATGGTAACACATTGGTCGTTTGTTCTGCATCAAAACTACCCCCATTGCGTAGTCACTAGCATCTATCTCAATCTCAAATGAATGTTGTAAATCTGGAAGTGCCAAGATCGAGTGGTACTTATCTTCTCTTTCAATGTATCAAAGGCTTTTTGTTGTTTTCCTCCCCACTGAAAGACATGTTTAATACTTGTCAAAGCATGCAAAGGAGATGCAATATATGAGAAGTTAGCAATAAATTTTCTCTAGTATTGAACTGCACCTACAAAAATCCTAACTTCCATCACATTAGTGGGTCAAGACCATTTCACAATAACCTCTATTTTGTAGGATCAATTCTCAATTCTCCATTTCCTATAATATAACCCAATAAAATTAAAGATGTTTTTCCAAATTCACATTTTTACATCTTCAAATACAATTTCTCTTTCCTTAGTGCATCTAAGACTTTCTGGATGTGTTTAACATGTTCATCCCATGACTTACTGAAAATAAGAGAATCATCTAAGTAGACAATAACGAAATTATCAATGAATGGTCTAAAGATTTCATTCATAACTCTCATGAATGTTGTTGGTGCATTGCACAAAACCAAAAGGATCACTAACCATTCAAACAATCCCTATTTCATTTTAAAATCAGTTTTCCAAACATCACCTTCTACAATTCTTACTTGGTGATAACCACTTATTAAGTCTAGCTTAGTGAAATAAATTGCATTCTTTAATTAATCCAGTAAATCATCTATTCTAGGAAGAGGGTAACGATTCTTTATAGTAATCTTGTTTAAAGCATGGAAATCAACACACATTCACCAAGTGCCATCCTTCTTAGGAACCAATATAATTGGTGAACCACATGGGGATGTACTTGGATGAATTATACCTTGAGCCAAAAGTTCCATTACCTGTCTCTTGATTTCCTCATTCTATACTACTGACAACATGTACATTCTGATATTGGGAAGAGGTGCATCCTGAAGCAATTGTATCTCATGTTGAACCCCTCTTTTGGGAGGTAGACCTTGTGGATCCTGAAAAACATCATCAAAATGAGAAACAATTTTTACCAATTCATCCTTATGTTTCGGATCGCAAGTCTCAAAATCCATCTCATGTTATTTTTCTTTGGCTTTGACCACCATGAGCACAAAACTTTTTCTTGAGTTTACAAGCCTTTTCATTTGACCTGCAGTTACCAAGGATAGATTATTCTTTTCACGGTGAGCTCTAACAATAAACTCAATTCCATCCTTTACAAGAAAATATTTATTTTCTTCCCTATAGAAGATTTCTTTACGATCATACAAATAAGGACTTCCCAAAACCACCCCACAAATATCCAAAGGAACTACATCCAATTCAACCTCATCTATAAACTTGTCTGTAATGGCAAATCTGAAAGTACAAGTTTTAGTTACCTACAGTTTTGCATCATCACAAACCCAACCCAAAGGATAAGGCTTAGGATGTGGTTTAGTTTTGAGTCCTAGTTTCTTAACAACCTCCTCAGAAATTAGATTAGCTTGGGATCCACTATCAAAAAGAGTATCAATTTTTGTATGCTTTGAAATTACTCTAATGTGGAAAAGCTCATTCCTTTTCTTATCATCATGTATAGTTTGTTTACTAGAAGAAGATGCAACATTTGTAGTACTATTGTTGGAAATTGAAAGTTTTGATTTACCTTGAAAACTCATAGTTGTGATCTTGGTTTCATCACCTGAATCTGACCCAAGATCATGAACTGTAGTGTTTGTTTTCTTTTCCTTTCCTTTCTTAACCATCCATTTAGGTTTCAATTTAGGATGTAATTTCCAACATTTAGACTCATCATGGTTCTTTTTACAATGATTACAAAATGGTTTTTCATCTTCCTTCTTAATAGTAGAGTTTGTCTTATGCTTACCCTTTCCTTTTCCTTGTTCTTTCAAACCTTTTCCTTCAGATTGCTTGTTATTTTGTTTAAAATAAGAGAAAGAGGACTCCTTTTTCATTTTCCCTCGTGCTTCCAAATGGGTTGCTTGAACACACACTGCATCAAGATTAGTAGGACCTAAAACAAGAATCATATGCCTTAGGTAACTATGTAATCCACCAATATATTTTAGCAAAGTGTTTCTTCTGTGTTTAGGGAATTCCCAAATTAGAGCCCTTTTCCTAAATTCTTGTGTGTATTCTTGAACACTCTGTCCCTTAGTTTGTCTTAATGTTTGCCAATCCATCATAGCTTGTTGCTTATAACCAAGGGGATAAAATTGTTTCCTAAGATTTGAAACAAATTCAAACCAAGAAGTGATTGCTATACCTTTGGTTTCTTCCAGTTCCTGAAGCTTACTCTCCCACCAAATGAGTGTTGTGCCACCCATCCGAAGAGTTTCCAAATGAATCTTTTCTTCATCATCAACAATTATCTAAACCATAATATACTTCTATCTAGCTTGATCTAGTTATCCAACTTCTCTGCATTTAGCTCTCCAATATACATTGGCAATTCAAACTTAATATCTAATTTTAATGAAGGAAAATCAGATTTTAAAGGGTCTCTTTTAGGAATATCAGAAATAGAGCTATCTTCTTTTTTACCTTCTCTAGTTCCCTTTTCCCTTTGTCTATCTTGGTACATTTCCTCCACCATTTCCTTCATCTGTAGGAATGATTGATGAAAGTTTTCCTCCTCTTAATCCGTCATTGTAGGACTTCAGACCATCTGGTACCAATTTTGGGATCTCCTTCAACTAACTCTCCTTCACCTTTCTTAGATCGAGACCTTGTTAACATCCAACACACAACTTGTAATCCAAAAATTGTTAATCTGAACCAAAAATCTATCAAAACCAGCTCTGATACCAGTGATCTGAAAATCAAATTTAACTAGCAACTGTTCACACAACAAAATTTGCTTTGTATTGATTTTTTTAAAAATTAGGTGATTACGACCTTTTTATATTTTTAATAAAATATTAAAACCTACAAGTACTATGTAAAAATATAGAGAAATGAAGATAATTCACTAGCAATTTGACACAAAGCGTGATAACGAGTTCGGCGCTTGAGGCCTACATCTCTGGGTCCAGTTGAATGGGACCGATCTATTAAAATCTTGAAAATAATTCTTTACAAATAATTCTAAAAATTATGACCTTCTCACAGTATTCCTCTATCAAAAATAATAGGGGTTGCTTTTTACTTCTCCTCAAAATTCCACTCCTAGCTCAAGTTATGAGCATTTCAATAATTTAGACAGACCCAAATGCTACTTCAAATACAATAAAGCTCCTTTTATAATGTTTCCAAGCAGCTGGCTCAATGGTTAGGTGCCTAAAATTTTACATGGGAGGTTAGCTGTTCAAATCCCCTCCACTTCCCTCTCCTTCTCCTTAGGCGGGTTTGTAGAGGTTTATCCCACATTGTGGGTGCGAAAATGAAGAAAAGCATTTAAAAGAAGGGGTGGTGCATGTTTAGATTGGCTTAAGAGCCACCTTAGCCACTTGGAATGTGGGGCGCTTGGTTGGATGGATAGGTGAAGTGCATAGGGTAGTGTAGGTAGTAGTTAGGATATTTTATAATATATTTTGGAGGATATTCCAACGTGGAGGGATAAGCAGTTAGGATATTTGGAGAAATGTGTGGCAAGGAATTAATGCGTGGAATTTAAATAAACTTGACCACCCATGTGGAATTTAAATAAACAAAATTTTCCTCGTCATCTATATTTTCCACGTGTCACATTTTAATTTGTCCACGTGGTGGGTGCACGTGTCCAATCTGCGTTTTGTGCCCAAAATTCGCCAGTTGTCCTGAAATTTCAGTGGACCATAAGTTTTGCATAGTAGCTCTGTTTCCTACAAACGAGATATCGATGGAATCATATAATTTTTCTCCATGCTTTAAAAATGACTGTAAATTATTCTAAGAAGTTATTAGATTTGTGTTTCTCCGTGAGGATCCTCTGGATCACATCCTTTTTAGAAGATGATGAAATGGAAGGCAAGCATTAGAAAGCTGGAAATAAAGTGATGAATAGATCGCAACTTACCTTGAAAATTATGAAGTTGACAAAGGTTAGTAGGTGGAGGCATCACGATAATATCCTTGATTTTAGTGGGATAAAATTAAATTCCATGATAAAACCAAGGATATTTCCCAAGAGAACAACAAAGACACACTTCTTAGGTTAAAGGCGAACGTAGTATTTGATGAGATGGTCAAAGGAAACCTTAAGGACTGCAAGGTGTTCATCCCGATGTTTTTATTTGGCAAGAATATTATTGACGTAATCTTCCAATATGCTTTGCATGATGTTGTGAAAGATATAATTTATAGCCTTCTAATAAATAGCACCATTGTTTTTAAGGGAAAAGGGCATGACATGATAGTAGAAGGTCCTCCAAGGAGTGATGAATTTGGTTTGTGTTGATCTTTCGGGTAAGTTATATTTGGTTATCACCCAGAAACCATCCATGAGTGATAGCATCTCATGGTTGGCACTTGAGATCAACTAGTTGGTTAATACTAGGTAGAAGAAAGTCATCTTTGGGGAAATCCAAGTTAAGGTTGTGGAAATCCATGTAAATGTGGATTCCCCCTGTCACTTTTGTGATAGGAACAATGTTAGAGATCTATAAGGAATAATCAATGGGTGGAATGAAGGAAACATAAAGGAGGCATTGGAGTTATTCTTTGATAAGGAGGGCAATGCAAGGATGCATTTTTCATATCTTTTGTTTCATGGATTTGGCATCAGGAATGGTTATGATATTATGGACCATAATGTTTGGGTGAATACTGGGAATATTAACATAGGACCAAGAAAAAGCGTTGCTATTATCCTGGAGAAAATAAGTGAAAGCTTCTTGTTCAACAACATCTAAATATTGACCTATTTTTAGAATGTGTGGGTAGTCTTGAGTGTGAATTTTTATTTTGATGCTCTATTCATTCAATATGGTTTGCATCTCAGAAGGTAACAGCTGGTGACTTTAAGAATCTTGCGCACCAAGGTAGGTGAGAATAGACTCATTTTCTTAACATTGAACAACATTAATATAAGGTGTATCATCATCAATCATGTCAGGATATAGGAAGGGAAGAGAAGAGGGAGCCTTGTTATCACATTGATAAGTCAGAGGTGAAAGGGAAATGGTGTTCATGAAATTTTTTTTTAGGAGGAATGGATTTTGGATCCATAGACTTTGTAGGTGAAGGTGGTGAGGTAGGTGAATGGGGTGGGGAATTTTTATCATCCTCAATGAGTTTGACTCGGGCCTTCTTGGAAGATGGTTCAGAAAATCCAATACCACTGCAGTCTTTATGCTTACGAGTGGTACAAGGAATGATAGTATGGAGGCCTTGTTCATAGAAACCAAATCCAAATCCCTTCCAAGCACAACAATGGAGGAAGGTGTGGGTGAAGCAACGTTTGGTGAGAGATTGAAGGTCGGAGGAAAATGTTCGAGTTAGGGAAGGTGGTTCAAGCGAGTAGGTAAAAGCATTAAGTCCCCCATAGGTGAAGTTGGTGCGAAGGTGGGGAGGACCGTAGGGGAAAAATTCTCCTACGTGGTGATCATAGTGGGGATATTGGTGAAGGTTACCATAATCTTGAGGAGTAAGGAATGTGTCAATGTTATAAAGGTGGTACTCCCCTAGAGTGAGGCGTTGAAAAAAACCTTCTAAGGGATTAGTAGTTAGTATGTGGGTAGCAGGAATGGATGAATCACTAGATGACTAGGAAGAAGAAGCATTGGATGTTTGAGAAGTAGATGGGTTGGTTGATGGGTTAGTTGTAGAAGTTGTGACGACAACAGTGGGAATAGAGGAGTTAGTTTTGGAAGATGTAGTGGTAGAAGTGGTGGATGAGGTAGCGGCTGAAGAAGAAGTTGTAGTGGTGGTAGATTCCTTAACTAGTATAAGGACATCATTGGGTCGATACAACATGTTACAGGTCTTGAATGGTGAAGGTTCAAATGGAATGGTATAGTTGTGCCCTTCATGTTCAAATTTTAAACAATGGTGTAAGGTTGAAGGAACACAACCCATGGTGTGAATCCAAGGTCGGAAAAGTAGTAGCTTGTACTGGAATTCCCCCTCTAAGACATAGAATAATTCAAGAATGGCACAGGGGCCCACACAAATGTGGAGAATTATGGTGCCAAGGGTGGAATTCATGGCATCGTTAAATGAACACAACATAATTGGGTTATTATGCATGCAATTGGCAAGGATTTTCATTTAATTGTACAAATGGGAGGAAATAATGTTGATATCAGCACCTCCATCGATCGTAACATGTTGAAAGTGTATATTATAAACATAGATGGAAATGAATAGGGCACGGTCAGGATCATCTGATTGGAGAGGTATAATCTCGTCATTAGAGACTAAGAGTAGCTACTTGATGAGTGGTAGCGGGAGTAGAGGAAGGGGGAAGTGGTGAGAGAGGCAACATGGTGAGGGGTGATAATGGATGCAAAGGCATAGGTTCATTAGGTAGAACCTCAATGAGGGCCTGACATTGAGACTCGAGAGGTTTCGATGAGATCTTAAAAGAAATTTTGAGAGGAGACTGTTGTAATTGTTTAAGCATTGTATGATGGGAAACCTTGTCATAAATAGGGTATGTGGGTCCACGGATGGTGATTTTGGGTGTAGGTGTAGATGGAATATTGGGTAAAGGAGTAGCAGATGAGATGGTTGTTTTCTCCTTTCCTTTGTCCTTCTGGGCTCAAGTGGAAAATTAAACCATATTGATCTACGGTGAAGGAGAAGGTGAGTCTTGAAAGGTATAGTGATAGGACATGCATAAATGTTTCACTGAATAGTTTGTGTAAAATAGATAAGGTAAGAAGTTAGGAGAAATACCTGTAAAATCAAAGGTCAATGGTAGAATACGTGCATTTTTTAATTTTGATTCGAGCTGATCGTGGACATCTTCCCTTTGTCTAGGAGGAACAATAAGACCACAAACTATCATTAATAATATAGGTTAGTGGACTTCCTAGCGAGTGCTAGATACATGAGAAGTGAGGTGCTTCCTAGAAGGCTTTCAATCCAATTTTAAATACAATTTAATACAACAAATACCATGAAATAAGGAAATCCTACTATAGTTGTATGATTTAGGTATCTCGTGCTAATATAATAAGTAAATATAATCTAACAAGAAAGGTTATGATTAGATCTAGAGGTTTGGTAGGTTGTTCTAGGTTTTGCAGGTTTGAAAGAGGTCTGATAAAGGGTCTAGGACTGATCAGGTAAGGTCTGGGTTGGTTTTGGTTAAATTTAAGGCTTGTTGGTCAGAGGGTATAAAATGACATAGATACCAATATCGGTCGGTGAGTGATGACGGTATAAGGGTAAAGCTAACGACGGTAAGGTAAAGCTACGTGGGTAGGCACAATGGGTGATAAATTAATAAAAATGGATTTTTATCCCCTCTGTGATTGCACAGAGAGTGAGGAAGATGTGGTTAGGCTTGTAATATGGCTAAGAAGACTCAGGAATGCAGAGGAAGAGGTTAAGAAAGGTGGAAAGACTTGAAATGGTTGGGTAGGTGGATTGGTGGGAAGATGGAGATATCCGAGTAATAACATAAATGGAAATACTGAAAGAAGTAAAATATCTATAGTAAAGTAAGCACAGATGATGAAAACCACGTTACTTACTTGTTTCTATGAAGATCTTGTGAATGAAGGTGGCTAGTGGTTGATAGGTGAGGTGATGACTAGTTCGGTGTTATGGCAATGTAAACTGTGTGTTCCTATAGATACTCCAACATTCGGAAGAGAACCATTTTCTTGTGTTGCACTATGGTGATGTGTAGACATCATTTGGATGAAGGAATGTCTTTGAGATTCACACTTGATTATAATAAAAATCCCAAAATTGAATTACTAACCCATGTAAATAGTTTTAAAATTTTATATAAAGGAACCAATGGTGGTTTAGGTGACCAACGTCGGTGAGGATAAACCGACATCGTTAGGGTGAATTAGTCCAAGTTACCAAAAATAGCCTGATCTTTACTATTTTTGGCATGATTTTGATTGCTAATCTGGGTCTCAAGTGAGGGTTAGCACTTAGATAAGTGGGAGTGTTGTTGGAGAAGGAATAGGACTTTAATTTTAGGGTTAGACTAAGTCCCAGTTGGTTGGGATAAGTAGGGACCTAGTCTTAATTAATTAATAGGCTAGGAATAAGTCCATGGTGAGGTGTCTAGGTGATGTGTAAATTAACTTAATTAAATTAATTAATAATGTGAGGATGAACATTAATTCAATTGTAAGTAATTAAATTAATATGAATGTGGGGTAAGGGGTCATGGTTAGGTGAATACATTATGTTAATTAATTAAAGGGGACCAAGGGAAGTGTGACCCAAATTTGGTGTCTACATATATATGACGTGACATGTGTGTGTGTGTGTGTGTGTGTGTGTGTGTGTGTGTGTGTGTGTGTGTGTTTTACATGTACAAATTTGTATATATATTTATATATAACTATACATACTTAAAATTTAATGCTCATCATGTTTTTATTGTTGGCAAACATTTTTTTGGGAGAGACCATACCCCAAAGTAAAAAAATCCTAAAGGCCAGAACAACATGAAAAGAAAGGTGGTTTTTTTATGTGGGGGCCACACCCCAACTACAAGCCTACAAGCCAGATTTATATAGAAAACAAAAGTGGTTTTTTGATACGTGGGAGCCACACCCCAGAAAAAGGCCTAACTACCATAATAAGAAAGAAAAACATAGGCAAAGACAAATTTCCCAAGAGAAACAGAAAAACAACAAAATTGTAGCCCCACAACAGCTACGCAACCAACAAGAAACAATAGGAAAACAATAGAAGCCAAGAATATTAAAGTCCTCCTAACTGAGACATTTTTGAAAAACATTTTTAACTTCCTCCAATGCCTTGAACACATTCGGGTTGGATTCATTATACGGTATTTGATTTTGGAGTAGAGAACCTTCTTAGTGGACTTACCCCCTTAACAGTTAATGCTCATCATGTTAATTTAGTCGTTATCAAACATTTACAACAACAAAACCTTCAACTATTGTGGGGTGTGACATAATTCACCCTTAAATAATCATTTTCTGATGATTTTTCTTAACACAATAAAAATATCAATTAAAAATAATCCAAACATCAAGTAAAAAAGAAAAAATTCACATTTTCATAATAACTTGAGAAATGTTCCGAATTTCATTCAATCATAACTCAAAAATCTTGGCTATAACATCCTCAAAACAAGTAAATATTTTTAAACAGTAACAATATAGAAACAATTTTCCATTGCATTCAACACTATTATCAAGTATTGTATAATATATCAATAACATGTAGTCAAATAATAGTTATTATCATTAAAATAGATAAGGAAATTTTATTTTTGATTTCGTTCGAATTCTCCCAAGTTGCACTATCCTCATAATACTGGTCGCATTGGACCTTTCATTTAGAAATATCTCTATTTTTGAATTACTGAACCTATGAGTTTACAACAATCTAATTTGTTTCACCATGATGATTTTTGGGTCCTAAACCTGTAAAGAGTTCTAATTTTTGACGTGTTATATCTGATACATATTTTTAATTAATGAAATATGAATAACATCATATATTATAGACAATGCGGAAGGTAATGCTAGTCGGTATGCCACCGAAATTATGAATTCATGAATTTCAAAAGGTCCCACATATCTAGGTGATAATTTGGAAGAATTTCCAAATGTAATTGAGCTCTTTTTAGGTTTTAACCTTAAGAAGACTTTATCTCCTTGCTCAAATTTTTGATCAAATATTTTTCATATCTACATAGCTTTTTTTCCTATCGATTGCTTCCTTGAATTGCTCACATATGAGCTTCACTTGATTTTCCTTTCATTTAATATTCCTATGCCTATTACCTCTTTGTCCTCCATGTTATCCTAGATGATAGGATTTCTACACCTTCTCCCATACAACACTTCAAATGGTGACATTTTCAGCAAAGAATGATAAGTGTTGTTATAGGAAAATTCAACCAATGGAAGATATTATTCCCATTTATATTATTGATCCATGCAATACATTCTGAGCATATCCTCCATAACCTAGTTAACTCTTTCTATTTGACCATCTATTTCTAGATGGTATGTTGAACTAAATTTCAGTTTTGTTCCCAAAGTTGAGTTTATTTTTTCCAAAATCGAGAGGTCATTCTAGATCCCTATCGAAAATAATAACCGAGACTATGTGCAATCTAAAATTTCATGCACAAATTATTTTGCAAGTACATTTGAATCATCCTTTAGATTACCCAGTATGAAGTGAGATAATTTGGTCAGTTTGTCAACCACTACTAAAATCATGTAATATTTGTTTTATACAAAGTGATATTCCTTTCATGAAATCCATGATAATTACTTTCCATTTGTAATGTAGAATGTTGTGATGATACAATAGGATGCATGTTCTCTGCCTTAACATGTTTACATTTAAGACAATGAGCAACATAACTCGACATGTCTTTCTTTATTCCTTTCCAAAAGTATTGTTGTTTTACATCATCCAACAATTTTGTCACTCTAGGATGTCTAGAATATGGAGCATCATGAAATTTCTTCATGATTTTTGTTCTTAATTCATTACCCACATGTATGTAAACTATTTTTTCATATCTCAAGACTCCATTATCAAATTTAAAACCTTCATACCTCCTGTCATTTGGATCTTCTGCTAACATAATTTTCACATGTTGATAATACAAATCAATTTGCATTTGTTTCTTTACTTCATCCTTAAATTGTGTTATGAGGGTTACAATAGCAAAAACATGCTTCCTACGACTCATTGCATCAACCACATGGTTCTCTTTTCCTTTAATGTAACTAATTTCAAAATCATATTGAGATAAAAACTCAAGCCACCTATATTATCTTGCATTCAAATTAGGTTGCGTAAAGATATATTTCAGCCCCAAGTGGTTTATTTTCAGTTTGAAAGGATTTCCTAGCAGGAAATTCCTCCAAATTTTCAAATCATGAACTATGGCAGAAATTTCTAAGTCATGGGGAGCATATTTTTTCTCATGAACATTCATCATTCTGCTCTCATAAATAGTTACATGATTGTTTTGCATAAGTATTCCACCCAAACCTTCATCGGAGGCATCAGTTACCATGGTGAAGCTTCTTTAGGATCCAAAACCTTAAAAATAGGTGTTTTTGAAAGTTTTTCCTTCAACATATTAAATTTTATTTCACATATATCATTCCATTAGAGTTTCTTGTATTTTTTTTGCAAAGAGGTTATTGGTGCAGCCACTCGAAAAAAATATTTCACCAATATTTTGTAATATCCATCCAACCCCATGAAGATTCTAACTTCATGTACATTCTTAGGTGCTGGCCATTCAATTATGACTTTGATTTTTGATGGATCAACTGAAATCCCATCCTTATTGATTATGTGCCCAAGGTATTGCACTTTGTTATGATAAAATGAACACTCCAAAATCTTACTATACAGCTTTTCTTTTTTAAGCACATCTAATACTATTCTCAATTGTTCATCATGTTCCTCCATGTTCTTAGAATATTCAAATGTCATCCAAGAAAACCAATACATGTTTATCTAGATATTCCTGAAAAATATTGTTCATTAAGTTCATGAATGCAATTAGTGCATTAGTGAGTCCAAAAGGTAACACTATAAACCTGTAATGGTTGTATCTTGTTTAAAATTTTATCTTATAAATGTCTTAATATTTTATCCTTAGTTGAAGATAATGAGATCACAAATCAATCTTTGAATAGATAGATGCATCTCTCATCTGATCAAAAGTTCATCAATCCTTGGTAAAGGATATCTATTCTTAATTGTGGCCTTGTTAAGCATGTGATAATTGATGTATAGTCTTAACATTCCATCTTTCTTCTTAAGAGAGATGACAAGTGCTCCCAAGGAGAAAAATCGGTCTAATTATTCCCTTAGACAATAATTCATGAAGTTGTGCTTTTAGTTTGACTAATTCAGGTTGTTGTCATTTTGTATGGTGCTTTAGATATTGGTTCAGTTCTAGGTTTGATATCAATAGTAAAATTAAACTCACATCTAGGAGGAAGTCCAAGTAATTCCTCCGAAAATACATCCTTGTACTCTTGTAACATTAGATAATCCTCCAAGGAATTCTTACCTTCCTCACTAAAATTAGAAATTTTTATCACATACAACATACAACCCTTGTTCTTATCTTTCTTAAGTTGCATAGAAAAATCTTCCTTACTTCAAAATTCCTTTTTATGCCTTGTATGCTTGTTGTTTTTCTACATGTCATCTAGGCATTCTATTCATTTTTCGAAACAGTCAACAATTGTTTTATGTTGGGATAGCCAATTTATACCGGTAATAATTTCACATGATGTTAGAGGAGCTATGTATAGGTCTAGTTCTATGGTGAAGTTAGGTAATTCCAATGTTGTGTCAAACAGACATTGGTCTATAGTTTGAACAACATTATTCTCATATTATACAGTCCATGTATTTTTCATATAACTAGATTTCTTATTCATTTTTTCAGCTAATTTACTAGAAATGAAGCACTCAATTGCACCGATGTCAAATAAAATAGTAACAGGAAGTCCATACAACTTACCTAGAACTTCAATGGGAGTAGTTTGTTTCTCATCTTAACGGTTAGCCACTACTTCATGTATCTTTTGCTACTTATTGTTCCTCCGATTTTTATGGGGACATTTATTCACATAGTGGTCACCACCACATTTGAAACATCCAAAAAAGGTCCTTTCTTTTAAAATTTATTATCATTTTTGCAGCATTATTCTACCCGTTTTTTCTTGCATCCACAACAGTTTAACTGTTGTATTATTTATGGAATTCTTTCTTTTTTTGCCTACCTTCTTCCACCATATTTTCCTAGGAGCTAATGGAGATGGTGAGTTGAAGCTATTCATTTTCTTTTCATCCCTATGAGCATATATTACTTGTATCTTCTATTCTTTCATAGTGGAAGGACCATGCACATCTACTTCTCCTCCATTGATGGGATTTAGTCCCATAATGAATTTACGTATCCTAAATTTTTCATCCGTTTTATATTGTGGTACATACTTCAGAAATTTGGTGAATTTTTACTAAAAGGAATGATAACTAGATCATACGAATCCAAAAACTCATATGCTAATCAAACACCACGATCAATAAGATAAAAGTAATTCTCTAGAATAAATTTAATATAACCTTTGCAAATAAATGAGCAGTAATATCATATATTATTATGGAACTCAATGAAATACAATGAAAATGATTCTTGCTTATATAGGCAAGGAATAACAATCTAAGCACCAATTAAGGTCGTAGATCAAGTCATAAATCAATGATAGAACTAGTCATCAAATAGTTATTCAAGACCATAGATTTAGGAAAGAACTAGACATCAAAGATCTAGTCAATACCATATATCAAGGAAAGAACTAGTCAATACCATAGATCAAGGAAAGAACGCAGTACTAACAACTAGATAATATCCCCTAATATCTAAATAAAATAAAATAAATATCCACACATATAAGTGGGTGAAGATAAATACAATAAAGGTAAATAAAGTACCTAGGTGAACATGAACTAAGTTAAATACCTACTCTAACATTTCCCAATATCCAATAACACTCAATTTACCCCGAGTTAGGTTTTGGAACTTAGAAATTTTCTAGTCAAAGTATAGTTGTGGTAACCAACATTGGTGGAAGTAAAATTTAAATTGTTCCCAATTGATACTAGTTATATCAACTCCTAACTCCATCTTGTTGTTGTCCCACCACGAAGATGCTTCATAGAGATATGAAAATAGCCTCAAATTGTCTTAGTTTCTTTAAAAAATTCTCTTATCTCAAAATATTTTTCCATTTCACTCATCCAGTTCTCAGCTCCATCTCCCAAGGTTGTTCCATCAAACTTGGGTGGACTGATCCACTTGATATCTCTTGACAATTTAGCTACCAAGCAAGCTCTTTTGTTTCCTTTATGATTTCCAACATTAGGTTGTTCTTCCTCATTTGCTACAAGTTATTCAACCTCAGGTTCTTCTTCTTCATTCTCACCCATAACCTTCTACTCCAAGGTAGCTACACGGTTTCGAGTGTCATGAAGGATTGTTAGGATTTCATCTAGCTTTTGGGTTATGTTTTCGGTCTCATTGTTTACCCTTCTTCTAACCATTATATTCGTTTAAACAAGAATAATATGTTTTGTTAGCGTATGAAATTATTATATCCAAGATTTGATAACCTTTAGCTCTAATACAAATTGTAAAACTCATGTTATTAATCATCCAAATTAAGAGGAAATTTTTTTAAAACAAACCCCTTAATCACAATTAATGCCTTCAATGATTTTCATCTTGCAAATAAAAATCCAACATAATTAAATGTTTACAATATATTTGATAACAAATGATAACCATGTGCAGCTGTAAGGGTCAATTAGATCTACTCAATCCCCTTATCTTCACTCTAACTAAGTGAGTATAACTTGTATACTTTTGGTTAAATATTTATAACAAGTTTTGAGAACTATGTGCAACTCCTAAGTGTCAACCTAGAAATGAGAAAAGCTTTAATCCATCTAGTATCCAATACAAGTTAGGGGTAAGGTAAACAAATAGTGTAATCATATAGCTACATTACTTGGCTAAGTTTTCAAGTGTTGCTTTACAAGCTTAGTTTCATGACTCCACAAAAATCGTGAAACTTGTCTCTGTCACCACACAACCATCTCTTCACATTTATTTGGATCTCATTTCATTCTTTAAGAATTAAGTTCAATTTTGAATAAGTAGGAATCATGACTCATCCTCCTAATTGAAAGGATCATATCAGTTCTATTTTAGGATCCCTATGGGAAAGATAAAGACCACGTAATGAATTTTTTCATTATGTACTCATTATCCTTCTCGTAGCCATCCTAAGTTGGCACGATTAGGATTTCGTTGATAAGAACAATAATTCCAAATATCTACACTTCATTTACAAATTTGTTATCTATTTAGGTTAAGTAGATAAGATTGTATTTATGTTATGTTGTTTCACATCGCATCACGTTATCTGTTTCACAATAGAGGATTATAGTAACTCATTGAGTTACTATCCTTTATGGGTACCTCTTATCAATTTATCGCAACTTAATGTTGTCATTCAAAATAGATTAATTTAACCATATCTTGTATTTAAATGATCCAATCACTCCTAATTAGTATTGGTCTTAATATCATAAGTTTATCATTTATTATGAAAGGTTCACTTAATCTCATTTGATCGTCATTTGATATGAATTATACAACTTATTTAGTAAGGTATAATATTAATGTAACATAGTTTATGTTGCATCATTTTCCATAACATCCTATACTCCTTAACGACACATTTGTTCATCCATAATGAAACAATAAAATCATATATGATTACTTATCAAATATCAATAACTTATGTTTATACATTGTCGTTAAAATAGTACTCAAGAACTTTAATTTTAATAAGGTACATTAAGGGTATAAACTTAGTTTTCATTATACTATTTTCCTTATCAAACTATGTTTGTAAATTGTCATATTCGTTCAACTATAATGATTCAATAAACCAAATATGCCTTCGTAGCATAACATCATTAAATTTAATTCATACTCTAATGTAAAACAACATTAAAACACCTTTATATCTCACAAAATGTGATATGAAATAGCAAGTATATTTATTTAGAAAGAATGATGATAAGTCCTTATTTTTTCCTAAACATTGACATACAATAAATCATGATATTAAAATAGGAAAACGCCTTAAATCATTATGCAAAAATAATACTTTCATATTACAATTTAAATATAATAAACATGAATGGGTTTTTAATAGATAATACATGAATAAATCATGTGTAAGCAATCCATTTATTCACTTCTTAATGTCACTTCATCCTAGACACTATAGGAGAGAGAAATGTATACATGGTCAATTCTAAGAATTGACATGAGTTATCCAACTCATATTATTGTTGTACTTAATTGAAATAAAGGAATATTGTAAGTATAATTTAACCCATAACTACTAAACTTCCTCCTTCATTAATTACATTTATAAAATATTTCTTGATGGAATGATGCTTCATATAGTAAGATGTGTTTTCAAACAATACAAAAGTCCAAATTTTGTACAAATCTCTAGATTGTTTAATAGCTTACTAATGCACTCTATTATTGTCATATTCAAGACTAAGATTTCATAAAAACATCAATCAATTTTTAAGAGTAATACTAACAAACAAAACTTTGTCCATGTATAACATTCATATTCATATGAAGGAACTTAATTAATGCCTTCTTCAATTTCTAAAAATAATGCAAAGGAGATGGAACAAAATCATATTGTACAAGTAATCATATCTTTCTAATAGTTGTTCGTACCATAATTACTTCAAATTGAGAAGTCAAATGATCATGATAAGTAAATGTTAACCATATACCTAATCATCCATTTCTCAAAGGATCAAACCAATATTCAACTTTTCCCAGCTAAGGATGAACTAAATGTTCATAAATAGTTAAGATTACAAGAATTAAACCATAACAGATACAACATAGTACACGAAAGAGTCTTAAAACAATTTTAGTTGTAAAATGCAATATATCTACCTCCGCATTGGTCCACTATAACAACCAATTCAACAAGGTAAGAGCTATTTATATGCACTCAAACTAACATTCCTAGCAATAGCAAACTATATTAATGCACGCATCCTTAAGAAGGATTGATTCACATTACTTCCATATTAAAAACATAAATAATTAATCGGAATACACAAACTCAAAAAATCTTAATCAAACTTCTAAAATAACATATTAACCCACATTATTGACTAGCTCCATGAGAGCTTTCACAAGTTTCTTTAACCATAAAGGTGAGCTCACAATGAACTAAGAAAAAACTTCACAACAATTCAAAAATGAAAACCTAAATTGTTCAAGTTTTAATCAAACAGAGGTCTTTCAAAATAAGGTACATATTTCCAAAAGGGATCAATAGGTCTCTTCACAAGATGGATATATATTTTTAAGAAAAACATTCATGTTTATATTCAATGTTTACTAAATTGACTAAGCTATTAAACCTAGAAGCCTATCATAAGAGGAAAACCATATCTCTTACTAACAACCAAAGTTCATTTGATTTTTAAAACGATTACAACAAGATCTAATAATTTGAGTCAAAATGCTATAGAATTCACGTATTTCCCATTCAAATAACCAACCAGGGATTAAATTAAATAAATTTCCATCTTTTAACTTCAAAACCCATTTCATTCCTAGTTTTTTTCTAATAAAAATGAAAACCATCTCCTTAAAACCTATTAAAATATCATGCACAAATTTTTATCTAAAACCAAGCAACATATTTTAATTAACATAGCCAATATTTTTTAATTTTATAAATGGAATGAAACCCAAAACATATACCCTAATTTCAAATCAAAAACAATAAAAATAGAGTAGAAATAACTCATCCTTGTATTTTTTTCCTTTCTTTCCTTTTTTTCTTCTTTTCTCTTGAAACCTATAACTTGCATTTCCAAAGAAAGGATCCCAAAATTTCCACAACAACAACAACAATAACTTTACCTTCTCCATGCCAAGTACTATGGTATATGACCATTGTGAATAATAACCAATAAACACTAATTGACAATCCTTATTTTCCAATGGTCTATGACCAAGTCTTCCAAATTTCAAACAATGCAAATGCAATATGGTCTAAGACCTTTTTAATGAAATTAAACATTTATAATTACCTTGCATATGGTCCATGACCATTATTCTCAATGCCAATGAGAGTCAACCATGATTAAAACATTTAAACAATACCACTAATAAATTACCTTACAGAGTGGTCTAAGACCCGTTCAAAATAACATTCAATTTTAAACCATCTCGAGAAATGTAGTCAACTTGAACAAAGAAATGTGGTATAAGACCAAGTTAGGATAGTATTAACAATAACCATTAATCAATTTATGATATTACCTTAAACAATGCAAAGTATCCTTACTATCACAACATTATTAATTAATGCAATTAGTGGTGAAGTCCAAATCAACCATATCCACATACAACAATGCAAATGAAAGGTGATCGTCATACAAATTAAACAAACATTAAAAGTTAACTCAAGTATATATACATATGTACTAATCTATATATGTGTATGTATATGTTTATATATACATATATATATATATATATATGTATGTGTGTGTGTGTGTGTGTGTATGTGTATGTATATGTGTATATATTGTATATACAACTATATATATTTAAGACTTAACGTTCATCATTAATTTAGTCATTATCAAACATTTACAAAGTGATAGAACATTTAACTATTACAGGTGTGACAATGGTAAAAATTGAAAAAATTGTTAAGTATTAGGTATAATATCATTTATTCTTGTCAATTATGCACTTCAAATTTTGAAAGAACTTATCTTCTAAAAACTCATACTTTTATTTTCACATAGAAATGTGGATTTCATCACCACTTAGCTACATCAGTGATGTGGACTTCACTACTATACACTGAGACCTAGTCTCAAATAGTGTTCAACACTTTACTTGCCAAGTATCCCCCACTTACAAGTAAATTTTTCATGATGGGTTAATATGCCTAAAATATTTATAGCTATGAAGTATGTGGCATCATCCCCGTAATTCTTCAGGAGAAATAATGACACCATTTACATATCATTCCTTCATTACCATACCACCTAGTCACATAACCCATCATTTGAGTGGTGATTCAATCCTCTAAGATGTATAATACTAATTAGTGAGTGTTTTCATGCCAAATGTCTAGAATGAAAAATTGAATATTTTGGGCCATGACAATTAAGCCCCCACTTGGAAACTTCCTCACTAAGTCATTTAAACCTTTCCTCTAGCCATCCTATCCACAATTTCATCCTCATTTTGGATTAGAGAAATTTTCTAACAAGATTTTCAAGTGTGTTTAATGTGCAGGGATATATGCCCAAGGTGATTGATGAACCCACCGAGATTCAAGGAAGAAAAAAATTCCCCCGCAGGCCTAAAAGGGTCATTTTTGGCCATTTTGCAATTGATAAAAACCCTCTAGAAGCTTACAAGGAAGATTCAAATCATCTAAGAGTTTTTTCATAAAGAAATTAAGTTATCCAATGAAATTTAAGGAATATTTGAGGAAGAAATTAATTTCATGAACAACTTGAGAAAGACAAGGTCATTTCATCTGTAGGGAATGTTATACCCAAACGGTGAAAGTTGACTATATTGGATTATTCTCGGCAGTCTAGGAGGTTTTGGGAAGAATACATAATGGAAACATCACTTTTATTCCGAGACTTTAAAATCCTTCATGTCACTCCAATACGTTTTTGTTTCTCCTAAGTGTTAAAAGAGTGAATGGTATTTTTTCACAAGATAAGTGAATCTTAAAAAATTTATAATTCATGGGAAAAATTCTCAATGTTGTGTTTATTGTTTACCCTCCTTGACATGACTTATTGTCAAATTTTTTTATCAAATTTCTTAATTTTTGGGGCAATCTAGGTAGAATCAGAATTTTGAGGAACAGGTGGAACAATTCCTCCATTCTACATGTTCCTTACACCTCTTCCTTGGCCTCATTGACCTGGGAAATAGGAAAATTTAGTTAAGGATGGAATTGAGAGAAATTTCCATCATTACATTAGTTCTCCATGGGCATGTAATCACCAAAAAAAAGTTAAAAGGAAGGGATAGAGTTAGACATGTCGATTCTAAGGAATTATGGGAACAATTCCACTATAACGTAAGTTCCCCACATACCTACATATGTCATAAAGGAGATAAAATGTGGTAGATCAGTAAAGTCAGCCAAATGAGGAATTGGGTAAAATATTTTGTCATTCCCTAAGTTCTCTAAAACTCCACCCAAGTCGATGATTGGTAAGTGAGTCGAGTTAAGTCAATCCACTAAGTAATAGAGGGAATTGATCCTTCATTCCCTCTATACTCTAATTTACCACCTCCTACAAAAGAAGAAATTTTTCTCAAATTTTCTTTTCAAGGCCCAAAGGGAATGTTTAATTGTTCCTCCAATTATCTGCATTGCCACCTAGGATGACTGCTTTTGTTGATTTTCACAATAAATTCCATATTTTCACTAAGAAGAGGAATATGAAGGATCCTAAATTTATTTTTGAAATGTAATAATGGAATACTATATTTATGCCTTAAATTGAATGTATTAACTCAATTTTACGATTTTAAATGTCATAAATTATAAGGAATTGAAAGTTCATGTAAAGTGAATATGAAGAGTCATATTGTAAATCTATAAATTGTAATGGCCTCTCCATTCCAAAGGGTTGGAAATTGTTGATTGTTGTAAGTTGTTGGATTTCACTACTACATCAAGCAATAAAAGTTACATTTCCTCTATCTCCTTATCTATGTTCATCTATTCTCTATACTCTCTAACTTTTCAAGCATTGTGATCTTGTACAACTAAGAATGAACTTTTTGTCCTTGATTAATGGATCTATAGAAATTTTTGTCTCTAATTTATTCATCTTGTTGATGGATTACATTGTTTGTTCTTCTAATTTAATGTTTACCTACTCTAGATAATGTATGTGAATTATGTAAGTCTAATTATATAATTAACCCTCTCTCCCTTTTTCTCCTACTCCTCTTTACCTCTCTTCAAAAAAATTCCTCCCTTGTACATTGTACAATAAATTTACCATAAGTTTAGTTGATTATTCCTATGTGATCCCCATCCTAACGGCCACCCCAAAGTTTTAGTTAGTGTACATTCAATAATGAGAGCTTTCCCATGCCCTAAAATGAGGATCTTAGCCTCATGATCATTGGTGAAAACTAATAATTGGCATTGCAACAAATTATTTTACTAACGCTTTTGGTGACTCTATTAGGGAGGATCAGCCCTTGTGCACCCTATAAAGATATCTAAAATCCATATATATATATATATATATATATATATATATATATATATATATATATATATATATATATATATTCCAAAATATTTTAAAATATATATATAAGTGACCACAAGGAACAAATCCATTTCGCATTCTTTTCCCACATTACAATGATGAAGTTTCAATATTGGTGTTCAACACTAATAAGTGACAACAATAATGAAGAAAAAGATGACCATCAAGATATCCATATTTATGATCAGCCATCATTCAGGATAAAATCTTATAAAAATATAGATTTTGGCATAGAGAATAGCTCTCTTGCTTCAACTAAAAATCTGTAATCAGCAAAAGGAAATAAGGTCAGTGAAATTCCTACACAAGTTATGGAAATGATATCTAGAATGGATAAAATTACTGCATCTAAAGATCCTACTATCAAATCCTTGTGGATTCAATTCAAATGGAGTGCTACTAGAGGAAAGAAAATGGGGATTACATTGGTGATGATTGAGAATTTAAGAGCCTAATGAGAATAATATAGAAAATATATGAAATGTTGTAAAAATAGCATGAATATGAAGCTCTAAATGAAGTAAGCAAAGAATAATATCCTAAAGGTAATGTTTTGAATTATACATTGTTGACTAAAAACTCAAAACATTGTCTTTTGTTTCTCTTCCTTTAGATAATTTTCTTTCTTATGGAGATAAAGAAATGACAACCTTGAAAAAGGAGTATGTGCAAATAATTTTTAGAAGTGCGAGAAGGAATTTCTAACCCTCACAAATCTTGAAATTATAAACTATGTTGTGGCTATGTGTAGACACCTATAATTACACCCGAGCAATTTAAATACTTAAATTGTGCTAATTATCTCCATTCTTGCAAATTGGCGACATATCATCAAAGGCACTCATCTTTTCTCTTATCGTTGTTAGTTAATTACACTACGCTAATTAATTAAGTCACCTATCCAACAAATACCCTAATTAACAACCTTCCGTTAATAAATCCCCCTTTTATCTAGACTAATTAATTATTATCAATTAATTATCTTTCCCTTTCATTTAACCAATAAATCAATATTTAATTGATTTAATCCCCTTCTATAGTCTAAATCATGCTAATATTCCTCTAAAATATTTTATAAGCTTGCACATCTATTAATTAAATCATCTTGATTAATTAATAGGCCCCCTTTATCCACATGGGTCACTAAAGGACAAGCTAAACCCTCCTAAAGTTAACTCAACCCTATCTAAACCCCCCTTATCCACAACTAACTCAACATCCCTATTATCCCACATGCAAAGGGATGTAGTGGTTCCTTTATCCATTGGGCTATATAAAGAGCCCTCCTCCTACCTTTACACTTACACCTAAATTCCTTGAGAAGACAAAAGAAAAGCACATAGCAAATAGACTAAAAGCTTTCCTTTGTTATTCTTGAGAATTCACCATTTGAAGAGCTAAGCCTCCTTTCTTGCATTTTCTAGCCAAGTGCTTGGGTCATATGGGGATAGTCAAAGGGTCTTGTAGCCAAGCTTTGATGAGCTCCCATTCCTAGGTTCTTGGATATCAAAAACAACCAATTTGATTGCCATGGAGTCTACATAGGTCCATTTGATTTTGTTGTCAATCAAAAGAGTAGAGGTTCTTGACAATTAACATGTTAGTTTGATTTATGCTTTAAAGTTCTAATGCAATAATGTTATTGTCTAACCTTGTTTAACTCTTATCTTGATGGTGTTTTAGATTTTGATTTAGCTTTGTTAATTAAGACTACTAGGTGTTAGTTTTAATTTCCTTAACTTAGTTGAACAAAACCATGCACACATTTGGCATGCCCGGTGAGACCTAGTCCTCGGCATTTTAGTTTAAATTTTATTGTTTTGGATAACTTTTGATATCCACATATAGTAATTAATGTCCATTTTCTTGGGATTTTTACTAATATTATATGTGTAGGTTCTCATTCATAGTCATCATTTTAATGGGTTGTTGCCATTTTCAAAATAACTTGCTAAAATTTGAAGTATTGTGATATTTTTGGGTTTTTTGCCATATTTTGGTTGCAAAAGAGTGGCATAGGTACACTAAGAGGAGCATATGTACACTTATGTCGGTGCAGAACCTCTCGGATGGCACGAGACACACACCGTCGAGCCTCGAATCTCTGTTTGTTGACCTTGGTGCACATGCACTAACCCCAGTGCACATACCCTAACTAGGGTGTAGGTGCACTAACTCGAGTATAGATGTCATTTCATATTGTACCTTCATTTGTAACATGAAAAATTGTCAAATCAACGCATACACACTAAACCGGCGTAGGCGTCTCTCTCGTAGCATAGGCACTTTTTTTGGTAGTGCGAGACACTCTGTCGAAACTATCATTTTTTAAATCGATTGTGGCACACACGCACTTATTGTGGTGCAAGAACCTATCTCAGTAGCGCAGTGCTCTTTCGATCCCCATATTTCATTTACCTCGGTGGTACACACGCTTTGATCCTAGCGCACCTGCCTTTCTGGTGGTGCAGGTGCACTGTAATTTAGAAAAATATAGAGTGGTGCATCCACCCTAACCCATGCACACACGCCCCAAACCGGCGCAGTATCTTTCCGTGTTATTAAGATTGAGGTGTTAAGGTGATAAATTTCTTACAAGTTTTATCTAATTAATACTTATTTTTGTAGGGTATGTTTACATGCTTTTACTAGATTAGGTAAACTTTACATGCTTTATTATAAGAATAAGATCACGTATGCTCTTCCCTCACATCCCTTGGGGCAATCTTGGGAATCGAAACAACTCTTAGGTCTTTTTGATGCTTTGAAATTGTTAAGAATATCTGAATTGGAATGGGTTAACTTGATGTGTTTGAATTAAATTGTTTTTCCATTTGATATCTTCTTGGATTTTGGAAACATCGCGTATTCTCTTCTCTTGTGTCCTTGGATGATCTTGAGAATCGAAATGATGTTTTCTCTTTGTATGGAAAACTACTAAACTCGTTGTGTAGGACCAAAAAACATGCTTGTCAAAGAAAGGTGGAATCGAAACAAAGTCAAAAACTACTAATACAGCTTGTTGTAAAAGTTTCCAAAAGGTGTTCAATCAAGCCACACCTAATTAAACAAGATAAAAAGAACAAAATATTCAAAACATTGTATTGCAGGTTTCGAAAAGGTTATGTCCCTATCCACTCAACTGGAACATAACCCCTTTAGCATAATGCCTTAAGCTACAACAATGGGGGTGGTTCTAGGAACCCCAAAGTAGTCCACGCAAGAGGGAACCTTGTGGACGAAATGAGAAGTGCTCCGCACTACCTACTTGACTAGTGATTCCTTGTGAGATAGCATTACGGGTTTTCCATATAGTGACCCAAGGGAGAGCACACATGGATGCACTAGTTTCCCTTTATGCTCGAAGGGGGTAAAGTAAAGTTGAGATACTCCCAAGATAGTCGGGAATTTTTGGGTAAATCATGCTTGCTTAAGACAGATTTGTAACACCTAGGGTGAGAGAACCACATAGGAAGATATTCTTTGACCAGGAGCCCACTTTGACCATTTCAAAACACTATTGAGTTGTGAGCCATCTTTCATCATGAAACATGTGACGTGTTACTTTCGCTTAGTTTTTCACTTTCCTTAAGGCGAGGCGAAACTCTGCCAAAGTAAAGACAACATTTTTCATCACCATTTTTGACCTACTTCCTTCACATTATTTGGACACTTTGTTGATCGAAAGAAAGGTGACTACCTTTTGTGTTACCAATTGATTGTTTCTACCACTTTTTGTCCATTTACTCCCATCCATGTTTGCAGCTAGGTAATTTAAACGTCTAAAGTGTGCGGAGGTGTATTCATATCATTGGTGGCCTTTGTGATCTTGATACCCATGTTAGGATCAACATTGTAGTTAGGCATGGTTCATCATCTTGAACTTCCTTAGAAAGGTTACCTTGTTTGTATTGTATCACTACAATTTTGGTATTTACATCTTGTTTCTTGTAAACTTGACCTAAATATCAATATTTTAAGGTTACACTATACACATTTTAACAATTCCTAGTTATACTTTAAGCTTTTAGTTCGACTCTATTACTACCTCGATTTTGAAGAGTTCTACGTGTTACCACTTGTGCGTGTTATATAAATATCATCTTGCTATCAATACCTTAGTTTCTCACAAAGTTTGGTTAACATATCTTGGTGACATTGTTGCATCACTCACAAATTGTAATTGGCACTTTTTGAGATATAGGTATTAATTGAATTTGAGCTTGCTTCTATTATACCTTGTTAGGAGGTCACATTAACTTCTTGTATTTACTTACGTCTTGTTCATTCTCTTGAACTTGGCATAAGTGAGGACATCTTGTTAATTATCTTGCTACACCAAGTGATTTTTGAAGCACGCCTCAGAAGTACTTCATTCATTTGATAGGCTTAGATACCACACATTTGTGTCACTGTTGAGTTTTCACTCTATCACATTGGTATTCTCACATTGTTACTCATTCATATTCTTGACATTCATTTTTCGTTTCACTTAGGTGTGGACACAAATTTTTGAACACATTTACAACTTACCTTAGTGAAACTATTGCAAATCATGGCTCCCAAAACATGATTAGGAATCAAGAAACAAACATACGAGGAACAACAAGTGAAAGCTTAGGAAGCTTCAAACAGACAAGGGTCAAACCCTTTTATCGACATGATCTAGGGCCTCTATTTTTCGTGGAAAAAGAGCTAGAAGACATGGTCGATCATACTGGTGATGAATTAGAGTCACCACATGTGGAATTTGAATTTGACCCCACCTTATTAGACGAGTTCCTTTTTAGAAACAAGGATAGGGTGCTAGCACGGGTTATAGAATTGGGGCCAAAATGCCCACTATAAATGAAACAATCCCACCTACAAACAACACTAATGAGGAGGAGTGACCTCTTATCAACATGGAGGACATTTTAACACACGGACATGCTTTTACCTCCAATGCAGGAAATGATAATGTAGTAGGACATAGAATACCCTTTATGAAAGTGCCACATAGAATCGGAGTCGGGACACGAGAAAGTTGAAGAACCTCCACAATATGAGGAAGAAGAGGAACCTTTGGAAGAAGAGGTCACCATTCAACAAAAAATTAGTAACCTTAGCTGACAATTAGCCTTGCTAGCCTCTCATGTACAAAAGGAAGCAAGCAATAATGTTCAAAAACAAAGGCCTAAGGTCAAAATCAATGAACTCCATAGGAAAAATCAAGGAGAAGAAAATGTGGATTATCATTGTGTATATATCCTAGCTTCTCCTACTAAAGAAAAATTGCTTGCACAAGAAGTATAATCCATGAAGGAAACACTCGCAAGCCTTCAAGAGAGAAATGTGGGGAGCATTAGAAAGTATCAATATGAATAACTATGTCCCCATCCTTTTGACAAAGCTATGACACTTTAACCTTTCCCTAAAAATTTGACATGCCAAAATTAAAAAATATAGGGGAAAGGGAGACCCACGAGACCATGTCAAATATTTCTATATGGCATGTCAAGAGGTGTCCTATAGTGATAATTATCTCATACGACTATTTATCAAGAGTCTAGGAGGTCAAGCCTTGGAGTGGTTTACTCGTTTACCTCGGGGGTCTATTTTCACCTGGCTAGAATTGGTAGAAAGGTTTGTGCGTCACTTTTCATACAATATAGAGAGTGATATCACCATGGCAGATTTATGTGGCACCAAAAATTCCCTAATGAGACTTTCACTAGCTTCCTATAATGGTGGAGAGGGATAGCTAGCCACTTCCCTTGCGCTTTCCCTAAAAAATAGCTGGTAAGTATTTTTGTGCCCAACCTAAATCCGTACATTGCTTTCCACCTTCAAATGCATTATGTTCACACTTTTGATGAGGTCATTGAAAAAGGGGTTCAAATAGAGAAATCTCTTATTACCAAAGGAACTCTCAAGTCACAATCTAAGGATAATCAAAGTGTTAAGCCTACGAAGAAGCTGAAGTTATTTAACAAAAATAAAAATGTCTAGGGAGATGGGATCACCGATTCCAAATGTGTACAAACAGCTCAAACTGGTCAACCTTTTAAACTGACCAAAGGACATATTCAACCACCACCCAAGTGGAGAATGTTCATTCCTCTCAATGAGCCTTTGTCGATTATATTAAATTAATTGGATGTGGCTCACATGGTGATATATCCTACGACACAACCATTTGATGACAACGCTCCAAAACCATCATGGTACAAGGAGCATGACTATTGCGAATTACATCATGTCAAGGGACACAAAATGCACAAATGTCTATGAATTTGTTGCTATATCCAAGACCTCATTGACAATGGGGAGATAGAGGTGGACAACCCAGAGAAAACTCAGACACCCAACGAAAAGATGGGGATATATAAAGATCCATTCCCCAAACATGGTAAATATGAAGAGTCAAAGTGGATCGGGAAGAGTCGTCCCAAAGTTATAAATCAGTGAATTACTTATAAACCAAAAAAGAAAACAATCATTATGATTCGCTTATTGGATGTATTCACTCTCCTCAAGACCATGTGAACACCATTCAAATAATTGGAAGGATTACATCACGGTAACAAGACATGCCCGCCTCGTGATTCCTGAACCTTCTCCATCAACCCCACAAAATGGTAGGTACAACCTCTTAGAGAAACTTGAGAAAATGTCTGCCAAGATTTTGATCTTAGATCTTCTTAAACTATCAAATTTACACAAAGATATTTTATACCAAACTCTTCAGGGGTCAGGAGTGCCATTAGAGGTAGATCCTACACATCTTCAAGCCGTAGTAGCAAACATTGTACCAACTGAACACATTGCCTTCAATCATAGGGAGATCCCTACTGAAAATCCAATGCATAATCTCCTTTGTATATTGAGGTAGTTGTTACCCACAGGAAGATCAAACAAGTTTTTGTGGACAACAACTTAGGGTTGTACATCTACATGTTGAAGTTGGTTAAGTAGCTGAGACATACTAAAGTAGACCTGAGTCAAAAATCATCACTATCACTACTTACAACAATGTGGAAAGGGAGTCAATAGGCACAATCACATTTCCCATGGAATTTGGTCCCACTTTTCATCAAAAAAGTTCCTTGTCCTAGACTTGGAACTTCCGTATAATATGCTTCTAGGCCAACCATGGATTCATGCCATGCAGGTCATGCCATCGACATTCCATCAATGCATTAAGCTGAAGCACAAGGGACATATGGTCATAATACAAAGGGATTCGAGACCTTCATTCACTACGAGATCTCTCAATAGTTTTACACGTAAGTGTACATATGTGTGTCCCTTCACCGATATAGTTGTCCCTCTCCAATCTGAAGCCATGGAGTCTCGGGTAGATTCAGATTCTCTCAGTTCTTGTGCCCATGGTGCCTCTACATCAACCTCTCCTTTTTATTCATGGGAGATGAAGGTTCTAGAATATGGTTGTGGAGAATATAATTTGCAACAAGCCCTCCTAGTCTCGAGACTCTCATTATTGCCTAAGACTAGAGGTTGACCCAACTATCACTTCCGAAGACCTAGAAATGAGCACACTATTGGGTCATTCTTACTTGGAGGCTTGTTGGTTGAAGAAAAATCGTTAGCTAAACCTATAACTTGGGTCTTAGAGGATACTCAACCAACACTTGCTATCAAACCCCGAATACGAGAAATCTAGTAAAATGATGTACTCCGTGGGTTACAAGGGCCTAGAATGTGGAAGGAATGAGCAAGATAGTGAGAACCAAAGTGCCTCTCTCGTATTTTAAAATAGAAAGATATGGCATTGGAATTTGTCCTTATGGATCACACCCCAATGATCAAGATGTTACTTTCTCTGAATGGGAGGATAGCTCTGACTACCTAGACAACGATACAGATTCCCATTGTAGCCAATATGAGGATCTTGCCTCCATGAACCTATTCATGAATACCATTGTCCTAACCATAACCCCTACGAAACCTAAACTTGACCTCATTTACCCTTCCCTTGTTGAATGGGACCAACAATGTCATATGTCACTAGATCTATTTTAGAATGATGAAGCTATCACATAGTTCATGGGCATTCAAGATACAATTCCCATTGGAGACCACAAAAATGGCTTCTCTATTGACTTGGATACCTGCGCCTACTTCGGGGAGGAGGATAAGCTTTGTGGTTAGCAAAACTTAAGAAAAAGCAAGGGTAAGCATTCCAAAGCAAAGCATCAAAAAAATCAAAGTCCAAGTCACATAGTGAAAACCTCTTTGAGGCACTAGCCAACAAACAAGTGCAAAAATAAAAGGACAATAAAAGTGACCATGCCAAGGATGAAAATATCATGGAGACATCCTTGGATGAAGATCTCAACCTTCCTCCCGATCCTACACATATGGAGGACTTGTCAAAATTACTAGTAGAGGAAACTATCGATGTAAACATTGGTACAAAAGAGGACCCAAAAATAGTCAAATTGGGAGCATCACTCTCAGCACGGGAATAGAAAATGTTCACCATGCTGCTACAAGAGTTTATAGATGTATTCACATGGTCCTATAAGGATATGCCAGGCTTAGATCTAACTTTGGTCGTGCACAACTTAGTTGTACATGCAGATGCTAAGCCTATTAAGCAAAAGCTCAGAAAGATGCACCCAAGGGTGGCCTTATTGGTTAAAGAAGAATTAGAAATATTTCTTGTGGCAGGATTCATTTGGCCCATTGACTATTCTAAATGGATATCCAACATCGTCCCTATCCAGAAAAATCCTGTTGGTATCAGAATCTACACGGATTTTAGAGACATTAATAACGCTTTCCTAAGGATGATTTTCCCGCCAAATATTGATATGATTATGGATTCAACAACAGGGTATGAGATGCTATCTCTTATGGATGGATTTTCATGATATAACCAAATCAAGATAGGCGATGAAGATCAACACAAAATGGATTTTACAATTCATTGGGGTACTTTCTGTTATCAAGTAATAATTCGTTTGGTCTTAAAAACTCGGGAGCTACTTATTAGAGGGCGATGATGGTAATTTTCCATGATATCATGGAAGACTATGTGGATGACATCCTCAGAAAATCTAAGACAAGGAAAGATCACCCCGTTATTTTACAAGGTGTATCTTTGAGCACTTACGAGAGTACAAGGTTCGGCCGAATCAAAGAAATGTGTGTTTGGTGTGCTATCCCGATTAGTTCCATGTGAACAATGAATTCATGATGGTGGTTGCCCGATGCTACAATAAAGACACAAGATGTGTCCACAATGAGAAGGGTGAGGTTATAATCAACCTCACTACCCGGCACTTTGAAATAATGCTCGGCATCCCTCACCACCGGCACTTTGTGGCCGTAAGCCGGGAAGATTGCATCAAGGCCTGGGATGACAATGAGGATCAGTGCATGCAACTGATGAACGAGGTATATTTGAAGAACAAAAAGGTGGTGACTCGGTGGCCACAAGTCATACATCGCAGTGACTTTTCGTGAGAAACTCAACACACAATCATGTTCTGAAAGCGAGTCTTTTAGCTTCCTGATGCCCATTATTTTCACAAGTGGATGCTACGATATCTGAAACAATGAACAAAAATGTGCCTGATCAACGCTTTGAGTGGGCAGAAATCATAAGCAGCACAATATCTGAGTAGCTCCAACAACTTAACACAACAGGGAGGTTCTATATGAACTCCTACGTGGTCTATGTTGCGGCTTCAGAGAGAGACTATCCAGCTCTGATGCGATGCGGGGTTTGGCCCCAGGTTAAAATCTATGAATACTATCTAGAACTGAAGCTGGAAAATAGTATCCCCCAATTCACAAAAATCAATGATGCATTCTTCTATTTCATCATCTGCCTGTTGAGGCCGAATATGACTCACGGTCATACGACCAAGAGCATCATAGCAGCTACAGAGAAATGGGGGGCCCTGTTTACTCAATTCCCCACATTCACCTATCTGAGGGTAGTTAACTTCTTGGGAGAACCAACTAAATTTCCGAGATATGCCAGTCCCAAGTTGATCCTGTTGGAGCTATCGAGGTAACTTATTACTTACCATGAAAAGTGCCTAAAGAGAAAGAAGGGTGGGACTCCTTTCCCCCTCACAGTGGGTAGGTATACGTGTCTCACTCACCACAAGGCAAAAGACATGTTTGCAGAGCTGGAGCTGCTGAATCTGAAACATAACTTCCCAAAGAAGGCCCACCTTCGACCTAAGAAATTTTTGCCCAGGGCCAAGCTCGATCCGATCCACATCCCTCAGATCGAAGATATCTACATCGACATATATCATGAGGTTGAGCTCAGGAGGAAGGATCATTCCCGCTTGGCCTTAGCAGAAATCATCCAGTACGGGGTGGCCATCATCCCAAAAGGCTACCAAACTACTGAGCAAGAAGTGGATCAAGTGTATCTTGACACGGTGGGGACGATTGGCCTTTCGCGGTGATTGATAGAACCAAAGCTCCTCAAACAATCGAGGAGAGGGTCAAGGAAACTCTGTGCAGAACAGAGCATTGGTGCCAAATGAATGGGCTCATCTACCTCGAGTTGATTTCACAACCTCTCCATTGGGCAATGCACCTCCTCGGTTGAAATAGTAACCAAAGGGCAAGGGGAAAGGAAAGAGGGTGAATCTAGCTCTACCCAAGAGGAAGCTCCCAAATCCCTCCTTCCGCTTTACAAGGACGGGTTGCAATCCCGAAAATCTCGGAGGAAGAAACAACGGAAGATGTTCCAATAGGTGCATCCACTCGGATGTGGCCATGATCAGTATAATTTAGGTCCCTTTGCTCCTTCTCCTTCTCCTCCTTCCCCTCCTCGAGTGACCCAAGTGACCATTCCTTTGGTCGTATCCTCTCCCCTTCTTCTTCTCGTTCCTCGTTGCTTCTTCATCCATTTTCTCCTCTCTCGTGAAGCTGCCCCCTCCATTTCTTCCCTTATCTCTCGAGCTCCCTTCCCTTCATATGACTTCCTCCCCGTAGTATCACTTCCTCCCGTGAGCACTTCCTCGGCTTTCCTCTCCATGCCGCCTCCACGTGTCTCCACGTTTTTCCCTTCTACTACTGCAGCTGCCCCCTTCTCTATTTCTGGTCCTTCTCCCATAAGTCCAGCCTGGATCTCCCAGCACCTGAGTCAGCAGAAAAGGAAAGTTCCCATCGCACCGATGGACTTCTCCGTAATCTCATCAAAAGGGGCAAAGAAGCAGAAGCCCATAACCCATTTCTCTCAGAGTGCATCAGGGGAGAGAGTGATGGAGATTGCGTACCCTAATCCGTTGAAGGATAAAAAGGATCTGTCTTCGATAGATTACATAGTGACTCAAGTCACAATGGGGACATCTTAAGAAATCCTGCAAGGAGAGGCCCTATCTGCAGTTGACGCCCTTTGTAAGAAACTCCAAGAAGCAAAGGAAGAGAAAAGGTAGCTAAAGGAGAAACATAAATATCTTCTTCTCCGCGCTTCCGTAAAATGGGCGGTGCACCTCCTACAACTATTGCCGAATCTCCCGAGCCAGGAAAAGATCAATGAATATGCTAAAATCGGTGAGCAGGGCATGGCAGTTTCACTGGAGGAGCCAAATCCTCAAAGAAAGAGAGGGATTTATCGCTAAGTTCACATATTTGTATCAGAATATCAATCAAACAAACGAAGAACTCCAGTGCGATAACGGGACCCATCTCCAAAGAGCTTGAGCATGCCAGGATGCAACACGAGACCTTTCAGAAAATGCTCGATTGTTCGGGCGATGATCTGGTCAATTTTGGTTTCTTTGGACACCCTAGGGCACTAAATAAAATCCTTTCCACTTTGGATTATTGGGTGGATCAGCTGGATTTCGTCCTGGAAAAGATCGACAAGGTAAAGGAGGTAGCCCTGGATGCAATGCATCAAATGGAACAGATCGTTCTTAGAATGTCTCCAGGGTTGCTCACTCCTTCTTTCACCTTAAGAAAGGTGGAAGAAACTATTCATATCTTCAAGGAGATCGTTTCACAGGGACTGGGGCTAGAAGTCACGTTCGACGCCAAATCCATCAATAACCTGTTGGCGTGTCGTGACTTCATTGGGTACCTGATAGAGGCAGAGAATGATTATTCCAAACTCCTGGAAAAGCTCATAGATGAGCGGGAGACCTGCAAAGCTATCAGCGATCGGCACAAGGATCCTTCCGAGGATCAACTTCAACCCATGATCAGCAAGTTCATGGAGTACCGTGCCCGAGCCCACATCTCGTCCGCCCGAGCAAAGAAAAGCGAGGATACCCCCTTCCAGCCGCGGGACGACGATGAATAGTTTCTTCCTTCTCATCTTTCTCTTTGTAAAATATCTAAGTCATGTTGACACAAATGATGACATCATCCATGTTGCACCATGGGATGATGTCATCCACCAAAGTTGTCAAAAGTCAACAAATGACTTTGTAATCTATTGTAAGATATTTTTGTAAATAAGTGGTTTGTTTGCTTTTGTCTTCTTTTCCTCTCTCCTTCTATATATACTTGAATACTTGTTGTATTCAAGGGGTGGATATCTTTTAGATGAAAAATAGAAGTAGGGAGAAAAGGCTTTGTACTTTTTGCAACAGAAGAAAATATTAATACAAATATTAAGACTTTGTGCTGAATATGTGTGTTATGGGCATCTGATCTTTCTTATGTCAGATCTATGTGTTTATTCTATTGGATCTATCTCTACCTTTTTGTCATTTATTCATCAATATTGCTTTATTTGTTTATGCAAATAGGTTTGGCTTTGTTTACTACCAATCCCAAAACATAAACCTTCCGACCTTTCTACTTTGGAATTCATTTCTTTTCTCCTTTTGGATCTAATCTTTCTTCATCCCCTACTTCGTTCCTTTCTTTTCGCAGTTGGAAATACCCCTACTGGGATGAGATCCCAAAACCCCGAAGGTAGAATGTTGTGAGACTTGCACAAATTCCCCGCCGGTAGAATAGCAATAAACCACCGCTTTCTTTGACTCAAAGAGGGGCTATGCCCTGCACACTGTTAGCTCGTCTATCCATAAATCTGTCCAAGTTACAGATTTTCAAACCAACAGTTTTTGGCGACTCCGCTGGGGATCGAACAGATCTATCCAATCTATGATAGTGGTATGATAGAAAATCAATAAAAATAAGAAAAGTCACTACCTGTTTGCAAATTTTAACTTTTTCCAAAATCCAAAATCTTTGCAAAAAGTGATCCAAATTGAAAATTTTCTTCTGAGATCCATAGATCTGGCCTAGTTGGAGATCTTTAGTTCACTGACTTTTTATAAAAATCTGTATTTTTCCATAGATCTGAATTTTTGATAGTTTACCAAAGTTTTCAAACTCTTTGAAAAGTCAACTCTAGATCTGGAAATCAGCTTACTAAGCTTCACCATCATTTTATCCTCATTGTTCCTTGACATTAAACCGTAATCGGTTTTCAGAAGAGGATAAAATTAAATATTCAAAAAAGTGCATGATGTTGTTTTTTGTCAGAAAAATCAGGAAGTCAGCAAGTATAACCAAAATGAGTTTTTAAAATATGCTCCCAATATTGTAGATTGGGAGGGTACGTGCTACAGTGAACCATTTACTCAGTAGCGGAGAGCTCATGGATAAGTCGATCCTACTTTCGATCTCTGCTTCAAAGGCACAACTTCAAAGATAACACCGGCGCGCTTTTCATCACTAAGTTCAGCTGATCGGTCAGCCAGAAGTGCCTCACCTCCACGAAAGAACTGGTTTTCACAAGGAGCCTCCACATCCCTTTGTAGTGCCTTGCTGCTTAGTGGAATTGTTCTTCCAGCCCGTGTTCTTTTTCCATCCGTTCAGATGGCAGTTCCATGGGGAAATGCTATGGGTCCCCTGGCCTTGCCGCATCCTGTTCACGCACTCCCACACGGAAACCGAAAGAATTTTCCCAAATTTGACGGGAGCGGAAACCAAAGCATGGATTCACACATATCTACATTCATTATGTCATGCAGTATCCTAGATGTGACCCATGAAGATGTGTTGGTTCGCCTTTTTCTGGAAACTTTACAAGGGCCCACAGCAGAATGGTTTCAGCATTTGCCGGCCGGATCTATTACCAGTTGGGCCACCTTGCGGGATGCTTTTGAAGATAGATACAAGCCTTCAGAAGATGCATTTGCACTATTATCATAGATCACTCACCTAAAGAAGGAGGCCAATGAGACCATGCGCGATTTTATCACCAGGTTCAATGCATTAATCAACCGTGTGCCTGTTGCCATGCTTCCAACACCGGAAAATTAGAAGTGTTTCTTTGTAAATGCTATGAGCTCGAAAGTAAGTTTCTTACTCCTGCAAGAACAAGTAGCTACCTTGCTTCTCGCCCAGGCCGCTGTAATCCGAATTGAAGACAACTTGCTAATATCTGTGAATTGAAAAGGGAATCATCTAAGCTTAAATCTTCGGGCCCTTCGCCCACTACTTCGTCTGATCCAGCATTTCAAAAGATGGTGAACGACTTGCTCGCATTAAAAAGTAGTTAGCTCAAGCTTCCCCCAGTTCCTCATACCGGGATATCCCATGGAGGAATTTCATTTCCAGCCATGTTCCTCAAAGGCCGCGCTTACCTGCAACTACTCCGCGGTTGGCACTTGAGGCTCCTCCGGTCAACGCTTTAGCCGAAATCGAAGAAGAGGAGCAAGATTACGAAGAACCTTCGTCTCAAGGTGAAGATGATCAAGATGTCGGTGAGCCGACTGGCGACTCTACTATCGGGTATATGGAATTTGATGAGGAAGAATCTAATGAAGAAGAGGGTACGCAAGGATATGCAAGTGGACAATCATATGCTGTTTTTACCCGCTCACAAGGAAAAGAAGCAGAAGTCGCTGCCAATGTGCGGAAAGAGAAAGCCATGTCAAACACACCTCCAATCATTGCTAAAAGAGGTAATCCTCTTCCTACTCAACACCCTGTTAATTCTTTTACAAAGAAAGCTTTTCCCCCCATCTCTCCTCCAAATCAGACTTCTTCTATTTCCATGAAGACCAGTAATCCTACTCTACCATCGCGAAGTGAGGGACTCATTCCTTCACCAGCGCAACCCTTAGCCGCGTTTGACATCATAGATCATGCTAAGAAGACTAAGATCCAAATGTCTAAAGCCGAATATCTTCATTCAAACCCCGAGTAGCTTGTAAGATTAACCAAGTATATTCAAATTCAAGCTGTCATATCTCCCCAGATCCCCCTGAAGGGAATCCTTTCCACTCCTCTTGCATCTCGCATAAATGTTGCCTCAACATGTACATCAGGAAAGATAGAACCTTTCTATCTCTCCCTCCTAATCAATGGCCAAAAATTAAGTAACTGCATAATTGATTCTGGAGCTTCCTATAAAGTCATGCCGGCCAAGGTCGCCCATGCTTTGGGCCTTACCCTTACCAAGCCTTTTGGCAGATGTTATTCCTTGGAAACCAAGCAGGTTCCGTTGATTGGTCAAATCAAAGACGCATAGTTCGTATTTGCGGCGTTCCCAGAAAAGAGTAAAGATGACCGTCCTCGTTGCTGACATTCCAGCAGCCTATGGAATTTTGCTGGGAAGAATTTTTTGTAGCGAAGTTGGTGGGGAGATTCATATGGACTGGTCTAAGGCTAGAATCCCTGTCAAAGGTGTAATGCAGACATTGGAGCCAGAATCACAAAATAAATACTTGGTTACTAACTCTGAGGATCCCAAAGCTCAAATTATTTTTGAATCATCAGGAATGGGGAACTATTTCTTGTCTACCAAGTCTGACAAAATGGTTGTTCTCGTCCAAGAAGAAGATCTTAACAAGATCTGGACTTTGCAGTTTGATGGCAGCTATGCAACCAGTGGATGTGGTGCCGGAGCCGTGCTAATATCTCCCGAGGGGAGATTATTCCTCTCTCTTTCAAATTGTAGTTTTTCAACACAAATAATACTGCTGAGTATGAATCTCTACTACTTGGCATGCAAGCCGTGAAGGAAAGAGGGATTAAAAATCTAAAAGTGCAAGGTGATGCAGAGCTAGTCGTGAATCAAGTTAAGAGGATATATCAAGTGAAGAATGAGAGGCTCAGGCACTACCGTAATGCGGTATGGGACAACATCGAGGAATTTGACGCCTTTTCAATAGAATCCATTCCAAGAGCTCAGAATGACATGGCCGATTCCTTGGCCGTTTCAGCGTCCCTCATGCTCCCTCACCCAGGTTTGAAAATAGACAAATACACCATTGAGATGGTTTTTCGCCCAAGCGTGCCAGACAATTCTCAGCATTGGCAAGTATTCAATGATGACAATCAACTCATTGCCTTTTTAGAAAAGGCGGAAAATTTTAAGGAACTTCACTTTGAAGGATCCACTTCTACGTGTCGTGAATCAGTCACCGGTCAAGACAATGAATCCAAAGGGAATGACGACATTTGTCAGCTCAAAGGAAATAAAATTCCAAAGGGCCTAGTTTCTTTGGAGCGGTTGTTCGACAGGCATGACCATTTTGTAAAAAAGAAAAGGCGAGATGGTACGGGCTCCTCCCCAGAAACCGAACCAGTTAATTTAGGTTCGGTAGAACATCCGCAGTTTGTGAACATTGGAAAATGCTGCACACCTGAAGAGAAGTGGAAGTTTGTCAAACTACTGAAGAAATACATGGATGTATTGGCATGGTCCTACGCCGATCTAAAGTCTTTTAAGCCAAAGGACATCTAGCATGACATCCTGTTGAAAGAGGACGTCAAACCCTTTCGCCAGAAGCAGAGGCATTATAACCCCAAGATCTCAGGTACTATCCAGGCTAAAATTCAAAAATGCTGGATGCGAGAATCATTTTTCCTATCCATCACAAAGATTGGGTAGCAAACATTGTGTCGGTGTAAGAAAAAAACGGTGAAATACGCATATGTGTAGATTTTCGAAACTTGAATCAGGCTTCCTTAAAAGACAACTACCCACTTCCCATAATGGATCAAGTTCTACAAGTAGAATCGGATCGAAATGTTGTCCATGCTTGATGGTTTTTCGTGCTACAATCGATTGAAGTCTCATCAAGATCAATTTAAAACAACATTCACTACTCCCCGGGGTACGTTTGCCTCTGATGCAAGGATGCCTTTTGGCTCGACTAATGCTAGCGCCACTTTTCGGGGCCATGGACCTGCATTCAAAGGTATGATGGGGAAGGTCATTTTCGTTTATCTCGGATGACTTAACTGTGTTCTCTAAAAACAAAGTGATCATTGTGGTCATCTGGAACAAGTATTGGCCAGATGCCGAGAGCATGGGATTTCCCTAAACCCAAAAAAATCTGTTTTTGGAGTCACAGAAGGGAACTTGCTAGGACATGTTGTTAGCAAAGAAGGAAAAAGATAGATACCGAAAGAGTTAAGGCTATTCAGAGCCTCACTTTGCCTACAAGCAAGACCGGCATCCACTCTTTCTTCGGAAAGGTGAACTTTCTCAGGTGCTTTGTTCCCGACTTTTCTGAAAAGACTCGTCATATATTGGACATGATGAAAGGATCACCAATTTTCTCGATGGAGCGAGGAAGGGAAAAGGTCGTTCAAGAAATAAAAGCTTCCGTCAGCTCACGCACTAGTCCTAGTATGTCCCGATTTCTCCAAGGATTTTATCATGTATAGCTATGTGTCTGAGCATACTGTATCTGCCATCTTGATGCAAAATAATTCTAAGAATGTTGAATCCCCAATTGCGTTCATGAGCTCTCCCCTCAAGCCTCATGAATTAAAAATGTCTCAATTGGAAAAGCATGCCTTCGCCGTTGTCAAAGCAGTAAAAAACTTCAGGTATTACATTTTAAATTCTCATACAGTGGTGCTGGTCCCTGACACGGCAGTCAAGTCAATCTTAACTCAACAGGAGTTAGGAAGCTTGCATGGAAATTGGATTGCAAAGGTCCAGGAGTACGATCTAGATATAAAACCAACTAAGTTGGTAAGAGGCAAAGGCTTGTGTCAACTTATGGCTGAAAACCAAGGGTCAGAAGTTTCCAGAGAAAAGGATGATTGTACCAATGAAGCACAGAGTCAACTGGAGAAACCCGATTCACTGCCTCTAGTCCTATTTTTCGCAACCAGCGATGAGTGGTATTCCGATATTGCTTTCTTCCTCACATACGGTGAATGCCCAGCTCACCTAATCAGAAAGGAGAAGCACACTATAAAGCTCGAGCAGCCAAATATGTCATCCGAATGATGGTTTATACAAACGCTGGAATAGATGGTGTCTTCTTGCGATGTGTCGACAAGCCACACCAGGTGAAGTTACTTGAAAGTTTTCATAATTCAGCCTGTGGGGGCCATTTCTCCTCTTCCGTAACAACACACAAGATCATCTAGGCCAGGTACTATTGGCCGACGCTTTTCCAAGATACAGCCACTTGGGTAGTAAAGTGTGAGCCTTGCCAACAGTTCGTCGGCAAGCCCAAGTTGGCTGCTTTTCCCCTCAGGCCGGTCATCATCGACGAACCATTCAAGCAGTGGGGAATTGATTTTATTGGCACACTCAATCCCCAATCGATTTCGAACATAGTTATGTCCTTACGGCAATAGATTACTTCACCAAGTGGGTGGAAGCCATACCTGTCAAACATGCCACTTCCAAGTTGTTTGCAGTTTCATAAAAGAAAATATCATTGTCAGGTTTGGCGTCCCAAACAAGATTGTTGCTGATAATGCTTCTAACTTTTCTTCACGGGAAGTTATTGGTTTTTGCTATGAATATGGGATAACTTTAGCTCACGCCTCAGATTATTACCCTCAGGGAAATGGTCAGGCAGAATCCAGTAACAAAAACTTGGTGACCATCATACGAAAGCTAGTGGAGGAGAATCAACGAATGTGGCACAAGTCCTTATACGATGCTTTGTGGGCAGACCACATTACCCCCAAGAGATCTCTCGGTATGTCACCTTTTCAAGTGTTGTATGGCACCGATGCCGAGCTTCCCATTTCTACTGAACTCCCTGCTCTGCGCTTGGCACGGGCAATCGAAGATGAAACTTTTCAAAATTCCCTTGAAAAGAGGATCATGTATCTAGTAGAGCTCGAGGAAAAGAGAGTAAGGGTGGTCGACCAGATCACGAGCATCAGAATCAGGTCAAAAGATTGTTCGATAAAAAAGCTAAGCCAAGAAATTTCTAGGTGGGAGACCTCGTCCTTTTGTGGGACAAACGAAGAGAGCCAAAGGGCATGCACGAAAATTTGATTCCCTATGGAGAGGGCCTTTCAAGATCAAGCAACTCAATGGAGAGAATAGTTTCTATCTCTCGTATCTGGATGGAACTGAGCTCCCGCTTCCCTATAGCGGGCAACATCTGAAAATCTTTAGGAAGTAGAGCTCACTCTCTTCTTTGTATAGTTTACTTCAGTTGTGTGTTTGTTTTTGTCGTGTGTTTGCTTCCATTGGTTGTGTGTTTCCCTTCCCGGTCTCCCTTGTTTTTGACTCTGTTGCCCAATGGATAGGCACGTGAGATCTGGGATTCTCTACCCCTGAGGTCCGCTCAGAGATAGTCCCCAGAAAGAGCCAGTTGTTATCCCGTAAAATTGGCAAGGGAAATTTTACAGATAACCTACCAAAATTTTGTTCCGGTCCTCGTCGTGGACCCTCATGCTCGAACGTTGCAAAATCCCTTCCTAGAAATCTAGTTTTCCGAACTTAGCCATTTTTGGTCTTTTTTGGTCGGGCGCACATAATGACTATGCAACATCAAGTTTTCATGCGCCCCCTTTTAAGCCTTTGCGCATGCTTTCTTGTGTCAACAGGCATTTTGGTGTGCCTCACTATGTTGAGTCTTTCTTGCATGTGCCAAGGCGCATGCGCCTTCATGTCAACAATACTTTTGTTGTGCCACTTTTTGGTGCACCAAAGGCGCACATATTCTTGTGTCGACATAACTTTCGGTGCACCAAAGGCGCACATAACTTTGGGTTGGCAAGTGTTTTGGTGCGCCAAGGGCACATGCTTTCTTGTGTCGACAGTGCTTTTCATGCGCCACTTAAAAAGTTGGTGGCGCATTTATTACCACCTCACCTATATATAGGCGCGTCTGCACTGTCATTATCATCCGACACATCACGTGATTTTTCTCTTACATCTGTACCTGCCAGCGCACCTGCCCTGTCGTTTTTGAATCACTTCGTGGACCCATTTTCACACTTCTCCATTATATAATCCTGGTAAGAGGTCCTCATTTCTTTTGTGTATTTTGTGCTTTGGTTTTTGGCTGCTTGTTGGTATGGATTGAGTTAAAAAAACTGTCAAAACATGAACTCCCCACCCTCCTTGTTGTTTTTCTCTACCCATGCATTTTCCCCTCTTTCCAGATCTGCTGGTAAAGGGGACTCTGTCCTAAAAAATGGCTTGGAACTCTTTGATTAAGCTTCTTCATAACCCAAAGGTACCCTTAAAAAGAAGCTTGTCAACATGCAAACCCCTCAGAGAAAGATCATGGCTTGAAAAGAAGACACTGTTATTTTTCTCCTTTGGCGCATCTGTCATCCCTGTAACATAATACACAGTCACGCCAATGGCACACATACCATGACTGTTACACAAAGAACAGCCATGCCCTCAAGGCGCACTCCCTTCGCTTGTTACAAATGCTTTCCTTGCGCCCTACTTGGCGCACCCAACTCATATGTTGCAGTATTTAAACCTGCGCCCTTTGGCGCACCCTGTATGTATGCAACATTCAAATTACATGTGCTAAGTGCAACTGTTGAAGCGGTGCGCAGACGCACCCATTGTTGCAACGACATCATGTTATGCAGACCTTCCATGCGCCGCACCAAGCTTTCTGTGGCGCATGAAAAAATGATGTTACACGCATTAAACCTGCGCCCTTTGGCGCATCCTGTACCCGTGTAACATGAAAAATATCCGCGCCCTTTATAAAATGCATACACATGGCGCAGGTGCACTTGTGTTTACAACAACAAAAATGCAATCTGCAGTGTCCATGCACCATGTGCCCTTTGCGCTGATTTATCCCTTGCAGCAGCCCTTTCCTGTGCGCCTTATTATTTAGCCCTGTAACCAGCAGTATTCGTGCGCCCTGCGCCCTGAGGCCTTAAATCACTAACTCTTTCTTCTGTTGACACTTTAATGGAAGATCAAATGACTAATATGACCTTCTTGCGTTGGGTTTCACTTCTTCTTCTTGCAGATCAGCAATTAAGTTCAGAGTTACATATGTCAACATCAAGCAAGAGACCTACCAAATCTAAGGGTAAAGCCAAGCTCACAGAAGAAGAAATGAAGTATAAATATCAGAGGGTCAGGATGCCCGAGTCCCAGGCCGAGTGTGACCTAGACATCAGAGACTCAGAACTGGGTCATATTGACATGGAAGATTTCTGGGCCAGAACCCAGAGGGTCACAAGAAGTCCATGGATGGACAAGCTGATGGGCAGTGCGCTGCACTTTGCTGGAGGAATCCCAGTTAGTGCCGTGAACAATGAATTCATGATGGTAGTTTCCCGATGCTACAATAAAGACACAAGATGTGTCCACAATGAGAAGGGCGAGGTTATAATCAACCTCACTACCCGCCACTTTGAAATAATGCTCGGCATCCCTCACCACCGGCACTTTGTGGCCGTAGCCGGGAAGATTGCATCAAGGCCTGGGACGACAATGAGGATCAGTGCATGCAGCTGATGAACGAGGTATATTTGAAGAACAAAAAGGTGGTGACTCGTTGGCCACAAGTCATACATCGCAGTGAATTTTCAGAGGAACTCAGCGACACAATCACGTTCCTGAGCAGAGTCTTTGGGCTTCCTGACGCCCATTATTTTCACAAGTGGATGCTGCGATATTTGGAAACAATGAACAAAAATGTGCCCGATCAACGCTTTGAGTGGGCAGAAATCATAAGCAACACAATATCTGAGCAGCTCCAACAACTTAACACAACAGGGAGGTTCTATATGAACTCCTACGTGGTCTATGCTTGCAGCTTCAGAGAGAGACTATCCAGCTCTGATGTGATGCGGGTTTGGCCCCAGGTTAAAATCTATGAATACTATCCAGAACTGAAGCTGGAAAATAGTATCCCCCAATTCACAAAAATCAATGATGCATTCTTCTATTTCATCATCTGCCTGTTGAGGCCGAATATGACTCACGGTCATACGACCAAGAGCATCGTAGCAGCTACAGAGAAATGGGGGGCCCTGTTTACTCAATTCCCCACATTCACCTATCTGAGGGCAATTAACTTCTTAGGAGAACCAACTAAATTGCTCGAGATATGCCGGTCTCAAGTTGATCCTGTTGGAGCTGTCGAGGTAACTTATTACTTACCATGAAAAGTGCCTAAAGAGAAAGAAGGGTGGGACTCCTTTCCCCCTCACAGTGGGTAGGTATACGTGTCTCACTCACCACAAGGCAAAAGACATGTTTGTAGAGCTGGAGCTGCTGAATCTGAAACATAACTTCCCAGCAAGGCCCACCTTCGACCCAAGAAATTGTTTGCCCAGGGCCAAGCTCGATCCGATCCACATCCCTCAGATCAAAGATATCTACATCGACATATATCATGAGGTTGAGCTCAGGAGGAAGGATCATTCTCGCTTGGCCTTAGCAGAAATCATCCAGTACGGGGTAGCCATCGTCCCAAAAGGCTACCAAACTACTGAGCAAGAAGTTGATCAAGTGTATCTTGACACGGGTGGGGACGATTGGCCTTTCGCGGTGATTGATAGAACCAAATCTCCTCAAACAATCGAGGAGAGGGTCAAGGAAACTCTGTGCAGAATAGAGCATTGGTGCCGAATGAACGGGCTCATCTACCTCGGAGTCGATTTCACAACCTCTCCGTTGGGAAACGCACCTCCTTGGTCGAAACAAGCAACCAAAGGGCAAGGGAAAGGAAAAGAGGGTGAATCCAGCTCTACCCAAGAGGAAGCTCCTGAAAGCCCTCCTTCCGCTTCACAAGGACGGGTTGCAATCCCGGAAAGCTCAGAGGAAGAAACAACGGAAGATGTTCCAATAGGCGCATCCACTCAGGATGTGGCCATGACTGTAACAATTGAGGTCCCTTCTGTTCCTTCTCCTTCTCCTCCTTCCCCTCCTCGAGTGACCCAAGTGACCATTCCTTTGGTCGTATCCTCTCCCCCTTCTTCTTCTATTCCTGCTGCTTCTTCGTCCATTTTCTCCTCTCTCGCGGAGCTGTCCCCCTCCATTTCTTCCCTTATCTCTGAGCTCCCTTCCCTTCCTATGACTTCCTCCCCTGTAGTATCACTTCCTCCCATGAGCACTTCCTCAGCTTTCCTCTCCATGCCGCCTCCACGTGTCTCCACATTTTTCCCTTCTACTACTGCAGCTTCCCCTTCTCTATTTCTGGTCCTTCTCCCATAAGTCCAGCCTGGATCTCCCAGCACCTGAGTCAGCAGAAAAGGAAAGTTCCCATCACACCGATGGACTTCTCCGTAATCCCGTCAAAAGGGGCAAAGAAGCAGAAGCCCATAACCCATTTCTCTCAGAGTGCATTAGGGGAGAGAGTGATGGAGATTGCGTACCCCAATCCGTTGAAGGATAAAAAGGATCTGTCTTTGACAGATTACACAGTGACTCAAGTCACAATGGGGACATCTTCAGAAAGCCTGCAAGGAGAGGCCCTATCTGTAGTTGACGCCCTTTGCAAGAAACTCCAAGAAGCAAAGGAAGAGAAAAGGTAGCTAAAGGAGCAAAATAAATATCTTCTCCGTGCCTTGCAGAAAATGGGCAGTGCACCTCCTACAACTGCCGCCGAATCTCCTGAGCCTCTGAGCCAGGAAAAGATCAATGAATATGCTAAAATTGGTGAGCAGGGCATGGCAGTTTCTGCCTGGAGGAGCCAAATCCTCAAAGAAAGCGAGGGAGTTATCGCTAAGTTCACATATTTGTATCAGAATATCAATCGAACAAACAAAGAACTCTAGGTGATAGCGGGACCCATCTCCGAAGAGCTTGAGCATGCCAGGATGCAACACGAGACCTTTCAGAAAATGCTCGACTGTTCAGTCGATGATCTGGTCAAGTTTGGCATCTTTGGACACCCTAGGGCACTGAATAAAATCCTTTCCACTTTGGATTATCGGGTGGATCAGCTGGAGTTCGTCCTGGAAAAGATCGACAAGGTAAAGGAGGTAGCCCTGGATGCAATGCATCAAATGGAACAGATCATTCTCAGAATGTCTCCAGGGTTGCTCACTCCTTCTTTCACCTTAAGAAAGGTGGAAGAAACTATTCAGATCTTCAAGGAGATCATTTCACAGGGACTGGGGCTAGAAGTCACGTTCGACGCCGAATCCATCAATAACCTGTTGGCGTGTCGTGACTTCATCGGGTACCTGATAGAGGCAAAGAATGATTATTCCAAACTCCCGGAAAAGCTCATAGATGAGTGGGAGACCTACGAAGCTATCAGCGATCGGCACAAGGATCCTTCCAAGGATCAACTTCAACCCATGATCAGCAAGTTCATGGAGTACCGTGCCCAGTTCCACATCTCGTCACCCGAGCAGCAAAAGCAGGATACCCCCTTCCAGCCATGGGATGACGACGAATAGTTTCTTCCTTCTCATCTTTCTCTTTGTAAAATATCTAAGTCATGTTGACACAAATGATGACATCATCCATGTTGCACCATGGGATGATGTCATCCACCAAAGTTGTCAAAAGTCAACAAATGACTTTGTAATCTATTGTAAGATATTTTTGTAAATAAGTGGTTTGTTTGCTTTTGTCTTTTTTTCCTCTCTCCTTCTATATATACTTGAATACTTGTTGTATTCAGGGGTGGATATCTTTTAGATGAAAAATAGAAGTAGGGAGAAAAGGCTTTGTACTTTTTGTAACAGAAGAAAATATTAATACAAATATTAAGACTTTGTGCTGAATATGTGTGTTATGGGCATCTGATCTTTCTTATGTTAGATCTATGCATTTATTCTGTTGGATCTATCTCTACCTTTTTGTCATTTATTCATCAGTATTGCTTTATTTGTTTATGCAAATAGGTTTGGCTCTATTTACTACCAATCCCAAAACATAAACCTTCCGACCTTTCTACTTTGGAATTCATTTCTTTTCTCCTTTCAGATCTAATCTTTCTTCATCCCCTACTTCGTTCCTTTCTTTTCGCAGTTGGAAATACCCCTACTAGGATGAGATCCCAAAACCCCGAAGGCAGAATGTTGTGAGACTTGCACAGATTCCTGCTGGTAGAATAGCAATAAACCAGTTCGCTTTGCTGACTCAAAGAGGGGCTATGCCCTACACACTGTTGGCTCATCTATCCATAAATCATGCTAAGTGCTACAGATTTTCAAACCAACACGCAGCTTGCAAGGAAAATACAAAGCTATTTGCCGCTTCATCTCCTAAATTGTTGATAAGTCTCAATCATTCACCCACCTACTTTAAAATGAAATTACCTTCATCCTGGGGACCGCAGCAACAACAAGCCTTCACTTTTCTTAAACAATACCTAGCCAATCCACCTATCCTCCCGCCTCCAACTCTTGGTGAGCCACTCCGCTTTATATTTTTTTACTAAATATTCTATTGGTGCACTGCTCACCTTATACGAGCTTGGTCACAAAGAAAAATCGGTGTACTACCTTAGTCACACTCTCATCGCTTATGAGATCAACTATCCCCAAATTGAAAAGGCTTGTTTGGTTGTAATTTTTACCTTTCAAAAACTTTGCCATTATCTATTGAATACCAAAACCAAGCTTATATCCAAAGTTGACCCGCTCAAGTACTTGTTGTCTAAACCCACCCTCATAGGAAGAATGGTTAATTGGATCATTCTACTAAGTGAATTTGACATAGATTTTGTGCATCAGAAGTTGGTTAAGGGACAAGTACTCGTTGATCAATTAGCAGAGGCACCTTTGCAAGGCACTAAACCTTTGAATCTAGATCTGCCAGATGCCTCATTACTATACATTGAAGAATTTGTCATGTGTGGAAGATACACTTTGATGGGTCTTTTACTTTTCATGGTTTAGAGGCAGGTGTGGTCCTCATTACTCCTTCTAGCAACCCCATACCTCAGGCTTTTTACCTAGGTTTTCCTTGCATGAACAATATCACAGAGTATGAGGAACTTATTGCAGGGATGAATCTCACCATCAAATGGGACATCCACCATGTCAAGATTGTGGGTGATTCTCAGTTAATTATCAAGCAAGTTAATGATGAATACAAGGTTAAGGATGAAAAAATCATACCTAACAAGAAGTCAGGTAAAACTCCGAAAGAGTATTTTGTGCGCATCACATTTGAACAAATTTTAACAAAGCAAAACAAATTTGTAGATGCTATGGAAATAGTGGGTTCTATGCTTCGTATTCCACCAAGAAATAATGACATCCCATTCTTTGTGGAAAATTTATGCCAACCTCGTATATGACATGTTAGAATCCTATCTGGCTTGTGATGTTGTTGGTCCCAATTCCCCGTGGTATGAGCCCATCTTTACCTATCTCAAAGACAACACATTTCCTCCCGACATCTCCCGCCTTAGAGAAACAAAGCCTAATTCACCAAATATCCTGTTATACCCTTTTAGGAGGTATTCTTTATCATCGTGGCTATGATGGGAATCATTACGTTGTCTTGATATGACAGAGTCACCCAAGTAATAAAAGAAGTACATGAAGGCATGTGTGGATCACATACCAATGGAATGGCTTTAGCCAATAAATTGTTAAGATTAGACTACTATTGGCCTACCATGGAAACCAATTGTTGCAACTATGTCGAAAGTGTGTGCTTTTGTCAAGTATGGAAATTTTATCCATGCTCCATCACAAACATTGCAACCCATCACCAACCCATGGCCATTTTCTAAATGGGGACTTGATCTAATAAGGAAGCTTACCCCTACCTCATCTTATGGTCATACCCACATCATCACGGCTACTAAATACTTTACCAAGTGGGTGGAAGCCATCCCTTTAACCTATGTAATAGAGCTCGATTTCTAAATTCATCATGAATCATATCATTTGTCAAGATGGCATTCCCGCAACCATCATTATCGATAATGGAAATTCATTCAAGAAGAAAATGGTAAAAGGTCTTTGTCATCGGTTCCAAATCAGTGTTAAAATGGTCTACACCATATTATCCCCAAGGTAATGGACAGTCAAGCCACAAGTAAGTTTGGTTGGAATAATGGAGAAAATGGTAAGTAAGACAGTCAGAATTGGCATTTACAAATCCACCCAGCTCTTTGGGCTTATAGGACCTCCATTCACACTCCTACGGGTGTGATGCCATATTCTTTGGTATTTGGGATGGTATCTATCATCCCATTAGAAATTGAACTTCCTTCCCTAAGAATCTTCTTAGGGATTATCTGATAAAGATGAAGATTATTGGGTGGCTAGACTGGCTGAGTTAGAGCTCCTAGATGAGAAATGCATCCATACCCTTAATCACCTCAAAGTGTATCGTAATGAGTCTCCATAAACTACAAAAATAATCATACCTCGCCAGCTTTAAGGTTGGTGATTTGGTCATGAAGGAGAATCAATTCAACACAAGGGCAAAACAAGAAAAGAAAGGAAAGTTTGAACCACATTGGTTATGACCTTATGTTATAGTGGCAAAGTACGACATAGAACATACAAACTTGCTCACCCCAATGGTGATGAGCTTTGAGAACCCATGAATGCCATGCACCTTAAGCGCTTTTATGCTTAAACATGGCGCAAAAGTCGAAAAAGGAAAAATCAAAAACATAGTAAAATAATCAAAATACAAAAAAATCAAAAAAAAAGAGAAAAATAAAAAGAGAAAATAGATCATCCACAAGTGAAAACCATGCAATTGTGGAACTTTGGATAGGTCCTTGGGTGAAAACCGCTTAACAAAGGCCTTGGGAGGATTCATTAGTCATAATCATCTTACATCCGGGGGTACTTTTACTTAGCTTAGGGCTGGTTCCACATCTACCTTCCGAGATTCCATGTGAGCCCAATCTTGTCAAGCCTTGATCCGGATTTTTCTCCTTTATTTTTCTATGAAGGGCATGGTCTTTGTCTATTCCCTATCTTACACTCGGGGCATTTCGTGACTTCACCTTCTCGTTTATAAGTGCGTGGCATTTTACTTTGTATATTCCTCATCTAATGCCTGAGCATCCACACTTTCTTGGTTACCCGTGCATAGCTCGGAAAACTATTAGAAAAACACAAAAACATTTAGAAATGTTAGAAAACCTAAACAATAGAAAATTGTTTCAAAAACACAAAAACAATAGAAAATTGTTTCGTATAAATCAAACCAATAGAAAATTGTTTCACGTAACACAAAAACAATAGAAAATTATTTCACGAACACAAAAACAATAGAAAATTATTTCACATAACACAAAAACAATAGAATATTGTTTTACGTAACACAAAAACAATAGAAAATTGTTTCGCATAAATCAAAACAATAGAAAATTGTTTCGTATAAATCAAACTAGCGAGAAAATTGTCTTACAAAAACATTTACTTTAATTTCACTTGCACTTTCTTGTTTCTTGCTTTTCTTTATTGCTTGTATAGTTGCTTCGTGTTTGTGTGTTTGTTTTGTTTGTTGCTTGGGCATGATTTGTTAGGATTAATCTTTTCTTAATTAGATTATATTTACTCACAGTGCATATTGAAGTGTGTTTTTGCATGTAATGAGTCACGATACATTGTTGTATTGGTTCATTATGCTCTTTGTTAGTATTTGATTGTGTTTGATTGTCGCATGTGCATCATTTTGTTATCACATCATCATGATCCCATTAATATCATCACATCTAACATCATCTATACATCATATATCAAGAAAAATCTCAAGATACATCATACATGAATGCTAAGCTAATAATCACATATCGTATCACCAAATGGGGGCAAGAGGGATCTAAAATATCACAATATATCCCCCCGCACTCCATATCATCATATCTTCATGTCCACTAAGTCTAGCACATCACATGAGCAAATACATTTGATATAACTACAGATCTATCATATAGAAATCAAAGCACATATACATGTCATCAAATCAGATACATCAAAACACATCTATCCATGAACTCCATCAAGAAATAACAAATAATTTCCAACATCTCATACGTGCATGTCATGTCAAAAGAATGTCCATATATATATAGACACACACATGTGTGTGGTATATCTACATCAAAAATGGGTATACATCGCTGCTATACATCAAAATTCCTTCATCAAAGGTGTACAAAAGAGATGATATACATCAATCACCAAATACAAAAGCCTTCATCAGAGGCATGTGTCAAAATTACTATACAAATAAAGAATGGTGTACATCAAGCACAATCTTCTCATATCCTTCATCAAGAGGCGTATGTAAAACTACAATCATCAAGGATGACTTGAGCCCTATGATGGGGTGGCTGATCTATCTCGTGGTGGTGGCATGACACGAGCATCGCTAGGTCTCACTGGCCGTGGCTACTCCATTGAGGCCTGAGGCCTCTCGAATCTAGTCCCTCTACTCGACTGCTAGCTATAAGAAGGTGCCCACAACTCAGCCAACACTGCCTCAAAGTACAAAGATCTGTAGTAGGATGCTCGCCTCTATCAGTAGCTAGGTCTCTCGTGCATCTAGGTAGTCACCACTATGTTGTCTATGCGTTAGAAGGACACTATCTCTGCTGAGGCTCGGGCGATCTCGGCTTGACCCACTGTGGCACTTTGCTCTTAGCCTATCTCTCTCTAGTATCACATGTTGTAGCTGGGCCTGTGTTTGCTAATATAAGCTCATCACCTAAGCCATATGTGTAGCCATATGTCATATATATTTAAAGTGAACAACATTATCACCTTCCTAGCCAACTCGAGCCTCGAGCTTCATCCTTCTCACGACACCGCTAAAATATGATCTCGTGCCCTGGTATCTCTCTACTGTGACCTGGTCTCACTCTGCTAGAACCTATTGTAACTTCATTGTAAATTCGCTGTCTATGCCACAGGGGTGTGCAATCGGGGCCTTTCCATGTACCGACTTGGAAGACTATCCTTGTTGTAGTACTCTAGGCCTAGGAAGTTGTGCAGGTACCTATCCTGGTCCCTCGCGGCCTCGGTCCCCGTACTGCAAGCATACCCTACTCATCATGTGGTAACCCATCAAATGGATCCTCTAGTTCATGGGCTACTGCACCCTCTCTCATATCACCACCATGCCAAATCTCTCTCGGTGGTTGACCACCTGCTACCCAGCCTCCTGCGGGATAGTCAAGCATCGAGGTAAAATGGTAGCGTACAAGTCCAATGTCCAGTAGTAGTGCTCGCATTTCACATGGAATGTTTCAGCTCTGCAGAATAGACTTGCTTCTATCCTATCATTCCTTTGAGAAACAGATAAGGGTTAGGGCTAGGAGGAATACCTGTTGAATGTTGAGATGGTGTGCGCGTACCGTAGAGAAAGATCAGATCGACTACGAAGAACTCCTTTTTGTCTTGGAAGGACTACCTGCAAGTAAGAATACAAGACCACCAGATTTTAATTAGACAATAAATGAGGGAGCTGCCTTAGGCCCAGGAAATATAAAACTTCCTTTCGAAGGTGGTCAGTTCCCCTTTTAATATGAATTAACACAAATGATAACAAAGAAAGCTATTGCAAAATCACGATTTAGGTATCTCGCTACAAAGCAATAGAAGCTAAATTATCAATAATAAAGCGTCACGTTGTTTGTTCGGTTACTGGTCATTGGTACATTCAGGTTGAGTTATAGGGATAAACCAGACTAGATCTGAGGTTGTTAGGTGGCAAATAGGCGAGAAAAGGGTTTTGGGTATAAGTCACGCGTGACCGACGCTGTCATCGGATAACCGATCAAGCGGTTAGAGAACCGCCGCTTAGGAGATAAACGATCTTGGTAGGGTCAACGAATCTAAGTGCTTCGGATGAGGTTGGTTGCAAGGTGATTGTGGGGTTATTGAGATTGGCGGATGGTTGAGGGGAATGATGGGAGGATAAGGAAGACTTAGAATGTGGTAAAATGACCTTCCGGGAAATATCGGGATGTATGGGTGAAGGTTAAGTGCGAGATGTTACGGGTAGTAGATCTAGGAATAAACTTATGACGGCTGTGATTCAAAAAGTCTAAGAAATGTTATCAAAGAGAACATACAAGATTCTACTTACTGTTTATTGACGAGAATGCAGGTCCAAGAACTGTGATGATAAAGGTAGAACTCAGATAGGACGTCCTGACGATCAGAAGATGAGATGTCTTCCCTCACGATGATCACCGAGTGTCACAAGCACTTGTTGCAGCTTGCAATCTTGGGCTTGATGTCCTTCTCTGCAAACTCTTCCTATTTCTTCACTTGTCTCTGCTCGGCCAAGCAAAATCGGGTCCTTTCAATGGTTTCTCTTTCTCCCGATCAAATGAAAATCTGATCCTTGTTTTTGGTCGGAAGTGGTCATTTACGGGAACCGATTACGCGTTACGCAACCGACGGCGGTTGAGTAGAACCGGTATTTGGTTAGGTCAAAGCGGCTATTTTTGGTAAAATAGTCACTTTCCCTCCTTTCTTCCGAGGATTGGTAGCAGGCTTGGTCAAGTCATTATGAAGTTGGTTTTAGGTGCGGATGAGGAGTAATTAGTCATAGGTGTGGAATCGACCAAGTTATAGGTCTTAATTAGGTTAGTTTAGGGTTAAGACTAGGTCATGATGAGGTGGCGACATGAGGTGGCGGTGTATGGCGATGTGGATTTATTAATTATAAGATAATTAATAAATAATTGTGTAAGGTTTAGGTGGTGAGGTTAGGTTGCGAAATGCGATGATGCGGTCATAAGGGGTCGTAAGACACAAATTTGGTGTCTACATTAGCCCCTTATTGTCATGTAGTTTGTTTTGTAAAGCTGCATGGACAATAATAAGAAGTGGTTACCCCGTTAAGGGTATGGGTAATCCCCCTCAAATCTATCACGATTGAGGTAGCGTGAAAGTAGGGATAGGGTTGATAAAGGGTAAATGGTGTTGAGATAACGATAAGATGGTGGGATAGGTCCAAGGAAGCGACGCACGTTGACATGCGATAGTGTGACCAGTGGTACATGATTTGAAGAGAAAACAAGCAATTCATAGGCAAAGGTCGATAGTTTATCCAAACAAGGGTGATATAGTCCTCGGTATCCAAGGCATAGGAAGTAGCTCCGGTGGTATATAATGGGTAAGGTACAGAACGTTTGGGCATGTTCGGCAAGTATCAAATGGTTGGTTTGGTTGAGATAAACATCACGGTCTAAGTCTAGGAAAAGTTGGTCGACAGATCAAGTCAAGGACCCTAATCATGCTAAAACATGAACAGGTGAGCTCGAGTGAACAAAAGTTACATGATGGGTGGATAAAATAAAACGTTGATTGTGGGTATGGTATTTAATCGGCGGCCTTGGTCGGGCCAAATGGTAGGTTACGGCCTTGGGTCGGGCCAAATGGGTTGGTTGCGGCCTTGGGTCGGGCCAAATAGGTTGGTTATGCCTTGGGTCGGGCCAAATAGGTTGGTTACGGCCTTGGGTCAGGCCAAATGGGTTGGTTGCGGCCGTGGGTCGGGCCAAATGGTAGGTTACTACGTGGGTCGGGCCAAAGAGGTTGGTTGCGGCCGTGGGTCGGGCCAAATGGTAGGTTACGGCCTCGGGGTTGGGCAAATGGTAGGTGACGGCCTTGGGACGGGCCAAATGGTAGGTTACGGCCTTGGGTCGGGCCAAATGGGTCAATGGTGTTGTTCAATAGGCCGACCCATTGATTCGGGAGAGGCAGGAGTGTAAAGGTCGGGATTCAGACGATGGGTCCAGACATAACAAGAAGCGAGATCCCAGGCCGTGATAGATGACATCGAGTATTATAGATAGGTATGGGAGATGGTGATGATTGCGGATATTTGTTGGAGGCCGTACGGGAACTATATGGTGACAGAGCACATAGGCCGAGGAGTTGAGGGTGTAGAGTGATTGAGGTGGATCGCAGGCATAGCCGTCGATGTGCCCGAGTGACTACGAGAGGATTCCTCTAGATCGCGTGCGGCGACAATTTGGGTTCGTTTAGGATATTCCTATGACATATAGACCATACATGAGGATCGATGCCGAGGCAGCATTCTCACCTCCCCGGCCTACACCTCCGAAAGGGCCAAGAGATAGGCAAATGCGATCGTAGGGTTATGGATGTGGAACGACAGAGGCCTATAGAGTATGGTGGGTAAGCAGAGCTGCGAGGTACACATGAGCGCCTGACATAGCTGTGATTACAGCGGAGAGAGATCATCTGCAGGATTTGGCTCATAGCTACAAACAAAGGTGAATGAGACAATGGGATTGTTAGAGGCTTCACGATTCACGAGTGGAGATACTGGAGGCAAGATTCCTCCACGTGAGAGGACGTATTCGTATGTTCTAGGAGATGTTGGTGGATCAATGGGAGGAACCAATGATAGTGGCACCTTTGAGGATGGAGAGGCCACCGAGGGGCATTGACGATCATGATCACCACCTTTGATTCGGGAGGAGGTGCAAGGGTCTAAGTGAATTTCATAGGAATATAAGAATAAATAAGGATTCCGACCAAGTCAATGATAGAGAAGATGTATTTGTTTAACATCTAAAATAAAACTAAATATGTATGTGGTTTTGAGTGATGATAATAATAAGAATGGTTGTGTTTTAAAATGTTGTTTTTGTTTGTTTTAATAAAAGATAAAGAGGAACGTTGGCGAATAGAAATACACGAAAAATATTTATATTGACAACACATGATAAGATATGGTAAGGGATGGTCGAGCTAACCTTGGGAGACCCCATGTCTCCTAAGTGCTGCCTACATAGCCCATTACACAAAGTAAGGAAGGGCCTCGGATCGATGTAGTTCTCCTTAGGATCGGGGAGAGATGAATTCAGTGCAATTTGGTTGTGGTTAGGCAATTTGTCGGTTGGTAAAAATTTGATGTTGGTAGGGTAATTTTGTTGGTGTTGGTAGGGTAAAGTGAAAGTTTGCATTCCCAAGTAGAAGGGAATCATGTCCCGATTACGGTCAACACACAATCCTAGAGCCGAGAAAAAGAGGCAAGAGTGTCCCGTAATTGAGAAGATCTAAACAAACCACATATTAATGTAGGATGAGCTTGAATCCCTAGGTACCTTGCAGTAGGTGAGAAGTCGATAGGTGAAAAGAGTGGTATAATCACAATATATCGGATATACGTCACGTCCCTTGAGTTTTTTTGTTTTGACAAATGGTGAGGTGAGTTGGTTGATGTGGGCGAGGGTGCGAGCTTATTATAAGATGATTATTCGACAAAGAGAATCAAACCTAAATAGACAAGTCCATGACTCAAAAGTGTTTTGAAATCTGCTTTTGTTTTTATTTTATTTTGCTGGATATAGACTGATCGATGTGGGAAGTCTACATGGGATATGTATTTTGTTGTTCTTGAGGTCTTCACGAAGCTGATCAATGCGAGAAGCTTCTGATAAAGGCTGACTGTGTATAGCTGTCCTTCAAGGGAGAAGTCTATTTATAGTAGCAGATGCGGTGCTTATGTATAGCTGTCCTTCGGGGGAGTAGTCTATATATAATAGTAGCAATAGTTTGGCATATAGTTGTCCTTCAAGGGAGCAGTCTATTGTATAATTTAGAGGTCTAGATGTCCGTTGGGCATAAAGCATCTAGTTTTTGTAGGAAGTTTGACTCAAGAAAATCCCATAAGTGTTTTAATTAAGAATGTGTTATTTTGATACTTTGAAGTCATGGACTAGACTAAAAAGGGGAAGACATATTTTAAGGGGAGGTGATAATCAAACCATGTGAGCTTGATTTGATTTTGAGATGTAAGAAACAAAGTGTATGTGGTGGTAAATGAGCTCAAGGGACGAGCGTAAGGTAGATAAGAAGTGATATAACACTAATTTCAACAGTAGAATGGTCGAAGATGCAAGGCATTAAGGGGCTCAGGCTCAGGTTTACCATTAAGCGAAGCTAAATGATAAGTGCCTGATCCATAAGTGTGAGTGATAATGTAAGGCCCAATCCAATTAGGAGCAAATTTTCCACGTTTGCTCTTTTCTAGTTTGGTTACATGTTGATTCTCTTTGAGGACAAGATCACCAACCTTAAAGGTACGCTCATGAAGTCGTTTATCATAAGCACGCTTGATGTGTTTTTGGTAGATTTGAAGGTGATCAAGAGCCGTAAGACGACGCTCATCAAGAAGCTCTAATTGGGCTAACCGCTCTTGGCGGAAATCATCATTGGTGAGAATATCCTGAAGAGATATTCTGAGGGAGGGTATTTGTACTTCGAGAGGCAAGACAGCCTCGGTACCATATACCAAAGAAAATGGTGTGGCATTAGTGGAGGTACGAATGCTAGTACGATAAGCCCAAAGGGCAAAGGGAATGTGATCATGCCAATTTCTTCCGACTCATTGACAACTTTCATGAGGATTTTGGTTAGGGTTTTATTAGAAGATTCAGCTGACCATTGGCCTACTGGATAAGTAAGGTGATGAGAAACTAAATTTGATACCAAAGTTGTCACAAAGGTCTTGTAACAACTTATTTTTAAATATTTACCATTATCCTGTTATTAGGCGATGAGGAATACCAAAGCGGCGGATAATGTGATGGTTAATTAATTTGACAATTTTTTCTTTTTTTTGATTGAAATGAGTGGAATGGCCTCCACCCATTTTGTGTAATATTCTGATTGCTTTGTGATTATCCAACGGTGACATTGTGAAGAGGTCGGGTGAATCTCACCAATAAGGTCTAAACCCCATTGTGAGAAAGGACAAAGATCTCGTGCGACCTGTGTCGGATGGCTAGGAGTATGTTGAAGGTTGGCATGTTGTTGACACATAACACAACGTTTAACATATTCATAGCAGATCGTTATTAAGAGTAGGCCAATAATAACCTAGGCGAAGGATTAGTTTGGCCACGGCAAGGCAACTAAAATGTCCACCAAAAATGCCATCATGGACTTGTTGGATGGTATAGGTGACCTCCGCGCGCGGTTAGACATCGAAGGAGGATGCCATCAAAGCCACGTTTGTAGAGGAGTCCCCATGATGACATAACGAGAAACACTTTTAAGAAAAGCACGTTTTCCGTTACTAGTAAGGTCATGTGGGAGAACGAGGTTGTAAGGTAGTCGTGAAATTGGTGGTACCTGTATCCTGCGAATTAGCAGACACATTATTTATCATACAAACAACCGAAAATGAGTAGGATGGGGCAAAAATTTGTTGGACCAAGACGAATATGTCAGAGTCAGTTGGTGAGGCAGGAATTTGCGAGGCTAAGCAAGCCATAGTATCCGCAAATTTTTTAGTGGAGCGGGGAATGGTCTGGATAGAATAACAAGTAAATGAGGTCAAAAGTGAATCCATGTAATGTTTGTACTTTTGAAGTTCCTCATTCTTACATTGGTAGATGCCCATAACTTGATTGACTACCAATTGAGAGTCACCAAAAATATTAATGGATTTGACACCTAAGTGTAACACAACCTGGAGACCCAAAACAAGGGCCTCGTATTCACTGTATTATTAGTGCAAGGGAAATCGAGCTGGAATGAAAGAGGCATAGGTTCAGCATCAAGAGGAATGAGAACAACGTCGGCTCCTCCGCTGCGCTGGCATTTGGATCCATCGAAGAAGAGGGTCATTTGATATGACTCTTCCCTGAGTGAAAGAGTGGCGATGAGTTCGTCGGGAAATTAAAATTGGTGAATTGTTCCCCAGGTAAAGGGGCCTCCGCAAGTTGGTCCGCAATAGTTTGTCCTTTGATTGACTTCTGTTGTACAAACTCAAGGTCGAGGTCAGCGAGGAGCATAAGCCATCGGGCGATGCGTTGGTTTAGATGTGGTTTGGCATACATATAATGAATGGGGTCCGTGTTGGTGATGACAAAAGTTTTGTGATTTAGGAGGTAATGTCGAGTTTGGTGGCTACGAATGATAGGGCTAGGAACAGTTTTCTACATGTGTATACCTAGTCTCGTAATCCACGAGAGTACGACTTATATAATAAATGGCTTGTTCTTGACGTGCAAGTCCCGATGTGCGAGCATGGCTCCTATAGCATGGTCAGTGGTAGAAAGGTAAAGGTAGAAAGGGAGATCATCCTGAGGTGGAATAAGCACGGGTGGCTGCAAGAGATAGGCTTTGAGAGCTTCAAAGGCTTGGTGACACTCGTCACTCCATTGAAAGGCAATGTCCTTTTTAAGAAGGTGATGGAAAGGTTGACATTGATCCGAGAGTTGGGAGATGAAACGCTGGATGGATTGAAGTTTACCCTGCAAACTACGTAATTGTTTGAGGTTTTTGGGTGGGGGCATTTCTAGGATAGCTTTTACTTTAGATGGATCGACCTCAATGCCACGCAAAGAGACGATAAAGCCAAGAATTTTTCCCAAAAGAACACCAAAGACACATTTCTTTGGTTGAAGCCGGACTGAATATTGCAACAGTGATCGAAAATAATGGTTAAAACATCAAGATGTTCACTGCAATGTTTAGATTTGCCAAGAAGATCATCGACATAATCCTCAAGGATAGTGTGCATAATGTCATGAAAAATGTAAGTCATAGCCCGCTGATAGGTAGCACCAGCATTCTTAAGGCCAAATGGCATGACACGATAACAGAAGGTTCCCCAAGGAGTTATGAAGGCAGTTTTATGTTGATCGGCCGGGGCTACCAAAATTTGATTGTATCCCGAAAAGCCATCCATGAGAGAAAGCATTTCATGGCCCGCAGTGAGATCAACAAGTTGATCAATACTTGGGAGGGGGAAGTCATCCTTGGGGCAAGCAAGGTTAAGGTCTTAGAAATCCGTGCATATCCGAAGTCCCCTGTCGCTTTAGTGATAGGTACGATGTTAGAAATCCATTGAGGATAGTCAATAGGCAAGATGAAGGAAACGGAAAGAAGTCGTTGAAGCTCTTCTTTGACCAAGAGGGCAATGCGTGGATGCATTTTTCTCAGTTTTTGTTTGACTGGTTTGGAATCATGGTTTAGGGTGATGTTATGGACGGCAATGGTAGGATCAATTCCTGGCATGTCATGTAGGACCAAGCGAAAGCTTGGTTGCGGGTATGGAGAAAGGTAGTAAAGGCGGCTTGTTCTGATGTGTTAAGGGATTGTCCGATCTTCACAATGTGAGGATCCTCCTCTGTGTGGATGTTGATTTCTATAGTCGACTCATTCAACATGGTTTGAGTTTCAGATGGTAAGGCGCGTTGAATATAGGAGTCGTCCGCCCCAAGGTAAGTGAGGATGGAGTCGTCATCCTGGCACTCAACAACATTAATCGAAGGCGAATCCTCTTCGATCATGTCTGGATACAGAAGGGGAAGAGAAGATGGGTCCTCATTATCACGTTGATAAGTGAGAGGACCTATGAAGATAGCATTTATGAAAAAAAAAAAAAAAAAAATTAGGAGGGATAGATTCGGGTTATCGACTGCGCAGGGTGATGATGGCAAAGTGGGTGATGATGGTTTGTTAGGGGTTATGTCGTCATCCTCCGTGCTACAACTGACACGAGGTTTCTTCTGTAGGTGTTTCAAGAAAACCGAGACCACTGCGATCATTGTGTTTGCGTGTAGTCACGGGAATGAGTGTATGTCGGCCTTGTTCATAAAGACCAAAACCAAAGCCTTCCGAGCACAAATGAGTCAAGAAGGTGAGGGCGAAACGACGATTTGTCAAGTCTCGAAAATCAGATTGGAAGGGAACCACACCAAGAGGAGGTTCGGGGTAACGGAGGATGTGTCAACACCCCCATACGTTAGGTTGGTGCAGCAATGGGATGGTCCGTAAGACATTACCTCCCCACGCGACGGCCATAGTGGGATGTGCATGTAATTTTCCGTATTCCTGCGGGGTATGGAAAGAGCTAACGTTATATAGGCGGTACTCCCCCAGCATAAGGTGTTGAAAAACATCTACTAAGGGGTCGGAGGTTGGGATGTTATCTGCGAGAAAGGAAGTAATATTTGTAAAATCGGCGGTTTCATTGGTTGAAGGTGTAGGTGGGTCGGAAGTAGATGGCTGGGTTGGATGAATGGGTGTCTTGACCGGTACAAGCACATCATTAGGGTGATACAACATATTGCAAGTTTTGAAGGGGGGAGGATCAGCTTTTACGGTGTAGGACTTCCCCTCGTACTCAAATTTTATGCATCTATGTAAGGTGGAGGGAACGCATCCCATAGCCCGGATCCAGGGTGTCCTAACAACATATTGTATTGGAACTCTCCCTCAAGGACATAGAAGAGTTTGGGTAAAGTGCGTGGTCCTACACGAATGTTAAGGATCACAAGTGCCTAAAGTAGAAGTAATAGCATCATTGAATGATCGCAACATGATGGGGTTGGCACACATGCAACTAAAAGGGATATTCATTTGTTGGAAGGCTTTTGAAGAGATGATGTTTAGGCTAGCGCCCCGTCAAATCATAACATGACGTACCGAATATCCCGAATGTATGTTGAGATGAAAAGAGTAGGGTCGGGATCTTCAGCACCAAAGTCGATAATTTCATCTTGAGAAACCGACAAGCGACGTCATTGCAGAGATGTAAGTGGTTAGGGAGATAGATTGTTTGGTGAGCGAAGCAACATGATTGGGTGTTAGAATAGAGGTAATGACAAGGTTTCATTAGGTAAAACCTCTATCCTCGAAGGATTTCAACGAGATCTTGTCGATGAGATTCGAAGTCTCAATGAGATCATACAATGTCATTTTACGACAGCGATTGGTGAAGTTTGTTTGATCATAGTTCGGTGGGCAATGCCATTAGAGACAGGATAGGCGGTCCGCGAATAACCACTTTAGGTGGTGGTGCAATCGGGATGGTTGACGGAGAAAGAGATGTTGCAGGTGTGTTTTCTTTCACTTTCCCATTGTTTTTCTACCCTCGAGTAGCAACACTAATCATATTGATCTCGTGAATACGAGAGGAGGAAGATGGTAGGGATAGGTCATGGTTTTCGAGAGGTGGGGCTGTAATAATGATAGATCTTGGTGAGGCGGGGACAGGTGGTATAGGAGAGGGAATTGAAGCTAAAGGTCTCTCTCTTTGTAAGTTGTCTTTCTTAACTTTTCTATCTGAGAGAGGTGACGGATGAAGTATGGCTTTCAATGCTTTGCATCCCTCTACGTCATGTCCTGTGTGCAGTGGTAAGCGCAGATTTTAGACTCATCGTAACCTATTGGTCGAGGTTTAGATGGATCATAAGGTCTAAGTGGGGGTAGGGAAATGGTCACATTCTCTACCAACATAGCAAGGATTTTGGCGTAAGACCCTTTGAGTGGGTCAAAGTCAGAGGAAAATGAGGCTATTGACTGGGTCGATTCTGGTGATGACGTGGTGTGGTTTAGCCAAGGAGTTTTGATAATGGGTTTTAACTAACCGTGGTTTCTTTGACGTAGAAGCTATGTTTAGCTGGTTGGATGATGAGGCCACAGATGATGTGGTATCAGAAAACAACCACGGAGAAATAGGAGTGACAGAAAACAAATCTTTTGATGATGGAATTTGTTTATGGTTGATGGGTGGACAGAAACGCGGGGTGACGGTGTTGTTATACCCTTGGATTTCTGTATGGGTGCAGAAGGCGTAGGTCGCTTTAAAGAAAACGCAGGAGGTATGATATATTGATGTAAGGTAGAGGGATGGGGTCCCAATATGGAAGGTAAGTGTGACGATGAGGGTTTTAGTTGTGTTAGCGGTATAGATTGAGGAGATTGAGTTTGTCTCTAATGGGGTGGACACTTTATTTTTAGATAAATCAAGCCGCTTAGGTGGGTGTGTTAGACTGGGTATTGGTGAGGTCCCAAGCGTAGGGGAAGATTTGGTTAGGTTAATAGAAGTGGATGAGGTATTTGGTAGAGATGAGGGGGGTGAAGATGAGGACATAGGAATTTTAAGCTTCTGTAAACACTTCGGGTATATGGTAGAGGCATCTGGATCGGTCATCTGCATTTGAGTAGAATATGGCATACTCAAACGTTCCCATAGGACTCGTCTATCTTCCGGGAATGATAAATCCTCACATGTGAACATGAAATTTTGTATGGAAGAAAGGTGGGTTGTGATTCCGTCCACCGTGGGGTGTGATCAAGGGGTATATGAGACCTTTTGTATCAATGGGCGTTAAGAGGTCCACCGGTTCTTTGAAAAGATTTAGGTGATGAAGGACTAATAGGTAGGAGGGCGTGTTTGAGAGGATCTGTCATGTTTAAAGAATGTGGTGATGTCGGTTCAAGAGGTTTCTTGTCTAAGGATGACAAAAGAAGTGGCGAGCCTTCCTCTTGTCTGTGCACAAGAATGGTAGAAGGAGACGTTTGGGAAATAGATAAATTAGATAACATCTGCTCACCACAACCTTGCAAGGATGTGGTGTAAGAAGGCTCATCCGTGAGCAGGGAACTTTAGGCGGTTAATTCCTTGATGGGTAAAGGAACAGTAAAGGATTTCAGCTTATCGGATGGCGAGGAAGGGGTTCAATTTCTGCGTTAGTGAAGAGGTTTGATTCAGAATTTGTTCGATAGGGGTCTTTGGCTAGGAATCGAAACTGTGGATCTCATGAACACTCTCCTCGGCTAAGATATCTTGGTTTAGATTACTATTAGAAGAATGATTCGGGAATGGTTTGTTGAATATTTTCAAATTTCGGTTAGCAGGGGCGTTAGGATTATCGAGGGCTATATCCCCCACATCAACCATTTCCTGCACTATGTTTTTCAACATCTTGCAGTTCTCATGACTGTGTCCCTTCACGCGGTGGAAGTTACAGAAGTCATTTTATTTGTACCAAGAAGGTATGGCGTGAGTGGAATCAAACCCGGAATGAGGTTTAACAGGAGGTAAGGTAATGGCTCCTGCTTTGAGAAATTTTTCCAATATCACACCATATGTTTCTCCCAAGGGAGTGTAGTTGATGGGCTCTGCTTTATACTTATAGGTGGTTTTTGGTGGGGTATTAGATGGTGGTTGGGATTTGACCATCACCGCGTGCACGGCCCCTTTTGATTTCGAAGCAGTCGATGGGTGAGGATTGGTGGTGTTAGGTTTGTTGGTGGAATCTTGGGTTCGGAAAGTGGGGTTTTTGTTGCTGCATGACCGCACTTTCTCTTCCTCTAAGGCTCGAATCTCTAGTTTTCGAGCCATAGTAAAGGCCTCATCAAATGTATGGAAAGTTTGAATTTGGAGGGTAGGAGAGATGTGCTTAGCGCAGGCCCACGTAAATAGTTCGATAAGTTCGGTCTGAGGCAAGGCATACGTAAGTTGGTTGATAAGGCCCTGCCATCGTCCAACGAAATCTGCGATAGATTCGTCTTCAAATTGTCGGATGGCATAGAGGTCGGTGATAGATACTTTCTTGGCAATGTTAATGGAGAAATGATCCAAGAAAGATTGAGCTAGTTAGTTAAAAGAGAAGATTGAGTCTTTGGTTAAAGCAATCGTACCACTCAAGGCGGGTCTGATAAGGACATAGGACATGTGCGGAGTAGTAAAGCGTCGTCGTGAGCAATCAGATAGCAGGCATGTCTAAATGATCGCAAGTGTTGTTGAGGGTCCTCCTTATTGTTAAAGTGGGTAAACTTTGGTAATTCCCATTGAGGAGGATATGAATGAAGGGGGACTAAAGGGTGGATAGGCTCCCGACAAAATTGCTCATATGTCAAGGCGCTACGACTTCAAAACAAGAAGCCTCCAAATTTTGCATTTTGTCCATCATTTCTTTAATTAAATCAGTATTTGGATGAGATGATGGTGTGGTTGTGGTAAACGGAGGTAAATTGGGCCAAGGGCCACCGCTGACAATGGTGGGGTTACATGTTGATAAGGTATGGAGGACGAATGTGTTAAGGCAACCGAATAGGGATGCCCTATATAAAGGCTATTGAGGTTCTTGGATATGTGTATGGAAATGAAAAGGTGGGGCGGAGCTTGAGAAGGAAAGCTCGTGTGGATAGGTGGCGAGAGAGCGTCATGAACGGAACAGTGCAGCAGGAGAGAGACGAGGTAGGAGCGGTCGGCGGTGATGACATGTTGGGCCCAAGATTAACCAAAGGAAAGCCAATCAGCGCCGTATGAACCCCAAGCTCACCGAGCTGGCGCGACGGACTAAGGATGCGGAAGGCAAAGAGGAGTTATCAGGCGGAGAAGGGGCTAAATGAGCAGCTATACTGATAGGCATGCCAACAAGGAGTTGACTTTCAGTGTACGATCAAGGGCATGAGACAAATAGTATTGTATAGCGCTAGGATTAGCATCCAGAAATTTGGCAAATTCTTTATCTCCCATAGGGATTTTAGGAACCTCACTGGTGTCCATAGGATTCCCCACAGAATGTGAAGGGGGTGATTCGAGCAATGCACAGAAAGCATGTGAAAACCATGGTGGCGGCTTGCTTTCAGTAGTGATAACAACCATGGATAGGTGTACACAGGGTTTCAATCTATCAAGAAGCAGAAAAGCAGAATGAGAATGGTGAAATTGGTAGGTTCTTTGGTTTGTCAAGAATAAAGATAGTAACCGATATCGATCCTCGATAACCGATGTTTAGACTATAGCCAACGTCGGTCAGTTAACCGATGTCGGTGTAATAAGACTGGTATAAGAAAATATAAGAAGCTGCTGATTTGATTGTTAACAATGCTCAGTACATTTATCAAATTGTTCTAAGGTAATCACAGAAGACAGTGTATAACAGAGAAAACAGAACTGAAAACAAGCAAGATGCACACGCAAATCCAGAGACTAACCCTAGGGTTAATTTTAATTATTGTGGGCTTATGCCTTTAGATGTGGAATGATGTCAATCCTAAACAAAAGACTTAGGGGAAATGTCAAGTTTGTTTTGGCTTATAAGGTTACCTCAATCGGGCGGAGGAATACCACGGAAAAGGGGGGATGTTTTGAGCTGTTGTGTTAATTATGAAGTGATTCGGTATGTGTTGTGCAGTGAAAGTAAGATTAATTTCTGTCAATAATCATGTGAAATCACCCCCATGTGTACGACCTGTTACTTAGTCTATGTTCACTAGAATTGAAAACAACAAGCAAGAATGTAATGCACGTGTTTTAAACCCAAATCGAAAATGATATTCGATGAAGCAAATGAGATGACTTTCACTAATGCGAAACTAGGAAAGCAAGACAAATTCTTTGCTAAATATATAAAAAAAGATATGCAAAGTATGCTTCCTAAAACGAAAAAAGAAAGAAAGCAAACCCAAAATGGGTCCCACCGCGTGCACAAAAATGTTTCGCATGGAATGTTTTGGCTCTGCAGAATAGATAGGTTAGTTTAGGGTTAAGACTAGGTCATGATGAGGTGGCGACATGAGGTGGCAGGTATGGCGATGTGGATTTATTAATTATAAGATAATTAATAAATAATTGTGTAAGGTTTAGGTGGTGAGGTTAGGTTGCGAAATGCGATGCGGGTCACAAGGGGTCGTAAGACACAAATTTGGTGTCTACAGTGCCTAGATCTCTAACATGTCACTCTGAGTCTCATACCTGTGAAACAACTCAGTAAGAAACTGGCCCTAGCTCGGGTCACCTATATGTGCGGTCCCATGGTCTGCCTCTCGAGTCTCAATGGGCATACCACATATCAGCCGTGGAACCCCCTGTACCATGCCTAGTTGTCGGGCATCTATCTACCATTGTATAGCTCAATGGTGTAACTATGACTGCCAAGATGGAAGTGCTCCACTGTATAGACGCTAAGCTCTATTGCATCCTCTGGCCACTATATCTACCTATAGGGTCTCCATATGATATCTCTATCTGGAAACTCATCGAACTCTCGTGATACCTGTATAAACTACCTAGGTGACCTCGTATGTCACCACCTACTGGCACCCACACCATATAAGATGGCTCCTCTAGAGCTCGAACATGTAGAGTGCCTACGAGGCACCCGATGGCTATAAGGTCCCATGACCAAATTTGCAGTAGCAGGTGCAGGCCCCACCGTATTCTAATGGTGGTAGGTAATAAGATGAAGGTCTTAGTAAAGATGTGCCAATATGCACTGACCCCAACAATAGCACTCACCACTAAAAATCTTGTGTACTAGTGTCATCATCCCTCTTAGAAAGAATGTACCAGTCTTATCAGTGAGCAAAAACCCACTGATAAGTGACATAATATATAGAGGCTCCCGGTGTAGTGTTGGGTTGGCGATATAATCATGTAATGCAACAGTCATACCATCATGTGGTATGTCATCTATATCAAACAAGTCACTAACAACTTCCCTACTCTACCCTAGATTAGAGGTATACTCAATCAATGAACCCACGATCGACATGCAGAGAATCTACCACACATCCTCTAAAGTCATGGTCATCTCTCCAATGGGGAGCGTGAAGCACTGGCTCTCACTGTGCCACCACTCTGCTAATGCAATAAGCAGTCCATGATCTAGGATAATAGATGGCATCCAGGCTACGGGGCCTAGGCCCACCGCCTCGGGAGGATGCCCATCGCATGTCAATCTCGGTGGCGCATGCTGCCCTCCAACTTAGCAATCAGAAATGACACTCACGTGTCTAAAGCACTAGCAATTGTCTCTGCATGAATCATTTCATTCATTAGTTACTAACATTTCTTCTAAATTCTACCTATCATTTTTAGGGATTAACCCGTTAAAAATACTAATATTTTCTTCTAAATGTCAGCCTTTTTGGCATTTTTCTATTTTTCCTCCGTCTTCCGAGCGTGTTTGCGTGCCCTTTTGGGTACATGTGTACCCTTTTGGCATGTGCACTATCTTTTTAGTGCATATGTGTGCACACAATCACCTATGGGTGCATGCGTTATCACTCGAGTGCCTACACGTATAAATGTGCATGGACCCTAGGTGTATGCGCTACTCAGCCACGTGTGTGCGTACACGCATATGTGTAGCATTGTGCTACCATTTGGGCACATGCGCCGTCTTTAGTACACCTACACCTATACCCGCGTGGCCGGTCGACGTCTAACCCTAATTCCTACTTCTAGGGGCATTAATTACAAAATTGACAAAGAGGGTTCAAATACTCACAAAGACACCATCGTCAGCATGCCACTTTCGTACCCTCGGGCCGTGTCACGCCCACCTCAATCGGTCTTGTGCTATCACCATCGTCCTCGTCATTGTTAGAGCCTCACGGTAAAAACTCAGTAGTGGTCGGTAACAAATGAATTAGTCGTGGTGATTTACCCCAGTTGGGGTATATCAAGCTATTTTTCATCGACCGTGATGCTTTAAGGCTCGTTTTGACCGCTATTTTCTCCTCTCAGTTTCACCATTGAATAATTATTTTAATTAAATAATTATTTTTCTTTTATTTGAGTAAGTGCACCAAGTTGGTGGACAAAAAAGGGGTCATAAGTGGATGTCATATTGTAAAAAAGTGAAATCTCAACTTGTAGGGATTATTAACAATACGCACACTCAAAATTAGAAAAATTTATATAAATATGAATCGTAGCATCCGAATCTAGTTTCTAAAATACTAATTTTTTTAAAACGGACAAGTTTAGCTATATTAAACACTTAAAATTATATGACTTGGTTTTTGTTTTTGAAAAAACCTATAAGATTGTAGTCCATTTGCCCACGATTTGGATGACCAAATCTTGTTATTTTTTTTTCCTTTGGTGAAAAGTTAGATGTAGTTGTCTATCTTGGGATGGATTTTATTTTGTATTTTTTGAGCAATATTTTTTTTATGATTTTTTCCGTGAAAGTGGTCTAAAAAGATTTAGAAAATGGAGCGCTTTCCATTTGCCCACCATAACTATATCAAAAAATATCAAAATCAAATATATATATTTTTTAACGTGTATAGAATTTCTCCACACTTGGGATGGTATAAGTTTTATCACATTTTAATAAGTGAAACAAAAGTTGCAGTCTTAAATGTAGACATGAACATTCGTGGAAAAAATGTCTTAAAGACCTATTGTTAGTAAAAAATTATAAAATGATATTTATCTTATTCTATTCACTTTAAAATCAATATTTCTATGAAGCTAATAGTCTCCCCTACGCGATGGCACCATTTTTGTGAAATGTTTTCAGTTTTTTAGCATGGTTCAAGTCATGGAAGAGAAAATTTGAAGTTTTTGACCCTTTACACTTCATAATGACCTTCCATAGCTTTGGTTGGGAAAAACAAATATTTCCCGAGCCTTAGGGTCGGATTTGAAGATACAGATAGGACCGATCATGGTTTACAAACCGCGATCACGGGTTTTAAACAAGAACCGTGATTGCACTTTATAAACCGTGAGAGCACGGTTTATAAAGCGTGATTATGGTTTATAAATCATATTTATACACATCCCAATGTTCTAATTACCATGTGATTTTTACTGTTTGACTTTACCATATGAATTACTATGAAATTATGTCATTTTCTACACATTTTTCTTATCACGGAAGTAAAACATCATGGGAGACAAGAAAAAGTCAAAAAGGAAGTCATTAAGTAAAAAAACACCAAACGAATTAGAGGCAAACAAATTTCAAAATGTTGAGCGAATGTGAAATCTTCATGAATCAAGAAGAGGTTCATCTTCAACCCCTACTATTGTAAGCAATGAGGAACCAGGTAATGTTTCTACTATCAATGTTGAAGTTGAATTAAATACTCATGATGAAGATGTTTTTACTATCAATGTTGAAGAAGAATTAAATACTCGTGATGTAGAAAATGTTGAAATTGAAGGAGACAATGAAAATGTGAATAAAGAAATTCAGGTTGAAACTATAGACAAAAAAAATTTGACAAAAACACCTCCTAAGATTTTTGTAAGAAACCTAATTATTTTATTGAAATTGATGAAAACATTTTGAAACCAATGTGTGACAAACTTTCTGAACGGAAAATCAGAAGAAAAGCCACTGAAATTTGGGATAATCATTTTGAAATTTTAAATGATTCCCAAAGATGTCAGTTGTTGGTTAGTTTGATGAAATTGAATAAAATGAGACCTACATTAAACACCTTAGGATTGACAACATCTAATATACGTGGTCAAACCTCTACAATTGTTGAAAACCTTCATGATGCATATCACATTGTTGGTGTCAAGAGACACACTAGGGATAGTAATATTGTGCGTCGTGTACTTGCTACTAGTGTTGTAAGTGAATCAATAAAAAACAACGTTTGATTACGCAAACAAGTTGAATGTTGCAAGTTAATCAAAAACTCTAATGAAAGCAATTGAAAGATGTAATATCCTTCAATCACTCAATAACACCAATTTTTGGGCATTTTCTGCTAGAGCACCACGTAAGGACAAATATAATATTGATGTTATAAGAGAAGTTGTTATTCAATTTTGGCATGATAACACTAGAGTTTCACCTAATACAAGAGATGTTGTAAAATGGAGAGTTGGTTCTATTAATCATGCGAACCACATCCAAAGCATTTCTTAGATATGACTCAAACTCAATTTTTTTGTAAGTTTGAACAAGAGCATCTGAAATTAAAATTAGTCAACATTTTTTGAAATGTTAAAACCATTCTATGTGAAAATCAACCACACTCACACCACTTGTTGTTGTAGGCAACATGTTGAATTTGCTATGCATTATGCTAAATTTTTATGTATTTGTTCTATTTTGCATTCTAAAACTATGTTATCGAATGTGGTGTTCAAGTTCCACCAATATCTTCTAGGGATTTCATTCCTACGATATTTTGTGAAAAAGAAGTTGGACAATTTTTTTATAGTCAGGATTGTTTAGATGGAAGTTGTGGTACATGTGGCGGATTACCTAAATTGGAAAGTTGCATCCATGAGAAAATTGAAGGTGCAATAGGAAATAATTTAGTTGAGTTTGATAAATATAAATCAGTTGCATACCAGTTGAAAGATGGAAAAGAGTCTAAACGGTGTGAGCTAGTTATCATATGCTTTTTTTCAATTTATGAAAAATTTAAGGATGAAATTGTTTATGAGTATCTTTAGGCATACACACGAGCTCGATGGTTGGATGAATAGTTTAAAGATATGCAAAGACACATTTCCTATTGGTACTATTGTTTGGTGGTCATTTTGCAAAGAAATTACACATTGCAACCACAAATGGAGGTTCAATCACAATATTACAACTCAGTACAAGTTGTCATTTTTGTGCATATAACATTTATACATTCTCTGACAATACAAGAGAATGATCAAAAATTTTTAAGAGAGTACCACTTTTATATCAGTGATGATCATACTCATTCTACTGAATTTGTGCAAGGGTGTTTCCATTTATTTTATGGAAACTTGTCTGATAGGGACATCCACTTCAAACAACATTATATATGGTCAGATAATTACACGTCTCAGTTTAAGAATGCATGAATGTTTTATTGGATGAGTAGGATGCACGTCAAGATGGGTGTGCAACATATTTGGAGTTTCACTGAGGCTTTGGACATGGAAAAGGAGAGCATGACGGTGCAGGGGCATGTGTGAAAAGAGCTCTTGCAAGAGAAGAGTTGAAGTACAAAGATGGTGCTAAATTGAAAGATGCAAAGAGCATAGTGGAATGGTGTATTGACAACATGGCCCGAGGTTCTCAAGAAATTTCCACGGTTCATGAGATATTTTTGGTTGATAGAGGAACAAAAAATTGCTAACTACGAGGATTGTATGACACTCACTGGGTCCAGTGATATGCACTCATTTTGTAGCTCAGACACTACTTCGTGGGCCACATGGACAAGAAATTTGACATGTTTTTGTGCATCTTGTATCAAATTTGTCACTTTGTTGAGTGTGATTCACAAGAATGGGTCGATGGATGGATTTGTAGGCCTCTAACTCCGCTTCTAGTTATCAACCTCCACAAGCATTACGACTTGTTTCTGCAAATGAAGTTGCAACATCTAAGGACTTTGACAAAATTTTGATTTTGGTGCGACAAGGTATTTATGGTTATTTACAATTTTTGTATTGAGTTATGTCCATTGAAATTTTAATATGTACAATTTAAATTTGAGTTGAAACCTTTTTTTTTGTAGGACATGTGTTTGCAGTTATTGCGACAGAAGACAATGAAGAAGGAACAGACTATTTCTTATGTCGTTGCATCGAGGAAAGAAATAAGTTGACTTCTCCTGTTATAGATGGCGAAGATATTGAGTACCCTATAGGGTCAGTGGTAGTTACTGGAACTTGGCTTCGGTGGTATCCATTAAAAAACTCCTTTGTTTGGGTGTTTGAAGACTTTGAGACACACAGGAAAATACTCTTATATTCGCATCTAGTTCTAGCGACAAATATTCATCTGTATAGATATCGAGGAAGGCCTAATAACAAGATTCTTTGGAAGGTTTGAGAGTCAGATCATGAAGCAATCATGTCTACTATTCAGAGTAGATCCGATCCTGATGGTTCATTGGAATGAATTTACAATGCTCATGTCTGGTATATATAATTTCTTTGGTATATATAAATTTGTTAGTTAGATAAATTTAAGTTCATATATTTTATTAAATTTGTGTATTTTGTATATATCTAGTATGGTTTTGATTTGAAACTTAAATTTCTTTGACTAACACTTTTATATGCAGGTTAGTGGTGCCAGAAAAGCTTCCACCTTCACATGGTTAGCATTGTTAGTAGAGAATTATAAATTCTCGAAGCTAAGAGAAGCTTTCATTGTTTTACAAGAAAAGAGAAGCAATTAACAATGATTTATGTACCTATGGAGGGGGTTCTTGGCTCTAGGAGGAGGTAGCCCAGAAGGACCTGGAGCTTAGAGAACCAAAACGACACCTCCCCAAGTGTTTACAAGACCATCCCTACGTGTGCACATAGTCGGTTTGGTGCCATGACCCACTATTTGCAAAATATATTGTTTGACAGCCTTACACTTGTCTCAAACTACACTATTTAGCACATTTGCAAACAATAGGGCAGCGAGAGCACCGATTGGAGAAGGAAAAAAACTAAGATAGGCTATTATAGAGGGTCCTACATCGAGGTGTAGGATTAGATGAGAAGTCTCTAGGTGCCACGGTGCACGTAGTCACCGTCAAGTTGAACAATTTTTGGTCTCAGGGATCTTGAGGGACTCCACCCGAAAACGAGGTAGCCCGGAAGCAACGACATTGTGGCGCACCAAAATGATGCCTCCTCTAGCATTCACCTAGCCACTTGGACATGTCCACGTATTCATTTGGTGCCACGACCCACCATTTACAAAATATACCATTTGATAGCCTTATATTGTCTCAAACTACACTATTCAATGCATTTGCAAACAATAGGGCAGCGAGAGCACCGATTAGAGAAGGAAAAAACTGAGACAGGCTATTGTAGAGGTCCTACACCAAGGTGTAGGATCAAACAAGATGTCTCTAGGTGCCACGGAGTGCGCGTAGTCACCCATGGAAGTTGAACAATTTTTGGTCTCAGGGCTCTTGAGGGACTACGCCGAACGAGGTAGCCGGAAGAAACGACATTGTCATGCACCAAAATAACATCTCCTCTAGCATTCACCTAGCACCTAGATGTTTCCACGTAGTCGGTTTGGTGCCACGACCACCGTTTACAAAATATACCATTTGACAACCTTACACTGTCTCAAACTACACTATTCGGCGCATTTGCAAACAATAGGGCAGCGAGAGCACCGATTGGAGAAGGAAAAAACTAAGACATACTATTGTAGAGGGTCCCTACACCAAGGTGTAGGATTGGACAAGACATCTCTAGGTGTCACGAGTGTGCGTAGTCACTTGTCAAAGTTGAATGATTTTTGGTCTCAAGGTTCTTGAGGGACTCCACCCAAACGAGGTATCCCGGAAGCAATGACGACGTTGTTGCACACCAAAATGATGCATCCTCTATCATTCACCTAGCCACCCAGACATGTCTGCATAGTCGGTTTAGTGCCACGACACACCATTTTACAAAATATATCATTTGACAACCTTACACTTTGTCTCAAACTACACTATTCGGCACGTTTTTGCAAACAATAGGGCAGCGAGAGCACCGATTGAGAAGGAAAAAACCAAGACATGATATTGTAGAGGTCCCTACACTAAGGTGTAGGATCAAATGAGATGTCTCTAGGTGCCACGGAGTGCGTGTAGTCACCCATGGAAGTTGAACAATTTTTTGGTCTCAGGGCTCTTGAGGGACTACGCCCGAATGAGGTAGCCGGAAGAAACGACGTTGTCACACACCAAAAATATGCCTCTTCTAGCATTCACTAGCCACTCGACATGTCTCGCATATAGTGGTTTGGTGCCATGACCTACCATTTTACAAAATATACCATTTAACAACCTTACACTTGTCTCAAACTACACTATTCGGCATGTTTGCAAACAATAGGGCAGCGAGAGCACCGATTGGAGAAGGAAAAAACTAAGACATGCTATTGTAGAGGGTCCCTACGCCAGGTGTAGGATTGGATGAGACATCTCTAGGTGCCACGGAGTGCGTAGTCACCCATCGAAGTTGAATGATTTTTTGGTCTCAGGGCTCTTAAGGGACTACGCCTGAACGAGGTAGCCCGGAAGAAACAACGTTGTCACATACCAAAAAACACCTCCTCTAGCATTCACCTAGCCACCTAGATGTGTCTGCACAGTCGATTTGGTGCCACGACCCACCGTTTACAAAATATACCATTTGACATCCTTATATTGTCTCAAACTACACTATTCAACGCATTTGCAAACAATAGGGCAACGAGAGCACCGATTGGAGAAGGAAAAAACTGAGACAGGATATTGTAGAGGGTCCCTACACAAGGTGTAGGATTATATGAGACATCTCTAGGTGTCATAGAGTGCGTAGTCACCCGTCAAAGTTGAACGATTTTTTGGTCTCAGGGCTCTTGAGGGACTACACCCAGAACGAGGTAGCCCGGAAGAAACAACGTTGTCACACACCAAAATGACACCTCCTCTAGCATTCACCTAGCCACTTAGATGTGTCCACACAGTCGGTTTGGTGCCACGACCCACCGTTTACAAAATATACCATTTGACAACCTTACACTGTCTCAAACTACACTATTCAGCGCGTTTGCAAACAATAGGGCAGCAAGAGCACCGATTGGAGAAGGAAAAAACTGAGACAGGATATTGTATAGGGTCCCTACATGCTAGGTGTAGGATTGGACAATATGTCTCTAGGTTCCACGGAGTACGTGCGTAGTCACCCATGGAAGTTGAATGATTTTTTGGTCTTAGGGCTCTTGAGGGACTCACGCCCAAACAAGGTAACCTAGAAGCAACGACATTGTTGCACACTAAAATGACACCTCCTCTAGCATTCACCTAGCCACCCAGATGTTTCGCATAGTCGGTTTGGTGCCACGACCCACCGTTTACAAAATATACCATTTGACAGCCTTACACTGTCTCAAACTACACTATTTGGCATGTTTACAAACAATAGGGCAGCGAGAGCACCGATTAGAGAAGGAAAAAACTGAGATATAATATTGTAGGGTCCCTACACCAAGGTTTAGGATCAAACGAGACATCTCTAGGTGCCACGGAGTGCGCGTAGTCACCCGTGGAAGTTGAACAATTTTTTGGTCTCAGGGCTCTTGAGGGACTCCGCCCAAACAAGGTAGCTCGGAAGAAACAACGTTGTCATGCACCAAAATGATGCCTCTTCTAATGTTCACCTAGCCACCCAAATGTTTTCGTAATAGTTGGTTTGGTGCCACGACCCACCGTTTACAAAATATACCATTTGACATCCTTACACTTGTCTCAAACTACACTATTCAAGCACGTTTGCAAACAATAGGGCAGCGAGAGCACCGATTGGAGAAGAAAAAAACTAAGATAGGCTATTATAGAGGGTCCCTATGCCAAGGTGTAGGATCAGATGAGACATCTCTAGGTACCACAGTTGCACGTAGTCACCCGTCGAAGTTGAACAATTTTTTGGTCTCAGGGCTCTTAAGGGACTATGCCCGAACGAGGTAGCCCGAAAGAAACAACATTGTCACACACCAAAATGACACCTCCTCTAGTGTTCATTTTCCCACCTAGACATGTCTCCATAGTCATTTTAATACCACGAACCACCATTTACACAATATATCATTTGACAACCTTACACTGTCTCAAACTACACTATTTGGCACGTTTGCAAACAATAGGGCAGCGAGAGCACCAATTGGAGAAGGAAAAAACTGAGATAGGATATTATAGAGGGTCCTATGCCAAGGTGTAGGATCAGACGAGACATCTCTAGGTGCCACAGAGTGCATATAGTCACCCATCGAAGTTGAACAATTTTTTGGTCTCAGGGCTCTTAAGGGACTCGCCCGAATGAGGTAGCCCGGAAGCAACGATGTTGTGGTGCACTGAAACAATGCCTCCTCTAGCTTTCACCAAGCCACTTGGATGTTTCCACGCAGTTGGTTTAGTGCCACGACCCATTGTTTACACAATATACCATTTTACAGCCTTACATTGTCTCAAACTACACTATTCGATTTGCATTTGCAAACAATAGGGCGAGAGATTGCACCAATTGGAGAAGGAAAAAAAGCTGAGACAGGCTATTATAGAGGGTCCCTATGCCAGTTGTAGTATTAGACGAGAAATCTCTAGGTTCCACCGAGTGCACGTAGTCACTGTCAAAGTTGAAAAATTTTGGTCTCAGGGCTCTTGAGGGACTCCACCCGAACGAGGTAGCCCGGAAGCAATGACGTTGTCGCACACCAAAACGACACCTCCTCTAGCGTTCACCTAGCCACCCGGATGTGTTTGTGTGGTTGGCTCAGTGCCATAACCCACCGTTTTCAAATTTTTCAACAATTACAACTTTTGAAAAGTGAGCTAAAAATGTTGTCGTATAAAGGGATCTAAAATTTAACTTTTTTGTCACATATCTTATAATATCCACCTTGATAACCAATCCACTTTATATATTACATGACCAACTCATCATATTTTTACAAATGAATAGAAGATAAACACCATTTTTGCTTCTATAATAGTACTAGTTTTGTGAGAATATCAACAAAGTTTTCAATGGTGTGTACCTTGTCAAGTGCTATTATCCCTTCATAAATAACATGTATAGCCAAATTATACTTAACTAAAATATACTTTGTCTTATTGTGATAAGCTAGATTCTTGGATAATTAAATAGTGCTTTGATTGTCACACAATACCTTCATCTTCTATTGATATCTTCAAAACTCATCCAATAAAATTTTTACCCAAATTACCTCCTGACAACTATGATAGGTAGCTACATATTCTACCTCAGTAGTTGAAAAAATTGTAATATTTTGAAGCTTTGAAATCCAACTAATAGGTCGATTACAAGGTAATAGCATAACTAGAATTCGATCTTTGTTTTTCCAAATCACTTACAAAATATGAATCAAAATATCCACAAATTGAATCACCAATATTGTTATAGGTGATGCAATAATTTATTTTTCCTCACAAGTAGTGAAACTCCCACTTCACTGTTGAACAATGTTCTCTACTTAGATTTTCCTAAAATCTACTGACAACTCCAACAACATGTGAAATTTCAGTCCTTGACATGTACATGTCATAACATACATAAAACTTATTATTGCACTAGAATATGGTACATGAGATATATGCTTATTTTCTTCTTATTGTTGCACCATAGTTTTTTAATTTTAAATCAAACATACATATAGAATTAATATACATAGAATATACATACATAGAAGGATATCATGTGCAATGAATTCAAATCAAACATAGAAGTAATATCGTTATGAAAACCAACACATGGATATATAATGTATCAAACTAAGTGTGTTGAATGCACGTCTCTGAAAATATAAGTTCATAACATGTGTACATCTCAAACCAAGTGTGTCATACATATAAGACCACATGCGGCCGCATAAGGCTATATACAATGTCCTATGAAGAATCATGAACTAGGACCAGCTGGCCCATATATATATATCTATGTACATCCACGTCCTATGAATCTAATCATGAAACATCTTCCCTCTCTTTTTGCCTGCTAGAAGTAGCATGTCCACGACCTCAGGGATGTAGTGGAGGGAGATGCCACTACGGATTTCATCCATGTGGTCCTAGGCATCTCTAAGCAGGCCTGCAACCTAACCTACACATTCATAAACAACAAGTTTTTAACACCCATATTTTTAAAATACATTCAAAATTTAGAAACTTAGAATTTAGTTAAAATGCATGTGAAATCTTACCGCAATGTCATGATCCCTATCAATTTTTGTTGATGCATGGGGACAACAATAGACTCATGAGAGGTAAGCTACATACAAATAATTAAATTTCAAATTAAATATTTCATGTACAAAATTTGATATTGTAGATTTAAGTAATAAGAAATAATTCCTAAATAAATTTAACAAATTTGAAAAATTATACCTCAATTAGTGGATCTGCATATGCTATGGCAGTATCTACAGCAGCCTCCACACTCTGCATATATGGAGGAGTCTCTCTGGTAGTCATAAGCTATACAAAAACATGTACAAATCAATATTAATCTACATGACTACCACATAACAGCCAAAGCATAATCCATGTGAACTTCCACAATTAGAACCAAAGTGTAAAGAGAAACTAACTTGCGTAAAATTCACATGAGGCGTGCCCGATAGCCTCGATTCCCGAGCGGATGATGACCCACCTGGAGCTCCTACACATATAAAATAAAACATGTATTAATATGTACATGTATAGGTGAAACATTATAATAATAAAAGTGCACAATCAAATGAAATTTGAAATTTAAGTACAACTTGAAACTTACGTTTGTAACATGCCCAACTGTAGTAGCTAGCATGTTAATGCGGAAATGTTTCCTTCACCGACTTTTGCTATTTAAAATAAAATAAAAAATTAGTTTTTACATGTATGTACATAACGTACAATGAAATACATATATATTAAAATCTCAAACATGAATTAAACTATATATATATATATATATAAATATTTATTTGACATTTACCTATGAAAGACCAAGATCCGTTGCACCAGTTCCAAAAACATCCGCCATCATCTCATCTAGAGAAAAGAAATCATGTGATCCAACAAATGATGTCTCACCCATAGTGCATATGGACACCACATGATCCACAGTGGTGTGGTGCGCTAGAACTGCACCTCCACCAACATCACTAGATGTAATTTGCTCACTATGTTGGGTCAGAGTGTCAGTGAGCTCCCTCAATGCATGTAGTGTGTCAATCTCCACAACCTCCTTCACTGTAGGAGGGATAAATGAAGGAAGTGGGGGTTTTGGGGCATGGGGATCCTTGGTTGACCTACACATGCACCAGGTCTACTGCATGTGAGCCACCACCTCGCCCATAAAAATCAAAAAAGTCAAAATAATTTGGGACCTCATTAAGCACAAACTCGCAATATAATTTCTTCAAAAAATAGAGGGGAACCTCATTGTTGTTGCATGGTGGATAATCAAAAACCATCCACCATCGGTCCCAAAAATTGTTCTTGATTCGGTCATCATGGCACCAATGGATTGGGAACCGTTTGCAAGTAAGCTGGGGGGCATTGGTTCTTGGGTCAGTAAATAATGCACAAATGTGGTCTTTTCCATTTTTTTGTCTTTTACGGTTGCATGGGATAATTTATTTGCATACCACCACCTACAATCACCTCTAAAGGTATTCCATCTATCTATTTGGTTGGTTACGGAGTCAACTTTGCCAATCAATGTTTGTAATGTGTTGGCTAAAGTCATGCGGGATGGATTTGTGGCATGATTTTGTCTTATATTCTAAATAAGGTTCTCAATGGAAATTTTATTTTGTCATATTTTTCCAATGATATCAGCTTGTGTTCCTATTGGTTCCATGGGGACAGAAGGAGCCACAGGAGGTGGATCTATGTTTGGAGGAGGGTTTTGCAGGAATGTTTGGAGGGTTTTGAGGATTTTTGTAGGGTTTTGAGGAATATTTTGATGGTTTGCAGGATTATGAGCTTGTTTGAGCAACTGATAAAACAAAAAATTGTATACATAAACAAAAAATTGAAAAACCCATGAAAATCACAAAAAAACCTAAAATGCAAACAAATTGATCAAAATCGAGGGCTTACCTCTTTGTCTTGGCGGCATGGTTGAAACTATCACAATCCATAAGTCTGAAGAGTAATTTTTAGGGGGTATTCAAAGCGCGAGAGCCAAAGGTGTAGGAGAAATCACGGTTGGAAAGGAAAAATGAGGGAAATGGAGGAGTCGCGGGTTTGTATTTTTTGTCTTAGAGGACCACGATCGTGGTTTGAAACCACGAGCATGGTTTTAAACTGCGCTCACGGTTTTAGGTTTGGAAATCACCAAGCCTATAAAAATAGTTGCGCAAGCATGGTTTAAAAAGCTGCGCGGTTTATAAACCGCGCTCACGGTACATAAACTTTGGGTTTTTATGTCCACTTAATTGTCCACCATCTTGGTGCACTTACCCATTTTTCATTGTGTTGGAGTAGTTTTTGTTTGTCTAGTACTCCTTTCTTCTCACTAGGCCAATTTTTATTGCTCCTAGGTGATTTTTCTTCTCCTCCACACTCTCGTAAATAATTATTTTCAAAAATAATTATTTTATTAATTTTTCCACTATACAGGGACATTATTTGTCACTGTTGCTTATTTATTCCCAGGGGCATTTTATGTTGCATCTAGGCACTTCTTCTATTTTCTTCTATTTTAGATAGTAGAAACAAAGTTTTATATATATATATATATATATATATATATATATATATATATATATATATATATATATATATATATCACTTCAAAATATAAAAAAAAAAGCGCAAAATTCTTCGCAAAATCTTAAAAAGTAAAAAACCTACAAAAATAGGTAACTTGCTTATTACGGCTGAAACTTGTGTCTTACGCATGGTATTCTTTCCATATCCTACTAGTTTGTTTCACATCTTCACCGATCAACACAACTTGTGGATCGCCATATTCACAACCATTTACAAAGCTAGCTGCTTGCTTCATCTATACTTTGGGGTACGTCTTAGTGCCTAGTGTTGTTTCATTGTGCACAAGGCTTTCTACTTGGACCCAGTGTCCATTATCATTTCCCCTTACATGTATCCTTGCTCGGGAATCATTTTTAACCTTTTCATCAATCACAAACATGTGGATCTCTTCAGCTTGATAACAAAACATTTGTACAACTGTTGTCTTGACTGTTGTTGGATTGATATGTGTTTTGTACTTGTTTTCCATGTTCAATAAGCTTGTTTCCTTCTCATATTGCATTGTATTTTGTATGTTTCATGGAGTTGGTGTTTTCAGCAATGGACAATTGTTCGTAGTATGGCTTTTCATGTCATTCTACTTTTGTCATATGCTTATATTTTTCATAAGGACCAATGACGTAGATCTTTTGGCAATGTGATGACACTGAAGTTGTTCCCATACTAAGGCTAGAGGCTAAGTTTTTCTCTCCACTTCTTCATATTCCTTCTACATCACTTTCCTCTCACCCCTAATCTCCCATTTCCCTAAAGCATTTGGCCCCTCCCCATTATTCTATCTATTTCTCACCTTTTTCAATTGTTGATCATCTTCCTTCATCACCCCATCGACACTCAAGGGGCATCATCTCTCACTTCTACTAATTTTTCTTCTACCCCTTTAAAATTTTATCTATCTACTATCTTTGAAGTGGTGTTATTTACGCCACCCCAAAGAGGGGCATATGTAGACACCTATAATTATGCCATAGCAATTTAAATACTTAAATTGCGTTGATTATCTCCATTCTTGCAAATTGGTGACATATCATCAAAGGCACTCATATTCTCTCTTATCTTTGTTAATTAATTACACTATGCTAATTAATTAATTCGCCTATCCAACAAATACCCTAATTAATGACCTTCCGTTAATAAATCCCCCTTTTATCTAGACTAATTAATTATTATCAATTAATTAGCTTTCCCTTTCATTTAACCAATAAATCAATATTTAATTGATTTAATCCCCTTCTATAGTCTAAATCATGCTAATATTCCTCTAAAATATTTTATAAGCTTGCACATCTATTAATTAAATCATCTTGATTAATTAATAGGCCCTCTTTATCCACATGGGTCACTAAGGGACAAGTTAAATCCTCCTAAAGTTAACTCAACCCTATATAAACCCCCCTTATCCACAACTAACTCAACATCCCTATTATCCCACATGCAAAGGGATGTAGTGGTTCCTTTATCCATTGGGCTATATAAAGAGCCCTCCTCCTACCTTTACACTTAAACCTAAATTCCTTGAGAAGACAAAAGCAAAGCACATAGCAAATAAACTAAAAGCTTTCCTTTGTTATTCTTGAGAATTCACCATTTGAAGAGCTAAACCTCCTTTATTGCATTTTCTAGCTAAGTGCTTGGGTCATATGGGGATAGTCAAAGGGTCTTGTAGCCAAGCTTTGATGAGCTCCCATTCTTAGGTGAACTTGGATATCAAAAATAACCAATTTGATTGCCATGTAGTCTAGATAGGTCCATTTGATTTTGTTGTTAATCAAAAGAGTAGAGGTTCTTGACAATTAGCATGTTAGTTTGATTTATGCTTTAAAGTTCTAATGAAATAATGTTATTGTCTAACCTTTGTTTAACTCTTATCTTGAAGGTGTTTTAGATTTTGATTTAGCTGTGTTAATTAAGACTACTAGGTGTTAGTTTTAATTTCCTTAACTTAGTTGAACAAAACCATGCACACACTATGCAAGAAAGTATGAGCATCTTTAATCAATTTGTAGTGAGGAGAAGGACTATCTTTTGGAGGTGGATTTTGATGAGTTTTCATACCATGAAGTGTTTTTCCTAGGGAGATATTTTGGTGCCTCTCACAATTTTTCTATTTCAGAACATCTTGATGAAGGTCAACTCAACATCTTGGTGGATTAAAAAAATAAACATAGAAGTTGAGTCTCCATCCATAGCTACACATTGGCCTAAAGCACAATCCTTTGGAGTAACAATGTGCATAGGAAATGAGAATTCTCATCTCATAATTGATGATCCAATGCTTGCTGAGAATTCCACCGACCGTGAAGACATTCAAGAGATGAATCCTTCTTCTCCGCCGTAGGTCATTCGGAGAGTGATTTCAAGGTAATTATTGATGATTTCTTTTCTATTTTTGACTCTTCATTTAATGCAAAAATTCCCAACAATGATATATAATAAATGGAAGAGTTCAATGTACCTTTTTCGAGACATTTTTAATGAGTAAAGAGCACATGGAATTTCTAATGAGTTGGTTTCCTTATCATCACCAAGAGATCATGATAACGAGTACAATTATGAGTATGACGTTTTCTCTTTTCTATTAGAAGAATATTTTCTAGAGATGTTCAAGATGGAATAAATTATTATTCCCATGTTGCAGCCCCAATATTGTGTTCTTTATCTTTTTATGAGGATGATAGTGCATCATATGGGTCCTACCATGTCAATAATGAGTTGGTATGTATAGGAAATGATCATCTAGAACAAAAAATGAATGAGAATCTATAGTAATATTGTGAATGGAGTTGGAATCAACTTTATTTCACCACTTATGAGTACCCTATTAATTCTTAAAATGAATGATCCATGCAAAGTTCACCCAAGGATGGTGACTACCATAATAGCAGAGATTATTTTTTTATAAACATAGGATAATGGTTTCTTATGGTGGAAATATATCAAATGGAGGCTACGAGAGAATAGTTATTTCAAACAAGTAATGAAGTGGCCATTAGATACAAATGTGTTTTCTATATAATATCAATATGAGAACAACAATTTGGTTAAGTATGGTATGACTACCAAGTTATCTTTGAGCTTCAGAAATGGTATGAATTCATCCCACTATTCCAATGATGGTACCTATTTTTCGCAGCCCATTGTCGGTGTGTGTGTATTCCCCTACCTCTATAAAATTACCTTTTATGTACCATAGTTTCCCTTTCTTTTGTGTGTTTCCTTTCCTATTTTTTATGTTTCCCTATCTTGTCATGTGTGTTTTTTTCAAATGTGTTAGTTGTGTTAGTGCTCATTATGAGCCTGTTTTGAAACAATTTGAGTCTTCCAAAATGTTTCCCATACCATTCAAAAGACCCAAATTTACACATGTTCAAGATACTACCAAATATTTCTAAATATCCATGATCATGCCTTTCTACCGTTGTGAACAAATTAAAATATGAACATGATCATTCAATTCTAAAGAGAATATAGTACACTAAGTTGGTAATATGCAAGTGAAGAACTCAAGTGTTACGCAGGTTACTTCAATATGTGAAAGGATAAAAAATCAAATAGAGGACAAGGAGGAATTCTAAATGGTTCATTATTATTCAAATCAATTTAATCTCAAAAAGCTAAAATGAGAAAATATTTTGTGGAATGAATATTTGCAATAAATGAGAGAATGTGGTTATCTAGAAATTCCACCACACACTAATCCAGGTGTTCGGCAGGTATGAAAAAATGTTGGCACTCTGTAGATTTTAAAAAGGTCATGGAATACTCAAAAATCCACCAAATTCCATGAAACGTGTAAGACAACTAAGAAGAATGCAAGAGAAAGAGGAATGTAATTAGTAGATTGACTATTTTTTCCAATACTCCTCACTATGGGTATCCAAGTTGTGCAAGATTGATTTATAGGTAATTACTATACTATCTAATAGTAAATTCATTCATGAAAAATAGTGATTGAGTTAATAAGGAAGATGAAAAAGAGCACATGTATATACTAGGAACAAAAAGGGGATTCTACAGGGGCCCCACTTGAAGTTCACATAACTTATGGTATGCATATACAAAAGAGGATGCTTGTGTAAGTTACATACATTGTCAATTTATGATTACAAAATCCTCTACAAAGGTAGGAATCTGATTTAACATCTTCTTCATCCTAAAATCAAAATCAGACGGTCTTGATCCCCATATTCATATTAGATATCCCCTACTAAGTTGTGGTACTTCACATATTCATGAGTTCCTTAATATCATCTCTTGGGCCTTCCAAAATATTGATCAAATCCAATTTTCTCTTATAAGAGGATACCCATTCAAGGATATTGGACTCAACTTTAAGATAAGCCTTAGTACCCCACCGAGTAATAGTTTTTTAGGTTGAAGATGGCCTAAGAACATCAAATGGTACCATAGGGGTGGATTAAGACATACTTGGTTTGGTCAATAAAAATTGGTTTGGTTGTACTTGATGTGTTAAGTGAACCCCTTATGCATCTCTTCAATAAAGGTAGTGGTGATTTCGAATCCCTCTCGAAGAATATTTCATAACGGCCTTCTCATGATCGGTAACTCTTTTCTCTATTGTGAATATTCTGGGGGATTGAAGATATGTCTTCTATAGGCTCATCATCGTGCACTACATGGACATCAAATATAATTTATTTCTCTGCTAACTCTTTAGTAAAAATATAGGGATATGGATGGTGTTCTTACCTATAGTGGGACTGCAGTGGATCCAAAACATCTTCAATTTCTTAGGAGCTATGTGTTCATCCACACAAAAAAATGATGAAACATAGAGAAGAAAGGAGTCATCTTGACTAGTTTTCACATAAGTGCCATCCAAATTGTATGGGACGTTAATGGTCAAGCGAGTTCTACTCGTATTCAATCATGAATAAAATCCTCAAAAAAGCTTCATTTGGGCCAGAAAGGTTGAAAATTGCATGCAATGTTTCCAAAGAAATCTCCTTCAGACTGGTTCCTAATTCCACATCTGTCATTTCTTGAGAGGATTAACATGAGATATTTTCACTTAAAACATTCAAAGGAAGATAAAAATCATGAGAAATTAGTGAAAATTTATAGAAAGATGGATTTAGAGTGACTATGTGAATCATCATATCATGATCAAATATGAAAATAATTTTAGATACTCATACGTATTTGAAAAGAGGGAAATCATATTGATATCTCTCAAAACATGGTTTTGGCTTGATTTGACAATTCATGCAAGTGATTCATCAAATTCAAGAGAATATCAATGATTATCCATTTCCCAAATTATATTCCCCAAAATCAAGTGTAAAATCAGTTAAGATAACGGCATAAGGGAACAAACGGTTTGTGATGGCACATGAATGATGGTGAAAACATAGATATGAAAAAAAAAGATTAAACAACAAAAGAAAAATATCTTACACACATCCGTGTCAGAAACTAGAAACAGAATCAAGATAAGGAATGAAAAGGGAATCTTTGTAATTACAGGATATTTTCCAAAAATAGAGTTCATTTTTTGTGCCTTCTAGGATGGTTTGTTAAATTTTTTTGGGGAATCAAGGAAGTTCATATCCATTTGTTTTATAAATATGGGGATTCGTCCTCATAGAAAGGGGGTTATTTTTTCAATCAAAAGGTTGAAAGATAAGAATATAACACTACATATTTTCCTTTATGAAATACATATGAATTTTGGGTCCTCGGATTTTTATCAAGGTGGTTGCCTTTGCATAACCATTAACAAATACTGAGATCATTTTATTAATGTTCCCTTGTCAAGAGATTGAATATTTGAATGAAATATGCTTCTTATGAGTCTAATTTCTGTTTTCTAGGTCCTATATGTTGGATTTTAATTAATAAGTTATAGTTCTCTACTCTAATATTGTATTTATTTCTTCTTTGTGTAGTAAACTGGATCAGTCCTTAGTGGTTATGTTTTGGTCATTAAATCCATATTGTGTTGTGATAATTTACCCCGCAATATTGGATATGATGTTAAAATCCTTACTATAATCATTTTTGAGTGATTTTTGTTAGCCTTTAAGTGTATCTTAGGCATATGATGAGTGGAAGTAATGAATACTTCATTAGAATGCTTACATGAGCTTTTGCGTTGAGTATTTTAGATATTGTGTTGAATATTTTCATTTTTTAACAATCAATGAATGTAAATATTTCATTGGAGAAACGGTCATTACTTAATCAACATTTCTTTAATTTCCAAAATATTATGTTTTAAGTGAGTAAAATCTTTGTTAAAAATAATTATGTCATCATCTGAAACCCCCTTCTTTACAAAATTAGACCTATTGTCCTAATTATTATTCCATCATACCAATATCCTAATTTCCATTTGTTGTTATGTCTCTAAATATCACTGAAGGTGTTTTCTAGCCTTAATTATCCTATCAATAAAATGCAAGAGCAACAAAATTTTACTGTCTATAGTAACATATATCTGGTGTATTAAGAATATGCAACATATTTTGTGACAAATCGTAAGAGTGAGTGTTGTATTCATGGTCATGCTTATCTCATATTGACCCATTGTTTGAAAAAATCAAGAGGAAGAAAGAGTTTTTATTCCCTCTCCATTTAGGTTACCCTTTCTCTCACCCTAGTTTAAGGTAGGACCAAAAGTAGCAAGATAAGGCCATCCCCTTTATACATGCCCCTCAATCATCTCAAATCTTGATACTAAGGAAAGTGTTATGTCCTTCCCGTACTACAAATGACACATACCACACAACCTACCACTATCCAAGCATCCTCCTTCCCATAGAATGTTGTTAATCCTTTAAGGGGTGTAGAATTGAAGAAAAACATTCTTATGGCACTATTTTTGGGGACCTCTTTACTCCGAGAAAGGTTTAGAATACATGTTGTTGTAGAGTTTTGTTAATTGTGTGCAAATATAGACCATTCTGCAAAGTATCATCCATAAATTCCCAAATACAAGTAAGCTTTCAATAAATATTTCACTTTTGTGATTACACTAAAGGGTTGGTGACTAGAATTATAGAGGAAATTATAAACATCTATAAAGTTATTTGTTTACTGAGTTGTGAAGCATTTTTTCTGAATATATTGAGTTAATCTATACATCTAAGGTGTAAGGCCCTAGTGGCGGCTCCACTTTTTGAAGAAAATTTAGATTATACCAAGATAAAAACTTTTATCCTACTTACCTTGTTAATTAACTTTCCCCTTTGCAAAGCTAGAAGGACAAAGATCCTTTTTCGATCTTATCCCACCAGGAAATTACTCCAAGAATTAGAGAATACGTATTCAAGAAGGAAGCAGATTTGAAAGCATGTGGGAAGGTAAAATTCAAAGTAAAAGGTTATTTGACCTTCAGAATTTGATTCACCTTTGGTGGAAGACTACTCTAGAACATCTAATAATTCTGGTCAGTAGTCCTCAAGCATATTTGTGTTCCTTATTTTAAGAGGGTTCAACATCTGTAAATAACATAGGTATTCCTCATCTCCCAATTTTTAACTCGTAAGAATAAAGTATTTTGTGAAACTAAGTCCCCAAGAGATTTCCATTGTGTGGATCATACTCATTTACCTCAAATACCTCTAGTTCCTCATCATTTTAACCCTCCTTTTGAAACACCTCCACCAAGGGCTCTTTTTGTAGTCACTACTTATAAACCAATAAGGTTCCATGGAATAATGGGCTATCCTAATGAAGTTCCAGATGAAATTATAATCAGGTTTCCTAGGTTTCAATGGAATAATGCCATAAGTGGGGATCAATGTCTTAGATTCTTCCATGATGTCATGGATGACTATGAAGTGGAGCATGAGGATGTTTATGTTAAGTTGTTCATACATACATTAGAAGAAGATGTCAGGGAATGGTATAACTTGTTTCCTACAAATTCAATTGATTCTTGGGTAGAAATGAAGAATGCATTCAGACTCCATTATGGTGATAAGACTAACCCTAGGTTTCTTTTATCATAGTTTGAAAATATCAAAAATAATCCTAATGAGTGTGTGCAAGACTTTAACACCAGGTTCAACAAAACTTTGACTATATTTTTGACTAATATAAGGTCTAGTGATGATTCTTATCGATTAAATAATCAAATGCCTTTAATCGAAATTTGTTTATTATTTGAGAGAAAAATCTCCTATAAATTAAAGGCAAGCCTTATCTATGGATGTCCAGATTGAGAACAATATCAAGATCACAGGAAGCCTCCTAAAAGGAAAGGTATCAATTTGGTAAATCCTGAGAAACCACATGTAATAAAATTCACAGATCTTGAAGAAGTGGTTAAAACTTTGGCCGGATCGGTCAATGATATTTTATATAAGATTTCAAGAGATGAGAAGGGATTAACTTTAAACCCTCAAACCTAGCACTAGGCCCTGTGGAATAATAGATTTGGTAATAATCTAAAATGATATCACCAGGTTGAGGACCGAGGAAAATGTCCTATAGGTTCAGGAAATAAGCAATAAACCTTCAGGGATAACAAAATAGTCCGAGATCCATTAACAGTGGGAGTATCATTGGTGGAAGATGAGCACATTATTGATTAGTGTGATAATTTTTTGTTACCACACCTTTCATGTGATCAACTTACTGAAGATGATGTTCATAATGGTGAGGTTTATTTTGGTGATATATGCATGATGGAGTGTCCACAAGATTCGATACAAGGAGCCACTTCCATTGATCTCTTATATGCTAGAACCGCATAAGACTTATGGTCTTGCACTAGTTAGGTATTATCCTTTCCTCCTATATTTAATGTTGATGTTGATATGGCTTAATCATTTGAACTCCCAAATCATGACTTTGAATATCTAAGAGCATTAATGATCAAAAAATATGATGGTGGAATTCCCTCAGAAGAGGATAGGAAATTATTGATGAACTTTTTGTGGCCCAAGAAAAGGAATATAACCTCCACAATAGGTAAGTTAAGGGACCCACCCCTACTCCCAAACCAAATATGTCTCTCTTAACCAATATCCCTAAATATGCTCCTAAGAAAATCATGCCAGATAAAGGCCCTATTATTTCATAAAAACCAAGCACCTCCACTTCTTCCCAAACAATGAGAGACAATATCCCATCAAAAAAAAGTTCACCCTTGCCTCTAATACATCCTTTCCCAAATATGCATCATGTGACATGGCCTAAGTCTAAATTCAGATAAAAATCATTGTCCCTATTATGGAGTTACTTAAAATTCTTGAACATAAAAAAAAAGGACATTTGAATACTTAGGGATAAGAGAGGATACCATTTTTAGAGAAAAGAGTGCAACTAATGTGGCATTCCCTCCTACTATAGCTGAAATTGAAATAATAGAAAATAAAGAAAATATAGAAGAACCCTGAGGTGTATTTGGATACTTCCTTGGTTGAATCACAAATGGATGTAGATATTTTCTTTAATACTTTTATTGTCAATGAATGACTTCTTTGCAATTGCATGTTTGACTCAAGGGCCTCATATAATATCATGCCTTTAGAGTTCATGAATGAACTAGACATTAAAAAAATGATATCTTTTGGGATATATTTTTCCATGGATTCAAGAGAGGTACCTATTTTTGGGTATGTCAAAGGTTTATTGGTGCAACTTTTTACCTATCCTGGTAAATATTTAACCATGAATATGGTTAGAGTTGACTTCCCTACTAAATGGGCATGTTACTATCAATAATTTTGGTTACTAGTATAGGAGGAAGTTCTCAAATGGACATTTCCTTCACCTTTATACCATTGGAAGGGAAACTAGTCAAGTTTCATAGAGAAGAGAAAATTCTTCATCTTATTAAAGATCCTATGAATGCTTCCTACAAGTTATTGTTTGTTGATACTAATTTGGGTAAATTTATAGGTTGTACAAATTTTGAGGATCATTATATGCATATTAATGCAAACCTTGAAGATGTTAATGTCCCCTGAACCATGAATTTTGATGGATCATGCTCCAATGTTGGAAATGGCGCTGGGGTGGTTTTGACTTCTCCAAATCAAGGTTATTTCAATTTCTCTTTCTAGTTAAATTTTGAATGTACCTATAACATTACTGAATATCAAACATTGTTCCTCACTTTGAGATTTTCATGGAGACATGGGATTAAGGATATCATTGTCAAAGGATATTTTAAATTATTTGTAAATCAAGTTATAAAATTATATGTAACTAAAAACTAGAGGCCGAGATAATACAAGCATGCAGCTTTGGGATTTTATAGAGTTATTTGATTCCTTTAATATCCTTTATCATGAGAGAACTCATAATGCAATGGATGATAAGATGGATTTCTTAGCATCTCAATATGATAATAAGGCAATATCTCTTTACTACAATTATGAATTATAAGTGATAGTTATACCATATGTCCCTCGAAAACATTCAAGATTGGCAATTTTTTGAAGATTATTCTCATATTCAAAGATTCTTAAGTTGTAAGAGTGATTTTATAAATCTACTCATTGACCTGGAACCTATGGTGTTGCTATGTGAAGGAAATGAGACCATATTTGTAAAATACATAATTAAACTCGAAGGTGAACACTATTCGTAGAGGACATGTTAGCCTGGAATCAAATATTTATAATGCAGACGAAGTCATGAGAAAAAAATTCATGTACCCTGAGAATTTTTGAATGTAATTTGGGACTTCTCAAACCCAAAGAAGGTTTGGTTGGGAAGCAACATGAATGAGAAAGAAAATCAAGATTATACTAAATTGTTGATGAAATATTTGGATTACCTTGTATGGTCCTACTTTGAACTAAAAGCCTACAGAGAAGACCTTTTTCAACATGAGATACCATTGGAACCTCACACCAAACCCTTTAGAAAAATAAAATTCCTATCAACCCCCTCTTTTCAACCAAAATTCAAGAAGATTTGACAAATTTGTGAGATGGTTGGATAATCCAACCCACTAGGTATTCTTCATGGGTGGCAAACTTGGTACCAAATGTAAAGAAAATGGGGATATTAGGCTTTATATATATATATATATATATAGGAATTAAATATATATATATCACTTAAATATAATTAAAACATTTCCCAAATATGGATAATATTTCTATAAATGCTATAAAAAGTAACATGGTCTGAGCTACTCTATATATTGGATGGATTCTCGTGGTATAACCAAGTTGTGGTGAACCATCGTAATCAGCTTCAAAACCAATTTCACTACCCCTTCGAGAACATATGCAAATGTTATAATGACTTTTGACTAATGAATGTTGGTGCAACCTTTTGGAGCCATGGATGTGGCCTTTTTGTTTCAAAAATGATTTCATAGAAATTTATCAAATTGATATAATCTGTTTTCTCCAAGAAAAGAGGTGATCATTTGGGACACCTCGAAAAAATATTAATCAGATGCAAATAGTATGGGATTTCATTAAACCCAAAGAAATGTCACTTTGGGGTGCGAAGGAAAAAATATTGGGGCATATAGTGTCATAAGAAGGAGTGATGATAGAACTTTAAAGGGTGGAAGCAATTGGTAAATTAATTATCCCTATGTCTAAGAAGTGTATCTAATCCTTGTTCAAGAAAATCAATTTTGTAAGAAGATTTATCTCAATTTTTTCTTAAATCACTCTCCCCATTACAAGCATATTGAAGAATGATCAAGTCATCAAATGGGAAGAAGGGCGTGTTCAATCATTTACAAGAATAAAATAAGCACTCAAGACTACCCCCATATTTATCAATCCTATTTATAAAAAGGTGTTTCAGATGTTCTCTTTTGCCTCAGAAAATAAAATTTCCTCTATATTATTGTAGGAGGATGAAGAGGAGCATGAAAATCCCATTGCATTTTTTATCAAGGCCCAAAGAGGGATCAGATTTTAAATACTCCATTATGGAAAAGCACACCTTTTCCTTGGTAAAGGCCACTAACACTTTTAGACCCTATATTATGAGTTCCAAAATCATATTATATGTACCTCATACAATGGTGAAAGACATCTTATCACAAATGGATATGTCAAGCAAAATATGCAGATGGGTGAACAAACTTCAAGAGTATGACCTAGAAATTCAAACCAAAAAAATTGGTTAGGGTTTGGTATTAGTAAGATTGAGAAAAGAGAGCAATCTGCAGCTGGTTGAGATACACAAAGTTTGAAGAATATGGGACACCCTCATGAAAAGGTGAGCACCTCATCTTGGTATAAAGATATAGTATATTACTTGATAAAATTGAATTGTCCTATGAACTTAGACAAGAATCAAAGGAGGACACTTAAGTTGGTTTCCCAAAAGTATATTTTAGCCGATCATGGAATGGCTTGGAAGAACCTAGAGGGATTTATGCTAATATTTATCACAGAGGAATGGGTCCCTAAAATAATTGTTGAGTTTCGTAAGGGGTTGTGTGATGGTCATTTCACTGGGAGAGTTCTTTGCTGTCAAAGAAATTTTAAGGGAGGGTTATTAATGGCCTTCATTGTTCAAAGATGTAGCCTTGTTGGTCCAAAAGTGTGAAAGTTGTCAATGTTTTTATGGAAGATTGAAATCCTCTGGGGACCTACCCTTATAGCATGTATTAGTGGAAGCTCCATTCAAACAGTAGGGATTCAATTTTATTGGTGAAAATCAGATTCTTCAAGCGTTGGTCATAAGTGGATATTAGTAACCACCGATTATTTTACCAAGTGGGTTGAAGTCATTCCTACTAGGAAGGAAACTCATCAAGTAGTTATGGATTTTATTCTAAACCATATAATTTGTAGGTTTTGGGTCCCCACCAAGATGGTTGGCTTGACAATATAATGAGTTTCGACCTAAACCATTGGCAACAACGTGTCATGAGTATGGTATGAATTTGTCTTATGCATTAAATTGCAATCCCCAAGGAAATGGCCAAGCATAATCAAGAAATTAAATCCTAATTAAAATCCTTATAAGAACATTAGAGACAAATAATAATAAATGATGTGAGAAAATCAAGTTTGCACTATGGGTAGATAGAGTTATAACCAAGATATCTACCTGAAAGAGACCTTATAAACTATTTTATTGGGTCCAAGATCTTCTAGCCCCGCACTTACAAATTTTTTTCTTATCAGTTCATGTAGTAGCATGAGGATGGAGAGGAAGATAGTCCATATACCCCCATAATTAATCAAATTATGGATTTGGATGAGATAAGAAGATAATCCCACCAAATACATGTCAATTTCTAGGAAAAACTTAAGAAAATATTTGACATAAAATTTACTCTAAGGACTTTCCATGTGGGAGATCTAGTTCTATTATGGGATAGTAGACATGAGGACAAGGGAAAACATGGGAAATTTGATTCCATGTGGATGGTCCCTTACTCCATAGACATCAAGATTGGGGAGAACACCTTTTTCCTAAAATATTTGGAGGTACAATTTCTCGAGTTTCCTGTCAATGGAAGGAATCTTAAATACTTCTTGGACTAAACCAAATAGGAAGGTATGATCTTTGTACATTGTACAATTTTGTTGTGTTTTTTTTTTGTTTGTTGTGTTTCCTGGCGTTGTTTCCCTTTTTTGTGCTCTGGTAGATAGTGATCAGGTTTCATTAGTTGGCGCTTTACCTAGAGGAATGTTATGGAAAATTTAATGTGTGTTTATCCCCATGACTTCTTACCCAATGGACTAAGAACTTGGTATGTATCTTGTGAAATGTTATTTTTGGTCCTTATGGGATCCACAGGTGCACACCCTCACCAAGCGAGCTGATGTTGCTGCTCATTTTGAGCCTTGTTTTGAAACAAGTTGAGTCTTCCAAAATATATCCCCATACCATTCAAAATTCCCAAATTTACACATATTCGGTACTACCAAATATTTCTTAATATACATGATCATTCCTTTCTACCGTTGTGAAAAATTAAAAGATGAACATGATCATTCAGTTCTAAAGAGACCGTGGTACACTAATTTGGTAATCCACATAGTGAAGAACTCAGTGTTCCACGGGTTACTCCAATTTGTGAAAGGATAAAAATCAAATCAAGGCCAAGGTGGAATTATAGAATGGTTGATTATCTTTCAAATGAACTTAGTCTCACAAAGTTGAAATGATAAAAGGTTCCATGTAATGACTATTTTTAAGAAATGAGGGTATGGTTATCTAGAAAAGTTGTGACACACTAATCCAAAGTGTTTTTGAGGTATGACAGAAGGTTGGCACTCTATGGATTTTGAAAAGGATTTGGAATAATCATAAATCCAAAAATGCCATGAAACATGTAATACAACTAAGAATAGCCACGAGAGAAAGAGGAATGCAAGTAAAAGTTGCAGAACACATAAAAGCGATAGTTTTTCTAGTACACCTCACTCGGGTATCCAAGTTGTGCAAGATTGATTTAGAGAAAATTACTATACTATCTAATAGTAATTTCATTCATGAAAAATAGTAATTGAGTTAATAAAGAAGATGAAAAAAATCACATGTATATACTAGGAACAAAATGAGGATTCTATAGGGGGCCCATCCCTTAAAATTCACTAACTTTTGGTATGCATATTACAAAATCCTCTACAAAGGAAGGAATCTATTTTAATATATTATTCATCTTAAAATCAAACTCTTTATGGTCTTGATCCCCATAAACATATTGGATATCCCTTGCTAAGTCACGTGGGACATGCTCATCTTCATGAGTTCCTTAATATCAAATATTAGGCCTTCCAAGATCTTAATAAAAAAATTCTCCTATAAGATGATACCCATTCAAGGAGATTGGACCCACCTTTAAGATAAGCCTTGGTACCCCACCAAGTAATAGTTTTTGAGGTTGAATATGGCCCGAGAACATCACCGGTACCATCAAAGGCGTATGTAGGCATTCCGGTTTGGTTAATAGAAATTGGTTGGGTTATACTTGTTTGGTTAACTTAACCCCTTCCGCATCTCTTAAATAAAGGAAATGGTGCTTCTAAATCCCTCTCGGAAGAATATTTCATCAAGACCTTCTCAATATTGTAAATTTTTTCCTCTATTGTGGCTATTCTATGGGAGATTAAAGATATGTCTTCTACATGCTCATCATTAAGCACTACATGGACATCAACTAGAATTTATTTCTTTGCTAATTCTTTAGTAAAAAATACAAGGAATATATGGATGGTGTAGTCATTTTTATGTTCCCTTAGAAAAACACTTGAATCCCATGTGCATCATCATATCACCTATCAGGGCGTTGGGCGCTCACTCGAGGCATGCACGGGAGTTGAGCCCCTCCTTCATTTGAGCATTGTGAGAAGATTCCATTGATAAAAGATTAAATGTAGAAAATTAAATGATCATGCATACATTCTGAAGGCACAGGATGAGTTATTATATCAATATACCCATTTAGATAAGAGAAACATCATACAAAAGTAGATTTGAGTCATGACATAAAGAAAAGATACTAGGGTTTACACCCATGAACAATATATTCATAACATATATTTATATTGATCATAGTTTCAGTAACCACATTACATCCAAGGGGGTCATAACAGACCAAATGTATCAAGACAGACATGACTCATGAATCAGAGACCCTGGTTATGCTTCCCATATTACATAAATTTTCACAGACCCATCCCTCTAGATGTGATATTGTTCCTACAAATTCTAATGGTAACCCTGCACCTCAAAACCTCTCGACTCTATTTATAGGACTTCACCTTTCCTCCTCTAAGATAATATTGAATCTTCCCCTTATAGAACTCTCTCCATTTAGGTGTATCTCTCCCTTCCTTTCTCTAGAGCATCTCTATAAATAGGTTTAGCACCCATCATCATGCCTTCCTCTAGGAGTAGATTGTTTTCCAAGTGTCCATGTGGTCCTCCAATGGAGCATTCTTCTTCTAATCCAAGCTCTCCACTTTCTTCAATGATGTCTTTTATGAATATTTTATGCCTGAATATTCTTTCCTTGACCACCAAGTCGTCAAGCTAGCACCTTATCCACTCAAAATGCCTAGTCGGGTCACATTTTTCCTCAAGTACTTCTTGGAGAGATAAATATGGCTAAGTCCTAAGATCCTTTATTCTTCCTTGTGTGTGTGCCATGGTTTCTACTAGACCCTTCTAAAACCCCTATCCTATGCACTTTTCCCCTGCAGACCTTCTTCTTTATCGTCCCACACACACATGTGTCGTTTGGTACTTGGCCAATATTTTGAGGCCTAACATCACCCCACACTAAGCTTGTTCTCCATCCTCGGAAACATCCTCTCTCTAGAGAATAAAGAATGGCGATACCTTGAATGGTTGGAATAAAGAATGAGAATTGGAAGAAATAAGAATGGAGGAATGAAGAAGAATTTGTTCATTGCTGAAGGATGAGTGGGAAATCCTTCCTTATATCTGCCTCAATCTTTTCCCAGGCATCCACTTCACCCTATACCTGTTGATAGAGGTCACCTACTAGAGCACTTACCTCATCAAAACTTAGTTCATCATCCTTAGCATTTAGTGTACTCACAATTTCTTCCAACTATTTTCCAAGGTTGTCCAACGCATCCATCCTATGGGTGATCTGGGGATATAATTCCTTAAGCTAGTTTTTGATTGATCCCCATAAGGTCTCGATGGCTTCTGACTTCTTCTCTACCTCGGCCAGGATTTTATCCTGCTCTGCCATGTTTCCCTTATTTTTCTCCTAAAAATCCTTGAGATCTACCTCATGTGTAGCAACTAGAATGATTGCTACTCTATCCTTATCAAACAATTATCATAAAAAGCTTTAGCTATTTGGGCAATGGCCTTTACAGTGGAAAGGATCTTAGTGTATCGAGTGAATATCTCCAAAACCTTCTAATTTTCCTCTTTCTCTTGGTGCACCAAAGTGCCTCTTCTACTAATTCTAAGGTGAGTGGCCACCTTTCCATCGTAAGGATGCAAGTCAAATCTTCCAAGCATTACAAGGTTGATTCATATTTTTGCTCGGGTGGTGCTAGGTCTGGATGCTTCAAGATAATAGCATTTGTAATCATCTCAATTTTCTTATATACCTCACATACCTTTTCCTTTTCCTCCCTCATCTCACACCTTAATTGTGCATTGATCATCTCTTCTTTCTTCAAATCCTTTCTCTTTTTAATGTGCTCCCCTTTTTCTTCTTTGATTCTTTTTCCAGAATCTCACCCTACCATTCCTCCCAAAAATTCTTTCCTCCACCTCAATCAACACCTTGTTGAGTACATTGCAGACCTTCTCATCGGAAAATTGTTGATTATTTACCAATGGATTTATTCCTTTAGTCTCTGGCACCTTCATCAACGCACCCTATTTAACTTCAAACTCAAGCTCATCGACATGGACTCAAATGCCCAAGATAGCATTTTCCTAGTTTTTGGGTATTTTCCTTCTTCTTTGAATGAATACACTACCAAGAGTTGGTTTGTAGGCACGATGATTTAGAACCGTGCACATAGTAACTTGTTTAGATCATGGATATAACCCATTCCCTTTCCCTACACTACTACCATGCTCTTTCTACTATGTGTGCTGCATTTGGAAAGCTCATTTCTAAGCTAAGATCTTCACCCATGATTCCATACTCCTTTCCTACACTCTCTTCTTCTATCTCCTTGAGTATCTCATCAGTGCTTTGCTCCACTTCCTACTCTACTAACTTCTCTATTATGCCTACTACTTCTCTTTCTGCGACCTCTTCTATCTGCTCCTTGGTGAGGTTGGGGTCCTCTAATCCTTAGTATTTACTTCTTCACTCCTCCTTTTCCTTAAGCACCTTCCTCTTCTTCACCCTTTTCTTCACTCCTTTCTTCCTCCAAGTCATGTACATCATACACAGGATGATCCTGAACTTCTTCATCCTCACCGTCATCTCTTTCACCCCTATAGGCCTCCAAGCTCTCGTCTCTTCTGAGTCTTCCTTCCCCACTACCTTCTGCTTCTTCTTAACTAGGGATTATTCTTCCTCTTCCTCTCTAGCAGGTGATTCCTTCCTTGGCAACTCTATTGCTCTGGCACCTCTTCCTCAGGTGTCTTTTCCTTCTCCTTGATGGGAGACTTCTTCCTACGTGCATATGTACTTGGCTTGGTACCTACCTCTAAAGACGCCCACATTATGGTGTCTCGCACACTTGGTGCTTTCTTCTCTGATGTCTCTTCCCTCTCCCTCTTTCTTGGCATGGAATTATTCCTACCAATGGGATCCTCTAGGATGGAGACATCATTCTCCAAGTAAGCTCCCTTTTCATACTTGGGCCTAATGTGCAAGTATACTCTTGTTGTAGTTCTTCCAACAATTGGCAATGTCATGGGTTTTTTCATGCACACCTCATGGGAGACATACTTCTCCACATAAGCATGCTTCTTGGGGTATATGATATTTCTCCATAAGTCATGGTGGTCCTGGTCCACCTCGCTAAGGTTGAACCTTAGTCTTTTAGCTTCCTTGAAGCGGTTGACCCCTGCTTGGAAATATTATGCAGTGAAAGAGAAGGGTAATTTACACCATGGGATCTTGGTCCCATCTGACAGAGTGAACCTACCAATGCAAAAGTGCTAATAGATAGCAAACTCAACTTCTCCATCTACTAGTGTTGGCAATTATTTAGGTATCCTCCACTCAACCCCAAATGTGTCATGCATTCACTTGTACCATTTCTCCAAGCAGAGCCTTGTGGGTAGCCGTCATGGTATTGCATGTGTATTTTTCAAACCTCTTCGTGAGGGAAGGGTCTTCATCTGGATACTCCCATACAAAATTTTCTGGCCCATTGGGCACTCCAATTTTTGAGAAGATGATGGTGAGAAGAACATGTTAGGAATTAGAGAAAAATATGTGGAAACAATTCCTCAAACCACAACAAGTAGAAACTACATATCGAAGTATACATGTAAAAATATAACAATATAAATAAACAATGCACAAAAGAAGACAAGACAAGATTTAACATGGTTCACCCAATATGGGCTACATCCACCAAGAACTTGCTTAGAGTTTACTATCAACAAGAGTAAAACAACTCTCACAGTTCTCTCATTTATGAACCGACAATAGAATTCCAAAGATGTTAAACCACAATTAACACCCAGCTACTTAACCTTGATCACTCTTGATCACTAAGACTCAAGACCTATTGAACACAAAAGATATCTTCAAGATACCCTAACACCTCTATTTATAGTATTACAATCCTTTAAGAAGTCCAAAAGCTGACCCTAGAAGTTTGAAAGTCATGACCTTTCATCTTCCCATGGCTAGAAAATAAATGGTCATGACCTTTCATCTTCCCAATTTGAACTCCACACTTCAATACTGATTTGAGAAGACCAAAAATAGGCTCCACACTTCCCAACAATCTCCACACTTAATACTGATTTGAGAAGACCAAAAATAAAGTTCTCAACCCTTCATTATCAACCATGAAGGCCAATCAAAGTTGAACACAACTTCAAATTCTCCCTTGTGACCACCTTGGTCATCATATCCACAGATTCTGATTGGTATGAATCTTTTCCAGCTTCAACTTATCTTCTTCCAAAGTTTCCCTGATGAAATGATATCTCAGCTAAATGTGCTTCATCCTAGAGTGAAAAGTGGAGTTCTTCGCTAAATGAATAGTGCTTTGACTATCACTATGTAGTCTCCCAACTTCCTGCTTATGACCCAACTCATCAAGCAACTACTATAGCCAAATCATCTCCTTGCTTGCCTCTATGGCAGCAACATACTCAGCCTTTGTGGTTGACAAATCCATAACCTTTTGTAACCATGAAATCCAACTCACCATTGTATCACCAATCAGTAAATACATAACCTGTCATGCTCCTCCTACTATCCAAATCTCCTACCATGTATAAATCTACATAACCATGCAATGTAGTGTCTGATCCACCAAAACACAATGTTGTTCCCATGGTCCCTCTCAAATACCAAAGGATCCACTTCACTTCCTGCCAATGCTCTCTACTTGGATCACTCATAAACTTGCTCACTTCTCCCACTACATGGGAAATGTCAGGCCTAGTGCATACCATAGCATACATCAATATACCAACCACTGATGAGTACAATACCCTAGAAATCTATATTTTATCCTCCTTAGTCTTAGGACTCTACTCCTTTGATAATTTAAAGTGACCTGCCAAAGGAGTACTAACCGGTTTAGCATCCTGCATACTAAACCTCTCCAAGACCTTATTTATGTACTCTTCTTGAGATAATACCAGCTTCCTCTCCTTCCTGTTCCAAGTTATTCTCATACCAAGTATTTGTTTTTCTGCCCCCAAATCCTTCATAGCAAAGGAGTCACCTAGCTACTTCTTGAGTACCTTTATTTACTTTGCATGTTCTTCCTCGTAATAAGAATATCATCCACATACAGCACAGAATAATATAACTACCATCAAGAAAAAAAATTATGTACATGTAATGGTTTGAGTGACACCTGGAGTAACCCTTCTCCTGCATGAAATCTGTCAAACTTATTGTACCACTTTCGTGGATCTTGTTTCAAGCCATACAAGCTCTTCTTCAATTTTCACACTAACCTCTCCTTCCCTTTGACCTCATAACCTTGTGGCTATTGCATATACAATTCCTCCTCTAACTCACCATGAAGGAATGTAGTCTTCACATCCAACTGCTCTAAGTGTAGGTCTTCTACTGCTACTAAACCAAGAACAATTCTAATAGAAGTCATTTTAACAACAGGAGAAAAAAATTTCATCAAATTCTATACCTTTCTTCTGTGCAAATCCCTTGACCACCAACCGGCCTTGTATCTTTTCCTACCTCCATCTTCCTCTTTGATTCTATACACCCACTTGTTCTGCAATGCTCTCTTTCCCTCGAGTAGCTCCACCAAATCCCAAGTCTGGTTTTCCATAAGAGATCTATGCTCTTCATCCATGGCCTGCTCCCACTTCTTCCTAGCATCCACCTGCACTGCTTCCTCAAAGAACTCTGGCTCTCCACTGTCAGTGAGCAATAAATAATTAAAAGATGGAGTAAATCATTTAGGTTCCCTTTTTACCCTAGAAGACCTTCTCACCTCAGGAGTTTGGGGTTCCTGATGAGTAGGTTCCTAAACTTGGTTGTGCTAGAACATGTTGTACCTGAACTAGCCCCTTAGACACCTTGTTGTCCGCAATGTCCTCTACCATTGTGTATTCTTTCTTTAATTCCTCTTTATGTTCCTGCAACTGATCTTTATACATGGATTTTTCATTAAAGATAATATCTCTAGACCAAAATATTTTCTTGTCTTTAAGACTCCAAACACGAAACAAAAGTCATCTTCACCATATCCAACAAAGGTGAATTTATTAGACTTATTCTCTAACTTAGTCCTATCATCTTTATCAATGTGAAAAAATACCTCACATCTAAATACTCTAAGAAATGAGTAATCAATTTTCTTACTGCAGACAAGCCTCCTCGAGGTATACCTCCATCCAAAGCCATAAAGGGTCTTCTGTTTTCGGATAAATAGTTATGCTTACCGCTTCCACCCAAAACATGAGTGGAAGCCCAACATGTAACCTCATGCACCTAGCACACTCCATGATTGTCATGTTCATTCTCTCTGACACTCCATTTTCCTATGGAGTATTTGGAACCGTTCTTTGCCTGTGGATCCCATTTACCAAAAATTAATCAAGAAATTCATTGTTGTAATATTCTCCTCCCTTATCCAACATGTTTCATTCCAACTTGAGACATGTTTCATTCTCAACCAAGGCTTTCCATCTTTTGAAAGTTTCAAACACATTAGATTTCTTTCTAATGCAATATACCCAAAAATTTTCTAGTTGTATCATCAATGAAAGTGACATAATAACATGAACCACCAATAGATTTTACCTTAGCTAGCCCCCATACATCTGTATGCACTAACTCCAACTTACCCTCCTTCCTAGTAGGTCCAATCTTAAGGAATCTCACCAGCTTATATTTCCCATAAACACATTCCTCACAGAAGTCCAAATCTAACTCCTTTAATCTAGGAAACCTATCATTTATAATCTGCATGCCGTTTTGACTCATATGACCATGTATCTAGTGTCACAAAGTTGCATCTCCATCTGTAGCAACTAAATTTCAATAATCAGCACCACTGGTTAAATACAAAGTACCAGTTTTCTTACCTCTTGTAACCACAAGAGCTCCCTTGGTAACCTTCCAAGAATCCTCTGTAAAATTGACTATACAGCCATCACTACCCAACTAACCCATTGATATAAAGTTCCACCTCAACTTAGAAACATGCCTGACATCCTTAAGTAGCCATGTGTTCCCATTCTACATTTTCATCCGAACACAACCTTTCCCTACTATTCTGCATGGTTCATCATCACCAAGATATACATGTCCAAAATCTCCTTGAACAAAATCAGTAAAGTAATGTCTATGTGGGGTGGCATGGAAAGAATCCCCTGAATCTAACACCCAAGACTCAACAATATTATCTAAAGAAAGAATTAAGGCATCTTGAAAAACATCACCTGCTACCACATTTACCTCTTTAGTTTCCTCCTTCTTGTTCTTCTTATCTCAAAGAGCCCAACAATCTTTCTTAGCATGACCAACCTTCCCATAGTGCCAACATTCTAACTTACTCTTGGATTTTGACCTTCTCGTGATCATTTTACTTCACACGCTACCTTTCCCTCTATTATTTTGTCTCCCTCTACTCTCCACTGTCAAAGTGTTTCCAGAAGTAGAAGAATCTTTAGTGCTCTTCCTTCGCATTTCCTCACTTAGGATCACACCTATTACATCCTCAAACTTCATCTTTGAATTATTAGAGACTAAATTACTTACAACCATAACCAAGTTATCCCAACTATCTAGTAAGGAGCACAAAATCAACAAATCCCTGACCTCATCATCAAAGTCAATTTTTACCAAGTTTAACATACTCACAACTATATTAAATTCATTTAAATGAACAACAATAGAACCATTCTCATACATCTTCATATTAAATAAATTTTTCATCAAAAATATTTTATTAGAGGTAGAGGATTTTTCATATAACTTCCCCAACACACTCATGAGACCTTCCATGGTCTTCTCCTATGATATGTTGAAAGCAACCAAAGATGCAAGGCATAACCGAATTGCCCCGAGTGCCTTTCTATCTAGCAACTCCCAATCCTCATCTGACATGGCTGTAGGTTTCTTTGATTTTCTAGCCAAAGGAACATGGAGGTCCTTTTGATATAAGTAATCCTCCATTTACATCTTCCACAAACCAAATTTCGCCCATTGAACTTCTCAACCCTTGATCTTGCCCTCATCTACCATAGCTCCCACTCAATCTAAACTTTCCCTGTGATTTACCACTTTAGAAAAAAGCCACCAAAGCTCTGATACCAGTTGTTAGGAATTAGAGAACAAATAGGTGGCAACAATTCCACAAACCACATCAATAGGAAACTATATATCGAATTATACATGCGAAATATAACAACATAAATAAATAATGCAAAAAATAAGACAAGAAAAGATTTAATGTGATTCACCCAATGTGGGATACGTCCACCAAGAACTTGCTCAGATTTTATTATCAACAAGATTAAAACAACTCTCACGGTCTTCTCTCGAGCTTATGAACTCATGACAGAATTCCAAAGATGCTAAACCACATCTAAACCACAATTGACACCCAATTGCTTAACCTTGATCACTCTTGATCACCTCTTGATCACTAAGACTCGAGACCTTTTGAACACACAAGATATCTTCAAGATACCCTAACACCTCTATTTATAGGATTACAATCCTTAAGAAGTCCAAAAGCTGACCCTAGAAGTTTGAAATTCATGACCTTTCATTCCCATGGCTGGAAAAGAAACCCGACGTGCGTCATGACCTTTCATCTTCCCATTGCTAGAAAAGAAATGGTCATGACCTTTCATCTTCCCAATTCAAACTCCACACTTCAATACTGATTTGAGAAGACCAAAAAATAGGCTCCACACCCCAATAGAACATTGCCAAACATAATCTTATCTCCTTCTTGTGCAGCATTGATGATCTCTTCTACAATGTAGGTGGATAGGTTATAAATGGTTCCTTCTAAAATTTTCTCGACACACATTCAACCATGCCTTGTTTACCTATGTCCACCTCTCTTGACCATTTAGCTTGGTTACTAGGTGCATGGACATCCTCATCACGGGGTCAGAGATATTAAGGATGTTGAAGTAGTGAGACCCCTTCTTATAGTCATACTCTTCCACGGTCTTCTTAATAGCCTCTTTATCCTCCAAGTCATCATCTATGAATCTCCTTCATAGATCAGGCCGTAAAATTAGAGATGAGTTAGGGGGTTATGCACATTCTTTGGCCCATAAATTATAAGTGGTCCCCATGTACACATGACATCAATCATTGGTATAGCCACTCACACTTTCCAAAATAGGTCAACTCGTAAAGTTGTAGCAACCTTACCTTCCCAAATATTACCTTCACCTCATCGTTGTAGATTGACATCCCTTCTTTTTCCTCTTATATGTTAGATGAACCATCTCTAACACCACCTCCTTTTATGTGGTACTTGTGTAATGGTTGTAGTCACTCACGGTCATCTTCCTCACATGCGATACCCATTCTTTCCCAAGTAACACTCCATATGGGTATTACATCTCTGCATACCCCTCCTCATTGAAAATGTTGGTGGTAGTCTATTTTCATTTTCCCTTTCCCTTAGGTGAAACGCAGTTTGCCTTTTTTGTGCCATTTTCTTGTTAGGTTAAAAACAAATTTTCCTTGCTTCTCTTTCCTCACTCTACTCAAATTTGTGGCTCAACTCCATGAAAATCCTTCTATCCCCATGCCCTAGTTACAGAACCCTACCTGGAAAACCCTTCCACAAGATGATTTGTATTCCACTAAAACCTTCTTCCCTATGCCCATGTACTCCTTCCACTTTGGTTCGTAGATCACCCTAGTCACGCACTTCATATTTTCACTCTTCTTTCTTCACACAAATCTTTCTTCGTAGATGCCCTAGTTCACAAGAGCTCTTCAATCTCGTAATAGCAAGGTAAATAATGATGTTCCTAACCCTTTACTTATAGCTTTTTTTCTACCTTGTGCAATAAATGTTATGCCACCTACCAATGTACTTCACATTAAATGTGGTTTTTTCCACTAAATTTGATCTTAAGTGCTATTTCCCACGTGCCCAATCCTACACGAAAAATCCTTACAACCTTATGGCGCACAAAAATCCTTAATGACCGAAGAATCTTACACACATGTTTGCAGCGCCAAGGTGCATAACCCATGCGCACTTCTTATTTCCTTAACCTAAGTTTTTCCCTCACTTACCTCATGTTGTTTTTGTGATTCTCATCCTCTATACATGGTCCTCATGAAGCCTTATCCTGACACCAAAATTTATCATCCACCCATGCATGCTCTCCTACCTTACGTGCATTTGATATTTTAACCCAAGCCATTAAAACACTACTTTCATTTCTAGCCTCTATTTCACTTCACTCTACTCCACCCCACACTAAAATGATGCGCTACCCTCTACACATACACAACCTTCAAAATTAATGTGGTTATCGGCACACAAGGTGTGCAAAAATAAAAAAAATATAAAGGAACAAGTGATGAGAAAGGGAAACACAAGGAAAAGAAATGCATTAAGGGAAATCCTAGGCTAACTAGAAAAACTACCTTATTTACAAACACAAGACTTATTTATAGTAGGGCTTCAACCTACTCCCATTGAAATGACCTGAGTAGTCTTGTCCCATCTAGTGCTTGTAATTGGAAAGTTCTTGAATCAAGGATATATAAGATGATGTATGGTCCCAACCAATGGACTTTCAACTTCTTAGGATGGCACGAAATTTAGAGTCATATAACAAAACTATTTTCCCTACCTCAAATTGTTTGTTTTTGATATGACAATCATGCCATGATTTTTGTCTTGTCTTCTCTATCTTTTGACTCCATCTAGCAAGTGATCACCTTTCATCTAGCTGCATTAATTTATCAATCCTTTCTTCAAGTGCTTGTTCATCAGCCAATCCTCCTATGTGCATTATACACAGTGATGGTAACATAAATTCAATCGCGAAATAGTTCCGCACTAAATACCAATGAAACGGTGTTGCCTTTTTTCAATCTCTTATAGGTTGTTCTGTATGCCCATAGAATGACTGATACTTTGTCATCCCAATCTTGTCTTCTAACATCAAAAATTTTGGTTAACGTTTGACTTAGTATTTTGTTAAATGCCTCAAGTAGTTCCATTCACTTGGGGATGATAAGGGGTGGTCTTGTGATGGGCCACCATAAATTCTACCAATAGAATCTTAACTGTTTCATTCAGAAAATGTGTACCCCTATCACTAGTTAGGCTTAAAGGACATCCATACCTGTTGATTATGTTCTCCCATAAGAATCTAGTTGTTATCGCTGAAATGTAATCATGTGTAGGTGTTTCCTCTACTCGTCTTGTCAAGTAGTTAGTGCAAGTGATGATGTAACATGAGCCAGTCCTTCACACAGTAGGTGAAATAGGTCCTAAAAATTCAATTTCCCATTTTTCAAATGGTTTTGCATTGGCTATTGGTCTTAGGGGCATCTCATCCCTCCTCCTAGGTTTTGAAGGCATTTGCAATGGTTAGAGGCCTTACAAAAACTCAATACAATCCTAGTAGATACTCTCCCACCAAAGTCCATAGTAGAACCTTCCACACGGTTGCATTTCTTGCATAGTGTCCTCTTGCAATCCCACCATGTGCTTCTTCCATAATTGCAATGTGCTCATGTTCTAATATGCATCAGCGCAGAACCTCATCTTGGCCTAACTTGTACAAATCTCCACTAATCAACATGTAGGGTGCAACACATATAGCCAACTACTTTCTCTCCAAATCCTTCATTCCTTCCAGTGCCACACCCATTTTAATAAAAACTATAATATCTTCTAAGTCAAAAGGTATGCACCACAACCTAAACAGTTGCACGTCTAGCATGGTATCCTCAATGCTTTACGTGTCCTCCCCTGAGTCAATTCTTGATAAATGATCAGGTCCTGAATTACTCTTTCCTGGTTTTACCACAACTGAAAACTCAAATTCTTAAAATAATAAGACCCAATGACATATGTGCCCTTACAAAATGATATTTTTCACCAAGTACTTCAAGGCCATGTGATCATGTAAAATATGAAGGGTGTTAACAAAGATATTTTACGAACTTACGCAAAGACGTACATCAGTGAAAATGTGTTTTGCACTCAGTAGTGGTGTAGTTCTTCTCTCTTTGGTGTAAACTTCCTACTTGCAAAACAAAGGGGGTGATCAAAATACCCTCACCAAGTTATGTTAAAACTACTCCAATGGTTGTCCCTGAGGCATCAACATACACGTGGAAAGGTTTATCCCAAGAGGGAAACCATAATATGGGCACAGTGAAAATTCTATCCTTCAAAGTGTCAAACGCCAACTATTGTGCCTTTCCCTAGTAAAAGGTACTCTTGTGTTTTAGCAATTTTTCTAATGGCACGACAATCTTGGCATATCCCTTAATAAATTTCCTATAGTATCCCATATGTCCAAGGAATCTACACATTGTGCTCTAACTAGTAGGCTCCCCTAATCCCACAATAACTACAACTTTGGTGGGATCCACAAGCAAACCTTCCTTACATATAATATGCCCCAACAAGGTTCCAAATGGAGTAGCAAAAACACACTTCTTAATGTTGAGGGATATCCTCAACTACCGACATCTCTCAAACATCAGCCTCAAATTGTCACAATGATCTTTTACTAGTCCATACACAGTCCAGTCATCTAGGTAGACTTGTAGAAACTTATGAATGAAGTCTTGAAATGCTTGTACCATAATGCACGAGAACATGGTAGGTGCATTATTCAATCCAAAAGGCATGACCATGTAGGCAAATCTTCCCCATTCAGTGGTGAAATTCATCTTCTTTTGGTCTTCCTTTGCAATCCTAACTTGGTGATACCCTGAGAACCCATCTGTGAAGGAATAGACCTCGCACCCAACTACTCCCTCTAGGATCTCTTCAATGAAGGGGGTTGGAAAAGGGTCAATGACACATACTGCATTCAGGTCCTTATAATCAACACAAATCTTTATCCTTCTATCCTTCTTAATGCTTATGACCATTGGACTTACCCATTTTGATTCCTCCACAACTTCAATGATTCCTGAAGTGATCATCTTGTCTATCTCTTCTTTGACCCATACATGTAAATTTGGATTCATCCGATATGGCCTCTTTCAAATCGGGTGCACACCTTCCTTCAACTTGATCCTCATTTCCCTAAGGAGTGGTGAATGCCTTTAAGTTCATGGTACCTGTGTGGGAACAAGTCCTAAAATTTGTGCAAAAGGTCAATGATCTTAGAAATATCTTTCTCGACCAATAATCCCCAACGATAGCTTCCTTAGGTTCTGCCTCTGAACCAATGTTAACCTTCTTTGTTTTCAAGGGCTCATGGTAAGCACATGCTTGCTCATCAGCACTATCCATGACTTCACACGTACCTTCAGTATGGTTAACATCTAAACTCTCCATCTCTTTGCCATCTATTATGTAGACCAAATTTCTTTTTCTTTTTCCCTATGCACTGTGCTCAAGTTGTATCTCCTCTAATTCTTCCTCATCAAGGCACAGTTCCAGACTAGGTTCACCCAATAACTCTAATATCCTATCTTCTTCCATGGCACTATCTCCCATTGTTAGGTGTTTAACAACCTATAACACTCTATCCACTTACAATTTACTACTCTCGATATTTGAAATCTTGAAGAAGGTTAGTTGTTAGCTCTGTCAATTTCTTGTCTGGCGGCGCATCTCAGAGTGTATATACCATGCATGCACACATCCTTACAAGGTGGAATATAACTTATGCACCCATAAAGAAGGTGGTAAAGCTTCCATGCCTTCCATCCAGGCCTTCTCACATGCTTGGACATGAAATGAGGTGGGTCCTTTTCCATGGTAGTCTTGTATGATAGTGGGCACGTTGCTTCTAGATAACCTAACAAAGAACATGAATCTCACCTCACACCACTCTAGAAGGCTATCAAAATGTTTTCCCACCAACCCACTACAATCCTAAGTAGGTTATAATTGAGCATACCTCTCCTTTCATTCTCATTTCTCCACTGAGCCTACATCTCCTGCAAGAAATCATCGGGTTGTCTCCTCTAGAGTAACTTGGAAGCTTCTTTCCTCTCGGTGTTTGACTAAGCACACCTTTGTCACCATTTTCAAAGAGCCTCTTAACTATCACCCAATTAACTCATAAGTCATGTGCACCCAATTGTCACATGCTATGATAGTTATATCACTCATAAACTGAGCGTCTTCAAACTGAATAACCCCTTCCGTATGATGAATTACTTGGGATCCCCGATAGAGTGCACATATATTTTTCAAGAACTTCCTCTCCCAAGGGCTCAGTATAGGGTGTTAACTTCCCTTCCATTAAAGGGATGATAACTCATTCTTCTTTGTTCTCGAAACTAATATTCCCTTATTAAGCCATAGGTCGATGTTGTTTTTATAACACCATGGGTGCCCAAGCAATGCTTTGGAAAATTATCTACCTCTGTTAGCGTCAAGACTTTGAAGCCTCTAGTGAACTTGGTGCCTTGAATAGTGATAACCACATCCTTCAAGAAACCCATGGTCATTTCCTTTTATTATTCACCATATATAGCACATTCAAAGATGGTTGTAATGGGGCCTCCCATTTGATGCCATGCATCCAAGGTGAGAACATTGACTTTTTCTCCCATATCAATCAAAATATTTCTCAGAAGCCATCCATCTACAATAGCATTCAAAGTTATCTCTTTATCATAGTAAAGGATGTGGGGAGGAAGGTTAGCATGCAGAACCTTCCTCTCATGCTCTCCTCCAGCAGCATGGTACCTTCTCCTATAACCATTCTCCTAGCAAGGAATGATATTATCTTTCCTTAACATCTTACATACTTCACTAACCTCATCCAAATCCTTTTCTGAGCCTCATCATTCTTCCTTTTCTCTAACTACCTTGAATGCTCCTTCAAACACTTGGATCTCTCCTTGTAGACTTTGAATCACATCCATGGTTTCTTGATACACCTCCTTCTAATGAGCAGGATCTAGATACTTTTCATGTACCACTTCTTCCCTTGTAACCAGTGTTCTTTGCCTTGGTATCTCCTTGGTACACGCAGCCTCTACTCATGTTATCACCAGTACAAGTACTAGTCCTGAATCACATGCCACTCTTGGCATCCAATGAGTCAAAATTCTTTATGCTTACCATCCCACTACCTTTATCTTTCTAGTCTTGTTGCCTCATGTGCTCAAATAGCTCAGGAACTCCTACTTATATTTCCTTCCACACCATGAGAATTACAATGATTAGGAAACTTAAGATTATAATGCTCTATAGACCCACAATTATAACACATCCCACATAAGAACTCACTTATTCCTCCTCCACGGTTACCACAACCACAAAATCCTCCTTAGAAGCCCCTCCATGCGTGCTCCCCATTTGGGTGTCCTTCATAGAAATGATCATCATCCTTGGAACTACTTGTAAGGATTTTCTAACCAAGATCAATGGCATCTTATCTCGGTCAATCAACCTACAATCCTTAGTTTCATGGGTCGTAGAGGTGCAGATCTTGTAATAGCAAGACACATTCTTACGGATCATGCGTTGTAGTAGTGGGCATCTACTTGCATCATGATCCTTGTGGAAAATCTCATAGTCCACCATCATGGCGCATACCGACCTTTGAGGAAAATTGTCCTTTGTGTGCCCCTCTATCTCACAATCTGTGAACCATAGACCACTAGGAGTCTCATGCACCAAGTTCCCAGATAGCTTCTCCATTTGCTTCACCATTGCAGCAATATGAGCCTCAAGGAAGGGATTAACACCGGTATCTATGCTTCCAACAACCTCGGTGAGTAGGGAAGCCTCTAAGGCCTCACGTGGGTATTTGAATTTCTTATAAAAAGTACTCTCCTAAATAGTGTTATCAACCCTCCAACAAACCACTAAGCATCTTGAGAAGGATGAATATCATAAGATATTTTTGATAAGAGAGTATTAAAACATGCATCATATTCCCACACACTCTCTACCATTCCCTGTTAGATCTCTTTCAAAGTGCTAATTCTCTTCTTCTCAAACTCAGGGATATGGAACTCAGCTAAGAAGGAATTCTAAAATTCGGTGTAATCTACCACTATCTAATGGGGTCATACTCCGGTACCAACTATGTGCGCGTCCCTGTAAAATTGTTACAAACTAATTTTCCTTTCAATCCAAGGTAGTTATCCCCTTCGTGTGCCATAGCATCTCACACTTGTGCATATGGTCTGCAGCATCCTCAACACCCTTGTAATCTGGTAGATATAAGGACATTTAGAAAATACCTTGGTGTTTCCTCCACCACCAAATCCTTCTCCTATAGCTAGTAACAGGCATGAAGTAGTTACACCTAGCATTCCCAACATTCCACTGAACTACACTACAATAGTTTTGATATTTCTTTACTACTGACGTGTATCCTGCCACTTCTCCTGACCACGATACCCAAACTTTTTGTACTTGTAATTTTCCCAAAAATCCCTCCAAACACAGGAATTGTTTGTGTGGCCATAGATGTCCCAAATGAGAAGTTATACCTTCTAGGTACAAATCATTCACTTCTACCGATACCAACTAGGTTAGCAATACTTGTTTCTTGATTTGGAAAACTAAGTGTTAGGGGTTGGTCACTAGGTGGGTTTAGATGTGCGCCGATGGCTCTCCTTTCTCCATGTAATGAACTCTCATCAGAATTTGAAGGGGTTTCTCTCTTGTGCTTTCCAAGATGGGGTAGCATAGACTTCTTAGGTTCCATGTCCTCTGTGTGAACCTCAATTTCTTCTCATAATGTTTGCCTCTATAGATCCATCACTCTCACAACCTCATGTCATCTAGCCAACTCCCTTTCATGTGCTTCACTATACTTGAGTTGTCTCTCTTCCCTCTCCTTTTCCGCCGCAAGGTCTACCATCTTCCTCCACCCTAGCTTCCTCACCCAGTGCTCAGAGAAGCTTAGTCGGTCATAGGGAATGCCTCCAAAATTAACGTAATGATAAAGATCTTCATGGCCAATGGGATAGCTCACAAAAATGATCCTCTAAGTTCCCTTAGAAACTCAAACTTAGTAAGCTCTAGACAAGAATATGTAGAAATGGTGTATTCTAGGGTATAACTGGTCAGCACTCTTCTCCACCAATGATCAACAACACGTGTCCAAGTCAGATCTACATCTTGTAGCCTCTAGTAATCATCTTGGGTCTACACGCGTGATCTATAGTACCAAATTGACCTGGATGCATATGTTGAGATCCATTCATACAATTATACTATAAAATAGCAAAATAATTTCTCATACAACTCATGATATAGGTTTTCTTCTACCCATTTGTGTGCATCAAACTTAGGTCCAATACTAAATCTTTGAGAAAACTCATCCTCTATGTTTTTAAACCATGTCTTGACACTTTCCAAGGTCAAGCGCTCTATCATCATGCATTATTCTCATAATAGCTTCAAAAAGAGGTCCCAGAAAAAGAACCAAGATGTAGTCATTTTTATGTGCCTTTAGAACAACACTCTAATCCCATGTGCATCTTCCTATCACCCATTGGGTGCTTGAGGCACTCACCTGAGGCACGCGTGGGCACCGAGCCCCTCGTTTATGTGATCATTGTGAGAAGATGCCATTGATAATAGATTAAATGGAGAAAATTAAATGATCATTCATACATTCTAAAGGCGAGGATGAGTTATTTTATCAATAGACCCATTCAAGTAAGATAAATGTCATACAATAAGAAGATTTGAGTCAAACATAAAGAAAACATACTAGGGTTTGCACACACACCTAACAATATATTCGAACATATATTTATATTGATCATAGTTCTAGTAACCACATTACATCCAAGGGGGTCATAACAGACCAAATGTATCAAGATAGACATGACTCATGAATCAAAGACCCTAGTTATGCTTCCCATATTACATAAATTTTCACAAACCCATCCCTCTAGATATGATATCATTCCTACAACCTTCTAATGGTAACCCCAGCCCTTAAAAATCCTACTCTTTTCTGTAGGGATTCACCTTTCATCTTCTCTAAGATGATCTTGAAGCTTCCCCTTATCGACCTCTCTCCATTCAGGTGTATCTCTCTCTTCCTTTCTCTAGAGCATCTCTATAAATAGGTTTAGCACCCACCACCATGCCTTCCTCTAGGAGTAGATTACTTGCCAAGTGTCCATGTGGTCCTCCAATGGAGCATGCTTCTTCTGATCCAAGCTCTCCACTTTCTGTAATGATGTCTTTCGGGAATGTTCTACGCATGGAATATTCTTTCCTTGACCACCAAGTCACCAGGATGGCACCTTATCCACTCAACACACCTAGTCGGGTCACATTTTTCCTCAAGTGCTTCTTGGAGAGCCAAATATGGATAATTCTTGAGATCCTTTGTTCTTCCTTGCACGTGTGCCATGGTTTCTACTAAACCCTTCTAAAACCCCTATCCTACACACTTTTCCCCGTGTGCCCTTCTTCTTTATTGGTCCCGCACACGCACGCATCCTTTGGTACTTAGCCAATATTTTGAGGCCCAATTGATGGTGTTCTTACCAATAGCGGGCTACAATGCAGCAAAAAATTCTTCAATTTCTCAAGAGCTATGTGGTCATCCATGTGGAACAAGTGATGAAACATAATCTAAAACACAGAGAAGAAGGGAGTCATCTTGACTATTTTTTGCATCAGTTCCATCTAAATTGTGCGGGATGTTAATGGTCTTATGGGTTCTTCCTAATCTTCAATTGTGAATAACATCCTTACAAAATCTTCATTTGGGCCAAAAAGGTTGAAAATTACATGTAAGGTTTCTAAAGAAATATCCTTTAGACTGGTTCCTAATTCCACATCCATCATTTCTTGAGAAGGATTAACACGAGCTCTATTCATTGAAAACACTCAAAGTAAGATGAAAACTCATGATAAATCAATGAAAATTTATAGATAGATGGATTTTCAAAGTCACTATGTGAATCATCATATCAGGATCAAATGCGAAAGCAATTCGGATACTACACGCGGATTTGAAAAATAGGAAAGAATATTGATATCTATTCAAAGATGTTTTTGGATTGATTCACTATTCATGCAAGGGAAGCATCAAATTCAAGAGAATATAAATGATTATCCATTTCCCAAAGCATATTCCCTAAAATTCAGGTGTCAAATCAGTTAAGATAATGACATAAGGGAACAAATAATTTGTTACTGGGTGCATGAATGGTGGTGACAACATAGATAGGACAAAAAGAGATTAAACAACAAAATCAAAATATCTTCCACACATCTGTGTGAGAAACCAAAAATAGAATAAAGTTAAGGAATGAAAAAGGAATCTTTGTAGTTACAAGATATTTTCCAAAATGGATTTCATTTTTGTGCTTTCTAGGATGGTTTGTTAAAGTATTTGGGGGGAAATTAGTGAATTTCATAGCCACTTTTTTATAAATATGCATATTCATTCTCATAGAAAAGGGGGTTAGTTTTTCTATCTGAAAAAGGTTAAAAGATAATAATGTAACACTACATATTTTCCTTTGTGAAATACGTATGAATTTTGGGTCCTCAAGATTTTGTGTCAAGGTGGTTACATTGTACAACCATTGACAAACACTGAGAGCATTTGATTTATGTTCCCTATCAAGAGATTGAAGATTTGAATGAAATATGCTTTCTTATGAGTCTAATTTCTGATTTATGGGTCCTGTATATTGGATTTTAATTAACAAGTTATAGTTCTCTACTACAATTTTGTGTTTATTTCTTCTATTTAGTACAATTGGATCAGTCCTTAGTGGTTGTATCTTGGTCATTAACTATATATTGTGTTTTGAGCATTTATTCTATAGTTTAGACATGATGTTAAAATCCTTATTGGAATCATTTTTTTGAGTGAGTGTTGTTAGCATTTGAGTCTATCTTAGGTGTATGAGAGTAGAAGCATAAAATACTTCATTAAAAGGCTTACATGAGATTTTGTGTCAATTATTTTAGAGATTGTGTTGAATCTTTGCATCTATTGTGTAGCACCCCACGCTTTCACTATTGTTGTTAAAGGAATGATAGGAAAAGTGGTTTTGTCCTTTATTTCCTACACCTTTGAGTATCAATAATTAATGTGAACCTGGATGTAAGAAGGTAATCAAGAAATCATGAATAGGCTAAGGATGAGATCCTTAAATCTAAACCTTGTTAATTTTAGGGCTGTCTTAAGCATGAACTAATTTACGAAGGGGACATTACGTCATTTGGGGTGTAATATGTAATGAAATCCTTGGCGTAAATTTATGCCTTGAAAGTGATTAGTGATGTTGTTGCTCATCTCTATTAAATTGTTAACATTATAGTTTTTAACTAAGTTATGTTAAGGCTTTGATAGTTCTGATAGTTCGCTTAGCGACCAAAACTTGGAATGCGATTAAGACTTCCTTTTGACTAATAATTGGTCTTAAGTAGACCACCCAATAGTCTACCTAACCTAATTTTATGATGATCAGATTTTCTTGGATGAAGGACTACATTCGTTAGTCAAGGACTTAATTATTGAAATTAAAGGTATCAATTCCCACGAAGCATACACAAGCAACTTGCTTGATCAGATTTAAATGTTATTACTTTATATATATTACAAAAGGGAATTACGCAAATTCTAAAGTAGTTAAATAACTACTACTAGAGATTTCTTAACTTTAAATAAGTAGGGGACAATCTAATTTTAGTAGTATGGTTTTAAACTTAACTTGTGAACCTATTGATTGAGGAGCTAGATTTGGGCATTACTTTAGCTATTAGAAAGGTTGTATAACATATTAATTGTGTGAAGCCTTAAGACATATAAAGGAAGGGCATCTAAATTTTCTATTTCTTAGGATATTAAATGTTCTCTTAAATATTTTATATAATCTAAGGTTGTTCAAATTAAATAGGGAGGTGAGTTGGTACCCCACCGCCTAAGTATCTATACCAACAGTTCTTTTATTACTTATTATTTTTGTCAATGAAATTTTTTTTTTAAAAAGGAAGTATTTCAATTAACTAAATTGAAAGTGCATTTGCATGGTATGGATGTGGGACTTTGATAAATTTAAAATATAAAACATTTGGCTTGATAAACATGGCGGAAAGCTCAAGGAAATCTTACATTAATGTCATTTATTATGCATTAAAAACACCCACCTTCCTCGGGAAATGCAAGGATGGTTTGAGGGAAACAAGGCGGTTTGTGGTGTCATTCATTCCATTTCAAGATTTTCACATAAGCTCTGCATGCAAGGAAAAATTGAATTTTATGTTATCAAGATATTGCATGATGAAAAAATGGTGAAGTCGATGGGTAGAAAAGTCTCCCAAAAGCATTATGTTATATTGGATGATCGAATTCACTTCAAAATTTGGGAATTTTTAGAACAATCATGGAAACATGCATGATATGTCCTAACTTATTATAATATCTTTCTCCATTTAGTCATTTCATAAAAAGAACATTACCTTGAATGAAATTTGTATTCTTAATTTTGGTGATGTGGAATCGATTTAATATTTTACTTCTAGAGTATGAACTACCATTGATTCATGATGTATTTTGTTTGGAAATGAATTATTGGGTGTAGGCTTGAATGTGGTTGATTATTATTAAAGAATAACATATTTCTTGAGTTTGAATGTGTGTTGTGACTGTAATATTAAATGGATCCTAGCTTGATACACCTAGTGTTATTTTGAATTCTTAATACAACCATGTTTTGGTAATTATCAATACTATAAAACTCTATTTAAATTCTACCCATATTTTTGGGATTATATGAAAATTTAACAAGATATTGTAGAAAAATGGAAGTTGGTGTTTGTGTGGTTATGTTGTAGATGACTTTCCATTTCCAGGTATTCACTAGATTGATGTAACTACGTTTGATTATTTTTAAATTATATTCTTGAGTAATAGTTCTTTTCTTGTTGGAGGCATCAATTGTTCATTTAGTCGACCAGGTTTGAGTTTAATAAGTAACCATATTTAAAGAAAAACAACTGGTTTTAATGTTTAATTTTGAGTTGTATGGAATAAGGGTAGTTGCAATTAACATGAAGTCAGTCTCTTCGACCCATAAATGGGCATCTTTGAATGACGTATATGATCTAACTCTAGAGCTACGTATGATGGCTCGACAGAATGTTGAGTTTCCTAACATCAAACTGTTGTATTTTGTTTGCAAACTAGGTTTAGATTTTTTATCATCAGGTTTTTGTGTTTTGGCTTACTCCATTTTGTTTATTCTTATAGACCTCCATTTTTATTCTTCATCAATAACTATGGTAGTATTTGAATCTTTCTATATTCAATACAGGTTGTGGAATTATTATGTTTTAGAGTTTGTTTTTGTGAAGATAAAGTCCAACTCATTTTGCACCCGAGACACTTATGTTTTAACAATAGTCCCTTGATAACAAGAAATAGATGTGCTCCTGTGAAAATCTTGTATGATATTCGGAAGGCTAGGTTATTGACCACTATTACTATGATTTTATTAAAGCTTGGTTATTTCTACTAACAATGCCATGTTGAGTTCGAAAGAAAATTTGATTTCAACTAAAATCCTCCTATTCATTAGAGAAATTGCAGATATTGCAGTTCATTTCGAACTAATCCTAAACAGGTAATTTGTTCTCCTAAAATCTTATGCATTTGACCTTGTGGTCGTAAAAGTGTTGAATAGTCTCCTTTTACTAGGTACTTACTTATCTTAATGTATGAGCTATTAAGATTAGTTGTATTTGATTTTTGAGATATGTATGCTCTTGGTTATGCTTAACTTTGGTTTATTGATTATCCTTTTTGTGGATTAAAATCTATAATGAAGGTTTGATGGTTATCTAACATTGGTAGTGAACTACCATTTAACAACTGCAAGAATATTTAGGGAGAACGACATGGAATGATTCCATAAGTCTCAATGATCATTTTAGTGTGTTTTTAGTTTTATCTTAATCTAGTTTTATGTTTCAAACAATTAAATTTGAGTCATTAAGCGTGGCTAGGGATTAGTGTTGACTGAGATAGAAATCCTCTTGGCTTCTGGGTTGAAAATTTTGGTGATATTGCTCCCTCATATTAATTGATACTAAATAGGCTTGATTGGTATTAAGGACCATACTATGTGACTTTGTTGAAAACTATTTGTCTCGAGTTTGAGTCAAAACCCATTTAGGTTCGTAACGTTTTAAGGCTATAAACTCCTTCTCTTATGGGATATGTTAACTGATTTCATCATCTAACTTGAGTCCTTATGAAATTTTAGATCCGTGATGGATGTTATGTTTTGTACAGGATCTGTGTAGGATCAGGTGGTAATACATTCACATAGAATTTTTAATCTTTATCTCTTATCAAACTCGTACCCCACTTTCCCTTAGGGATTACGGTGATTTCTTGACATTTAAAATGTTCCTTATCAATTTCATTAGACTATTTCATTAATAAAGTTTGGTATGCTCTAACCTTATTCAGTGGAATGGGTTAGTAGATCATTTTAATGTTCTAATGAAGTTCTTGACTTACCGTGGAATAATGGTTTATATTCATTTGAAATTTGTTATGCAAAAACTCATGGGATAATGAATGTCCAATTGGGCTATTTGGACAAATGAAAATCGTGTTATCATGAATTCACAAGGTAACTTCTCTCTTAGGGACTGTGAAATGCTTATAGTGTTATGGGGTCTCGATATGTTTGATAACAACACTGAACTATGGAATCATGTTTCCTTTTTCCTAAGCTAGGAATGTTCGATTACATTTTTATGTCAAGGTAAGTGTTGGCTATGTAACTTGTTTCTTGAATTTTATCCATTTGTTATATAGCATGATGTTATGATTGCTCTCTCATCCTTGAGGTTATTCATTTTAATATCTTACCTTTTATTAAATACTCTTGAGTCTTGGCATTAATTCTTGGACCTTAGTTGACCTTAGGTGATATATGGAATCCTTTGTCGGTTCTGTTGAGTAAGATTAGTGATATTGCTTAGCAATGATGCTTAATTTTTATCACTATCTTGACTTTTGAGTAAACAATTTCAGGCATGCAAGTATGGGATTGCATGACTGAAATCATTTTACTCTTGTTCTTCGATCTGTTGAATATTTAAAATTTCAGGTTTATCTTACAACTTAAGTGAATGAATAAGTTATGTTAAAGTGTATGACTGAATTTAATTTCTTTCATATTGGTTTCTCTTAGCATGTTTAAGAAATAATTATTTACCTTCATAAGATATGTAATATTAATTCATAAAAATAATAAGAGTTATTTTTATGAAATAAATAAGTAGAGCATGTTATTATGAAGATTTGATGTTATCATGCTCAATTCATGTGAACTGACTTATGCTAACAATTTTGCAAATAGACGTCAGAAAGAAGGGTGAAGTATATAGTTTCGTTTATTCTTTTGATCGAGGAAAGTTTGAAGATATGACTGATTTTGGGTGTTCTTAAATGAAATACTTCTTCTCAAAAATGAGAAAAGCCTTGGCCATTTAATGTAATTATTTTAAACTTTGAAAGGAAAGATTGTGATCATTCTTATAAACATGAATTGTACTTATTTCTTGAATGAATTAAAGTTGGATTTCTTGTTGCAATATCTTGATTTAAAGGTGATTAATTGGCAAATGATGAGTTTATGGATCTATAATTTATAAAGATAGGTAGTTAGTATATAAGTTACTATTGTATTAAGCATTAGTATAAATCAAATAAAAAGTGCTACACACAACCTATGTGTGGATACTAGGGAGAAGAAAATGAAGTTATGAATGGATGTTTGCATATGGATCTTATGTTCTAAGTAACGAAGTGTTAAATATACTTGGAAGTAGATCAAGTTACCAGTGGGTGACTACCTAAGTATCTAATGATTTATATCAACCTTATAGTATAATTTGTGTTTCAAGGTTGTGAATAGGGTGTACTCAACCAGTGAAAAGTACCTAGTAATAAGATTATCTATCCTAAATGGCCACTACTAAGTAAGCAAGCTGGATGATCATGGAACCATAGTAAGGTTATGATAAGTGGGTATATTTGTGTTATATCTAATTTATAATACTAAACCATATCAAAATATATAAGAATGTAATAGAGAATTCTTATGAAATTAATATTAGGTCCCTTATAAGGACAATACACAAAACCATTAATCAAAAGATCTTATGGTGATCTGACATGAAGATATAATAAGGAATGGTTTCATTGTTTAGGAATTATAGAAATGTGATAATTTGTGCTATGAGATGATAATGTGTTAAAAAGGGGGCTATCCCATAATGCATCATTATGAATGTATAAGTATGATATTTGGTTTACAATGGAAGTAAAAAGGGAACATACTTACTAAGTTAGAAATAACATAGTAATTGAACCCTAACCCTAGTCAACATTGTTATTATCTCTAAAGAGGACTAGTAAGTGATCATAATAATAGAGATTAAAGATCATATGTATGAAGGCTATGACAGAGGAGATGAATTGAAAAGTAGTGAATCTAATTTAACATATCAGATACTCCAAACATTAACATACTTGATGGATATAATAAAACAAATGAATGCTCTTAATTAAGCTACAACTAAGAAAAGTGATGTGTTTATGCTAAAGTGTTGATTGGCATCGATAGTCTATGGTACTTGATAAAAGTATGAAACATACCTAAATAATTAGCTATATGTAGATACATATCTCTAATAATGTGAATATAGAAACATGGGCTTAATTGATTAAGTTGGGGTAGTATTTAAACTGTAATACGATCAAAGACCTAGATAGTATTGTTTTCCATTTATGGTTATCTGGGCATGAGATCTAGTAAGGTAACTAAGTGTTTTGGAGATTAAAGGTCCTGGGATCAACTTAAAATCAGACCTTAGGTATGACCCATTCAAGGAGAAGGTGTCGTGAGGCCTAGAATTTTCTATCATGATTAATGATTACCTTGAAAACAATAGATTCCATGTTCCAATACAGATTTTTGGCAGGTTAACTCACTACATTTGCTACATAGTTATATCCCTATAATGACATGGTTGTCACCATTAGGATATTTTTGTTTAGCAGTTGTACTAAGTTATCTCATCAAGATCTTTGGATTGTGGCATGGTGTTTCTTTAAGTACAAAACTTGATAGAGTTACAAAGACAGATTGGACCTCTTAGGTACGCACCCTTATATCAACTTATGATGGCTACGGGAAGGGAAGTGGTCTAGTAACAAGGTGAATTGTTATGAAGACACTTACTTTCCCATAGGCATCATAGGATGACATAGAGGTACATCTTCTTGTAGGTTAAACTAGATTTGTACCTTGTTTAAGACTTGTAGTTGTTTACAACATCTATGTTTGTGAATCCATATAACTGAATAAGTGATTAAGGTGAGATGAAAAATTCCTAATGATGAGTGTGCCATCATGGAATTGAGCATGGCATACATGACTCGAAACATTTGCACAAAGTAGTGTAAGTTGTTGATTACACTGTCATGATTTCACTATGATCTAAGTTATGAGATGCATGTGGAATTCATAGGTGGAACCTAGGTAGACACTTAGGAGTCTTCACTTATATATCATATCCTGATAAAGGAGAACCAAAGGATACATTTGATGTATGGGCTCATACAGAGCGTTGAGGGAGAATGAATAGGTTTAGTACTCTCTCATGCAGCTGCACACATGGTTCATGACAGTTATCGAAATGGATTGCATTAAGGTTTATGTTGGATTTAAATATATGGGTATTTAAATCAGCTGCATAAAGTAATAATAAAAATAAAAAAATAAAAAAATATGGGATATGAAGTGAAAAATAGTGGATGTTACATGTTGGGCATTAATGATACAAATCTTTCATTGGAGAAACTTTCATTACTTAATCAAAATTTCTTTACTTTCCATAACAGTATGTTGTCTTAGTAAGTGAGTAAAAGCTTTGTTACAAAGAAGTTTGTCATCATTTGAACCCCCCTTCTTTACAAAATTAAACCTACTATATTGATTCTTATTCCATCGTACCAATATCCTAATTTCCATTCATTACTTTGTTTTTGTCTCTAAATATCACTGAAGTTTTTTTCTATCCTTAATTAGCCTATCAAGAAAATGCAAGAGCAAAAAAATTATTGTCTATAGTAAATTGTATCTAGTTTATTAATCATATGCAACTTCTTTTGTGAAAACTCGTAAGAGTGAGTGTTGTATTCATAGCTATGTTTATCTCATATTGACCCATCATTTGAAAAAAGTAAAAGGAACAAAGGATTTAACTTCCCCTCTCCATTTAGGTTACCCTACGGGTTCTCTCACTCTTTTTTTAAAGTAGGACCAAAATTAGTAGGACAAGGCCATCCCCTCTATACGTACAACTCAATCATCTCAAAGCTTAATCCTAAGGAAATTTCTAGGTCCTTCCTTGCTACAAACAACACATACCACACTTCTTAGAGCTATATAATTATCCCCCTTCCCAAAGAATGATGGTAAGCCACCAAGGGGTGTATAATTTAGGACCAACATGTTACTCGTGTTAGTCAATGAAATAATGAATCTATTTCCTAATTGTCAAGGCACTAGTTTGTTTACCCTTGAGATACCTGAGGTTATTCATTACCTCTTATGGTATAATTTCCCCAAGATAGAGCTATTTTTGTCATTCAAAATTTCTATCATGCAAAATTGAATATTTTGGGCCATGAAAACTAAGACCCCCATTGAAAACTTTCTCTCTCGGTCATTGTAAACCTTTATTATAACCATTTTATCCATAGTTTCATTATAGCTTAGAGGAACATGCTAACAATATTTTCAAGTGTGTTTAATGTGTAGGGATATATTCCCAAGGTGATTGATGAAATCATTGAGATTCAAGGAAAAGTAACTGTCCCCGAAGGCCTAGAAAGGGCCATTTTTGGCCATTTTACAACTAGTAAACACCCTCTAGAAGCTTATAGGGAAGATTAAAATCATATTAGAGATTTTTTGGAGATAAATGAAGTTATCCAAGGTAGTTTAGGTAAAATTTTGGAAGAAATCGATGCCATGAAAAAATTGAGAAAGACAAGGTCATTTCGATTGTAGGGAATGTTATACTCCAGCGGTGAAAGTTGACTTGTTCGGATGATTCTTTGAGCTCCAAGAGGAGTTGGGAATAAAATAAGTAGTCATTAGAAATTTAATGGAATCCTCTACTTAATGGAAATATCACTTATATTCCAAGACTTTACAATCCTCTATGTCGATCCGAACATTGTTGTTGCTCCTACATGTTAAAAGGGTGAATCATATTGTTGTCACAAGATCAGTGAAACTTCAAAGATTTACAAGTCATGGTAAAATTATCAATGTTGTCTTCATTGTTTCCACCCTTAATAGGCCTCGCTATTAAAATATTTTATCAAATTTTACAATTTTTGGGATAATTTGGGCAAAATCAGCATTTTAAGGAATAGGTGGAATTGTTCCTTCATTCTACATGTTCCCCGCACCTCCTCCTTTGCTGCATTGAGATAGGAAATCAGAAAAATTATTTAAGAATGGAATTGAGGGAACAGTTTCTTTATTCCATCAGTTCCTCATGGGCCCACAATCGCTGAAAAAGGTAAAATGAAGGGGAAAATTCAGACATGTTGACATTTTAAGGAACTATGGGAATAGTTCCACTATTTCATTAGTTTCACGCATACTTGCAAATGTCGTGAAGTTGAGAAAATGTGGTAGATAAATTAATTCATCTGAATGAGGAAATGAGGGACCTTTTCCCATGTTCTCTTAGTTCTCTAAAATTCCACCCAAGTCAATGATTGGTAATTGATTAGTTAAGTCGGTCCGCTTGAGAATAGAGGGACCTATTCATTCATTCCCTCTATGCTCCAATTTATTGCCTCATCCAAAACAAAAGCATTTTTCTCAAAATGAATTTTGAAGGCCCACATGGAATATTCCATTGTTCCTCTAGTTCTTTAGATTACTTGATTGTTTTGTTGATTTTCATAATAACTTACATATTTTTACCAAGAAGAGGAATATGAAGGGTCCTAAACTTGGGTTTTGGAATGTAATAATGGAATATTGTATTTGTTCCCAAATTGAATGTATTAACTCAATTTTAGAATATGAAAGGTCACAAATGATAAGAAAGTGAAAGGTCGTGTGAAGGGAAGATGAAGACTCGTATTGTAAATCTATAAATTGTAATGGCATCTCTATTCCAGAGGGTTGACAATTGTTGATTATTGTAAGTTTTTGGATTTCACTTATACATCAAGCAATAAAAATTACATTTCATCTATCTCCTTATCTATGTTCATCTATTCTCTCTACTCTCCAAACTCTCCAATTTTGCAAGCATTATGATCTTGTACAACTAAGAAAGAACTTTGTGTCCTTGATTAATAGAGCTATAGAACTTTGTGTCTCTTATTTATTAGTCTTGTGACTTCTTACATTGTTTTGTTCTTCTAATTTAAGGTGGACCTACTCTGGATAATGTATGTGAATTATGTAAGTATACTCATAGCATTAACCCTTCCTCCCTATTTTTCCTATTCCTTTTTACCTCCATTCATAGTAAAATCCTCCCTTGTATATTATACAAGAACTTTGTCACATGTTTAGTGGAGTATTCCTATGTGATACCTAGCCTAATGGTCACCCCATATTTTTAGTTATCTTACATTCAATAATGGGCTTAGCCCAGTGACCATTAGTGAAAATCAATCATCTACATTGCAACAAATTATTTCACCAACAATGATTCTCTTTCGGTATTCCAAAGCTTCCTATACCACTTATATCTTTGTATAGATTTGGTATATCGTGTCTAGATATATCAAAATATGTGTCTATTGGATTTATAATATCCTTTCATTTATCCTTTTCATGGTTTTATGATTGTTTTTCATTATCATAAAACTTTTTATTTCCCGACGGTTTTTATCCTTTAAGCCAAAACAAATCAAAATCATATCATACATTTTGCTTTTTTTGTAACCAAAAATTTAAGTTAAATCACTAGGTCAAAAATTGTGTTCAAAATCCAGGTCCAACCTAAATCAAATCCGAACCAACCTAGTCAAAATCAAAACTTGTGTTCCACAACACAATCCCAATCAAAATTCCAATCCAATATAAATTAAATCCTACCCAACCAATCATATTAAACAAATCATATCATTTGGTATACAAACCTTGAACAATTAGTCTAATTTGACTATCTTGAATGCAATTGCAATGTAAACCTATCCAAAATCCAATGCTTATCCATTTTTTCTAGTTTACTAGGACTATTGATACAAAATTCCTTCTAAACTCCTATCTTTCTAATCAAAAATTTGATTACTTGTAATAAAATCCATGATATCTATGATCATTTTGATAAAACTAAATCCCCTTAGCAAATATAGTTCTTATGAAGAATACAATGAAGCTAGACAACCTGAAATCACTAAATAAAAATAAGAACTAATATGTGAAACCTTAAGAAAAAACAAAAACTAGTACCTTCCTCACATCATGTAAATGGGGTGAAATTACCTTTATATTTTAGTAACGAGAACTTGAAACATCTTCTAGAAAAACCCAAATCTAGCAACAAAAATTAAAAATCTAGCAATTCAACAAAAAAATCCAATGAAGCATTGTTAGTAAAAATCCATGAGATGACACAACAAATTTCCCATATGGTTGTTAAGGTTACTAAAAAATGTAAATGATGAAGAAACACAACAACCTTGTCTAAAAATCAATAAAACCCATTATGTCATGGACATTCCTTAACCAAACTCTCCATTCACATTGTTGGCATGGTGTCCTAATAGGTGTTGTCATTGATGCAAAAACACATTAATGAAAAATTGAATATTTTATGATGATTTCATGATGTTTTTTATGGTGTTATCATCTTTGAGTACAGATGTATATCGATTCTTTACTGAGTGTGATTTAGTAATGTGTGCTTTCTCTAGCAAGCATATACATGTGCATATGAGGTATTTATTGGAAGTATGAGCTTCTTGGTTTCTTTGGAAGAATGTTGACATGATTTATAAAAAAAATAGGGTTCTTGAGAACTCACAGAAGTGGCATAGTGTAGGTACAAGTGGTTCTCTATGTAACAGGTGCTCATTGGGAACATGTATGGCAGCCTAGAGATGTGATAGAGTGTATTGGAGCTAGATGAGCTCATCTAAGCATTATATTAGGTACATCATGGCATATGAGGCATGTTTGGTCATTTTCATAGGTTACGTAATGAGTTATTGCATTATTTTAGTTGACTCTAGCTTCTGCAATGAGGATCTAGCATGCAAGCATAGGTAAGTCTTAGTGATTAGAAATATTGGGATATGGAGTTATAATTTTGATGATTGGTGATGTTACAAGGATGATTTATGATTATATTAGAAAAATTTCAGGTTCCCATGTTGTGTATTTTGTCATATATGACTAATTTTGTGAGATGGGGTCAAAATTTAGTGCATTTCCAATTCAAAGTGTAACTTTACATGCTCATTGTGAATAGTGTGATTTTCTTGGGACCTTGTGGATTTCATGAAATATTATATGGTTAGTTTATAATTTTTCAAAAAAATAATGAGGTCATTTGATCCTCAGGTTTTTATGAATGTTAAGAAGGTAAAGTGGTCTAAAACCCTACTTAAACCCTAGCTAGGAGTAGTTTTCAGAAAGTGAAGTATACATACCCAATTTTTATTTCTAGTGAAAAATTTATTATTGGATGCTATATAAAACTCCTCATTGTTTCCATAAATGTATGGTTGAGGTCATGATGATGAGTGGGCCCCACCTAAAAATAACATTTTCTAGAGAAGAAGGTTTTAAGACAAGATGGTCCAAAGGAGTAGCATGAAAAATTGATGGTGCATGATGATTTGAAGTTTTTATTGATTTCCATGAATGTTTCAGGAAATTTTCATGCATTTTCATGGTGTTTTGAGGTCCAAACAGGTTGACTAGTCAAAGGGTAGTTTTGGGATCTCAAATAGCAGGTCTAGTAAACTGAGCATAACTTGAGCTACAGGTGGAGTTTTGAGATGATTAAAGTTGTTTTGGAAATTATATTCAGATATATTTACATTTATATATGGATTTCCTCATGATGAGGTCATTTGATAGGGTTTCTAGGTCATTCTTTGAGTAAGAATATTTTTAGTAGTTCAAGATAACATTTGTTTTGGTGCAAGTTTGATGTTGTTTTAAGAATGATATGGATTAGGTGATGCTTCCTATCACATGGAAATATAATAAGGATACATTTTTAATATAAATAATCCATTTTTATGTATTTAATGTATGCATAAATTATTTTATGATCTAACCCTTGGAAAAAACTATTTTGGAAGGTTGATATGGTGAAGGAAAATGTTTTGTGGTTTGAAGTGAACGATGTTTCATGACTTATAACTTTCTTATAAGTTTTCTACAGGTCCTTCCATTTATTTTTAGTTGTTACATGATATTATTTTATCATGTTGAAGTTATTTGGTGATCCGATGAAGTTTTCAGGGTGTTGAAGGGTGAAGGAAACAGTTGTTTTGAGATTTGTAAAGGGAATTGGGCCCAATAAATGAAATAATTTCATTGGTTGATATTAATTGTTACCATGTATGAATGTTTTATTCATATTTAAATGGTTTTGGGTCATGAAAAATTATACATTTAATGTAAGGGAAATTTTAAGATTGTGCCCATGGGGTTTTGAGCCATTTTTGGCACTTGTAATGTGGGTTTTAGCTAGGACGACCTAATTGGGTCACTTGTGACTGTTGTATTTCAAATTTGAAATTTTTCCTTGATGTATGGGTCGAACCAAATGGAGGGAAAATGTTGGGCCTAAGTTTGAAATGTGGAGAAGCATATAAAAGCATGTTTTGGGTGCTTTTTGGAACTAGTCATGTGTGTGCATGTAAAGAAACATAGGTGAAGTGTGATTGCAAGTGTTTTAGAATGATTTGGAGATGAAACAATTATGATGAAAGTTGAGAAAAATTAGAGGACATGAGATAAATATTTTGATGAGCTTTAGAGGGTTGGAAGAGCTTGTTTTATGAAGTGTGATCACCTAGGGTTTGAGTGAAGAAGTGTGAGCTTAATAAGAGTTCTCCGTCAATTGTGGATCCAAAAACTAAGATATATACACATAATAAGTTGTTTGATTGGGCATTTGATCATCTTGGGGGTTCGTAGCCTCCTCATGGATTTGGTGCTTCACAAAAATAGGGCTTGGTGTTCCTTGTAGAGTTTTTACTCTTCTAAACTAGGGGTTGGTGCCTCACTAAATTCAAAACATATCAATATAAGATTTTGTTTCATTGGATTTTATTCCCCTTGATATTTTCCCACTTATATCTTGTGTTCTTATGGTGTTTCCTTTCTTTCATGGTTATATGCTTTGATGATGGTTTATGGTGTGCACACTCTTAAATTTGAATAAGTGGTTATTGTGTTTAAATGCTTATGGTATTTTGAGTTTCAGATCTGAAGTTTAATTTTAAATTTTATAAGGACTGATTCACCCCCTCAGTCCATTGTACTTCTAACAATTAGTATTAGAGTAGGAATTTCTAAAGGAGCTTGACAGCTTGAAGGAGATATTCTGAAGCACAATTATGGAGTTCTAAGAATCAAGGTGATATGTTTCCATTAATATGAGATCTTATTTGAATCCTTTAGGTCTTGATATTTGGTATGATATCTATGGGACTTGTTCATCCTCTTTGCAACATAATGAAGTATGTGATCTTGCACAAATTACCTTTCATAGTCAAAATGAAAATCATATTTGGTACATTGACAGTGGTTGTTCAGCTCATATGACAAGTGATAAGAGTAAATTTATATCTCTTCAAAATCATGTTGCAAGTTCATTGAGATTTGGATACAACTCAAACATAAACATTCTAGGTAGAGGCACCTTGAGTTTTGACAATGGAAATACCATCACCAAATATGTTTTATATATATAAGGTTTGAAACATAATCTTCTCAACATAATTCAAATGGTCAAGCAAGGGTATGTTATTACTTTTGATGTGAAATGGAAGATTAGCCAATGTGGATCATTTTAGAGTTTTTGGACTTGGATGCTTCATCAAGAGGACTGAAGAAAATCTTGGTAAGTTTTATTCCATATCTGATGAAGGTATATTTTTGGGTTATTCCTCAAGAAGCACAACTTATTTATGTTATAACAAGAGGTTGAAATCTATTGTTGAAAGTGCTAGTGTTAAGTTTGATGAATCATCCACTATGAGGTATTTTTCTAGAGCTAATGAATCAGTTTGTGAGGATGTTTGTAAGGAAGAATATGATGAAGTTGTTCAAGAGAATCAAGAAGAGGATGATGAGGAAGAAAGACAAGACACAAAGGCTCCTTCTAGACAAGTTAGAAGAGATCATCCTGAATCTCAAATCTTGGGAAAGAAAGACTCTGGAGTCACTACAAGAAGGAAATTGGTAAGTCTTCAAAATCAAGAGAACCTAGCTCTTCTTTCAAAATTTGAACCTAAGAATGTTGTAGAAGATAGTAAAGATGAGCATTGGGTTAAGGCTATGAATGAGGAGTTAGATCAGATTGAAAAGAACAAAACTTGGGAACTTGTGCCTAGACCAAAAGATAAGAATGTAATTGGATCAAAATGGGTGTTTAGAAACAAACTAAATGAGAATGGAGAAGTAATAAGGAACAAAGCAAGATTATTTTGCAAGGGTTATGCTCAAGTTGAAGGGATATACTTTGATGAGACTTTTTCACCTATAGCTAGGATGGAAGAAATCAGATTATTCTTGGCATATGTTGGTTTTAAAGGATTTAAAGTTTATCAAATGGATGTTAAATCTTCCTTCTTGAATGGTTTTCTAAATGAATAAGTCTATATGGAGCATCCTGATGGTTTTTATTGACTGATAAATTTGATTATGTGTGCAAGTTAAACAAGGATCTTTATGGTCTAAAGCAATCCCCTAGAGCTTGGTATGAGAGACTTGATAGTTACTTGATTGAACAAGGTTTCAAGAGAGGAGTAGTTGATAGTAACTTTTATATCAAAAGTGAAGGAGATTTATTGGCTATATTTTCTACACAACTAAAAACCTAGGTATTCATGAGATAAATCTCCCTCATTTAACAATGAGGTTCCTGTAAGGTGTTTATCAATCTGGAAATTATGAATCCTAATAACTATTTGTAGGGGTTTTTACTTTAATCTCAAAGCTCATGAACTATATCTTAGCAATTCTATAGCAAGTAATTAGTTGTTTATGAAGTATTTTTAGAAGGGGAAATAATGGAATGTGGGAAAGAAGAAAGGAAGATATGTAATTCAACCAATAGTTTTCAGAGTTGGCCTCATACACAGATAAAATAAACAAATAGATCTCACAATATTCAGAAGTAAAAGAAAGGGAAAGCTTCTAATCTAAATCTCAGATAACGCAAATTTTATCTAAAATCCACACAGAAGTAAGAAGCAAAGCACCGTGGACACAAAGTTCTTCGGAAATCTTCTTTTATTCAATTCCTCATCTTTCACAAAAATGACATAAAGGGATGCAACACAAAGTCTAAAACTCAAGAATACTAATTAACAAATTTTCATGATGATACTTTAACTCGTAGGCTTTTCCTCTATTTATAGTCTATAGAAGGGAATTACAAATATGAATTTTTTAATGAATTGCCACATGTGAAAGCTATCAAAAATAAAATCAATTGGGAATCTTCCTCCTGAATTCCTCTTTACATGACATGCATGATTTATAACTGAAAATAAAACCTTCTATTTTGCATGTCTGCCACCTATTTCCAAGTAATTGACTTCTTCCAATAACTTGAAGTAACAAATTTTTAAAGCCAATTACCTAAGTTTTACAATTTAATTGATTACTCAATTACTTTTTCAGAGAAAATAAGAGAAAGAAAAAGAAGTTATTCCAGCTGCAACACTCTTCGTTTTGTCCTTCCTCCATACTCTGCATGTTGATCCAATATGCATTGTACTTTTGCTTCACCTATTTTAGCAATGAATGATCTGAATGATATCTCTGCCTTGAATCTGAGATGTTTTTTTCTCCCATATGTTGTTGAATCTTTGCCTTTGATTCTCACCAAACTAGATTTAGAAGCAACTGACTGTGATTTGCTTGTGGGTGCTACCTTTGACCTGTCTTCCCTCTTATCCTTGAAGCTTTTGCATTTCTTCTTCTCTAGCACGTGCACTAATAAAATGCTTTTCTGTAAACAATTCAGACAAAACTCATCACCTTTTATTTTTAATTGTATATGAGAAATTTTAAATTATAAAAGCACTCTGGGTGAAGGAAAATACAAGTAAATTCAATGAAATATTCAATTGGAAGATTGGGAGCACATACACAAGTTCCTGAAATTAATTTTCCATGCAATGACTTCTACATGGGCTGCATTAGAAACAAGAGAATGAATTTTATCCGGAAGCCTTTGCAATTATGAGAGTTGGATCTATTTATTCCTTTGATTCTAAAGATATAATCAATGTATTAGACATTGAATTCTGCTTTCTTCACCAATATGGGCATAAATGAAGTATTCTTGTAAATAATTCAGACAAGTATGCAATCCATAGCATGAACATTTAATTTCAACACCAATATCTGATTATAAAGCATGTTACCCTCAATTTTTAGACTTTTATTGCATGTCAAGCAAGCTAAAAATATTATTTAATTCACCTGTGCACTCACATCAACATGCAGATAGCCAGAATAATAAAAAGAAAGCCTTTCCAACCCTAGGCACCAAAACTGGATGCTTCTCGAAATTAAAAGAAGTCATCTTTTAGGCATTTAGCTAAGCCAGAATGGGTCATACTTTTGGCTATAAGCCAAGGGAAAAATACAAGGGGAAGGCAGGTAAAATTTACCCTACCTACTAGGGTCCAATTCTCTACTTTTCACTTAAGTTGCTTTTGAGGGAAAAACATAAGCAGCAGGTAGGTAAAATTTTACCCTACCTGCTAGGGTCTAATTCTTCGCTTTTCACTTAAGTTGCTTTTGAGGAAAAACATAAGCAGCGGTAGGTAAAATTTTACCCTGCCTACTAGGGTCTAATTCTCTGCTTTTCACTTAAGTTGTTTTTGAGGGAAAAAATAAGCGGGGCAAGTAAAATTTTTCCTGTCTCTACTAGGGTCTAATTCTTCACTTTTCACTTAAGTTGATTTTCACCCAGCAGGTAGGCAAAAAGTGTGACTTGCTTTGGATTTGACTTCCCATATTTGGCATGGACATTCAAGTTGAAGGAAGCTTTGAAAATTGTGACTAGCATGAAGACTACATTTCTTTCCATTTTTGGATTTTCGGTGAAGAAAACACAAGGACAGAATAAAATTTGCCATTTTTGGAAAGGGTCCAGGAAGATCTAGCAGCAAAAACTTGCAAGTGCCATAACTTTCACTCTGTGGCTCCATTTTAGGTCTCATTTTTCTAAAAGTGTATATTTTCTCAAGCTTTGCATACTAGTGGTATTATTTTTCTTATTTTCATAAAATTCATTATTACACCTTTCGGGACCAAGTAACCTTTTGTGATATCATGAAGGAATCCTAAGATCTAGTCACCTTTAGTCAAATTAATTAGCAATTAAAAAGACTAGAAATATTTCAAAACCCTAGGCTTGAGAAAAAGGTATGGCAAGAAGAATGAATAGGCTATGGGTATTTCCGGACAAAAAATGAAGAAAACCAATACGTATAAGAAGTAAAAATGAAAAACCCCACCGGAAGTTGCAAAAATTTATTTGAAAATGACCTGTTGATTAGCTAGTCAGTAAAAAATCTTCCCTAGTGAACACTCCATTGAGAGGCTAAAGTAATAATAGCATGAAAATCCTCAGTAGGGTTCAACTTCAGTAAAATTTATTTTAAAAGAAATTTATTTATTTAATAAATAAATAAATAAAATTCTCTCGAAAAAAACTTGGGGAAGGGATAGAGTGAGTTTTGGGATATGGTTATTTGTTAAATTTGGATTTTATGACTCTCTAGGGATACCTTAGAGAAATTCACACAACTATAGGAAAAACAAACACAAAATGACCCATTACTTACTTGAAAAGAACAACAAAAATTAAAAGGGGTAGTCCCAGATTTCAGGTGAAATTTCGGGGACACTAAGATCATTTATTGATAGTTGTAGTATATGTGGATGATATCATCTTTGGTGGAGGTAGTGATCATATGGTTCAAAATTTTGTAGAAGCTATGAAGAAAGAGTTTGAAATGTCCATGTTAGGAGAACTTTCTTTCTTTCTTGGACTTCAAGTAAATCAACATGACAAAGGTATATTCATTTCTCAATCCAAATATGTCAAAGAAATGCTTAAGAAGTTTCAAATGGATGAATGTAGACCTATTAGCACACCTATGGTTACAGGATGCAAACTATGTAAGGAAGATGACACCCCTAAGGTAAATCAAATTGAATATAGATCCATGATTAGTAGCCTACTATATGATATAACCTATAGACTGATATTGTTCAAGCAGTTAGTTTGGTTGGAAGGTTTCAAGAGGATCCTAGAGAATCACATCTATAAGTAGTGAAAATAATCCTTAGATATCTTAAGGGTACTATTGAGTATGGTTTATGGTATCCTAAAAGTGAAAATTTTGAATTGAAATCCTATTCTGATGTTGATTTGGTAGGGAGCATAAATGATAGGAAGAGTATTAGTGGTGGAGCATACTTTGTTAGAGAATGTCTTGTCTCATGGTCAAGTAAGAAGCAATCTCTTGTAGCCCTCTCAACATGTGAAGTTGAATATGTTGTTTTTGTTCACTTTTTGTTCACAAGTTGTATGGATGAGAAAAATTTTGAGGATTATAAGGTAAAGAGTGATGGACCTACATCTATATTGTGTGATAGCACTAGTGCAATTAGTGTCTCAAAGAATCCAAATCTACATTCCAAAACAAAGAACATTCCTATCAAGTATCATAGCTTAAGATACCTTGTGGGAAAATGGTGTATAAAGTTGGAGCATGTATCTACCAGAGAATAAGTGGCTTAAATTATCACTAAACCACTTCAAAATCCTACACATTTGAGTATCTAAGGAGCTTGTTGGGAGTAATCACAACTCCTAATATACCTTGAATGGTTTATAGTATGTTTTAGGGAGAAAGAATTTTTTTATCAGCTCCTATTAAGGGACAAAGGTTCTAATATCTATAATATCTTCATGTGTGTTTGTGGTACGTGGTTCTTGAGTCCTTTATTATGTATCTTGGCTCATTCAAGTAATCTCTTGTAGGTTAGTAGTGATGTTCATTGTGATGATGTAGTAAGGTGTATGAATCTAAACTCTCTAGGTTTGTTTAATGGTATTATTAGTCTATGTCTGGTATGAGGTGCTTCAATATGCTCTAATGTCTCTTGACCATTTTTTTGTGTCAATTTGTGTCTATGAGTGCTTGAAGTTTGTTAAAGTTGTTTATATATCTCATTGTGACCTCAATAGGTATGAATAATGTACGTGTTGTATTTTTGACAAGAGTTGGGCTCTATGTCATGACTTGGAGGCTCTTTGATATTTCCATCATGTTTTCAAGGATTCATTCATGGGTAAAATGTGTTAAGTAGGTCTTTGGAGCTGAGATTGGTCACTAGTACTTGTTACCTCAATAATGGTGTTCTTGTCAACATGTCTAACAAAGTATGTGTCATGTTCTTGTATGTCTTTGGTCTGTATCATGAGTTGAAAATGTAGTTTCATGTTCTCTTAGTGTCCTTAAAGGTGTTCTAAGGAGATAAAGTATTGATTGATTAGTTTTCTCTCAAAATTATATCCGAGATAGTGATATTGTCAATAGAGCTCTATTTTCAAAAAATATTGTGAAGTGTTAAAGGTATGAGAAGTATTTGTCCCTAATGAATTATTATTGAATAAGGAGTCTATTATGTGTGAATATTATATTTCAAGGTTTTGGTGCTATCTTGGAGGTGAGAAGAGAAAATTGTGTCTAAATTGCTATCTCACCGCCTATGACTGGGAGTGCATAGTCCAACAGAGCGGTAGAGAGGGAAACTCACTTTTGAAGGTCAAAATGAAGGAGTTAGAACATGAAATTTTGGGAAAATCATCTAGGTTCATGGGGATAAAGGAGGTATAATTTTGAAGCTCCAAGTATGCATAATGTTTCTATTATCCATGACAGCATAGGATATTTGTGCTTAATGCACATAGATGAGGGTTTGAATATCTATACCTTATTTCTTGGTTTCCTCAAGATTAGACATGGTATTCAAGATATTGAATAGTATAAGAAGAGATAAAATGATATATGATGTCCTCCTTATGTTTATGCATGGTTGAGTGTGAGGTTCAGTTGTGTTGCTCCATGGTTCATGCAAAATGGTTCCTTCTACTATATAGTGATGGCGGTGTTGATTTCTCGGGTATGGTTTATGTTGGTTCTCTATTTGTTGTGGTATTACTAGATCTATGATGATCTTGAATTGTCTCAATATTTTTATGATTTAACCTATCATTGTCACCAAGTTTATTTGATCTTAGAAGGGGCATCTTACCACTTCATGAAAAGTATGATCACCTACAAGTATAGGAGGTGGAGTTGCATGATTGCAGAGGTATGATTTGTTTCTTCAAAACCTAATATCATCATGAAATGGTATATTCATTCATCCTTCAGTGGTTTGCAATAAGATGGTGAAAGAAGAAAGGTCTAGGTGTTTGTCAAGTCTTGTAAACTGTGTTCTTGCCTCAAAATTGATACCTATAGGCCTATAGCCCATGTTTTTGCATAACATTAGTAGCATTGAAGTCTTAACATGGTTTCTCAGTTATTTGCATGGGATTTCTATGATGAATATATATGGAGTAGTTCATTCATGAGTAAATGGAGCTAGTTTGGGCCAACTAGATGATTCTTTTCCTCCTAATGAAGAAAGAGACAATGATATTGTACCCTGAGACAATGTTTTGAATGGTCCAGTGGTGTATTTTTTCTATCAAGGACAGGGGGAGTATGAGTTATCCCTCAATACAAGTGATTGTAGGTATTTAGGAGCCATAAGGCATGTTATTATCCTCAAAATGGAGTTGTGGTGTTAATATGATGATCTCAATCTTCTAACAGTCTTTGAAGATGTTGTTGTGGCAAGAAATTATGTTGATCAAGGTGTATGTTGGATCTTCAAGACAGGGGAGTACCTTGGTGTTTCTTCATAAGATTGCAATAGTGATCTCTAGACCATTCAAGGTGAGATAATGATGTTTGTTTCCTTATCCATGCTCATGATGATTTATATTGTCTTATATCACCAAATATGGCAATAAAATAATGGAAATGGTGTTTAGGACTCTATCAAAGTTACAAAGATAATTTATTGATATGTTAATAAGGTGAGTCTCAAAAATGAGTGCTTGGTAGGTTGATATAGTAGCCTTAAGCCTATGGGGAGTGCATTTTTCTTGAGTCAAAACTTTGTGGGCCTATTGCAGGATGTTGAAAATTATCATTTTTGAACTAAAAGGTATGTTATAAGCTCACAACATTTTCATTGGTATGAAGAGTATGCTTAAGCCTTGTTTTGCATACCTTTGGCCTATAAATAAAGGATATATGTCTAGAATGATGGTGTAATGTTGTATCATGATCTTTCGTAACATTGTTGGTATGGATCAGAGGTGGTATGGTATAGATATATCTTTACAAAGGTGCTCTTGAGAAGTTCAAAACAGAGTTGAAAATGTTGAAAATGGTGTTTAAGCCCCTAGTAAGGTGAGATTTTGATTTTTCATGGTGTATTAATGTTTCGCAGATGTTGGTAGTTCCTATTCCAAGGGGATCTTGTTGCTTGCATGCCTAAAATGAAGGAAAGAATCATATTTTGGGTAAAAATCAAGAAAATAGAGCTAATTGAGATATTTGGTTGATGTTTCTAACCAAAACAAGGAGGTATGAAGCTGAAGAATGTTAATAAGGTAAGCTACAGGTATGTATTTTTCATTAATGTAAAAATGGGGAGAAGTTCAAGGTGTTTTCCATCAATGAAAAAGGGGAGATTGTTGGCATGGTGTCCTAATAGGTGTTGTCATTGATGTAAAACCACATTAATGAAAAAGTGAGTATTGTATGATGATTTCATGATGTTTTTATGGTGTTAACATATTGGTATAGATGTATATCAGTTGCTACAATGAGATTCAGTGATGTGTGCTTTCTCTAGCAAGCCTATACAAGTGCCTAGGAGGTGTTGTTTAGCAGTATAAGCTTATTGGTTGCTTGGGAGTCATGTTGACATGATGTCCAACATGTTTTGAAGATGCTTGAGAACTCACAGTAGTGGTATAGTGTAGATACAGGTGGTTCATGATGTCACATGTGCTCATTGGGAGTAGGTATGTTTGGGTCATTAGTAGAGGTTACTTGATGAGTCATTGCATTATTTTAGTTGACTCTAGCTTCTACAGTGAGGATCTAGCATGTAAGCATAGGTAAGTCTTAGTGACTAGATATATTTGGATATGGTTTTATCATTATAATGATTGGATATGTTAGAGGGATGAGTGATGATGCTCTTAGAAAAATTTTAAGTTCCCGTGTTGTGTATTTTGTCGAGATAGGGTCAAAATCTAGTGCATTTCCAGTTCAAAGTGCAACTTCAGATGCTCGTTGTGAATAGTTTAATTTTCATGGTACCTTTTGGATTTTAGGTAATATTATATGGTTATTTTATAAGGTTTCACAATAATAATGAGGTCATTTGATTGTCGTGTTTTATGAACGAATGTTAAGAAGGTAAAGTGGTCTAAAACCCTAGCTAGGAGCAGTTTTTAGAAAGTGAAGTATACTAACCCATTTTTTATTTCTAGTGAAAAATTGATGATTGGATGTTGTATAGGACTCCTCAAGATTTCCATAAATTTATTGTTGAGGTCATGGTGATGAGTGGGCCACACCTTAAAATAGCAGTTTCTGGAGAACAAGGTTTTAGGACAATATGGTCCAAAGGAGTAGCATGAAAAATTGATTGTGCATGATGATTTTTAGGTTTTATTGATTTTGATGGATTTTTAAGACATTTTCATGCAGATTCATGGTGTTTTGAGGTCCAAATAGGTTGACTGGTCAAAGGGTGGTTTTGGGATCTCAAATAGCAGGGTCTAGTAAAATGAGCATAACTTGAGCTACATGTGGATTTTGAGATGATTCAAGTTGTTTTGGAAATTATATTCAGATAAATTCCATTTATAAATGTCTTGACTCATGATGAGGTAATTTTATAGGATTTCCAGGTCATTCTTTGAGAAATAATATTTTTAGTAGTTCAAGACAACATTTATTTTTATGTAATTTTGATGTTGTTTGAAGCATGAGATGGATTAGGTGATACTTCCTATCAGTTGAAAAGTAAATAAGAATTAATTTGGCATAAAATTAATTAATTTTTGGGTATTGAATATATGTATATATGAATTTATGAGCTAACCCTTGGAAACAACTATTTTGGCAAGTTGATATTGAGAAGGAAAATATTGTTGTGGTTTGAAGTGAAGGATGTTTCATGAATTATAAATTTCTTATAAGTATTATAAAGGTCCTGAAATTTATTTTGAGTGGTTACATTATAGGATTTGATCATGTTTAAGTTATTTGGTGATCAGATGAAGTTTCCAAGGTGTTGAAGGGTGAAGGAAACAACTGTTTTAAGATTTGTAAAAGGAATTGGGCCTAGTAAATTGAATAATTTGATTGGTTGATATTATTTGCAACCATGTATTAATGTTTTATGATATTTTATTCATATTTAAAGGTTTTTTTCATGATAAATTATACATTTAATGTAACACCAATTTTAAGATTGTGTAAGTGGGGTTTTGAGCCATTTTTGGCACTTGTAATGTGGGTTTTAGCTAGGATGACATAATTGGGTCACTTGTGACTATTGTATTTAAAATTTTAAATGTTTCCTTGATGTATGGGTTGAACCAAATGGAGGTAAAAGTTTGGGCCTAAGTTTTAAATGTGGAGAAGCATATAAAAGCATGTTTTTGGGTGCTTTTTGGAACTAGTTGTGTGTGTGTGAATGTGGAGAGACCTAGGTGAAGTGTGATTGCAAGTGTTTGAGAATGATTTGGATCTGAAACAAGTGTGATGAATTTTGATAAAAATTAGAGGACATAAGAGAAATATTTTAATTATTTTTAGAGGGTTGGAAGAGCTTGTTTCATGAAGTGTGATCACCTAGGGTTTGAATGAAGAAGTATGAGTTGAATAAGACATATCCATCTTGTGGCGAGAAAAAAAAAAGATATCTACACATCATAATGTAGTAGAGTTGGTTCTTGATATTCTTTGGGGGTTGTAGCATCCTTGTGGAGTTGGTGCTTCACAAAATTAGGGGTTGGTGCTCCTTGTAGGATTGGTGCTCTACTAAACTAGGGGTTGCTGATCATTTTAAGGTCGGTGCCTCACTAAATTCATAAAGATATCAATATAATATAGTTTTTCAGTCCTTTTTTTTCCTTTAGGGTTTCCCTCTTATATATTATGTTCTCATGGTGTTTCCTTCCTTTCATGGTTATATACTTTGATAATTATATATGGTGTTCACAATCTTAAAGTTGAATAAGTGGTTATTGTATTTGAATGCTTATGTTATTTTGAGTTTCAATTTGATGAGAAATTTTATTTACTATTTCAAATGCCTCATTTTTGTATTTTTTATCCATGTGTACCCCTGAACTTGTGTTTTCCATATATTGTTGAACATATATGTTGAATCTTGAACTTATGGCACTTATATTAATTAATATAATTACTACTAAGTTTACTTTATTTTGTGGATTATGGATGCATTTATTCTTTTAAATATAATGTGATGATTAAATATTTCTTTAAATAAATGTTATCCTTGATTTCCAAAGAGTTGTTATGTGTATCCACTAACATGTAGCTAAATAAAAAATTCACAAATATAAAGGGACTCATCTCACAAATGACATGACATGCAGCAACTAGGACTCATCATGAGAAAAGAACCTATAGTCAAGGGAGGTCACATGCATATACAAGATCATAATTCTAGAAGCTTGAACAATGTGGACACTTCACTTGAGTTTTTATGTGTTGTTAAAGGATCGCTTATGATAGCACGAAGAAGATTTAATGCCATCACCTGAATATGCTCTGCAACTATAACAGTAACTAGTTGATTTAATTTGATAACTGGTTGTTTGAATTGATCAATTTGTTAAGTTATACCATTATATGAGGAAACCTTTTAACAATTTGGTTGCATGCATGAGAATCTCTCGGATTACTTGGTCTTGATATTGTACTTAATCAAATTGTAATTTTTAGTAATGAGGCAGTCACTTCATGTCTCTTCTGAAGGGAAGAATATAAAAAATAATGCTAAGGCTATAGAAAAGGGATCAATCCATAGGTAGAGATTTTTTTGTATGTTCCACTTGTAATCTTCATGGTATTGAATTAAATCATAGTTCATTAAATTGTTGTAGACACAAACCTTCGGAGGGATTAACACCCAAGAAAGGGCCCACTTGTGGTCTACTAATCCTCTTTTTTTTTATAGTTTCTTACATGATTAAGATTAGATTTGTAACAGCTTATCCTTTATTTATGATCTATCTTTTACATGCTTTGATGATAACCATAGTATTCATTTCCAGTTATAAACTAGTTCAATTCCAGCATTGTATTTCCCAATTGTAGTGATAACAATTTTCCCTTATACCTCCCAACATCTGTAATTGTGCATACAACACTGACAATATTGAAATTTTACGTCCCTAGGTATGATAATTAAATGACTGTGGATTAATAAACAACATACTAATTTCTACGAGTTAATTTGCACCACCATTTTTGGCATTGTTGTCGGGATACTACCAAGTTATGAGTTTGTTGAAGAGGGTTTTTCATTTCTTAGAAGTAGTCTAGGTTTTAGGAATTCACCTCAAACTAAACCCCCTACTAATTACCATTGAATGAGTTGAGTAGTTGATGCATGCACCATCCAAGGGATGCCCATGGTATATTTTTACCTAATCCAAAAGTAACACGAGATAGCTTCATTCACCTCTAATATTCTCAAGATTCTCAAGAAGAAACCTTCATATTAGGTTTTCTTTTCAAAGACAATCCCCCAAGTGAAAATTTTGTAGTTTCTCCTAAGTAGATAGGGATGGTAGAAGAAGTAGACTACAATGATCAAAATGGGCAACCATCTTCGAGTTCTCCTTCAATAAGCAACAATGTAGCTTCTAGTATGAATAATATTTCTCCATCATCCTTACCAAATTTCCATAGAGCTATGTTAAAGGATTTAGACACCTTTCTCTTTGAGTTTTATGTTCTGTCAAGAGCCGTGATTATACTACTGATGTACATAAGTTGAAATTATTTCCTACAACACTCAAGGATGTAGCCTTGAGATGGTCCATGGGATTGGGAAGGAATTTTGTTACCACATTTGGACAAATAAAGGAGAAGTTCCTCAATAAATACCAATACTACTATAGACCAAGCAGCAGAGGGGGTGATGAAATCTACAGAATGGCACAAAAAGAGGATGAACCATTGGAAAACTATTTGGAAAATTTCATCTTCTTCTTTTAGAATTCAAAACATAACACTAAGATACCACCTAACTCCCTCAAATTACTCTTTTTGAAGGGAATCAATGAGGAGGACATGGATTCTTTATATATGATAGGAGCATGGGACATTTCAAAAGCTACTTTTGAACAAATCTGTGAGGCTTGTAAAAACTATTCAAGAGCTACTATGAAGAGGGTAAGGAATGTAAGATCAAGAGGTGGATTATCTACCAAAACAATGGGGGAAATATCCAAGTTAGAGATTGTTAGCATGTTCAAAAACATGAAGCAAGATATTTTCAATGATATGGCCAATCAACTAGATGCTCTACATGCCAAAAAAAAGAAATAAGATGTAGAAGCAATACTCACAGAGTATTTCCATGCATGCAAAAGAAAGAAATCATATTGTAGATGCAAATAATTGGCTATAATTACTCAAGAAAGGGAGGCTTCACATGATTTCAAGATGTTGGAGATAGAGGATGGGAAAGTTTTCTATGTTGCTCAAAGAAAACCATGGCCACCGAGGTAAGGAGGTATGACATAAGACCATATACATTCATTTTAAAATTGGTCTAATAATTCATATATGCAACCCCCACCTTGGGCTAACCCTCAAGGATGGGCCCCATATCCTAACCAATATCAACAATAGTGGAAACCTCAATTCCAAGGCCAACCACAACAATAATGGCAATAACCTCCTCAATCATGGAAATAGCCTTGGAGAGGAGTGCAACAGTGGAACAACCCACATCCTAATTACCAACAAGCTTATCCATAGCCTCCTTATCAGCAATAAGCAAGCTCTAATTTCAAGTTGTTATCCAAAATTCACCCCGTGGTAATTTTGATAACATGCATCGATTATTCAGTCCCGAGCAAGTAGATTGATTCAAGGCCCAAAAATCATGTTTCTGGGGTCCCCTCAGTTTCTTTCTAACTCCCCTATCCAAGAAGAAAACCCAGAAGTTTTAAAAATGTGAAAACCAAGCTTGGGGCGAAATACAGAGAAAATTGGCTAAGTCCTAGCCTAGGCGAAGACTTGGGGAGTTGGGACGTTGGGCGCGAATCACCGAAAGGCCGCAGGGCGGTCTGCGCACAGATCCCAGAGATAGTTGGGACAAAAAGACATGGATCGGCTAGTTTGGTGCAAGTAAGTCCATTTTGGGCGGTTCAGAAAGATTTTTCCCAGGCAGTTTGGGACATCCGGGCCGAAAGTACGCGGAGGACGCGAAAAGCCGGGAGGCCCGCGGATGAATCAAACAGGACACATGTCCTAAGGGGAAGGTGAGTTCAGAGCTCGGGGAGAACTTTGAAAACTTACAAAGTTTTGGCCCAAAACTAAAAGGTAAAGGTTTTCCCCGTGCCCCTGTCCTCCAACTAGATCACGCCACGTGTCCCAAGTGGCGGGGGCACGGGGAAAAAATGGAAAATTTTCCAAAGTTATAAAAAGTCAAAATTTTCAAAGGAAAACCCACAGAAAGGGAAGGAGAGAGAATTGTGTGGCCAATCAGCGCCTAACACGTGTCATCCAAGTGGCAGAGCGCGGGAAAAAATTCAAAATCCGTTTTGGCCTGTTTTTGTGCCCTAAATCTTCAGATCGCCATAACTTTCGATCCAGAGCTCGATTTTCATGTTCTTTATATCAATGGAAAGCTAGTGAAATTCTCTACATGATTTTGGGGTCAATATTGAATTTTGGTTCAGTTTGGAGAGAGAAAATCAAGAAACATCTTTGGCGCATGGTAATGGCCAGAACCGACGTTTCAACAACCATTTTAATGCACATGGGTCGCATTCTTCTTCAACATGGCCAGAAATGACGTTTCAACAACTAGTTTTAATGCACATGGGTCGCATTCTTCTTCAGCATGGCCAGAAGTGATGTTTCAACCACCAATTTTAATGAAGAATGTGTTTTGGTCAATGGTTGGACTGCTTGCACGTTTTCCTGTGTTTCTCTCTCCTGGGCTCGACCCATGCATTGTATAAAGCCAGATTTGGCTCATTATTAAAGTGGTTCATCTTTTCAGCTCTGCCCTCCCTTCTTTTCTTCTCCAGGGTTGAAAATGGAGTTCAAACCTCCTCCCTTGCTCTGTAATGGCATTTTTTTCCTTTTACCATTAAAATGATGTTCTGTGTAAACTTCTGAAGCAAAAAAACGTGTTTTGTGATGCATCTGTCCATCCTTGCTCATTTTTCACTTGTTTTCTTCTTGCCTCTCTTCATTGCAGGTATTTGTGCATGTTTGAATGTTCATTGCAGGTTTGGAGCTGTGTTCATGGAGTTTTGGGACATTTTCTGTGTGAAATCTATCCTTGGGCTTGTGATGCATCTGTCCATCCTTCCCATCGCTCACCTCTCTTTGTTCCATGGCAGTTTTGATAGATGTTCAACATTTTCCTTCTCTGGTGTATCACCATTTTAGTGTAGGCTTTGTTTTCCCTTTTCTCTCTCTCTCTGTCTCCTTGGCATGGTTAGATTAGGATTAGATTAGCTTGCATGCACTGGAATAGCTTGTGGCAGGTAGTTTAGGAAGAGGAACCAGCCTTCTCTGGAGATTCCTTTCTCATTTTGCAAGTCCCACACTTGGAGAAAGGATTCAATGTTGTGTAATCACACTGATGCTAGAGTGATCAACCTAGAAATCTGATCAACATCCAAGGGTGCTGTGATTTTGCACTAACACAAGCCCCAAGTAGGCTCCCAACCAAAATCTACACAACTACCTACTCAATCAATTCCTAATCCTAACAATAAATCTACTAACCAACCTATTCCACTGAACCAACTCAATACCCTACCTATTCTATTGATATCAACAATATACATCTTCGCTCAGAAGAGCACTTCCTTCACCAACTAGACCTACCATTACTAAAATTGAAGAGGAGCCATAGTTCTTACATGATGACCAAGAATAAAATCCGAGAAGACATTGCGGTTGATCCACACTAACCTACACAAAATTCCAGCAAGGGTAAAACATAGGGTAATGAGCCACCATTTCCTAAAGATTACAAGAAAATAAGATTGACCTCAAATCAGAATCATATTCTAATTTTGTCAACTAGTTAAAATATATCTGTGTCAAAATTCCATTGATTCAAGATATCAAGGATGTTCCCATCTATAACAAATTGGTTAAATATCTATGCATAAAGAAACTAGGTAGAAAAAGGAAATATCCATCTACTATGTAGGTCATTGGACAATTAGCTGATATTATGCTTGGAAACTCAATTCTACCCAAATACATAGATCCAGAAAGCCCTTTAGTAAATGTTACAATCAATGGCACAATAATCAAAAACACTCTAATTGACTTAGGGGCAGAAATAAATGTAATGACAAAACAAATCATGGATGATTTGAAATTAGAGGGGCTAAGACCAACACCACATTTTTTCATCTTGTAGACAGATCAATAGTTAAGCCTAAAGGAGTCTTGGAGGATATAGTAGTAGTGATAGACTCTTGGGAATACCCTACTGATTTTATTGTTCTTTAGCAAAAGAAAGCTTGGGAGGATATCCTATCATCCTAGGAAGACCATGGTTAGAAATTTTTGATGTATTCATAGGATACAAATCTGGTAATATGATCATCTCTAATTGAAATGTTACTAAAAATCTTATGCTTTACCCCTTTACACAACCATTCAATGAAGAAGACCAAACCATTTGGGTAGAAGAACCGAATAAGATCAAGCTCGGCCAAGACTCATGATGTTGGATAAGTTGTGCATAATTGAGGGACAAGAAGAGGACGTTGTTCTTTCTAACATCCCATAGAATAATTATGGTAAGAATCAAGAAAAATATGTCAAATTATAATGCATAAGTTTTCCCGATAATCAAATCTTACCATAGTAGAGTACTATGAATATTACAGTAAGAACTACATCCTACACCATCTTCTTCCTCTTGATTATATATTGAATTTTGTAAGTAGTTTCATATGCTCCATGACTAATATTTCTAAATAAGTGGAAACTTCACCAGGAAAATCCACTTAATGTGAAAAATGTTGAGCATACGAAGAGAAGCAGTAGTTTCTCTTCTTAAAAATCATAAGACAAAATTTGCATGGGACTATGGAGACATGCGTGGAATCCATCGTAAACTTTTTACTTATAAGATATATATCAAAGATAGGTACAAGCCAATAATACAACCACAAAGAAGAATGAACCTAGTAGTGAGGGATATAGTGAAAGAAGAATTAAAGAAATTATTAGATGTTGGATTAATACATCCAGTTTCATACTGATCGATGGGTGTCACCCTTTTCATTATACCTAAAATTAATGTCAAATGCAGGATTTGTGTTGACTATAGAGAGCTGAATGCAGCAACAAATAAGGATCATTTTCTACTTCCTTTCATTTATCAGGTGCTCAACACTCTTGCTAGAAAGAAATATTTTTCTTTTCTGGATGGCTATAGTGGCTACAACCAAATTCAAATTACACCATAGGATCAAGACAAGACCACATTCACATGCCCATGGGAATATTTACATACTTTGTTCTTCCCTTTGGTTTGTGCAATGCACCTACCACATTTCAAAGAATAGTTCTTAGCATCTTTGCATATCTAGCCAATGACTTTGCATAGAGGTATATATGGATGATTTTACAGTCCATGATATTACTTTTTATGAAGCAATGAATAACCTAGACAAATTTCTCAAGAGATGGAAGGAGCATAACCTATCCTTAAGAAACAAAAAATGCTACATGATGATGTCTAAAGGAATAGTGTTGGGACACTATCTATCATCTACTAGAATTCAGGTAGATCCATCAAAAATATATGTGATTATAAATCTTCCAACACCTAAAAATCAAAAAGATGTGAGGAGCTTCTTAGGTCATGTTGGGTATTACCGAAGATTCATTCAAGATTTTAGTAGAATTGCAACACCATTGTTTGTCTTATTGGGAAAATATGTTGCCTTTGTGTGGACTAAGAAATGTGAAGCTACATTCTAGACCTTGAAATAAATGTTAACTTTTGCACCTATGTTAAGAGGACCAGATTGGATTTTTCCATTTCACATACACACTGATGCCTCAAACCACGCCATTGGAGTTATTCTAGGACAAAAGGATGGGATTCTTAATTATGCAATCTATTATGTCAGTAAGAACCTACAACATGTTGAGCTCAACTATATAGTCACAAGAAATATTTTTGGCGATTGTATATTCCATTAATAATTTTAGACACTACATCACAGAATATCCATTATTTATCCACACTGACCATGCTACCATTAAATATCTAATCAACAAACTAGTTGTAAGCAACAGAATAATTAGATGGTTATTTCTCCTACAAGAGTTTGATGTTACCATTATGGATAAGCCTGGTAAAGATAATGTTGTTGTTGAATTTCTCTCAAGAATGGAGAATAATATTGAAGATCAAGTAGTTGATGACTCTTTCCCAAATGAACACTTGTTTTCCATTTCCACTAAAACACCCTAGTATACTGATATAGCTAATTATTTGGTCTCAGGTAAGACACCTCCACACTATCTATACTCTGAAAAGAAAAATATTATTGAGAAAAGTGAAAAAAATCTTGGATGTCTAGTTTCTTATCCCACACATGGTAGAATAATGTTTTGAGGAGATGCATAGATTATTAGGAAATATATGATGTCCTCAAAGCCTGCAATAGTGAACCATGTGAAGAACATTTTTCTACAAAAAGAATAGCACAAAAAGTGTTGACAACACAATATTACTGGCCTAAACTATATAAGGATGCCACATTGCATGCCAAAAGGTGTGACAAATGCCAAAGAATACGTAGGCCTACCAAGAATGATGAGATGCCATTGTAGCCTCAACTAGTATTGTATCCATTTGACAAATGGGGATTGGACTTCATTAGCCCAATATATCTAAAATATCAATAGAAGGAGTACATTTTTGTGTGAAAATATTATCTCACTAAATGGACAGAAGTGAAAGCATTACGAAATCAAAAGATTGAGAAATTTTCTAAATTCTTATATGAACACATCTTCACAAGATATGGTGTGCCAAGAGAAATTATTACAGATCAAGTTACACACTTCACTACTAAATTCATCTTTGATTTAGCTAAGGAATATGAAATCAGGCACAGGAAATCTACACCTTATCACCCCCAATCCAATGGCCAATTTGAGGTAACAAAAAGGGAAATAGAAGCCATATTGACCAAAACCATTTCACTCCATAAAAATGGACTGGTCAGAAAGACTCCCAAAATTAGTTTGGGCATTTAATACAACTTGGATGATAACAATAGGCTTTACACCATTTGAGCTTCTATACGGTAAGACTATTATTCTCCCTATTTAATTTGAGCATAAGACACTAAGGACTACACTTGAATTAGGCATATATTTTTCTAAATCTTAGAGACAAAGGATTATCCAACTCAATGAGTTGGATGAAATGAGGAGGAAATTTTTTTCATAATACAAAGGTGGTACAAAAGAAAAGGATCAAATGGCATGACAAGTTCATCAAAACAAGACAATTTCAAGAAGGAGATTGGGCTCTCTTATTTGATTCCAAGTACAACGACCATGTGGGAAAACTCATAACAAGGTGGTTGGTGAATAGGAATAGATTGAAGTTGTAAAAAAATCCATTTAATGGAAATACTTTCATGCAACAATTCAGAGGAAGTCAAAATAGGATGGAGATGAGAACATCATAGACAAGATCAAAAGTTGAACCTGTTGGTTCATCTTCTGAAATTTTTGAGGAATGAGATGATCAGTGGCCTTGGTATATTCAGCTTACTAGATACTCCAAGGAAGAATAAAATTGGTGTGATCAGCCTTCTTGGTGATCATCACCACTCAACTAACATGTTTTTTTATAATTTCTATTTTGCAGGTTTTGGTGTATCTGTTCCAAGGAGTGCATAATCTCTGACAGAAGGAGATGATGCAAAGACTAAAATTTCCACTTGCAACAAAGATGTAACAAAGCTCTATTTTTATCTCTTGTTGGAAAAAGTGTGATTACATGAAGAAATAAGGATCCAATTAAACTTGCAACACTTATGAAGAAGATTGGCACAAGAAATATTTAGTCTTCCCTCTCCATGAATCGATTAATTCTACTAAGGGACCTCTAACATTCACTTACAACACTATATAATTTCTTGCGATAATGTAACATCTCAACTTGTAATATCATGATGACTCTACATGTAGCCGAAGGTGTGAATTCCAATAAGGCACATGTCACAATCATCAAATGTATTTCTTGAGATAAGTGCACTTGATCCACTTTATTAGAGTAGCAATAGAATAATTTTAATTAATTAATATTTGTTCCATGTCCTCAATAAATTTATTTTCCATAATTTTACACCACCTTCCATAAATGTGAGTTGTCTCCCACGTCACCCCACTTTATCACCTCACACAGGTGCATCCTTCAAATCCAATTATTACATGCCCTTTCAAGCCTCATGTAAGTCGGCTACAAAATTCAAAAACACCAAGTACTAAGATATTTGCACTCATTATAATTTTTGCAAAATCAATTCAAACTGTAAAAACTTCTTGCCTCTTAGATCTAAAATAAATTGCATAATTCAAAAATAGTGGAAAATTAATTAGGAACGAGCCTACAGATAATTCATAGTTCCATAATCAACCGCAGATTCTACAAAAGATCTCCACGACGGTGGTTTAATGGAGTATATCAAAAAATTTCAAGGATTTAACGAGCTAATGGTAACAAAGTTTTCCACCACCTTCAAGGATGGAAAGGCCATGGTGAAGGGTTTGATATTCAAGGTAGATGACGGAATTTTGGATAAAGTAACTGGACTCCGAATGGAAGGAGAGTTGTATCCTACTAAGGAAAATCTAGAAGAAGCTTGCACAAAATTTGGAGACCCATATGAAAACTTCATCAGTGACATACAAGGTACCTTACACACTTCTTTAAAATCCTTTTGGGCTGATTTTGCAAACTATGTTATAAATTACTTCACCTGTGAGGGTAGGTACTCATGGTTAAACACTGTGCATTTTAAATTTCTCAATCATTTGAAAAATGGAAAACATGTCAATGTACCTAACTTCCTACATGAAATCCTAAATAAAATGAGTAATGAATCTCAAAGGGGTAGGTATACATTGTCTCACCATTTTCTTTTCACCTTATTTTTGAAACATGTATTAGTGATGGAACATCCTACAGTAAACTAGGGAGAGTTTTCTAGAAAAACATATTAATGATTTGTTACAGAAGGGGAAGAAAAAGAGGAGAAGCTTAGTTGGTTCTTCCACACCTCCTCCACCTAAAACCATAGTTACTACATCTATTCACACAAAAACCTTTGTTCCCTCAAAACCCCTACTCCTACACAAACTTCCATACCTATAGGAACACATGTCCATGAAAAACTCCATCTCCTGAGAAGAAATCTAGGCCAATCTCCCCTGATAGGATCTTTATTGCTGAAACTTTGTTAAATATATCCACACTTGAGTCCTCTTCCTCCAAAGGAAAGTGGAATTATTCAATCAAAACCTCTCAACCACCAAGGAGATCCCATATACTCCATACTAAAAGACCAAAACTTCAAAGCCTATGAGAAACATTCAAATATTCTTGGATAGTGATGAAGAGGAACTAGAAAATACTAAGGAACCTATTCTAATGGATGTTGAGTAGGAAGTTCATGTAGACACATATGCAAACATAGGCATGGAGGATACAACTAAGGAGGTGGAAGAGAAAAAAGAGGATGAGTTAGGTGAGAAACCTACTCATGAGTGCCCTAATGAACCAATTAGAGTTCAAATAGAGGTCGTTCATGCTGGGGAAACCCACATACAACATGAAGGATGTAGTTATTATTTTACCCTTAATACTTATTTCTAACCTCAAGCACGTCATCCTATCACCTATTGGGCACTTTGGGTGCTCACCCGAGGCACGCGTAGCACTAAGCCCCTCTTTTATGTGATATTTTTTAGAATATTCCGTCATTAATGGTGGGTTTATTTACGAGAGATAGAAATACATGCATCTTAAAAGAAGAACATAAAACTAGCAGATCCACACACACACACCCATGCATCAGAGAAGGTATATAAACACTAAATAAACCATAGGAAAACAGATCGAGCTATAACATGTTAAATATCAGAAGGGTTTACACCCATAAACAAAATATACAAAATAAACCCATAGATATATTAATTTAAAGGAGTTCTAGTAGCCACATTACAATCAAAAGGGTCATCTCATATCATATATATTAAATGAAATAGGCTTATCTCCTATAAACCTCTCTGATATGAGATCCTAACTATACTTTTTTCCATTTTATCCCTTGTTACAAATCCCAGTACCCATACATATGCTTATGGTATCCCTTACAACCCTCTAGCACTAAATACTCTAAACCCTAACATTACTGTAGCACTTTTTTATTCTATGTATTTATGTCTCTATTTATCTATGTATTTGTTCCTTTTTATATGTTTCTAGCCTAAGAATTCCTTTTATATAAGATCATTGACCACCACCATACCTTCTCCAAGCACATATCGCATGTCAAGTGTCGATTAGGTCCTTCATAGGTGAGTGCTTATCCCTTTGCAAACCTTCCACTCTCTATAATGATGTCTCTAGGAATATTCCCTACATGGAATATCCTTTTCTTGACTCTAAGGCTCTAGGCTAGCACCTTATCCACTTATCACACCTAGTCAGGTCCTCATGATTTTCCTCAAGTGCCTCCATAATGCCAAATTTGGCTAATTCCTTTAAACCCTTGTTCTTCCTCCCGTGCGAGCCTTGGTTTCACTAAAACCCTTTTTAAACCCCTTTATCATGTGCACTTTTCCCTTAGCACCCTTCTTCTCATTGGTCCTACGTGCTCTCCTCTCATTACTTAGCCAATATTTTAAGATCCAACAAAGGAGAAGTATCTACGAAGAAGTTGAAAATAAAGCCAATGTGACCACGAGATAATAAAGAACAAACCGAGAAATCACTAGAACACTAAATACATGAACCACGAGATGGATGTAATGGACACTCTGTATGAATTGCCAAAATATATTGAGGATATAATCTAGAATATTTTCCAAGACCTTAAGCGAGCACTGTTCATAAACCTATCGGGATAATGTAAGTGGATAATCCTACAATTTCCCAAGGATAAGTTCATGAAGTCTTAGAGCCTATGTATCCACCATTGTCACCACTCAACCTGCAACCACAAGTTGTGATTAAGGAAATTTTTAGAGAACCTCCCAAACCATCTTTTAGGGATATGGAAACTCAAACCACCTTGTTGGATTATTGGGTAACACAATTTGAGAATTATTTTAACAATCTACAGAGAAAGTGATACAAAGAGAGGAAAGAATTGCTCGTCCAACATCAGCTAGATATTGAAGAAAAGAATAGGTAGCTCAGGGCTAAGGATAATTATATTTCTATACTTAAGAAGAAGCAAGAAGATGTTGTTAAGGTAACCAATGAAATACTCTTATGCAGACCACCTTTAAATGTATATGATGTCTTCTTAAAGGTACAAATGATGCAACTAAAATATAATTACATCAACTCATATTTTTAGTTGGGCATTAGTGCATCTCACAGCTTCTTCATATTGTATTTGAAAATTCCACATGAAATTCAATTATTGTTATGTGAATTATATATGTATAACTATGATTTATAATATGACATAGATTAGATACCTACACTCTACATTGGGGATGTAAAATTTAGGCACTTTGTGTTCCTACTTTAACAATGAACTATATAGGGAGAAGTAGATGGTGGATTATAGACACTTGTGCAAGGTACAACCTTTGATGATAAGAGCAGAGGTAGGAAATACTAAAGCCATGATTGATGAATATAAAAAATTTATGTAAATTCAAAAAATAAAATAGAGGGGTTACATGATGAGACAAGAATCCCATGATGAAGCAAGAGACTACATTAATTTTAATGGTGCGAAAATAGTACAGGCCTGCAGGACAAGATGGGAAGAAATGTCACGGGAAATGGGGAGAAAAGAAATGCATTCTTATCCTAACATTATCCCAAATTTTAGAAGGATAAATGCATCTATAGAAGTCTCTAAGGGATGTGGAAAATATTTGTTTCCTATTGGTTACTATCCACCAATTTTCCACTCTCTTATCCCCCACTTCCGGAAAAGCAAAACTGAATAAGGACTTGCAGGACAAAATAATGGAAAAGTACAAAAGGAATACATGTTATTAATTCACAGAACTAGAAGGTATCTTGGCACCAATGGACTTCAAGAGATTGTGTAGCATTATACAAGTTGACCCCAAGAAAGAAGAGGAAAAATGCAAGAATTCTTGAATGAGGACATTCAAGAAGCTCAGTCTAGAGGTGTGATGAGCCCTTTTTATTTCTGTTTCAAATGGTTCATCTATTGTATTTTTTAAATCCATGTCTACCACCTAAACTTGTGTTTTCCATATATTGTTGAACATATCTACTAAATCTTGAACTTATGACACTTATATTAATTAATATAATTACTACTAAGTTTACTTTATTTTATGGATTATGGATGCATTTATTCTTCTGAATACAATGTGATGATTAAATAGTGCTTTGAATAAATGTTAGCCTTGATTTCTAAAGAGTTTTTATGTGTATCCACTAACATACAACCAAATAAACTCATTCACGAATCGTCCGCAACAACTAACATACAACAACTGGGCATCATCCTCGATAAAGAACTTTTAGCCAAGAGAGGTCACACGCATATACAAGACCATAATTCTAGAAGCTTGAGCAACATGGAAACTTCACATGAGTTTTCACGTGTTAATAAAGTATCAATTATGAAAACACAAAGAAGATTCAACACCAACAGGTAACTAGTTGATTTAATTTGATGATTGGTTATTTGAATTAATCAGTTTGTTAAGTTATGCCATTATATGAGGACACATTTTAATTATTTTATTTCATGCATGAGAATCTATGGATTTCTCGATCATGATCTTGTATGTTAATCAAATTATAGTTGTTAGTAATGAGGTAGTCTCTTCACATCTCTTTTGAAGGGAAGAATATAAAAAGAATGCTAAGGCTATAGAAAAGGGATCGATCCATAGGTAGAGATTTTGTTGTATGTTCCATTTGTAATCTTCATGCTATTGAATAAAATCTGATTTCTGCTAAATTGTTTTAGACACAGGCCTTAGGAGGGATTAACACCCAAGGCAGGGCCCACTTGTGGTCTGTTAACCCTCTCCTTTTGTTTGTTGTTATAGTTTCTTACATGATTAAGATTAGATTTGTAGCAGCTTATCCTTTATTTATGATTTGTCTTTTACATGCTTTGATGATAACTATAGTATTCATTTCCAGTTATAAACTAGTTCAATTCTAGCATTGTATTTCCTAATTATAGTGACAACAATTTTCCCTTATACCTCCCAACATCTGTAACTGTGCATACAACACTAGAAATATTGAAATTTTACGTCCCTAGGTCTGATAATTAAATGATTGTGGATTAATAAACAACATACTAATTATTATGAGTTAATTTTCACCACCACAGATCTAAAGTTTAATTTAAAATTTTATAAGGACTGATTCACTCCCCCTCTCTGTCTATTGTTCTTCTAACACACACAAGAGTGGAAGAACATGAAATAAATGCTAATGGGAATGCAAAAAAGAACCAAACAATTCAAATTTGAAGAGATTTTTCCTTATCCATTTGATAAATACATGTTGTGCATACCATTTCCTCCATCATTTGAAACTCCTAAGTTTGAAAATATAAAGGAAATAATGACCCAAGAGAACACGTGAAATATTTCTTCATGGCATGCCAAGAAGTAGCTTACAATGATATATACCTCTTGCATTTGTTCCCTAAAAGTTTAGGAGGACAATCCTTAGATTGGTTTTTACATCTTCCCAAAGGCTCTATTACTACTTTCACTAACTTATCGGAGAAATTTTTCAAACATTTCTCCTTTAACTTATATTCTAAAGTCACTATGATGGACCTTTACAACACAAAGTAAATAAATAATGAAACATTTGCATCCTTCCTTCAAATATGGAAAGGGATCGCAATTTGATTCCCTTATTCAATACCCAAGAAATAATTGGTCAGATTTTCATACCAAATCTCAATTTGGAATTATCATTCCAAATTATTAACCAAAATTGAGTAAGTAATTAAGATAGGAATAGAAATTGAGAGAGCCCTCATTGCTAAAGGCCTTATCAAAACTCCTTCTAGGGATCAACCTAATAAGGATACTTATCAAAATCAAGACAAATCAAAATTCATCAATTGAAATCACAATGTTGTGAATGACGAGGATCATTGATTCTTGTAATGTTCAAAATGTTCAAACACCTCAATCAAAACCAATCAAATCCACTAATCAACCAATTATCATTCCTAGTAAAGAAAACATTCCTCATGAATTCAAATGATGACAATTCACACCACTTGGAGAAAGTCTTTCTAGTGTATTTCATCACTTAGAAAGTGTGGATATGATCATTTACCCAATATCAAGACCCTTCAAAGAAGGGAAACCAAAACTAACATGGTACAAAGAAAATTAATATTGTGAGTACCATCATATAAATGGGCATCACTCGTCTCTCGTTGCATGAAACTTTGTCATTTCATTCAAGATTTAATTGATTGTGGTGATATTGAGATTGAAAAGCCATCTAACAAAAAAATGATAAATGATAAACTAAAGGTGTTCCAAAACCCCTTTCTAAAACATGGTACAAATGATAAAGCTAAAGAAAAGGGTCAATCCTCAAACAATGTTGAATTTGATTCTATCATTTCATTTATAGAACATACACCTAACTTTGTGGCCACCGTCAAAATCCATGCTCCTAATTACAAACTTAAATGTGATAGAAAAAGGTTTGGGTACCTGTTGTAAAACAACTATCCACATCCACAATACATCAAACATCCACTCTAAAATATACTCCTAATTCAAAACAAGCATCCAATACTAAATATTCCTTTGATTCCTATGATATTATCAAACAATTAGAGAATACATCTACACAAATCTTCCTCATGGATTTACTTAAGTCATCACCTATACTTCAAGAGATCCTTACTCATGCACTTCACGATGCACATGTTCCTAAGGATATCAACACTCAACAATTCCAAGCTTTGATTACAAATCTTTCACCCAAAAGTTCAATCCTATCATTTTGTCCTCATGACATTTTGAATCCAAATATCAAAAATAATAATTCCTTGTATATTGAAGCATTCATCACTCATCATAAAATTAAAAGAGTGCTTATAGAAAATGGAGCAGTGTTGAATATTTTATCCATGAAACTATTAAGATGCCTTGGTTATACTTGAGGAAAGTCTAAGAACTAATGTCATCACTATTTGTGGTTATGATAACAGTGAAAGACAATCCTCGAGAACAATCACATTATCCCTAAAGGTTTGACCACAAACATTGGAAACCTTTTTCATGTTGTGGACATGAAACCTCTTATAATATTCTCCTTGGTTTCCCATGGATCTATGCCATGCAAGTTATTCCTTCCACTTTCCACCAATGTATTAAATTCCCTTACGAAGGAAAATAATTTACCTTACTTGTTGATGTCAAACCCTTTGAATATTGTAAACTTCTAGAGGGTAGATATAAACACAAAAATCATTTCCCTTACGAAGATAAATCCTCAGCTCCCCACATCATTCCCTTCACTGATGTAAACCACATTGATCCTGATATCCTTATGAACTCTAACCTTCTACATCTTCCACTCCACTTGCACTCAAGATCCTTGGTAAAGGTATTGGAGAATATGAATTCCAAAATGCTTTTCACATTGGAAAATTAAATTTATCTCCACACGAGTTATGGAAAACCTAATGCTTCCCACCTCAAATTAGATCCCATTTAAAACCTTAGTAATTCCCTTTGGAAGAGATTCAGATATCTAGAAGATGAAAACATTCAGGGTTATAAGAGCTCTTGGTTGTATGATGATTAGTTGGCCACATGTTATGAATCTCCTAAATATATTAAAGCTAATAAAATGATGAATAATATGCAATGTAAAGGTAAGGGACTCAAAAAAATGAAAAAATCACCTTGATCCTATCATGTATATAGAAAACCTCTATCGTTATGGTCTAGGTTTCAACTCATTTGAAACCATGTCGGTATTGATTGATGTCTTGACTAGTGATGAGGATACTTGACTTGGACATTGAGACAAGTTCCACACATATCCTCTTTGATGACCTTGCCAACACAAATCTACTCACCTCAAAAAATTCCATCTATACCATTTAATTTGACCTCATACATCCTATTCTAATAAATTGTGATCAATCAAATCACATATACATGGATCTCTTCCAAAATGATGAGGCCATTGAAGAGTTTCTCAAGACTCGAAACCCTAAACCCCTTTCTGATAATAAGAATGGATTCAATATCAACCTAGATGAAACATCCTATTTTGTAGAATAACTTGAGTAACCCAGACTATAAAAACAAGAAAACCAAAATTAAAAAATTAAAAAGAATATCTCCCATAGTGAAAACCTCACTGCGGTGTTATTCGATAAGAAAAAAATGCAAAAAAATGAAAATTAATGAAAAGAAAAAGGATGCATCTCCAAGTGAAAACCTTCATGAGGTGATAGAGAGAGGGAATCTCCTTCACATCAAAAAAAGTATCTACATCATCCTACGACATCTTTTCCAAAAATACACATCAAAATACAAGTATAAGATACCATTGACATAAATATTGGCATAAATGAGCACCCTAAACTCTTACAACTTGGTGCTAGTCTAACATAAGAAAAAGTAGAATTATTTACAATGCTTCTTGTTGAGTTAAAAGATATATTTTCATGGACATACAAGGATATGTTAGGGTTGGATCCCTCCCTTGTGGTACACCACCTTGTGGTTCATCTAGATGTAAAAATAGTAAAAAAACTAAGAAAAATGCACCCCAAAGTTGCATTACTAGTCAAAGCTAAACTTCAAAAAAAAGAAAGTAGATTTTATCAAACCAATTGATTATTCGAATGGATATCAAAATTTTACCAATTTCTTAAAAACCCTTGAGAATCAAAATCATACAAAGTTCCATGATATAAACAAGGCATGTCTGAAAGATGACTTTCCATTATCAAATATTGATATGATTGTTGACTCTATGGTGGGCCATGAAATGATCTCCCTAATAGATGTATTTTCTAGCTATAATCAAATACAAATTACCAAATAAGATCAACAAAAAACATTTACCACACCATGTGGCACGTTTTGTTATAATTTCATTCCTTTTGGACTTTAAAACGCAAGTGTCGCCTATTAGAGAGAAATGAAAGTTATTTTTCATGACATTATGGAAGATTATGTAGATGATATCCTTGAAAAATCACAAACAAGAGTTGATCATCTAGAATTTTTAAGGCACGTCTTTGAAAGGTTGTATGAATACAAGGTCAAACTCAATCCAAAGAAATGTGTGTTTGGTGTAACTTGGGAAAACTCTTGGGGTTCATTGTCTCATGGAGAGGTATCAAAGTTGACCCCACAAAGGTCAAAGATATCATGGAAATTCCTCCTCCACACAATCTTAGATAGTTAAGAGGTCTTCAAGGAAAAATCCAATCCATCATACATTTCATCTCACAATTGGCAAACAAGTGCCACCACTTCAATCAGTTGCTAAAAAGGATGTACAATTTAAATGGAATCAAGAATTTCAAGACTCTTTCTCCAAATTGAAATAATATCTATCAAGTCCTCTAGTACTCATGATGCTTATTTCAAAAAAACCAATGCTTATTTATACATATGTCATATAATATGTAATAGAAGCATTACTAGACAACATAATGATCATTGACAAGAATAGGCTATCTATTATCTCAATAGGACCACTGATTATCACGAAGTCAAATACTCCCAAGTTGAGAAGGTATGATTAATATTGGCTTTCACATTTGACAAGCTACATCATTATTTACTCAATGATATAAGAAACCACATCACAAAAGTATATCCACTCAATTATCTATTATCCATACATGTCCTAACAGGGATGAATGTCTAACGGGGTTGTTTTACTCATTGAGTTTGATATAGAGTTCATCAATCAAAAATATAACAAGGTACAAGTCCTTGCAGATCAAATTTCTATAGCACCTCTACCAGATCAAACCTCTTCAATTTTAATTTACTGAGATGAGGAACTCTTGTATATTGATGTAATTCCCTCTTGAAATCTATTTTTATGGCTATATTAATATTCACATGTCAAAAATTGGTATTCTACTACTCACTTTAGATGATGATGTCATTCAAAATATTTCCACTTAGGATTCCCCTACACCAACAATATTTCTGAGTATGAATCCCTCATAGTTGGGTTGAAATTCGTTATTTCATGGCATCTCAAGGAGTTGACAGTTTATGGTGATTCCCTATTGATCATCAAACAAGTCATCAAGAATATCAAGTCAAAGATGACAAGTTAGTCCCCTATAAGCTCATGGTTGATATTCTTAAATGTTATTTTCATCTTATCACTCTTGAACAAGTTCCTCGCACACAAAAACAAGTAAAAAAATTGAATGGTGACTATCGGATCCTTTCTTGAGTTCGACCCAAATCAAATGCACAAGTTTCTCATAGAACACCTTTTGGCTCCAAACTGTGATTTTCTTGAGTCAACCATGACATGTGAAATATTTGGTCTGAAAACCTTTAGTATCATGATATCTACACCTTCATCCACAATCACGCTTCCTAAAACTATGAATTCCCAACTCAAACAAGCCATAGTATAATGTGCTTTAGGCTATACCATTATTTCTAACACCTTATATTGAAGATATTATTATGGTACTCACCTCGGATGTTTCAAAAATATTAATCACACACCAACTCTATTTGAGGAACATATTGGTAGTTCTGATGCACACACAAGTGGCATGGTTTTAGCAAAAAATATTTTAGACGTATGTTATTACTGGCCCACTATGGAGTCTGATGCATGTAATTTTTTAGAGAAGTGTTTAACATTCTAACAATACGGAAATATCATTCACACACCTTAACAATCTCCTCAACAGATGACCACACCTTCACCTTTCTTCCATTGGGGCTCAACCTTATAGGTAAAATTAATCCCACATCCTCTCATGGCCATAAATTCATTTTACTATAGTTGAATATTTTACCAAATGGGTAGAGGCCATGCCTCTCACTTATGTCATTGGTACTAATATTTCCAAGTTCATATTTAACCATCTCATATGTTGTTTTGGCATCCCTTCCTCCATTGTTAATTATAATGGTATATCCTTTAAAATTAAAATTGTTAAAGAGATAACTAAATGCTTCCATATCTACCTTTGTTTGTTTATTCCATATTATCCATAGTATAATGGCCAAGTTGAAGTTTCCAATAAGATACTCAAATCCATTTTAGTAAATATTGTCAATAAACACGGTCGCAATTGGCATACACAAGTATATCCTACCCTCTGGTCCTATCGTACATCTTACCATACTAAAAATGAGCCACTCCTTTTCACTTATATATAGATCTAAAGTTATCTTACCTAAAGAGGTAGATCTCCCATCACTCTATAAATCCCTCAAAGATCGATCAATGAATATGAATAAAAATAGGCTCATTTTTTTGAACTTGAACTCTTGGATGAAAATAGGTTGAATGTCATATATTATTTAAAAGTGTATCGGAATCAACTTCGGCATAACTAAAAAAAAGGGATAAAACCTAGACAAGTTTGAGATCGATGACCTTAAACTAAAATAAAATCAGAAAAATGCAACCAAGGAGCGGGAAAACAAAGGAAATGTTAAACCTAATTGTTATGGTCATTATTTTATCATTGTAAAATTTAGATATAGAGCATACAAGCTATCCACTGAAGATGGTCAAGAGCTTAAAATCCCATGAATGTGGTTCATCCAAAAATATTATATTCTTGAATCATCCATGGGTCTCCTTTGTGCCTTGGGAATTTTTTCACATCCACCTATATAGTTTATCCATCATATTCCTCTTTCCATATCATCCCAAATCGGTTTCTAATGTTTTTCTTATGTTATGATATTTTACGTCTATTATACTCTCCATATCCATCCCTTAACAATATTTTACATTCTTTCATATGCTTGGGTGGGTCTTGGATCACCTAATATAATCAAATTGGTTATAACTGTTAGATCAAATGTCCACCTACATGTCTTGAAAATCCCTAAGAATATAAATAATCTAAAAATCTAAAAACATACTGCAATATAAGTCTAAAAATCACAAAAAAACTATAATTATTTTCCAAAACTATAAAAAAACATATAAAACTAGTCAAAAATTTATAGAAACAAGAAAAAAAAACAATTCAAAATCCTAAACATTTGCAAAAAAACAAAACTCCCAAAAACCAACACATTGGCTCCTATTTTGGTGTCTATTCCAAATATCCTACAAACATCAAAACCAACCTAATCCAAATCCCTTGTGTGTATCCTCACTTGGGAAATCTCGGATCTCATTTTCTCCCTTGCATGTATCCTTGCTTGGGGGCAATGACCCAATCAATCCCAAATCATCTTACCCCTTACATGCATCCTTGTTTGGGGAAAAACAAATCAATCAATCATCATTATGGAACACATTAGGGACAGATTTAAGTGTCTTTATGTAAAGTTGTGTTTCATTGTTACTTTTCTTAGTTAGTTGTTGACCAATTACAAGTTTATTTTTATCTTGTTTCATTCATAACTAGGGTGCATACATTTACTGTGTATATTGGGTTTGTTTTTATTTTTCTATTTATTGTGTGTGTGTTTTTATGCACATAATGAGTTACTCATCATGGCTCTTTAATAAGCATGATGCAAACTATATTTTGTAAAAGAAATTTATTTTTCTCTAAATTATAAACTTTTAATGGAAGCTCAAGCTATAAGCACGGTTAGTCTGTAGACACAAAATCATGCACTTACTACTATATTACTATGTCAGCAAGTATGATGTTTTATGTATGGATCTTGAGAAAAAATAGTATTCACTGGTAACACATCCCCCTGTCTATCCCCTTTTATTTTCTATTGTCTTCTTTTGTTACTCTTTTATATTTGTCATCTCTTTTGATTATGTCACTCCTACACTACTTTTTGGTTAGGTCACAGGGATCCATGTCTATCATTATTTTCACATTTGTCGTCATTTTCTCTGGGACACTAGCACCCCATACTGGACTCTAGCACCTAGGTTCTTCATCCCGATACTAGATGTTTTTGTCCTACTTATTTCTTATCTTTATTTTGACATTTATGGTTAACCTTTTCAGTTATCCTTCCCCTATCCCAAGTCCTAGTCGGCATGTCATGTTACTAGTGTATACTGAAAGGGATTGCATCCTTTGGGCTTCTTACATCTACATACACTTGCATACGAGGGGTTTCTTTTATTACATCCACACATTCTTGCATTCTATCTCACCATATCTGTTGTATCTTTGGCATCATTGGAACAAGGGCATATAAGTACACTATTGCACACATAATCACATAGAACTACATTGGGTATAAGATGTAGTGCAACACTCAGTCATAAGTTCACTAGTTTGACAGCTGAGGCCAATCCGACCCCTCATTTTACATCTTTATTTTTATGATTTGATGTACTTTTAAGGGTTTTGTAGGTGACCTATTTATTACAGGTTTATCAATGACATTGATGATCACGGTGTGACCATCTAGCAACAAAGCAGTGAGGGTTTCAGATCATAAAATGACCCTATAAAATTCATCTATGAACCTTTTGCGTGACCACTAGTGCCTTGGAAGGGATCCTAGTACCCAGTGCCTGGTCCCTACTCCTCCCGCACTCTTGCACTTTTCTCGGGTTCGGTTTCGAGGTCTTGTAATGTCGATATACCAATATTCTACCTTCACATACTACCACGATATTTTTCAAATGAGATAAGTAACCTAACTCTCTATTTCATTTAGGGTTTTACTTTGTTTGCTTACTTTCTTGAGTCATTTTTGTATTTTACTATCATATATAATTGTTGTATCATACATAAGAATTTAATAAAGTAATCTACACACTTTATTTTATTTTTTATATCACATTCCCATCATCTTTTCATCACAATTGATATTAAATTTAAAACAAACAAAATAATCCTCATCATATGTCTCTCATATATCATCTACCATCATCAACACAATCACATATCATATCAAAATTTTATTTAACCCTTCATCTAAACCCTATTACACATCCCAAAACCCTACTTTTGACCTTTGAACCTCCATTTCTCATCCTATTTCTCATGCACAATTATTTTCTTCCTCTTATCAAGTGGTTGTTCACCACTTTATTGCGTCACCCATCCGCTCAAGAGGGCACTCCTTGAAACAATATATATTAGTTATGGTATCCAAATGCTTCATTAGGATAAATTAGGTATTCCATAACAATTATTTATCATCCTTTCCTGATCTACACATGTATATTATATTTAAAAAATTTTACTTCGTAATAACACTTTAAAGAGGGGAAATGTAGACACCCCAAAAATACCCATTACACATTACAATGTCCAACAATAATATTTGGTTCATTATTCACCCATATCCCACTTCTAGAATTAATTTAATTAATTATATTACACTCACTATACACTATACACCCCTTTGGATAATTTAATTAGTTATTTAAATAAATAAAAATCAATTATCTACTCACCTTCCACTCATCTCCACTTCACTAGCCAACTCACTCAAGTTGACTAGTCACTCCACTCAAGTTCTAGAATCCTACAAACATGGAAGAAAATATGCATGTACAATTTGGAATAATTCAAGAGCCAACTAATTTGAAATAAAGCCTCTTAATTTCTCATTCAAAGAGCCAATTGCACAAAATAAATCAACCATGCTAAATAAGGAAAATGAAATCAATATCCTACAACTCAATCAATTCCACCTTCCTCAATCCATGGATTCTTCTACATTTATAAATAAGAAGCTCCATTCCTCTCAAATCATCATTAGAATATTGAGGAATTTTTAGTGTTACTCTATCAAATTACCATTTTAAATCACTCTTGCATACTATTATGTTGTATAAGCGATCACTCAATCACTAATCCATTCATTCATCAAATCAATTAATCGAAGAATCATTCCACATTTCTCATAGCTTAACTTCCATTTGGAATATCTTGGAGCAACCACAAATCAAAAGGAATCAATCTCTCATCTAGATCCAACAAGATTTTCACTCGACCCCACTCTTTAGCTGGTCCAATCTGAGGTTACAAGGAACTTGTTTGAGAAAGTTTTGCATATTTTTATTGTTTGTTTCTTTCTCTTGTTTACATTTTCTCTTGTATACACTTTCCCATATGTATTATTGTATGAATTTTGGCATGGGGATCCTCATATTCACTGGAAATACATGGTCTAGGACATATAATAAATGATAAGATGGTGTTCTAGTGCATTCATAATTTGATTTTTGTCTTACCGGAAGTCATACTTAGGTTTATTATGTCAATCTCTTGTATTTTTATTTAAAATATTATTCATCACAACCAAAAAGTTTTTGTTTATTGATTTGAATGAGTAATTTCCTTTCGATAATAGTTAGAAGAATATTTTAGAATAACTTTGTTATCGTATGTCCATTCTAGGAATTGCATAGAAGTAAAAGTAGGGTCATTTTCACATACTAGTGCAAAAGGAATTCCAAACCTAGTGATAATGTGGTCCTATAAGAGCTTGATGGCAATATACATTGCATAATTCTTGAATGGGTACATCACTTTCTAGAATCAGTAGTAATCAATAGTTGTGAGAATGAACTTGTGGCCATCGAGGAATTCTCATGGATAACACCAATAAATTTCAATGCTCATTTAGAAAAAGGTTGTTATTTAAAAATTAGATGTAGGGCGTGATATTATTGCAGTCTCTTGATGAAAAATTATATAAATTATGGTAGTTATCACATGGAAGTGAACATATTTGCAAAATATGCCCAATAGTATCCTTCCCTCTTAACTTAGTATCTTGTGGAATTTCTGAACCATGTATAGTACCAAATTTCTAATGAAAGTAGGTCAAAAACACGGCTTATTTTTTTGTAAGGCATCACAAAAATATGCCTTCATGATTCATTTGTAGAGTGTACCTAATTTTAACATAAATGTATTGGTTTTTAGGCACATTTCTCCACATTGAGTTTTGTTGAGTCACGCAAGACATATTTGGTTGAGAAAGTAGAAAATTATATCATGGTACAAGTCATCCAATATGAGTGACATGATGGTTTATTGTTGGAAACAAGTTGTAGATCAACATATGTCATTATGTGACTCAAACCCATACCTCAAACTATCTTTATTGGCTAGATTTCTAGGTCTAACTCTCTTGGACTATGGTCATCCACTTCCCATGCCTTTATCTCATATCATTCTCGTATCAACATAACAAAATTTATGTGATCGAGATACAATGGTGACCTCCTTGTTGTGAAAGATATAATGCCTAAATTTCTATACTACACGCATGAGTAAAAAACTTTCTTATCAATGGTAGAATAATGGAGCTTTCTATTATGTAAGGGGGACTCATGAATATTACAAATTGTTTACTATTTTTCCTTTATTCTAAGGCAACATTGTTGAGTAATAATTCTCAAAGGAAAATTTGTAGAGGAAGAAGGGTTACTTATAGTCTAGCTGATAAATATTTGGGCCTTGGTTATATCTTCTTTAATGTCCATGAATATGGAGCATGCTTCTTTAGTACACTCAAATATTTCTTCCTTATTTATAATTGTGTTGAGTGGTTTAACTATCTCAAGTACAATTTAATATTAATTTTCATTCAAAATTAATATTTCCTAAGAAAATTTTCAATCCCTTTCAACCAATTGGGAGGGGAATTTTCAATACGGACTCAACCCTATTAGGATCAATTGATATACCATTTTTCGAAATGAGGTGCCCCATAGTTTACCTTTGATGACCTTGAAGATACACTTATTTATATTTAGGAAATTATGTGCTTGTACATCATTTAGAACTATGCACAAGTCTTTGGAATGGTTGGAGTGGTTCTTTGAAAATCATAAGGTCATACATGTATATAATGATGTACTTTCCAATCAAATCTTTGAATGATATTTTATGACATGTTAAAAGGTCATGTCATAATTTATCAAGCCAAATGGAGCTCTTGTGTACTCAAATGTAATCCACTTATTGGTGAAGATCATTTTCATTATATCTTCAAGGCACATCATCACTTGGTTGTATCCCAAATATCCATCGAGGAAGGAAATCGTTTGTGTGTCTTTAAAAATATATAGTATCTCATCAAGGGATGGAAATGAATAATTTTCCTTTTTAGACACCTTGTTCAAATTATGAATATCTACAAATGGCATATTTATTCACTTCTCTTGTGAAGGGGGAAAAATTTGCAACCCATGTTGAATGGAAAACTAGAAATATGATACAATCATCGAGAATCATATAAACTTATTTCGGGATGAGAGGTTACAACCAATCTGTAAGCCTCTATCTTTGAAAAATTACGAGACCACAACACTTTATTGTTGTAATTTCAACTTTGAAAATGAAATTTTTCATTATTAATGAGAAAAACTGAAACTTAGAACTACTTGCAGCAAAGGAAATATCACAATTCAAACACAATATTTATCTTGGAAACCCTTAAGTTAAGGAATAATGAGCCGGAAAGGAAATTACTCTTTCTTCCTAATTTTTATTGGCCAATTATAAAATAATTACATATTATAACAAGAGGAAAGAAGGTAAACAATGTAAACACCTCCCTTCTATACTTGGCTGCTCTGTTTCTACACCTTACTTCTACAAAACACTTCCAACTCTAATGGTTTCTTCTCACTCTCTTGCATTCAAACTTTGATGCCCAACTCTTTCCTATGCTCTCCCTTAAATAGCATGATTCCCATGTCCTCCCATGCACTGGAGAATGAGAAACATCCTCCAAGGAAGAGTCATGGTCAGGACGCTTGAAATTTGCAACCGTTTGTGGCTCTATTCCTATTTTTTTGTCCATTAGTGATAGAACCGTTGGTGTATGCGAGACTGCAGGTTACACAACAACGAGGTGGTTACGTAGCCATCATTTTGTGAAGGGGGTGGTTATACAACATCTATTCTACACAAAGTGGCGGTTACAGAACTTTACATTCTTCTTAATTTTCTCTTAGATATGCTTTCTCTAATAAATTTGTGTCTTCTTTAGATCCCTATGGATCACATCTCCCCTACTCAGGAGGATTTTGGTCCCATAAAATCTTAGTTGGGGAGTAGATGAGAAAACAATTCCCTCATTTTCTCCTTTGATTACCATTAGGCCTACCTTGGTATCTTCCCCTTGATTCCAAGCTTCCAAGACTCTTGTGGACCTCTCCTTGTCTCTTTGATATTTTTACGTAGTACTTACATCCTCCTCTAATTCATCTCGGGAGTCCAAGATGCAATCCTCTATAGAAGGTAATGTAATCGGCACTCTTCTTCTTCACCAAACATGGATGGCTCATATAGGTGCAATTTCTCACAATTTACTACTAAGTACATCTACATGAATGGTGGAAAATCAAGTTTGAAGGCATTTTCTCCAACCTGCTCCAATATGGTGAAGGGTCCATACCGTAGTGGCTTGAGTTTCCTTGCTTGGCCTTGTAGTCTCTCCTTGCTCAAGTAAAGCCAAAATTTGTCTCCAATATGAAGTTTGTGCTCAATGTCGATTTTATCATGTCTAGCCTTATACTTGTCTTGAGATTTTTCCAATTGTTATTTTACCTTGAGATGGATTTTCGGATCCTCTCAATAAACTTTGTTGCTCTAGTCACCTTTGAATCATGTATCTCCCCTTCTTCATGTTACCCAACTGTCATGTCTAGTGGATTAGTAGGTATATAACCCAAGCATTCTTCAAATTGTGATTGCATAGTGGATGTATGTACCACCCGGTTATAGGAATGTTGAATGTAGGCTAAGGATTCATCCCAAGTCCGTGGATATTTTTTATTATATCCTATACTCAGTTTTACCAAAGTCATGTTCACCATCTCCATTTGTCCATTTATCTATGGATAGAGGTTCATGCTCCTCTATAACTTGGTGTCCATCTTGTCCCATAAATTATTCCAAAACTTCCCTAAGAACCTGGAATCTCTGTTAGAAACAATAGACTTTGGAAAACCAAAATGCACCCATACATTAGCAAAGAAAAGTTTAGCTTCCTCATATGATTTTATTGTCTTTTTACATGCCATAAGAACACACATCTTACTGAATCTATCAAAAACAACATATAGATAATCATGGCCATGTTTATACATAGGTATTCATCCTACAAAATCCATAGAAATATCTTCCCACGGATGAGTAGGGACCGGTAAAGGTATATACAAACTTTCCTTCTTGATTTTAGGCTTACTAGTACAAATAATTTTACATCCTCTTATGAATTTAGATACTTATTCTTGCATATTGGGCCAATACATGTTCCTTTGCAAGTGGACCATGGTCTTGCTAACACCAAAATGTCCCACTACTTTCGAGGTATGTTCTTCCCTCATCAATAGAAGCCTTTCTTCTTTTGGCACACAAAGCTTCCCCTATCGGTAGAGCATCACATCTTTGAGATAACAATATGTAATACACATTCTTTTAGCCCCTTGAGATTATAGCTCGCTGATATGTTACACCAAATTATTTTTCTTGAACATATGGCTCTCTGCAAGCTTCCTTCGTGAAGGGCTTAATCTGAAAGATAGTGGCCAAACTAGATATTTTCTCTTGTGTGGGTGGCCTAGACAACATTTTTGCCACAAAATTTGTGCTACCTTTCTTATACTTGATCACCAAATGGAACTGCTGAAGGAATCCCATCCACTTGTAATGCCTTTCTTGCTTAAATTTAGACTATGCTTGCAAATACTAAAGAGGTTTTTGGTTAGTGTGCACAATAGTTTCTTTTCCCAATAAATAATGTTTCCATTTCTTTATTACCTGAACTAGTGCATATATTTCCTTATCATATACTAAATATCCCTTAACTACTGAAGTGAAATTTTCATAATGATAACATATTGGCTTACCTCCTATAACAACACTACTCCCATAGCATAATCATTGGAATTTGTCTCTACTTTAAAGGGCTACTGCAAATTAGGAAGAGAAAGTACTGGAGCATGACTAATTTTGTATTTTAGTAACTCAAAAGACTAATCTTGTTCCTTACCCCAGTCAAAATCCTAACTCTTTTAATTCATTATGTGTAGAGGTGTTACAATAGTAGAGAATCCCATAATGAACTTCCTCATGTATTGTACTTCTCCCAAAAAACTTCTAATATTTGTGGCTCTCGTTGGTGTTGTCCAGTTGATGATGGATTCCACCTTCTTCGGATCCACTCATAGCTCTCCTCCTCCAACCATGTGCCCAAGATAGATAAGTGACTATTTGGAAAATTCACATTTCTTCATGTTGCATAACAGTTGTTTCTCTCTTATAACTTTCAAGACTTACTGCAAATGTGTTAGATGTTCCTCTCATGTGGCACTAAAAATCAAAATATCATCTACAATGACACATGAATATATGAATTCTGTAATACATCATTTATCGAGTCTCTTAAATGTAGCGGGTGCATTACTTAAACCAAATGGAATTATTAACCAATCATACAAACCTTGTTTTGTCTTGAAGATAGGCTTCAATATATCCTCATCCTTCATCCTAATTTGGTGATAACCTAACTTGAGATTTAACTTTGTGAAGAATTGTGCATCTTTGAAGCTGGTCCAAGAGGTCATCCATGCATGGAAGTGGATATTTTCTCTTTATGGTAATATTATTCATGGCACGGTAGGGATGCACATCCTCCATCCTTCTTCAGCACCATCACAATAGGTGAACCACATGGTGAGGTGTTTGGGCATTGTTAAGCGAAAATTGCTAGCAATTTCTCACTAGATGCACATCCTCCAAGAACCATCCTTCTTCAGCACCATCACAATAGGTGAACCACATGGTGAAGAACTTTGTCTGAGAAGGGAAAAGGGAGTGAGAATGGAGGTAGGAAAAACTAATGTTATGGGTAGAATATCATAATGCCCACACACATCAATTAGAAACTTCATTTACATGCATTTATAATCAAAAGAAAAACAAATCACGGGAGAAGCTACAAGACCGAATGAAACTCATTGGTCACAAAGTACCAATTAATTCCTCAATCAAGGAGGCAAAAATTCCTTCTTTTCTTATTGAAGCTCGAGTAGAGTTTGTACATAGCTTGAGAATGGAAGAAATTTGAGGAAGAAGAGAAAATAGAAGAAGAATGGCATTTTCTATCTTTTCCAGGTACAGAGCACTCTGGTTTTTTCAAAATCAATCACCCACCCTAGAATGACGTCGAGAAGCCATTATATTATTTGCAAGAAACCATTACAACTTCACAAATCCTCAATGCCTTTTCAAATCCCTCTGATTGTGAAGAAAACACTCATGGCGGGTTAAAACCAGATCTTGCAAAGCAACCATTACATTCGATTTTCTAGTTTAAATACAGACCATTAGATTTGCTCCTCTAACTCTGAAATCAAGTCATCCATGTGACAGAAGGGATTGGAGTGGTTACGGGGAAGCCCTTTGCATTTTGTGATTTTTTAGAGATTTGGAAATTTGGAACAAATTGGCCCGCACCCCCACTTTGACTTTTCAACTTAGACACGTGGTTGCTTCTGATTGGAAATGGGGTCATGGCCCTTTTCTCAACATTTTAACCTTTTTTTGGAAAAAGGCTCAAAACTCAATTTCCTCCGCCAGCCCGCTGCTCCGATTTGACTAGGACACATGGCACATTTTGGTTGGAGATGGGGTCATGGATCCTTTCTAAACATTTTAACCTTTTTGGGAAAAAGGCTCAAAACCTCAATTTCCTCCACGGCCCACTCTCCCACTTTGAATTTTCAATGGTAGGCTTCACCTTGACTTTTTCCTTTATAGCCTGATCGGGGCTGTCAGATCATTTTTTAACTTTTTCACCTTTTTTTTACAAAAAGGCTCAAAAACACAAATTCCTCCATCACCGGCCCGCTCTTCCACTTTGAATTTTCAACTTCGGGCTCGAGACCTTGGCGGAGCCACGAGCATTTTAGAAATTTTACTTCACTTTTGGGAATTTGGTTAAATTTCCAAAAGTGCCCCAATGGCCCGCTCATCTCGCTTTGACTTTTCAAAAGCGGGCTTCAACTTTGAATTTTTTGCCTGTGGGCTTCAACTTTGACTTTTTCCTTTATAGCCTGATCGAGGCCATGGGGAAAATTTACCATTTTTCCAAAAGTGACCAAAAGTGTTAAGTTCACCAAAAATCATTCCTCCCCATCCAATAGGATCTGACCATGTACCTGCATTCATTGGAGTCAAAATTTGATGGGGAAAAGATGCTCATCATCCCGACTATGGAAAATACGCAAAAGAAGAAAACTTCATCATTTTGAGTCCAATTTTTGAATTTCCTTCACAAACCAGAGGCATGGAGGCAAAACAATGATTTGGTGACCTAGGCCATAGAACAAGTGAACAATTTCAATCAAAAATGAGGTTACAAAGAGGATATTACGTGCACAGATCGGGAAATGGAGAATTTCTCAAAATGAGCAAAACAAAGGTTTAAACAGCTCTAGGGCAATGACTTCTACTAATTTCTTGAATCTCTAATTTGGCTTAAACACCAATGAAGGGCATGAGCTCAAAAAAATTGAATTTGGCTATGAAAACGTAGAGTAGTTTTCGGGAGACAACAACTGGCTCTAGCTTGGGGACATGGCATGAACTGGGCATTGCTAGGGCACGATGTGAGGATCCAAATCTCAAGTTTCAAAACATATTATGTTGACCAGTGCCTTATCCATTGGGCCTTGTAGAGTCATGTACAATTCTGAGAAAGAATGGAAGAAGAAGGAAACACACAAGCCAAACCACACACAACCAAAACCAAACAAAAACTAAAACCAAAACCACGCAAAAAAAAGGGAAAAACACACCTACGCAAATCACCTATGATATAGGGCAGGGGGACAACCCACTTTCACTGATGATATAGTTTCAAGTATTTCCCACTTCGAGGCAATTCCAATGGCATTCCATCCAAGTAAGAGAGGAGAAAAACATTCTCACCACAAGCTCCATGGATTTGGAATGGGCCGAAGCCATAATGAATCAAACTTTCCATGGCTGCCCTTTGGTTCTCTTCTTTTGTCCCACAGCAGGACCAAATCTCCAACTTTGAAATTCCTTGCTTTGGTCTTCTTGTCAAAAATTTCTTCACTTTCAACTGATGTTCTTTAATTCTATCCACCACTTGGCATCTGCTTTCCTCCAGCTTCTCCAGGAAGAGGATCCTCTTGTCAATGGAGTCTTTGTACTGACCATCTTCTATTTCTTGCAACAGCTTGAGAGCTGGCATCTCAATTGTGAGAGGAATCTCTGCCTCAATTCCATACAACATTTGGAAAGGTGACATACCTATTGCCTTCTTAGGAGTGATCCTATCGGCCCACAATGCATCATATAACTTCTTGTGCCAGTTCCTTTGATTCTCATCTACCAGCTTGTGAACAATGGTCACAATGTTCTTGTTGCTTGACTCAGCTTGACCATTTCCCTATGGATAGTAGTCAAAAGAGTGAGATAAGGAGATTCCAAAACCATAACAAAAACTTTGTGAGCTCCTTTGAAGAGAAATAGGTGGCATTGTCTACAACAATCTTCTGTGGTACTCCAAAGCATACAATGATATTCTCCTTGATGAAGTTGTAGATTGTTTCAGAGCTGGCTTGCTTGGTTGGAATGGCCTCCACCCATTTAGTGAAGTAATCAATTACAGTGAGTACATAAGTATGCCTTGCACTAGAATGAGGATTCAAAACACCAATAAAATCTAGCCCCCATTGCTGAAATGGTTCCTCAATCACCACAGCCCGAGTGGAAATGCAACTAGTTGTGGCTTTCCAACAAATTGTTGGCATGCTTTGCATTTGGAAACCTAGTCTTGAGTATCTACAAAGATGGAGGGCCAATAATATCTCCCCCTGAGAATCTTATGTGCAGTGACCATTGCTAAGAAATTTCCACCACAAGCTTGATCATGATATGCCCTGAGTAACTTTTCTTGCTGCTCCTTATCTACACACCTGAGGAAACAACCGTCTAGGCCTCTCTTGTAAAGTGCATGATTCCAAATCACAAACTTGGCTGCCTTTAGCTTGAGTTTCCTTCTTTTTTTGTAGTCAAGATGAGGAGGACATTCTCCATAAGTGAGGTAGTAAGAAATATCCACATACCACTCATCAGTAGTGGTGACAAAGAGCACTTGTGGACTGTCTTCTAAACAGGTTGGGAAAACATCATCCTTTTCTCCCTGTTGAGCCTTGAGAGTTTCATCTTCAGCAATCAACTTGCACAAACCATTTCCTCTTACCAGATTAGAGGGCCTAATCTCCAAGTCATACTCTTGGGTCTTTGCAATCCAACTTCCTCTCTTAGCCCCAGGATCTTGTTGAGTCAAAATGGACTTGATTGCACTTCCAGGGACCATCACCACTATATGGGAATTGAGAATGTAGAATCTGAAACTTTTAACAGCTTTAACCACTACGTAGGCATGCTTCTCCAGTTGGTATACTTTAGCTCATGATTTTTCAAAGGACAACTCATGAAAGCAATGGGTGCTTCCAAGCCTTCATCATTTTTCTGCACAAGGACAACGAGAGAGTGTATGTTCTGATGCATAAAGAATACATGATGAACTCCTTGTTGAAATCTGGAGATACAAGAGTTGGAGCTTTGGCAATGGCTTTCTTGATATTCTCAAATGTTTTTTTCCTCCTTATTCCACTTGAAATTTTCTTGAGGCTTCATCATGGAAGTTATATGCTTAGTCAGTTCAGAAAACTCAGGCACAAAATGATGAAGGAAGTTTACCTTTCCAAAGAATGAATGAACTCCCTTTTTGTTGGTTGGTAAGGCTAATGCTTGGATAGCTCTAACCCTCTCAAGATCAATGTGTGCTCCATGTTTGTTCACAATGTGTCCCAACAACTTACCTTCTTGTGACTCCAAAAATGCACTTCTTTGGATTTAGAGAAATGCCATGTTTCCTACACCTTGCAAGGACTTGCTCCAAATGACTGATATGGTCTCCCCTCCTCTTTGAGAAAACCATGAGGTCATCAAGGTAAATGACAATGCAATATTTCAAATCTTTGAAATCCAAGTCCATTTCTCTCTGAAAGTGGCCCCAACATTGATCAAGCCAAAAGGCATTCTACTATAGGAAAAAGTGCCCTAGGGTGTTGTGAAGGTTGTTTTGTTGCAATCCTCTTCTGCCACCTTGATTTGGTTATACCCTGAGAATCCATCAAGAAAAGAGAGCATCTCAGATCTAGTGACTACTTGCAAAATATGATCCATGATTGGAAGAGGGTAGTTGTCCTTGAGAGATGCCTGATTCAGATTTTGGAAGTCTACACAAATCCTTATTTCCCTATTCTTCTTCCTTACTGGCACAATGTTAGCCACCCATGTTGAATGGTGGATGGGGAAGATGATTCTAGCATTGAGCATATTTTTCACCTCTTCTTTGATAACATCAGCAATATTTGGATTGTAGGGCCTTTTTTTTTTCCTAAAGGGCTTAGCTCCTTGCTTCAAAGGAATGGAATGATGCATTTCCTTTAGCTGAAAAGACTTGAGTTCATCATAGGAGTAGGCCAGGACATCTGAGTACTTTTTAGCAGAGCAAAAAAACTTTCTCTTCTCTTCTGGTGAGCAACATTTACCAATGTTAACCATCCTTGGATTCTCTGAAGTGCCAATGTTTTCTTGATCAAAATCAGATGGGCACCGAGAAGACTATTTTTCTTTCTCTTGGATGAACCTATCATGCTTGTCAAAGAGATCTTCCAAAGAAACTAGGCCTTTGGGGATTTTGTTTCCTTTCAGTTTAATTACCCCCTCTTCATCAATTCCCTCAATTCCTTCCTTCTCTTCTTTGGGGACTGATTCACGGTGTGGGTTTTCACTTCCTTCAAAGAATAGATTATTGAAGTTATCCCTTTGTTCTAAGAAGGCTAGGATCTGATTGTCATCATTGAAGACCTGCCAATGATTTGCATTGTCTAGTACACTAGGTCTAAAACCATCTCAATGGTCACCTTATCTTTTCCAAAAGAAGGATGAGGTGTCACTAAGGAAGTTGACACTGCTAGAGAATCATCCTTTTCATTCTACTCCCTAGGGATAGCTTCAATGGAGAATGCATCAAAGGATTCAATGCAGTCCCACACTCTATTTCTATAGTGCTTGAGCCTTGGATTTTTTACCTGATATTGTTGGCGGACCTGCTTCACCACAATCTCAGCATCACCTTTACATCTCAGCTTCTTGATCCCCATGTCCTCTATTGCATTCATGCCTAAGAGCAACACTTCATACTCTGCAGTATTGTTTGTATTATCAAATTGCAGCTTATAGGAAAAAGGGTATATCTCATTGGAGGGAGAGTATAATACTACACCAGCTCCTAACCTACTTTGGAATGACTGCCATCAAACTCCATTGTCCAAATCTGATCTTCTTCTTCCTCCATGAGGAGTGGCAAGTTCTCTTCCTTTTGTGATGTAAGGAAGTAGTTTCCTAGCCCACAATCTTGAAAGAGGATGTTAGCTCTTGGATCATCAGATTTCCTTACTGTGAATTTCATTTTCCTAACTAGCAACAGCTTCTTCATTTCTCCTTTCACTAGGATAGTTGCAGATGACCAATCCATTTTTATTTCTCCACCTAGATCTCTGCAAAAAATTCTACTCAAAAGCATACCAAAAGATGTTGGGATATCTGCCACCAAAATGGTCAAGAGTATCTTCTTGTCAGGGTAATCAGCTAGTGCAACCTGAGCATCCTTGATTCTTCCTACTAATGGAACTTGTTTGGATTCCATTGAATAGCATGTGCCATTTTCCCGGGTCAAAGTGAGGCCAAGAGCATTTGCAAATTTTTTGCTGGCATCACATTATCTGAGGCTCCAGAGTCTATGATGTAATTGTTCAACTGGAAGCCTTTGATGAGAAGTGACAGGTAGAAAGGCTCAACTCTATTGGTGTTGGAAGCACTGAGGGCTAGCATGTTTTGAGAAGGTGGTATGGATGGTGTGGGAAGTAAGCCTTTAGAATTAGAGATTTGGGGTGTAGAGTTACCACCCTGACTTGCCTTGATGAATCTATCAAATTGGGCAGGATGTGTTTGTAGGTATTCAATCTCAGAGAGTTGAACTTTGGTTTTGCTTGCATGCTCCACAAAGTCAAATGGAGCTATGGTAGGTGAGGAAGAGGTTCCAACAGTGGATGAGGACTTAAATGGTAGAGGTTTTGTTACTTTTGGTGTTGGGTTATCCTTTTCAAATGTAGCAATTGGCTTGGAAGGAGGTGAGGGTGTAGCCCTCGATTGAAATTTAGATGTTCTTACAAAACCAATATTAAGAAGAGAATTTCTCTTAACAAATTTTGGGTTGAGAGGAGAATCAGATGACTTACTTGGCACAATAGTGTGATCCTTGAAAACCAGTGAATCTGGTTTCTCTTTGGCTGATTCCATGGAAGGTGGTAATGGTGATCCTCTCATTGATGATCTTGTTTTGTGGAGGCTTTGAAGAGCTATCTTCTTTGTTCTTCCTACTCTCAGTTGCAACTACTGAGGCTGAAACACCATTCTTGGATTGTGCACGAGTGAAAATAGACACATGAAAAACTTGGAGCTTCTTCATCACCTTCCTCCTCATCATCAACGTATTCAATCAGGCCATTGTGCATGCCGACCTCTTCAATTTCAAGATAGTTTTCATAGTCATCCATGCTTTCTTCTTTAGTTTCCTCAATGTTTGTTCCTTCTTCTGATTCTCTAGTGTCACAGATAGCATTGACTAATGGTGCTTCAAGAGAAAGCCTACGAGGAGGTGGAGCAATTCTTGGTCTGTCAGAGGATTTGATCTCCTTGGAGCATTCCTCATTGTGATTTGTGACACTACTTCTTCTTCAAAGCAACTAGGTCATTTGCCATTTTTTGGAACATTGGATCAGTGGTGACTGGATTTGAACTTTGACCTTTTTGCTTCCCATTTGGTCCTTTCACTTTTCTAGAAAGAATTAGATCATCATCAGTCTCAATTGTGAAGTCTTTAGCATCCCTCAAGGTTCTTGGTTGGGCTCTTCTGAGGAAGAAACCAACTTCTAGTGGCAAAGCACTGATGAAGAATATTTTCAAGTTGTTTTCAGAGGGTAACACATCTTCTGGGATCCTCCTTGTCAACCTATCATACCTTACTACAAAATATCTCATTGATTTGGAGGTCTCCTTCTTCATCTGAACCAATTGACCAAGAGTCCTAACAATCTTCTCAGTGTCTTTAAACCTATGTTCAAATGCACTTCTTATATCTTCCCAAAGCATGTGACAAATCTTGGGGGCAACATGTAGAACCATTCAACATCCTTTTCTTGAGTGACTCCACAAAGATCCTAACTGAAACATCTTCATCTTCAACTCCCAACACTCCACAAGCAATGATGAATGCTGCTACATGTTCTTCTGGGAGCTGAGAACCATCCCCTTTGAATTTTGGGAAGTTCTTTCTTGAACCTCTTGGGAGCTCATGGAGTGGTTGAGCAAGAGCCAGTGGACCGGTATTTCTCCCCCATGGTACATTGGGCCTGCATTCCTCATGCTCATGATCACCCATTCTATTCCTATGTTTCTATCCTCCAGTCTTGCTAAGGCTACTTTTTTGCTGCTTTTTCTTTTGCTTCGATTTGGAGTCTTTCTATTTCTTCAAGTTGAGCCCTTATCTCCTCCTCAACAACTAGCCTCTCTTTCAAGCTCTTCAAATGTGGGATCAATTTTTCCTCCTTTCCTCAGTTGTTAGGTGTATCTTCTATCAGCCAACTTGAAAGTTTATGCTCTCCTCTGGGTGCTGGAATTTGTCTCTTCCTTTCCAGTTACAGCACATTCCTCTTCCAGTCCAAAATCCTTATGGTAATGAAGTATTGATTGACACTTTGTCTCTTATGCCAAATAGCTTCTCTCATATCGAAGCAATGTCTTCTTGGATGTGAAAGAGTAAATCAGGTCTCTCAACAGGAGGATTTCCTAGAATAGCCATGATTTACATCCATGTAGTCTGTGTGATTATTCAATCTCCAGAACTTTTCTTCTAGAATATTTTTGTATTTTATGACCTTGAGGTCATTTTTAGGTGCAGATGCTACAAAATCTGCCCCATGGTGGGTGCCAAAAACTGTTGGCAAGAAAATTTGTCTTGTGGACAAATTGGTGGGTTTCAAGCCAACGCTATGGGAATCTAAGTCCCTCTACTTGAATAGTGCAGCTTCCATATGTGCATGCGTGAAAAAGTGGATTTCAATGGTGGTCTTTCAACCAGAGATCCAACAGGGGCACTCCACTATCCCTGTGGCAAAGCTAGCAATTTCTCACTAGAGAAGAACTTTTTCTGAGAAGGGAAAAGGGAGTGAGAATGGAGGTAGGAAAAACTAATGTTGCGGGTAGAATATCAGATGCCCACACACATCAATTAGAAACTTCATTTACATGCATTTATAATCGAAGAAAAAAAACAAATCCAAGGAGAAGCTACAAGACCGAATGAAACTCATTGGTCACAAAGTACCAATTAATTCCTCAATCAAGGAGGCAAAAATTCCTTCTTTTCTTATTGAAGCTCGAGAGTTTGTACATAGCTTGAGAATGGAAGAAATTCAGGAAGAAGAGAAAATAGAAGAAGAATGGTGTTTTCTATATTTTCCAAGTACAGAGCACTCTGTTTTTTTCAAAATCAATCACCCACCCCGAATGACATCGAGAAGCCATTATATTCTTTGCAAGAAACCATTACAACTTCACAAATCCTCAATGCCTTTTCAATCCCTCTAGTTGTGAAGAAAACACTCATGGCAGGTTAAAACCAGATCTTACAAAGAAACCATTACATTTGATTTTCCAGTTTAAATACAGACCATTAGATTTTCTCCTCTAACTCTAAATCACATCGTCCACGTGGCAGGAAGGGATTAGAGCGGTTACGGGGAAGCCCTTTGCATTTTGTGATTTTTTAGAGATTTGGAAATTTGGAACAAATTGGCCCACACCCCCGCTTTGAATTTTCAACTTAGACACGTGGTTGCTTCTGATTGGAAATGGGGTCGCATGCCCTTTTCTCAACATTTTAACCTTTTTTGGAAAAAGGCTCAAAACTCAATTTCCTCTCCGTCGCCCTCGCTTCCGATTTGACTAGGACACGTGGCACGTTTCGTTAGAGAGATGGGTCATGGATCCTTTCTAAACATTTTAATATTTTTGGGAAAAAGGCTCAAAACCTCAATTTCTCCGCCCGCCTCTCTCTTTTGACTTTTCAATGGTGGGCTTCACCTTTGACTTTTTCCTTTATAGCCTGATCAGGGTTATGGATCATTTTTTAACTTTTCACCTTTTTTACAAAAAGGCTCAAAAACACAAATTCCTCCGCCGGCCCACTCTTCCACTTTGACTTTTCAACTTTGGTCCTAAGACCTTGGTGGAGCCATGGAGCATTTTAGAACTTTTACTTCACTTTTGGGAATTTGGTTAAATTTCCAAAAGTGCCCCGATGGCCCGCTCATCCGCTTTGAATTTTCAACAATGGGCTTCAAATTTGAATTTTTCCTTTATAGCCTTTGAATTTTTCCTTTATAGCCATCAGGGTCAAAAATTTACCATTTTTGCCAAAAGTGACCAAAAGTGTTAAGTTCACCAAAAATCTCATTTTTCCCATCCAATAGGATCTGACCACGTACTTGCATTCATTGGAGTCAAAATTTGACGAGGAAAAGATGCCCATCATCTCCGACTATGGAAAATACGCAAAAGAAGAAAACTTCATTGTTTTGAGTCCAATTTTCAATTTCCTTCACGAACCAGAGGCATGGAGGCAAAACAATGATTTGGTGACCCAGGCCATAGAACAAGTGAACAATTTTGATAAAAATGGAGGTTGCAAAGAGGATATTATGTGCACAGATCGGAAATGGAGAATTTCTCAAAATGAGCAAAACAGAGGTTTAAACAGCTCTAGGGCACGACTTCTACTAATTTCTTGAATCTCTAATTTGGCTTAAACACCAACAAAGGGCATGAGCTCAAAATTTACCCGAATTAGTCTGCATTTACTTGGTTAGTACTTTCACTGTCACAATTTTTGTCTTGCACCGGGTGTGCCCAAATGCTATAACCGATTCCATCCTTGACCATCTATATTAGTTCTCACTTCTCATAAATATAGCATCCCTGATATACAAGTAAGGACTCTGAAAAACATCAAATGCATCAAGTGGAATTACATCACTTCCAATACATCTATATATTGAGAATTTATCCCAAACTTGAACTTACATCTTCTTGTTACTTGAATTTCTACACCCTTCTTCACCCATCCCAAAGGATAAGGATGTGTATGCTCAAAATTTTCATACCAAGCTTCTTTACAATCGCATCGTAAATCAAATTAGATTGAAAACCAGTATCAATCAAATCATTTACCTTAGTTCTCTTGATTTAGATTTTGATCTGAAATAGCTTACTCATATCTTCCTCTTACTCTTGGTTGTTCATATTGGTGGTCGTGCATCTAATCCTCTCATCTACATCTAAATCATCCTATATCTCTACCTCGCACTTTGTCTTTACAAACGCCATGGATTTCTTTGAATCCTTGGTTCGCTTCTTTGGGTGTGATTCCGGATGGAAGATCTAACATGTAGCATCAAGTCAGTATGACCATTGATATCACAATTTTTAAAAAATTCTTAGGATATTTACAAGTATTTAAAGTAGTGTTTTTTTACCTTTCCCTTTCCATTTACCTTTTGTTACTTTTTTCCCTACTCTTTCTTTGGCTGATTTGTTGACTATTTTTCCCTCAATTTTGTTTCTCCTTGCTTCTTTTACATCAATGTAGTAGGCTTTCACACATGCTTCATTGATATCCTTAGGCTTCCTTGAGACAACCTTCCTTTGAAGGTGATTGTGAAGTCATCCCAAATACTTGATCGAATATCCTCATGTTCTAAGTCCATATTAAGCAACATGGATTGTCTCTAAAACTCCATAGTATAATCATGCACACTTTGACCACTGCCTTGTCTAAAATACTACCATTTAATCTTCTAGTTAGTCTTATGGCCAATAGGATAAAATTTAGCTCTAAGAAATTCTTTGAATTCCTCCCAAGATCTTACAATAGGGTGTTTCTTCTTTTCACAAGTGGCTAGATTGGATTCCCACCAAACCAGAGCTTGTCCTTCCATTTTCGAGACATACAAAGGTGATATTTTGTGCCTCAGTAACATCATGAACACTAAAGTATACCACCAATTTTTTAAACCATTTATCAATCAATTTTGCATCTACTTGTCATTCAAAGGTTTTTATCTAAACCTTAGTTTCAAATTTAAAAGGAGTGTGATCAGATTTTACCTTCTCTTTTACAACTAGAGTTTCCTCTTCACGCTCTTCCACATCTTCTTCCTTGTCACGACTCTTTCCTATGCTAAAATTTTTGGCCAAATCACAAACCACTAAGTCCATGGAATCTTTCTTAACTAAAGTCATCTTTTGTAGATCTAAAAGTTATTGTTGGTGTCTATATAACTTATCCATCATGGTTTCTAGAATCTAAATTCTACATACCAAGTTATCTTCCTCTATTTGATCTCCGAACCTTTGTTTCTACTTCTTCATATATATGTCTAGATCACAAGGTAAAACTTCTTTTCCTTTTGACCTTGTCACTGTCATACAAATTACAAGAACAGATATCACAGTCTCCGGATAATATTAGCTTTGATACCAAAATTATCTATAAACCTCTATCTTTGTAAATTTACGAGACCACAATACTTTACTATTCTACTTTTAACTTCAAAATGACAATATTAATTATTAGTGAGAAAAAATGAAACTTAGAACTACTTGTAACAAAGGAAAGATCATAATTCAAACACAATATTTATCCTGGAAACCCCCAAGTTGAGGGAAAACTAGTCGGGAAGGGAAATTTCTCTTTCTTCCAAAATTTTATAGGTCAATTGTACAAGAATTACATATTACAACAAGAGGAAAGAAGGTAAATAATTAAAACACCTCCCTTCCATACTTGGCTACTCTAATCCTACACCATACTTCTACAAAACACTCCTTCAAGGAAGATTCATGGTTTGAGACACTTGAAATCTGTGGACTGCTTCATGGCTCTATTCTTATTTTTTTGTCCATCCAATGGTTTCTTCTCACTCTCTGAATTAAAAAGTATTCAAACTTCGATGCCCAACTCTTTCATATGATCTCCTTAAATAACATGCTTCCCATGTCCTCCCATGCATCCACACACTCCTCTGCAGCAGATGCTCACCCCCTCGTGGCATGATAAATGTCCTTGATCCAAAAAGATTCATGGTTTTAAACAGACACTTGAAATCTATGACGACGCTCATGGCTCTATTCTTATTTTTCCAAGCGTGTGATTAGTGACATGACCTCCGATGTGTTTTCTATCAAAGGCGAGATCAAAAGCATCGATCCAATGATGCACAAGAGAACTGGTTCCTCTTCTCGCAAGATCCACCTCTATTGATCTTATACGTGAGTTACGTTTGAGCTTCATTCAAATCAATTCATACACGTGGGCAATAGCAAATAGCAGTCGCTCCGATACCAAATATTGGTATAGCAGCAGATTTACACAAGATTTTTAATTCTCTATACGACCCATCACTACTCTAGAAAGAGTCCGAGGTAGTGCTAAAAAAATCTAGCTGATCTTATACGGAATTAAATAGGTTTTTGTATTAAACGTGGCCCAAACATCTTCACTGGAGATTTGATTACACGGCATCAGATTTGCCATCCAAATAGTAGTTCTATAACTTATTAATATATTGCCAGTATACAGTTTGCTTAATTTTTCTTTTGATCTGGTTTCTCTAATGAAGTGGTGTCTTCTTTAGATCCCTACGTATCAACAACAATGCATTCATCTATCTATGGTGGGATGGATTTACACCTATATTTTGAGATTATGTGTTATGATGGAGAGGTTTAATATATTCAATATATTATAGCTTCATGCGATGACATCCTTTTTCTACATGGTGTAATATTTTATAAGTATATCACTCTTAGGATTATCATGAATTCCCAAGTCGTGAGACTCATATTACGTGCTCTCAATTAGTGCAAATTATTTTTTCTTATATAAACATTAACATATATCAAATAGACTTGATAGTGATATTACCCCATTAGGCATGGTATTGTCTTTTTAGTTTGTAATCCCATCCAAAATCCTCCTTAAAACTTTATCTATAATTTGTGTCTCTAAATATTCAAATTTAGAAACAAAACTAAGGATACGCTTATCATCATGTTGAATACCTAAAAAATTTCAATGTTGTCAAGGATGGATGGATTGAAACCAACCCTACTAATAATATCTTAAGATTTGAATTTTGAATTGGATCCAAGGTATTGGTTGTGTAGGATAACATGTCAGCAATGTTTTTTTCATTATGCAATATGGAAATGATTCCAAACACATTGAAATCTTCAATCGGGTTCCATATTTTTTGCAAAGTGTCTATATAGGTGTGTTTCATGGCATGTATATTGGCTTCTTACTTACCCGATTATCAACTATGAGTTTCTAAATGATCTTAAGAACTTATAGGTGTGTTTCATGGCATGTATATTAGCTTCTTAAAGTGAATTGAAATCCATATATGAGAACTTCATATTCCATGGGATTATTAGTACATGGCAACTTGAGTCTATACACTACATACTACCTTCTTCCTATGGTATTGATGAGTTTAATTCTTATACCACATCCTTGTCTAGATGTGGACTTGTCAAGGTACATATTCCAAATATGGTCATCAATGGTTTCTTGGTTTTGCGAGCTTGGAAGAAATTATAGGATGTTCCTCTTTTAACATTATAGAGTGGAATACTTCATAGATGTCTTCTAATTATTTATGCCATAATATTCCATCTAAGTTTTTTTGGAGGAAGGGTTTGTCATAATACGATGGTGTGCCAACACACAAGCCTCACATGTTGAGTAGAGTTTTAGAATCATATTCCTTTTTTAGTGTAATTCTTTCTACACCAAGATATTTTTTTAGAGTTATCAAATGGATTGTACATGAATATTTTCTTATGGAGACATTATGGGGTCCACGGTGTATTTTATAATAAATGGGAGTGTCTCTTCAATTGCACAAATTACCACACACTAGAGGATGGATTAAAAATTTTCACAAGATTGTATAGCACATAGTTCTATACATGCACAGAAATTTTGGGAAAGTAAAGAAGGTCCAATTATACAATATCTTCAAGTGTTATACTATCCTCTTTTAATATGCACAACAAAACTTCTTGACCTTCTTCTACCACATGCTCTATTTATATGTCTATATGGGTTTTAATCAATCCTAGGTGTATTCCCACTTCTTTATTGTTGGCTTCTACACACTAAATATATACTTTCTCCATAAATATTGAGAAGCATGATATGTGGGTGCATCTAAAAGACAAAACCTCTAACTTTCAATTTTTTTCTCCATAACATAAACTCTAACTTATCATTCAAAGTACATATCTCATTGACATTGTTATATTTGGTGATCATAAAATTCTTTTTGTGGATATTTATCAATTCTGATTCAATTTACAACAGTGTTCCATGGTAACCACGTGTTTAATAAATCTATTTCCACATATCCATTAAGTGTGCATGACTAATCTATATTGAGAAGCATTTTCTATGCCTCGAGAATGTCCACCACTTTGATATTGAAGAATTATTGGACTCTTGGATTTGTGGAAAGTTGTATATGGATATGTAAGATTTATCCAACTACAATCACCTCCGACTTGTCTAATCGCACCACCCTACAATATAAATTTGTAGGATAAAATCCCAAATGACATGAAATTCCTGGTTTTTACACCCTAATTAGATTTAACATGAAACCTAATTAGTTTTAGTGAAATAAGTACAATAAAGGAGGTAAGGGATAAAAATAGGTGGATATTCTAATCAATTTATTTCCAATATTAATTACTACAATCAAAATAACACTTTTATACTAGAAACCAATATTTTAGCAAGATATGAACTTTATAATACAAAGGAATGAGTGCACTTAGCTGATTATAGATGATTCTGGAAGATTCTAGGAAAATTAACTACATGAACAAGGAGATATGACCTTGAATAAGTTTCTTTCTGAGACCGTAACTAGAAATCAACTTGGGTTAGGACTATAGAATGCTTCCAAGGTCATATTGTATGGTCTTAACCCTTCTCTATAGTCTTGGGCCGGATCATATATGGGCTCTGTAAATTTCTAACACTATCGGTTGTCTAAAATTTCTTTTCATTTTCAACCCCTAGTTTGAAATCATCATATAAAGCTCTTTGAATACTTTAATCATCATCTCAAAGCCTATCCATGGATAATAATTCCTAAAAATGAACATTATTTATGTTATGGGAACCCCTGAGCACCTCTGATGTTTTCACTACTCCAAAGAGGCCCCAAACCTCACATAATTCTCCACCTAGCGTGTGATATTTGAATAAATTCAACTAAGTTGGATAATCATCTTTGACCTTTCTTGAATTGATTTTTTCTCTTGCTAAAATACTTTGGGAAGGGATCTTTGAGTACTTGTAGATGAGAGGGATTGTTGTCTTAATCTGGTAAGAAGATTCATACATTTATATATTTCTTCCTAATGATTGTATATGTATTATTTCAATATTTAGGAAGCCTTGTTTTCCTTTTGCAAGTGTAATAAGTGAGTGTATTAATGTAGTTCCATGTGATATCCAGGTTCTAAAATGAGGTAGTGTTTTTTTGTTTATATAGGGTTTCATAGATGATTTATTAATGAAAGGACAACCCAAAGATATTATAATACCCAACAAATAATATGAATTTGAAAGAAAATTTGGAGGAAATTTCGGTCCAAAATCAGATGTCACCAAGATTAGATATACTATCTTGACCAAACTATACGACCTTGACCAAGGATGGAAAACATGTAACCTAAATTTTGGAAGTTATTTCTTGATGTTTTTTTATGGATTTTATGCATTATGTTCTCATAATTTGACAACATGTCAATGTTCAATGATAAATAGGCTAAACAAAAGACCTCATAATGTGTTAAGCGGGAAAGGGAAGGTTGTATTTATCTTAGCAAGAGTGCATTGTCAAAACTAGCATTTTCAAAGAGTGAATTACCAAATTTGAGTGTCTACACCTAGAAGATCCTCAATCAAATAAATATTTGTGTAATTTTAAACGAAAATCTAATTGTTAGTAAGAAAGGAGGATATTCTAGTTTTTCTTTTCTAAGTAGCCATACATGTATCAATTTTTTTCTAGATTGTTTTTCGTGGAGCTGATAAGGCTCTAGACAAGATTTCCTTTTGGTTTTTGATTTGGAGAAGTTCAAACATGGATATGTTGGATCTAGTTTTACACAATTCATAAACTATGCTATATCAATTCAGACTAGATTATATGGACCATAAGATACCTGTATTATCTCTTGTGGGATTTTCGATGGAAATGGTGAATTAATTAATGAAGGTAGTCATCAAATCATTCCAAAAAGTAATAAAACCATGGGGAAGGCCTACATACAATCTCTATGATTTTTTAATTCTACACTAAATATGTTGTTCTCTAAAAGTTTCACACGTCCTCTTATGTATAGGATATGTTGGTCTCCATAACAAAAGGGGTGAAAAACGAGTGCAGAAAATAATAGGCATATTCATGTGTGAATGGGAGAGGTGGTTTCTCTATTGAAAGGAGACATGTGTCATGTATTGTGAAATGTGTTTCCTCTAGGTTTATTCTCATTAGGTATTGGTGGACATAAAATATTGTAGGGAATAACTCAATGGGCATGGTCATTTATGTTTTGAGGGCGCTTTTGGTTTAAACCGAATATGTAAACTATGGATTTAGAAGAAAATGTAGGGGAATAATTCAATGATTATGAAGGAAAAATGAAGTAACTAGAATAATATTTGTAGCTTATTTGTTACACAAAATCCACAGGAAGATGTTAACCTATGAGAATCGCTTGAAACAAGAAAGTTTTACCTTTATCAATATTATGCAAGCTCTAATACTATATTAGCAGAATTTATAAAAAAATGCAAAAGATGACCAAGGTAGGGAGAAAGAGGAATAAAAACATAGACTAAAATGCAAGATCCAATTCTTCAAACGTTAAGTTCCAAATAACCTTTCCCAAGATCATACCATTGTACACTCAATCAAGACATGGATAGTCAAGATTATGAGGGAAACAAGTTAAGTAGAAGAGGACATCATGTCATTGGATGCACATGAATTTTCTCTATCTATAGAGATTCTAAGTCAAATAATGTAATATGTAATAAATAAGTGATCATATACCATTCAATTAAACTTAAAAACATACACGGTTGCAAACCTTAGGATAGAAACTGAAAGTAATGTGAGATAAAGCAAAAGCAAATAAAAATTTCAAATCTCTTCTTTTGCAAACTCTTAGACCTTAAAAATGTCTTTTATTTGGGTATTTATAGAGGATATCCCAAGTTGAGAAATTCATGTGTTACAAAGATCAACTATCAAGTTGATTTGAAAAAAATTATATGGGTACAAAGATTAGAATCAAATTCAAATTACATGGCAATTAGGGAATATCGAGTATGGTAGATCCATCTAGACCATTCGCATTAATCGCATTTGGAGGCCAAATAATAAGTGTGAATTAATATAATTTGGTTAGTGGTATGTGATTTAGTATGGTGTGTAGGGAATGTGATAAGAAATTCAAACTTCATTAAACGTATAGTCATTACTTCTATGACATGGTGTTTCTTAAAATTTCTAGCTTCTAATGTGTGCAAGTGGGTGAGATCTAGATCCTCTAACATGGAATGTTAGTTTCGAGATACTCGATGTTAAACATGGCATCTTGTTGATTTTGGCGCTTACCTCTTTTTCATTTAGTACATGTAGTGCACAATTTAATTGTGAATTGAGTGGCCTCATTTGATAGATTTGCACAAAGATGAAAATATTATATGGAATTATGCCTTTGTGTAGTCTTTTATTTTTATTCCATATGGTGTGTTTTGATTCTTTACGTGGGTTTGGAATCTTCCAAGTGCTTTCTATTGTCCAAAATAGCACCCATGTTATTTGGACAACTACATTGGATTCATAAACTTGTGAGGCTTCAAGAAAGACACCCGCATCATGAAGGAAGATAGTGTTCCTGGAAATGAGAAATAACATAGTTTTCCACATAAATGAGAAGGAACTTAGTGTTCCACAAAGTTGAAAAGTGTATTGTTTCATGGAGTTTGCAAATTCTACGCAACAAAGAAAAATTTTAAAGCACATATGCCACAAAACAAGAAATAAAAGATTCATGCAATACCACAAAGAAACAAAAATAAATTTGAGTGTGGGAATGCTAGACAACTCCATGGAAAATAAATCATGCAAGGTTGAAAGACCTCGAGAGAAAATTGGAGTGAAGTATAATAAAATCCATATAATAAAGAAAGTTCATGCATTAAAAAAATTTGTGGAATAAATCAATTCTATGAAACAAATAAAATCCATTGAACATAGAAAAGTCACGAAATAAATAAATTCCATATAACAAAGAAAAGTTATAGAACACAAAAATCCACAAAAAAAGAGAATCTGCATATCAAAGGAAACTTGCACAAAGAAGGAATGATTTTTCGGATGAACAAGAAAATTTAAAATTCATGTAAGAAATCGTTATGTGAAGGATTCAGACTCCATAGAAAGGTTTGGTGTTGAGAAGACAATGTATAACACTTAGAAGAAGGCATACAGAAGATTCACATAGAAGAGCAGAGTGCATTCAAAGGCGTGGGAGGATCGGGAAGGAATCACGCACGAGGACGAGACCGACTCGGGACTTAGGCATTTTCATGATTATGATCTATTTTTGGAAGATGGCATGTGGAGCACACAAACAAGATGAAGAATTTCCCAAAACGCATCAAATATTTTTGGAAGAGTGGTTATGGAGCGCTTTGCATGGATACGATCTAAAGATAGAATTGTGACTGATAGTTAACTAGGAGAGATCTATTTTAGTGCACTTGCATGTGTGATGGTCAGAATCGTAAAGGCACGTGGCTATTTTCAGCATGTGACCTATTTTGGGAATAGATAAGTGGTGAAGGGAAAGTCCCCACCCTTATAAATATGTAGTGAACTACGTAGTATAAGATATATATGTAAGAACTAGATTACTGTGAGAGTATGTTGTCAGAACTATTATGCACATGAGCATGTATTGCTATTATTGTAAGAAGATTTTATGTATTCCTATGTTTTTATATAATGGAATGTATTTGTTGAGCTAGAGTATTAATCCTGACTATAATTGGCTCTTGCATGCTTAATTTCATCATGATTATCATTTAGTCTGTTGTTCTCTAGAACTAGATATATACATGCACTGTAGAATGATGTATTAATTATGGATCTAAATGCATTAAGTCTTCATCATGCTAACATCATGTAAAAAAAACCCTAAATAGGGGCATGGTACCTTTGTGTGCTTTAAGTGACCGTTCAATCTAGGCTAAGTGATGTGTCAACTCGCCCGGGCTTTTCTTAAGTGAATTCTAGGTTACATCATTGGTTCTGTTTCTGGGACCTCTTTTTCAATTTTTTCAGAGGGTCCACACCGAAGACATACCAGTTGACCCTAGCAAGTGTTGAGGAGTGGATACATGACCTAGAAGAAGAATATGCATGGAGGTTCAACATTGGATCTGAGTTTGACACACGCATGTGGGTGGAGTAGAATCTATATGACTATTTGTACGAAAGCTTCTTCACTATTTTTTCAGTAGAATTGTACGAGTGGCTGGTTGCTTATGCATCTAAATGGAATTAGAGGTATCGCACACTTTTTGGATGCAGGGATAATTTTAGACCGTTTATGATACCGATCTAATTTGAAATTGCGTTATGGATACATGGTTCCGTGGTTTTTGAACAGCTTATATCTTGGAGTACTCAATTTCCACTTATTTGTGCCCAAAGGTAGTTGAATTCTAGTTTTATGATATCCAAGGGGAACTTACATGCAAGGTATTCTAGTGGAAATCAAAATTTTGATGGTAACCCTAAATTTGGAGAGTAAACGATGGCTAACTAAACCCCACCACGCGCGGGGCAGGATCAAGTTTGGTGAAAAATGGACCTAGCAGAAGAGAGGAAGAGAAAGGAAGGTAGCTTAAGTATAATGAGGCACGTGAGAGGGAGATAGACAAGCAAATGGAGGTTGCAAAGCGAATGGCATTGTGGAGAGAGATAGTTCACAAAGGATTTAAAGTTCATGTAGAATATGTGGAACCCGAGCATCAGGAACTCCCCCATTTGGGAAAGCATGATAGGGAACCCTCTTTGGCATCACGTAGAAGCGCTAGCAGAAAAAACAACCTAGGCATCATGTGTGCATCTAAATCCACCGAAATCTTTTCCCTTACGCTTGGTCTATCAAAGATCTAGTATAACAAATCAACAAGCTAATTCGGTAGTGAGAGAGTAGGAGTGAGTCATATAACAAGCATAGTGATGGCAAAGGCAAATGCATTCATTGTTATATGGAAGTACCTTTTCGGGGTATCATACGCACATAATCCATCCACATAGATTTTTGGTCTCTCTTATGGGTGTAGTAACACTTCACAAACTGTTGGGGTGCGATTCATACTACTTTGTTGACACATGGAATTACATCTTCTAGTCCGAATCCGGCTAACAAGTTCATGATCATGAGGTATAGGTGGATCTGGATCTGGTTCTAGAGGCAGAGGAAACACAAGAGGTTCTGGATCAGGTGGGAAAAGTCCACACCAACCCTGGAATATTTACATGGAGATGTATATTCATCTTCGAGAGTATAGGGGCATAGAAGATGTTGTTGAACACGTACACATGTGTGAAATATTGTGGTGCACAAAAGGAATCATAGCTTCTGAGCGTAGGGCAAGCCAATTTGCTACTACGTTACAAGGGTGAGCACACATATGGTACAAAAAGTTTGACCACGATCGATTTTATGCGTAGACAATACATCTTTAAAAGATGATTTCTATAAAGAGTTTCACATCCCCGAGTTCGAGAAGAAGAGTATAAGGATGCTCAAGGATATTAATCAAGGCACTATTGAGAGTGTCCGAGAGTGATGCTCACTTCAAAACATTATTATCTAAGCTTTCTTATTATATTCATGCAAGTAAGCATGCGCAATGGTTTGTTAGGGCCTGATTACACCTTTTAGAAGGGAGCTATCACATAAGGCATACACTGATCTATGTGAAGCACTTGAAGCAACTTTACACACTGAGGTAGTTGGAAGTATAGACATTGGGGTGAGCCCATTTTTAGAGGTAAAGATTTCAGCTATGGTAAAGATTTTGGAGAAGCTATCAGAAAATTTAGCACATGAGATGCACACAGGGATTTGGTACATAGATTGTGAAGTGGAAGGTCACACAAAGGATAGTTTTCCCCAGCAGATCTATGTGCTCACTCTTGTTAAGTGTGAGATATGCCATTTAAACCATAATGTTAGTCACTTCCCATTACTTGTAATGCACGATAAGGAAGAATTTTTCATACTACTATAAAATCTGCAGGTCCAAAACTAATGACATGGAATACTTTCGGCTGATTGGTCAGATCCATGATGCTATAGATATTGGTGTATGAAAAATAGGAGTTTTAGATAACTCTAAAGGAAATAATGAGCATCAGGATCGGGATCACAATCAAGCGCACTATGATCGGAATGAAGGGATTTTGAAGGCGGTCATGGTAGAGGTCGAGGATACCATGGTGGATTTAGAGGATGAGGCCGTGGTGGTGGAAGAGGTGAGTTCCCTTGTGGAACATGTTATACATGCGGATCTCCTAACCACTACAGTATGAATGTCCTCAAAATATTACATGTTCTTTCTATGGAAATAATCATAGTTATGAGGAATTCCCAGACTTGTATGAGCATCTTAGCAAGTAACATAAACAAGAAAACAAATGTGAAGGGATGGTTAGGATACAACGCACTATGGAAAATTAATGGATGCCCAAGTTGGAACCAGAATCCAAGGCATTACAAGTAAGTATCACTACCCGTCTTGAAGTGGCGCATGCCAAAGAAGCATTGTAGCAGAGAGTTCTTCCATCACTAAGGAGGAGGTTTTACATGCACGGTACCTAGATCCTTCCCATCAGAAGGAGGTTTATCAGGAAACCATGGAGGTACTCAAAAATCTTCAGGGTGAAATATAGTATTTAAAGGAGCAATCACGGAAGATGGAGCAAAAGAAAGCATCAGAGACAATCTAAACTGATATGGATGACTTGATATAAGTGTGTAAAATGTTGCTCCAGGAGAATATAATTCCACTATTAGGTAATTGGTTAAAGGGAAATGATTTGCATGTAAGTACCGAGACTAGACAAAATATCCTGCATGCAAATCTTCCCCCTCATAGCCTAGATTATGAAAAATAAATCACTCTAAATGTTGTTGTGGATGGGTGGCTATTGAGTAATATATTGATTGATATGATGTAAAAGTCAATGTTCTTACTTTAGAAGCATTGGTACAAATGGGGAGACCCCATTGCAACCATCCTCTAATGCTTTGTTCATGGATAATAAGACTAAGGCCACTCCCATTGGATTTTTAAAAGATGCATCCATTACCATACAAGGAGCCAAGTTCACTAGAGATTTTGAGGTCTTAGCACTTGCAGATGTAGATAGCTTCCCATCTCTACTAGGGTGTTTATGGTGTTATGCAAATATTGTTGATCTTTGGTTCAACAAGGGTTATATCATCTTTGAAAAAATGAAGGAAATGGTTATTATCCCATTAATAGATGGCAAATATGCACCCTATGTTGAGACCTTGAGTGAAGAAGACCTGAATCAGATTTATGTACGTATCATCCAAGATCCAGAGGTGCTTGAGCCATCTAAAGAAGGAATAATTCAATGGGAGGATGCACACGTCTATCAACGACACTACACATGTTGCTTTTGATAATTGGGCTCCTATAGCACTTATGAGTTGGTAGGGCATGAATTAAAGAGCATATTCTCTAGGGATTATAGACCATGTTATATCGGAGAATAGGTAATAACTTGGCACCTTGTTACACCAAGAAGGAGACCCTATGGTGTTCGTGTGTGCTATGGAGGAACCGTGGGTAGACCAATTGGAGATAAGGAATATGCTAGCATATACCCTATGCGGACAGCCACGTCTTTAGTGGGTGGTCCACAAGGATAATCTTGTAAGATGGAATGAAATTAAGATTGCTCTTGCCACTAGGTTCTTCAAGAGCAAATGCACCTACTCAAATCTACACTTATCATGGTAATCAACCTGTTCAAAACCACATTTAGAAGTGTGAGAGACTCTGGATGTATGGGCGGGAAGATTTACCACCTTCATCAGGGTACACAAGTTTTATTCCACGTTATAAGGTTACACGCGTGTTTGGTATGTCTATGAAAAAATCCATAGAGAGACTAGAAATTGGAAGGATTTAATTACAAGAATAATTTAGACATTTGACTTCTTCTCTACCAATCCTTTGGTGGAAGAAGCATTAAAGGTTATAAAGCACTTAACTATGGGGGATAGTGCCAAGGTGGAGGAAATCATTCAAGAGTTATTTGATGAAGGGGACTCAGGAGTGCATTTTTTGAAGAAACAAAAATAGATGCCACACTACTTGAACATGATTTCCTTGAGCAAGAAATAGGAAAAATGGTCTACTTAGTAGATGATGAAGAAGTAGAAAATCTGGATGTAGACCATTCAACAGGTAGGCGTGAGGTTTTGGATAGTGCATATAATACCACGCACACATATCATGAACCTATGAAGACAAAGAAAGTGAATATTGGATTAGATGTTGAGCCTAAAGAGGCCATAATTAGAGACTATTGGTCAGACTTTGAAGTGGAAAAAATCATAGAGTTACTATAGGATTATCAGGACTTATTCCCTCGAGGGTACCATGAACTTAAAGGTGTGCATGAATCATTAGGGAGATGAAGATAAATCTTAAAGAGGGTGTGTGCCCAGTTAGAAAGAGACCCTACAGGATGAACCCCAACTTGCGTGAAAAGTTCAAAGAAGATATTGACAAAATGTTGAAGTTTGGAATCATCAAGCCCCTCGACGAGTCAAAATGGGTTAGTCCAAAGGTGATCAGTGATCAAGAAGAATGGTCGTATCGATCTGTGTGGACTACAGGGAGCTAAATGTTTCATGTGTGACTGGCCCTTTCCTACGCCATTCACCGAGGAAATACTAAAAGGTGTTGCGGGCACAAAATCAATTCATTTATAGATGGGTTCTTTGGGTATCATCGGTTTAGATTGCCCAGAGGATCGGGAAAAAGAATACTTTTAATACTAAATGGGGTATCTTTTCCTATACTTTTATTTCTTTTAGGTTGAAAAATGTGCCTCGTTGTATTTTTGCACATAGTTGATCATGTGTTTAATATATATTCATAACTTCTTGCAGGTTTATTTAGATGATTGGATGGTGTATGGGCTGGTTAAAGATCATTGTGACAATCTGCGATTAATTTTTGAAAGATGTAGATAGTTGAGTATCTCTTTGAACATCAAGAAGTGCATATTTTCTACACCATTTGGAATACTATTAGGACACATAATCTACAAGGAAGGTTTGTTGGTTGATCCAACTAAGGTTGCATAGTCATTATAGGCCTGAAAGAGCCTACCAGTCAAAGTGAGGTGCATGGATTCTTGGGTCACACAGGGTATTATAGAAAATTCATAAAGGGATATGCTAAGGTTGTTGCACCTTTAGAGGAGTTACTTGAAAGGAAAAGGTACGTTCTACTGGGGAGAACCACAACAACATGCATTTGAGACATTGAAAGAGAAACTTACTTCATGTCTATCCCGCACTTTCTTTCATAGGACCAACTATTTCATGTACATATGGATGCCTCTCGCATAGCCACCGGTGTGGTGTTGGTTCATCCCGGAGAAGTATTATAGATCATCCTATCTTTTTACTAGTAGAAAGTTGACTCTTATAGAGCATAATTACACCACTAAAAAGTGCAAAGCTTTATCAATGATTTATGCGCTAAATAAATTCAGATAGTACATGCTCACTAAACCATTTTTCTTTTATACAGATCACATGGAATTGAAGTATTTGGTGAACAAGCCTATTTTACAGGGGCACATATGCAAATGGGTACTCTTATTTCAAGAATTTTATTTCATAATTGTGGTAAAACTAGGGAAAAGTAATTTTGGACCATACCATTTATCTGATGAGGGTCATAAATCCTCACCATTAATAATGTCAATCCATGGCTGGTGTCCGATGGTTGTATGCATTAAGAGAAGAAGATCTTGGAAAGCAACTCCTTTAAACACAAACCAAACTTGCATAAAATAAAAGCACACATGCGGAAATTTAAATGCACACTTGCAGAAATGTAAACACACTTGCATAAAGGAAATCACACTTGTAGAAATGTAAACACACTTGCATAAATTGAAATTTTGAATGGGAAATAAGAAAAATTAAATGAAACACCTACAGTTTACAACAAATTGAATTTTCACAATATGAAGATAAAAACAATACAACAGAATGAATTAAAGACAAATGAATAAACATAAACATAAATAAAAAGATCCATCTTCCTTGGAATGAGTGGCTAGCTCATTCCTTGGAAGAGGATTTAAATCATACTTCTGAGATCTTAAAACTACAGAATATTTGAGAGGAAAGAACAAATCTTTATTTCTTGGGAGAAAAGCATTACATATCTCAGTGTGGAAGGTTGCATTTATAATTAATGCATCCAACCAACTCATTATATCAGAAAATACAATCTGATCTTATATGTATTCTAATCCTAAAAACTAAGATCTCCATCTCCACAAAATATGGAGAGAGATATATTATTGAAGTCAAATCTTATCTTGCTTATTTTAGGAAGATTTGCTCCCAAATCTTCTCCTTGCTTTTTAGTAATAAGAATCATAATTATTTTATTCTTCTACATTATTGGAAGGATGTTTTTCCTCAAAATATGATTTTGAAAAATGCATTTCCCATATTTTCCACTTGAATTTGTTGTTTTTGATTGTGGAACTTTTGACGCTTGTCTGATACGCTTTTTCCTCAGACTGCAGTTCACTAAAAGTTATATTTCTCTTGATTGGTAAAACCTATAGAAAATTTGAATGAGGTTTTTTTAAACACATTTCTATGAAAAAAACCTCTCTCATATTTTCCATTTGAATTTTCTATTTTTGTTTGTGGAACTTTTAGTGCTCGTTTGATACATGTTTCCTCGGATTGCACCTCACTAAAAGTTAGATATCTCTTCATTGGTAAAACTTGTAAAAAATATGAATGAGTTTTTTTAACACATTTATATGAAAAAAAAATCTCTCATATTTTCCATTTGAATTTTTGTTTTTGTTTATGGAACTTTTAGTGCTCGTCTGATACACTTTTCCTCGAAACTGCAGCTCACTAAAAGCTAGATCTCTCTTCATTGGTAAAACCACAAGTAGCACATATGAATGAGGTTTTGTTAAAAAATTACTATGAAAAAATATTCTCTCATATTTCCCATTGGAATCTCTGAGTTTTTACAATCCCTAAAAAAATTTCATTCCATTGATGCAAGTTCCTAACTAAAGTTGTCATTCCTTTTATGCAAGTTCTGGAACTAAATCTACAAGTTCCGAACTAAATTTAATTCGTCCACAAATTAAAAGTTCTAGAATTGACTTTCATTAAATTGATACAAGTTCTAAAACTAAATCTGAGAGTTCCAAAACTAAATATGCGAGTTCCGAACTAAACTTGCAAGTTCCTAACTAACTCTATGAGTTCCGCAAACTAACTTAAAACAACTATAACTTTTGCATATGACCTCTGGATTGAGATGATTATTTTTTTAAATTGTATAATTTTTTGAGATAAACCTGAATATAAAATAATATTTTATTTTAAATTTACTATTCATTATCAATTCATCTTTTCTCAATACTAGCATTATCTTTCCTTTATGGTCCGCATACACAACACTTTGCATCTTTTCCCAAATAATCAATAGGATTCACAACAAGCTAGATAACAAAATATTTATAAAGAATGAACAAGATATATATCCTATACTCTATCTTAATCAAACTATAAGTTCCTAGATTACATTTAAATCCACTTTCAAAGGTAACTTGAAGGACAAAATAATAGTAATTTATGGCTAATTTATGGCCTCACCATTATCCATAATACAATCGGAGAATAAGCATAATACATTGAAGATACCATGTCCAATACATAGTTATATAGGTTACAATGCACGCCATAGGATTTAGTGGACATTTTTGTCTTCCTACGAATAGGTATGGCACCAGAAGGAATGAAATACTTAGAGAAGAAACAACTTGTTATAGGCATGGCACCCTATATGTTGATTAGCGGTGACCTGTACAAATTAGGTTGGGATGATATATCAGCACTGTTGTGTACTAGAACATGAGCATACAGATATTATGGATGAAGCTCATGGTGGTATTGTAGGTGGCCACTATGTAGGTGACACCACTTCTCAAGATTTTACTCTCTAGATTATGGTGGGAAACCATGTATAAAGATTGTAAGGAATATTGCAAGGCTTTTGATCACTATTAGCGTCTTGGGAAACCAAGTTAATGAGATGAAATTCCTCTAAGACCTATTACTAGTGCAAAACCATTTGAGAAATGGGTTATTGATTTTTTGGGTCATGTTTCACCAGTCGCGTGTAAAACTAGATCGTGGTATATCATCACTTTCATAAACTATCTAAAAAGGTGGGCGTGAGAAGCAGCACCTATAAAATATTGTACAACGGCTACAGAGCTGTGTTTCTATGGGAAAATATTATTACAAGGTATGGATGTCCTTTGAGTTTGACCAATGATAGGGGCACACATTTTTTGAATGAGAAAATTAGGATATTATTGGATGAGTTTATGATTGCACACCATAAGACTACACCCTATCACCCTCATGCTAATGAAACTACTAGGATTTCAACAAAATTTGATCCGGACGCGACCAAAATTTTGATGTTGGAAGAAAGGATTTGGATGATAAATTTTCTACGAGTCCTTTGGGCATATCAAACAATGTATAAAAGGTTGAAAAAAGCAACACCATTTTAGTTAGTGTTTAGTACGGAGACAGTGATTCCTATAGAATTCATGCTACCTTCTTTTGTGTATTACACATGCTAGAGGTTTAGGCGATGAACAAGCATTAGAAGAACAGTTAAAAAGGTTACTCAAATTGGATGAGCAATGCGCAATATCATGTTGGAGTCAAAAACAAGAAAAGGTCATGTAGAAAGCATGACATGATAGGCACATTAGGGATAAAAAGTTTGAGATTGGACAGATGGTGCTCCTTTATGATTCTAAGTTTTTACACCATCCAGGAAAACTCAAGGTACATTGGTTGGGGCCGTATGTTGTCACTCACATACTTAAAGCAAATGCTTTTCAATTAGAGACGCTTGATGGAATACGGTTACCTGTACTTCAATGGGAGTAGGTGAAACCTTAATATAAATAAGTCTTCTTGGTGTTTGTAATAAGGCAGTGTTTCCATTTAGATTAGGTTTTCAATTCTTCATTTCCTTAATGTATTTCCTTCTTCGTCGCTATGCTTTTTCAATTTAGTTGGTGTTTTTGTGTAATAAGTGCATTTGCATGCTAGAAGCTAATTATTATTTGAAGAATTTTTATGCACAAATGAATGCACATACCATTAGTGTGGGGTGGTTATTGATATCTAAGTACAAGACTGTTGAAAATAAGTACACATGAAAGGAACAAACTACTACAGGTGTTATTCAAGTTGGAGAATTGAAAAAAAAAATTGCTTCTAGAAACAAGGACCATAGGTGGAGATGAATGAAAAACAAATATAACATGAGGTAAGCAAGGGCCATGGGAACCACCAATGGAATGCAGAGTGGAGAGGTACTTAGGTGCATGGAGGTGTGCTTGAAGAGAATTCCATGGCTAGAAGGTAGGAATGCACGCTAGAAGGTTATAGCTTGGGCACGAAGATGTACCACGTGGAAAGAAAGAGAATGGTCGATTAATGAGAGGATTGTTGGTAGGTGAAGGAACAATAAATGTGATAACTTTTTGAAAATTTATATAAGGATGGGATGTGAGTTAATTTTTACCATTACAATTACAATAATTTGAAAAGATCTAAGTGTAAACGAGCCGAGTGAATCATGTGGAGGTGCGAAGAGTGTGAAACTAGACATGGAGAGAAGATTTGTGCGTAGGAGAAGCTTGCATCCCCATAGGTGAAGGGTTTGGGAAAACCATATGCATTATGAAAGAGCTAGGGCACGTGATTTACACTAGGGCACGAAGATACAAACTAGGGTTTTAACTTACTACAAAGAATAGAAAGTAGAGATTTACAAATGGCACCAAAGAAAGCACCTGCAGCAGGAGTGAAAGGGAAGAAGAAGGTTGAAGTGGAAGAAGAAATTACTCCGAGGTTAATTTCTCGAAATACAAAGATATCTAGAGAGTGTGATTGTGGGAAAAGAATGCATTCCCACATCTATAAATGTAATACTAGAGGTTACAACCATTGCAAATCGGATAATAAGAAGGAATTAGATGCATTGTTGAGCATGAAAATAAACAAGCGCATAATAGAAGACATGTCAATGTAGGATGACACTAGAGAGAAGCTACTAAAGCATGTTAGAGTCTATCGGTTATACAATCTACCATAATTTTGGAAATATGAACCATTGTATCGATGGTTGATGAGTAGAGTCCATGAGGACTTCTTCTACTTTCCTGACGGAGGGTTAGAATCACAACTACCTTAATTTCAATAGTGACAGGACTAAGGGCCTTAGGAGCAGATTTGGAGAGTGACTTAACAGATAAAACAGTGATCTTAGAGACAAGGAAGGAGCTAGGATATACCAAGGGTATGCGCAACATGGACATCGATAAATTGAAGAAGTACCTAGTAGTACAGGTAGTTTCCCATCTTGTAACAAAGTTGAATGACCAAGAAAGGTGGTCACAGGTGAATACAATGTGGTTGCACATTGTAAGAAATATGTCTCAAGGAGTGGTCTACAATATCATGGATCACATAGCAAATACAATCATTGAAGAAGCGCATACAGGTGTGAGAATTAGTTTTGGCGCTATTTTATTGTCTTTTGTGTTTATGGAGATTGGAGTGCCCGATGGGACAAAGGAAAATATTTGAAGTACCCCATGGAAAATAAATCTCTAGCAAAAAGATTTGATAAATACTTATGTGAAGGGACCATGAGTGGGCCATTTAAATAGAGGGTGGAGATGTTTTATGAAAGACTTCACATGGCGTTTGAGGAGGAGTGGTGCATACCCAAGGAGTTACCTTCGGTGGTGGGTAAGGTAGTACATTTTGTGGTCTACCAACACTTTTTCATCGTGTGATTTGTGATGAAGGATGGAGCTTGAGCCCTTGGTGAAAACTCCGCCATATGCCTTCATAGCATGCTACTTACAGAATCAGTTCACCGGTTCACAGATGTGCACTACTAAAAATTTCACATATAAGGTAGATTGTGATTACCATACCCCCCGAGAAAAACATATGTATATCCGTGGATATACTACCTATATTGAGAGGTTTATCACGATGTAATAAACATGAAGCCGGTAAGCTTGGTCATTGAAGACATATGAGCAATGCTTGTGTATCTTCAACTCAAGCCCAAGATGGAGAATAACAAATATGTGGAAAATGAGTTCGCACTTCCAAGGCCACCTAAGGGTAAGCATACAATAGAAAATGTGCCAACTCCACAGCCTGTAGAGACTATAGTGGTGGATGAAGAGGAGATGAATGAGAAGATAGTGGTGGCCTGGAACATAGAGGACAAAGGTAGCCTTAAGACAAGGTAGAAACAGAGTGTGCTATGCTACTTCGGGAGCGGGAAGGAGAAGATGAGGATTTGGATGTAGTACAAGGAGAGTGTCATTTCAAAAGGGTGTTCAAAAGAACTAGAACCCAATATTCTACACTACAAGTTAATGTACGAGATCACCTCGACTCTCTCCACATAAGGAGACAACTGAGAAGAGAAGAAGAAATTTGAAGATGACCAAGGAGGTGGAAGATTTTGATGAAAGTGTGCACTGAATCTCTGACACAACCAGAGGAAGTGGAAGATCCAAAGGATGAAGAAATTAAGGAAGGAGGAGGATTGAAGGAGGTAGATGAGACATCATGTGAGACTACTTAGGGCATAGTAGAACAAGCTCCAAATCTTGATGCTCAAGTTCCTAAGGGGCCAAGATCAAAGAGGACAAGTGGGGAGTATACTACACCGGTCATGGGATACTCTAGGACACAAGTAAAATTATTCACACCCATTTCCAAAGCATGGTGGGCCTTAAATAATTGTATGGATGGGAGCTGATGGATGAGGATATGGCCACCATGCACACAAGGAAGAAGTTTTCTTGGTCAATGTAGACACATATGGATGAACCAGACTTTGACGTATGTGAAGAATCCTATGTATCAAGAAGATTGAAGAAGGCACCTCAGGCCAAACACATAATGGTAAAGCCTACTATTATTTCGATGAACAAGTAAGTAATGCCTTGGTAAAGGTATCTACAGAGGTGGAAAGGAGGAATGTGGATAAGGATGTAACTATTAGGGTGTTGAAAGAAGAAATCAAGGCCAAATATACGAGAGATAGCATGCCTACAACAAGAGAAGGACTTGGCATAGAAGAAGAACATTTTTTCATCGAATGGCGAAAAAATTAGAGATAATATCTTGAAATCAAGACCGCACTTAGAGCCCAAGGTGCCCAAAAAGTTTCCTTCGGAAATGCATTATGTACAAACCTTGGTGGATTTGGTGCTTGAGGATGGACCTACGTGCATGCCAGCCCAAAAATATCCTAAGCAGGAAGCAGAGTGAGAAAATGTTTCGGTGATGAGGAATATTTCTTCTTATGAGGAATTCCTCCAAAGCTTGCATGAGGAGCTGAGAAAAGTAGACAAGGCATTAAACATTTGCACAGCTCTAGAGGCATTCATCAAGATAAGGACCATGGTAGAGGAAAATGAAGTCCTAAAAGTGATGAAGGATGACACACTGGGTCATGCAGAGAGGTTGGAATTGGTAAAAAAAAGTGTGAGGCCCTTATAGTAGCACAGGAACCCCATAAGGAAAGGTTAGATGAGCTAGGGAAGGTTATAGCGTAGAAAATGGATCTACTAGAGGGAAGAATGTCTACAATGTCCAACATTGTTTTGGTTTTGTAGAATGAAAAGGGGGACATTGCCCAAGATGAGTTGGAGTCTATTGCGGTAGATATTCCAGAAAAATTAGGGGCCACACTGAGTGAATGGCAGACATTAGAGGCCAAAATAAAGGAAGAATATCTAGAACTCATTCTTCTAGTTGAAGCAGAGGATACTGTTGAGTAAATCATTCTTTTGTATAGAAAATTCTTTACTATCTTCCATTTATATTCTTTCTTATTCTTTGAGCATTCAAGAGGTAACCATTGCCGGGGTGGAAATGCAATTAGTGTGGGGTAATGTTGAGTAGAAAATGTATAACACTTAGCAGAAGGCATATAGAAGATTCACACAGAAGAGTAGAGCACATTCAAAGGCGTGGGAGGATTGGAAAGGAATCGTATGCGGAGGATAGGAGACAGACTTGGGACTTATCCATTTTCATGATTATGATCTATTTTTGGAAGATGGCATGTGGAGCACACAAACAGGATGAAGAATTTCGCAACACGCATCGAGATATTTTTGGAAGAGTGGTTATGGAGCGCTTTGCATGGATACGAGCTAAAGATAGAATTGTGACTGATAGTTAACTAGGAGAGATCTATTGTTAGTGCACTTGCATGTGTGGCTGTAATTGTAAAGGCACGTGGCTATTTTCAGCATGTGACCTATTTTGGGAATAGATAAGTGGTGAAGGGAAATTCCCCACCCTTATAAATATGTAGTGAACTACGTAGTATAAGATATATATGTAAGAACTAGATTACTGTGAGAGTATGTTGTCAGAACTATTACGCTCATGAGCATGTATTGCTATTATTGTAAGAAGCTTTTATGTATTACTATGTTTTTATATAATGGAATGTATTTGTTGAGCCAGAGTATTAATCCTGACTATAATTGGCTCTTGCATGCTTAATTTCATCATGATTATCATTTAGTCTGTTGTTCTCTAGAAATAGATATTTACATGAAATGTAGAATGATGTATTAATTATGGATCTAAATGCATTAAGTATTCATCATGCTAACATCATGTAACAACAACCCTAAAGTGTTTAACGTGAATATTTCAATCCTCTTCCTTACCTTGAATATTATTCTATTTATTTCTTACAAAGTTTTGTGTGCACTTTCTTGGATCTTCACATGTATTGTTATATTTGTTTCCCTAAATCCAAAACTAAGCCTTATTTTATTTTAGTGCATCATCTCTATTTATTTTATCATTTCTATCTCTTAACCCTAGTCCTTTCAATTATTAGGATAGGATTAGAAATTACTAGTTTAGTGTTGGTTAGTTAGTCATGGTGAGATATGATATAAGGAGCCATCCTTCTCTCGGGATTGACCTCAAAAGGTTTCATCATCCCACAATTTGGAGGTATTTCAATGTTTTATTGAGGTTTTGAATTTGGCAGATTCAAAAAGGGTTCAATCTCATGTGACAATAGTTTTTGGCACGCCCGGTGGGACTCTCTTGAGTCAATTACAACTCATTTCACTAATATTGATGTGTTTTTTAGTAATCTTTATCCTTTTGAGGAACTATCCCAACACATATGACAACTCCATTAATATAGAAACCCATTTATTTCATTCGGAGACCATTTCCATTCACCATTTTACCTACTTTCATGAAGTTTTACAATCATGAATTCTTTCTCTCATTTGGAAGCTCATTTTCAAGAGTAGTATCATTCTCCTCGAATCAGTTTTATGAGCCTTATCATGATGAATATGCATATGATATAAACCCCATTGACCCATATGGTTATCCTATTAACCATGATTTTTCCAATAACAACGATAAGTAGATAATGGAGGTTGTTTCATATCTGATGATGATTTTCAATTACGGTCCTAAATATGGAGACAACCATGTAAAATGTAAAGGAAATGTGTGAAATCATAGTAGCTGACCATTTGGTTTTAGTGATCCCTATCGATGGGGTGTTCCTCTACCAAGTTGTTATAGCCATCATCAGAAGCTAGAGGTAATGGTTAAATCCTTAAATCAAATGTTAGAGTTGATTGAAATAATGGAAGATAATCAATCTAGTTATAGGGAACTGTGTCAATGGTACAATCCTTCACTACCATCACAGATCTCTCATATTCATTATTTCCAGATGCACCATCTCAACCTAATCTTCAAATACATGTCTTTCCAAAATCTCCTCTTTCTATTCAATCTCCTTTACTAGATGATAGTATACCTCCTCCAAAATTCCAACCTCTAATAAATCAGTCATAAGTTCAATATTTCCCTCATTTCATATATCCAAACCCATTTTAGGATGAGCTTCATGTTGTTTTTCTTGAACATTCTGCAATGAAGGATACATTGGTTGAGCACAATATGAAGGAGGACACATTATACTCTAAGGATTTAGATGTAAGAGAGATCATTGAGAGCTTATTTCTCTCTTTCGGTGATGAATACATTGATGTATCTTCACTCTCATTTAGGTAATCTAACTTGGATGTAATCACCCAAGGATACAAAAGTAAAGGAATAAATCAGACATCATGATCAAATTGAGCTTCATGTTGAGGAGAAGTATGTTTTTGAGCTATCATACTTCTTGTTTGAAGACGATAAGGAGAATGAGGGTCCCAATGTTGAATCGAGGTGATCATCAAGGAGGAAATAAATGAATACAAGTTTAAACAACTTGTAAACCCTCTCCAAGATAAGGAAAGTGTGTGATATATCTATTCATGGACTAGAAGGTGAAAGAGATGGGAAAATCAAAAAAATAATTCCATTGGCCCTTAGAGTTTGATGTCAAATCATATGTCTAACTAGATTAGAGCTAAGAATAAAGTTGTCACCAGTCATGTTCACTTAAAAACATAAGGAATACTTACAAAATACCAAAGATTAGTTGATACACCTATCCAAACCAAATGCAGAGAAACTAGAGGAGGTGTTTGTTCTTATTGAGGCTGATATTTTGAGAAAAAGGGGATACATCCATGTTTTCACTTCCACCACTTGATCGGAGTTACGAAATGATCTCACCCACATTTTATAAGGAAGGGAAGTTGTGTTTCCCAACCAAAGTTTATAGATTTTTTTAGATTTCTTTTCTCTTAGTTAGAGTAGGAGTAGTTTAGGTTGGTTTTTTCAAAATAATTTCTTTACACACTTTGCATGTTTCGGTTTGGATCATGTATGCTTTGTATTTTGTACATAGTTTCTATACGCCTCTTTTATAGTTGTGCACAGTCTAGATCATTCACCCTAGCGGGAAACAAATCAAATATTTTGGGGGTAGTTTCAAGTATAGTGTTCTTTCAAGCTCCAAATATCAATCTTAAACCAATTCCAATTTAAATGCTTCATGCAGATTCAGGTTAGTTTTAAACATTTTTTATCATTTTAAAGATGTATGCTTGACTCCATACCTAATGGATATGTTAGGTTATTATTAATTTCATCTAAAGCAATCATGTGTCCCCTAAAATTTATTGAACTTTTGTCCAAAATAGCACCCATGTTATTTGGAAATTTTCATTTGAATCTTATGCTCATGAAGCTTTAAGAAAGAAACTCGTGGAATGAAAAAACATAATATTCCATGGAAATGATAAGGAACATAGTGTTCTACAAAAATGAGAAGAAAATTAGTGTTATGTGGAGTTTGGAAGGTGTAGTGCTCTATGGATTTTTCTAAGTCTACACAACAAAGGAAAATTCCATGGGACATATGTTGTGGAACAAGAAAAAAAAATGCGCAATAGTGTAAAGTAGCAGAAATAAATTTAAGTATGGGAATGTTAGAAGACGTCATGGAAAATAAACTACACAAGGTTGAAAGATTGTGGATTAAAGCGAGTGAAGTATAGGAAAATACATGGAATAAATAAATTCTTCACAATAAAGAAAAGTTGTGGAATAAATCAATTCCACGCAACAAATAAAATCCATGGAACACATAAAATCCAAATAACAAAGAAATTCCGCACAACAAATAAAATCCACGGAACACAAAAATCCATGAAACATAGGAAGTCCACAAAACAAAGAGAATATGCATATCAAGGGATAAATCTTGAATACAATGCCCACGGTACAATAAGAGGTCATGGAAAGTAAAGTATGGTTATGGATCAAGAGAATAAATAAATGAATTATGTGGATCATATGAAATTTGTTAAAAGCAACAAAAGACCATGGAAATCAAAACAAGGCCAATCATAATCGAAATATCAAAAATCCATGGAAGATCAAAGGAAGGTGGTGAATATTATAATTCCATGATGCATAACAAGGACACACTTGATTTAATACAAGAGTTCAACCACTCAAACAACTAAAATTTAATTTTGAATGGTGGTATCCTCTTGTATTAGCAATCTAATGGTGTGTGATTGGAGAAATGTCAAGCACCCATACCTGGCCTATGAAATCAATGGAGATTGGTGCTTTTCATTGGAAAGGTGGTTGCGTTCATTGATCTCTGGATGTTATAATTTCCCTCTTCTTCCTCTCTCAAATTTCATATATGTAAGTGGGAAAGCACATGTAAAGGGTTCTCTTTTCTACTAATTTTGAGAGCTTTGCCCTTTTGAGCTCAAATATTTTGCTCGCAAACTTATGTAACATGTCCGTGAATATTACATGCACCTCCACTTTGTTATCTTGTAAATTTATAAGTTATTTATATTAAATACAAGTGTGATCTATTTATTTTTAACACATCAATTTTTAACAAGAATATTTCGATCCTCTTGCTTACCTTCGGTCTTATTTTGTTTATTTCTTATAAATTTCTATGTGCACTTTATTGTATATTCACATGTATTATTTTATTTGTGTCCCTAGAACTATAATTGATCCCTATTCTAGTTTGATGCATAAAATCTCTTTATTTCAACATTTCTCTTTCTTAACCTTGGTTCTGTGGAATTCTTAGGATAGGATTAGATAGTTGTATTTTAGTGCTAGTTATTTAGTCGTAGTGAGATAGGATGGAAGGATAAAACCATCTCTAATATTGACCTCAAAAGGCACCATTGTCCCACACTTTAGAGGTATTTCAATGTTTCATTGAGGTATTGAATCTAGCGGATTCAACAAGGGTGCAATCTCAAGTGACAACACTTCCTATAAAACACAAAGGTACGCAATATTAGGGATGTAATAAACTAATTTAAAATTTAATCACTTACCTCAAGAACTTCTTATTTACACATATTTTCCTTCATTTTTAGTGTGATAATGAATTGCACATGGATTGCCTAGTGTTTCGAGAGACAATATCAAAATTATTATGTAATGGGTTTCATGTAATTAGTTATTGGGCTAGGTCTAAAACATTCCATATTTAGTTTTGAAACCATTTTAATTATGTGTGAAATTCCTTTGTAATATAGAATATCAACCCAAATGTTAAGTGTAAAAATATACGCCTAATCGGGTAAAGTCATGCAAGTATGTGAAGGGCCTTTTGTGACTTAGGGGACGGTGAGTATTGTGATGTCATAGGACTCAAGATATGGTTTTGTGGAAAAACAAATTAGCGTGGTTGAACTTTAGAAATCATTCAATAGTAATATGGTCTAAGGGATGGCACCAATGTTGAATGGTAAGGCCATAAGGAATGCATGCTTGATCACAGGGGCCTTAAAAGGAATCATATGCACATGAGATAAATTTTTATGAGAGAACCAAAGTGTCGCTTTATTTTTGTAGTGAAATAGCATGCATAAAGGGATTTAGGATATTTTCTTGAGAAGGGGGTGCAAGGAATGATAATGTAAAGGGACTTGGAAGAAAAAAATAACTCATTATTATACAAAAGACAATGGATTGTATGATAGATATAAATTTATATTGTGTAGTTCACTATTACCTTGAGAAAGGGAAATGGGATCCCATAATGTCACTTTTGGAATTAAGGGCATGTTATGTAACAACAACAACTTTCACCTTCTTTATATTTTACACATCTAAACCTCATTTTTATATCTAAAATGTAATATTTTCTTGATAGTGTTCTCATACCATTGTGATACACCCATATTTCATTTCTTTCATCTTCTTAAACCTATTCACCTCCCATCATTTGATGATTTTTTATTAGATGCTTTCTAGACCTCCTTTCTCTTTCATGAGGTTTTTTCCATCATCGTCTATGATTTTAAATAGTTTTGGATGTTTCTCCTACAGATAATCTACCTTCATTTTTATATATCTCATATCCTTCCTTATTCTTTTAATATGTTCCTCTTATTTCATGGTGTCTTCACTTTCCTTACAAACATAAGTGCTTTTATTTCCAAGGTTTCTAAAGAAAGGTTTTTCATATCCTTGGATTACCTCCCTTGGCTTGGGGTTCCCACACCTTTCCTTGTTCCATCATTATTTCTTTGTGTAACACATTCCTATGTCACCTCAAATTTATCTACCCTCTTGCATTATCCTTACATTTCTTCATTTGTATCCCTTTCTCAACCATTTCAATGGTTTTCCCATTTAATGTATTAATAATTCCTTTCTAGTGATTGTACTTCAATGAAGTATTATCTTGTACCACTTTATTTCATTTTCCTTTTACATTAATATTTTTGTTAGTTTTTGCTATGTTGTGGAGCATTTTTTCCCGTGTGAAAGTGTTAAAGACTATACACTAAAATTATTTTACACTCTCTACAATTTTCTCGTTAGGGTTCGGGGCTAGGTTGGGCCTCGGCGGAGGTGTGGGGCTAACACCCCATGCTAGCAAAGGTTTAGGGGCACAACCCTTGAGAAAAAAAAAAATTGCCTCGAAAAACATGCTTGATATCTCAGAAACGTTCTCTTCTCATATGGGTGGGATTTTTGACCCATATATTTATGGGGTGGTTTTTTCCCATGGTTTTGGTACCCATAGTATTGTAAAACTACTTAAGAAGTTTCCTATTGATGTATGGATGACATATCATTGTAGATGTGTGTGAGTTTGAGTGTGAATCGGGAGTGTTTGTTGAGCACACGGCTCAAATATTAGGTTATGGAGCTGAATTACTTCACAAATACATGTATTTGAGGTTTTGGTTTACACAAGAACTTGATGATCGATTAGGGAACTAGCACCGATTACTGTGTGTTTATGTTTTTATTTTAGACACGGGATTTGATCCAACAGTTGATTGTAAAAGTGATCGGATGGTTGTAAATGCATAGCTAAGGTGCCCTAAGTTTGTATAAGCTTATATAAGCTAGAAAACTAGGGTTAGAACATAAGGATTGAGGAATAATGTTAATTCTCCTTGGTTGAAGATGAAGAAGAAGAAAAAGAATAAAAAATTACCTGAAGACATAGATTCAATGGAGATAAGTTACAAAGAAGGAAATAGCATGTACATCTGAATGGTGAGAAGAGTGTTATGTCTTATATTGTATTTTATTTATATTGTCTTGTCTCAATGTAATGGCTTTTATAGTATGCAAAGCACATAGTATTTCATCTTGTAGATCCACAGGTTGTTACGAGATCTTGTATTATAGATCCATGAGATCATGTTATATTATTGGTCCATTATAGATCTATTATTGTAGCTTGGAGGAGAGCTTGTGGATATAGATAGTGTCTAGATATTGTAGAGGAAGTCTTCTTGTATGCACAGGTTGATGTAGTTAGATGGAGGAGAGGCTTACTTCTTGGTGCATAGATATGGTTGCACATTGGTAGACCCTTGTGAGAGGTCTTCTTTGCATATTCATAGGAGATCTTGGTTTCATAGTGGGAGATACGGTAGTTCTTGGTATGTTATAGCTGGTGTTGTTTGGAGGCATGGTTCTAGTGCACTGATGGAGATCCATTTAGATATTTTGAGGATAGGGGAGATACTCTTGGAGAGATGCATTGTAATCTTGTATGGAAGAGTCGGTTTATACTCTTGTTTATTATATATATTGAGATCTCTATATTTGGTGGATGTAGCTCGCATTAGGTGAACCATGGTACATGTTGTGTTATGTGTGTGTACTTTGTTTTGATTTGTATTATTCTAGTTTATACTTACACTACTTGTAGATTTTGGGAATTGTATAGATCAATATTTACATGATTTGGTTTGTTATTGAATCATAGCACTATTCTGCAGTCCTAATTCCTAACAACTAGTATCAGATCGATGGCTTTAGTTATCAGAGAAAGGGTTTTCTTCATGGTTTTATTAGTGGTTTACTAACGATTTATGAGAGCAGGGTTTGTTTTTCTTGATGTGAAAATCGCAGGAAGAGATTTAAAATCAAGTGGGAGCTGGAAATATAAGGTTACTAGAAAAAAATAGTGACCAAAGATCGTTATGGTATACCAATGTCGGCACTTCCTTAACCGATTTCGGTGAGGTGACTGTGGTCAATTAGAGGGTGATCATGGTTGATTATTGAAAAATTGGTGTTGGCAACCTATTTAAATAGAAAATCACATATATGAAGAAATTGAGAAGATGCGGTGAATGTGTCTTGTTTTTGAGGTGTCCCTAGTTCTTAGAGGCATATGCATGTTGGTCAGATTGCAGATCTGAAGTATAGAGGTATGGTTTTGTTATTGTTGTCACCAAATCACTACACCCTCTTAATGGCCGTAATGTTATTAGGATGTTCAATGTGATTTGGACACATGGGATCATCTCACAAGTTGTGGGACTTGGACTCGAGGTGAACCTCCGGAGAAGGTCGGCTTCCTCTTCATGAACTAAGTGTTTTACTACTCCTAGTGTAATAAAATGACCATCTAATCATAGGATAACATCTTCATGAGTTTTAAGGAAAGAGATTTTTAGAAATGAAACTATACTAAGGGTGGTGATGCACCAAATAAAGGGATGTTTAATGTCTGGAAGGGTTAATGTGGATAGGACGCTTGCATCATTAACCACCTTCACCTATTGCAACTTGGAAAGGATACCCAAAAATACCACAAACCAAGGTGTGTGTTCCTTTGTTAAACTTGAGCATACATAAAGGATAGATCAAATTTGATTCCACACACAATTAATTTATCATGAGGAAAAAAGACATGCACATGTCAAACATCTATTTCTACAACTATGGATAATGATAACATAACTTAACATAGAAGGAAAATAAGATTTTCACAACTGACATAAAAGATAATTGCATTACTCCTACACAACATGAAATAGATAACCCAAAATAAAGGTAAGCTAACCACTCACACTAAGGAATCATACATTCACAAAGTAAGCATTGATTAACCATCCAACACAATAAATCAAATTTCCAATAGCAAGGTATAACTCTGAATATAATTAAAAGGTTTTTAGAAATATCTGAAGCACTCTTCTAAGCTTGAAGAGAAAATTCTCACCAAAAATGATCTATATCTCCCTAGCTTGAAGCATTCAACTATTTATAAGTTCTTAGGCTAAGCCATTACAGTTGGGCCTTTAACTAACATTTTTCTAAAAATATAAATGTCATTAAATTAAGGGAACATGCTCCCATGAAAATAGAAATTTTTTTGCAAGGGTTTGACTCAGTCAACCCTACAACTTCAACCGATCTAGAGCTTGGATCTGACCTTTCATGGCTACTCAGCTTTGGCTTTGTTCAGCTACACCTTCCTCTCCTGCAAGTTTCTGTTGTTCTCCTTCCCACATAGCCATTTGATGCTTATACTCAATGAAGCACTTGATGATTCCCTGAATTTCTTCATCTCCAGGCCCACATGCGTAGTGATTCACTACATCTTCCATCTCGATCTCCTTTTTGATCTTGGTTGGCACTCTTTGAAGTTTATTCAAAACTATCTTCAACCTCCCTATGAAATTTTGGCACAAGACCTATCAATCAATGGAGTCACTTGCTGAAAGTTTTGGTGACCTCATCGTCACGCTTCACCAAATCCTTGAAATTTTCCTTAATTTGATCTTCAAGAAGAGCATCGATGTTTTCATTGAATAATTTGAAATTAGCAATATCAAACTCTTCTGAGATGTCATTCAGGACATCTATGATTTCTACTTGTTTATCTTCCAATTTCTTTATTAAATCTTGCAACACTTGGCACCGAAATTCCATGGCCTTTTGATATTCAAATAATTTTGCGGCATCATCAATTACCTCTTCTTGAAGGAGAAAGTTGGGGTCTTCTTCTCTGATCTCACTCCATGTTGCCAAATTTAAATTTAGATTATTATTATCTTCAAAAAGGCCTCATCCATTTTGTAAATAGCAGCCTTCCCAACTTGCAGATCATTATATATTTTGATAGCCTCCTTGATTAAGGGATTAGCTTCCTACAGTATGCATTCTATCCATCCATTTACCAATCTCCCTTTTTGGCCTAGCTTCTCGAGCTCATGATAAGAAATGTCATCGATGGTAGATGAAATTTTTATGGTCGTAGTAGTTGAGACTTTGGTAGATGGAGTTGGTTGGGTTACTTTCGTAACAATGAAGTGAGTTGTTTGACCTTGAGTTTGAGCTCATCTTTTGTAGCCTTATCTTTGTCATATCTTTCAAGAAAATCCCCAAGATGAGTGTGCACATATTTTTTGGCTCCTTCGTGAGTATATTTTCCCAATGAAAATCAAGAGATCTGATAATCTACCATAGTAATTGTTTCCTTATTTTTTCCCTCAACGGGAGTAACAACCTCTACAATTCACTCCCCAGATGGATTCACTATCAGACTTGAAACAGTTCTTGGCCTCTTGGCCTATATTTTGGGTGTATGTTCCAATATACTAGAGATCTATGACATCTCCTAGAGGCACCTTCTTCTTCTACTTTGGATTCTATCTAAACAACCATTCAAGAATGGCTAATGTTGATGAAGATGGGACAAGTAGATCCGATACCTAAACATTAGTTGGAATTTGGGTAGAAGTGGCAATGATGGATGGGGTGGATGTAAGGACAGCCATAGGAGTTGATAAAATTATTTTGGGGAATGAGATGGAGGAAAATGGAATTTTTAAGGGGAGTGAAGAAGAATTGGGTGACCTGATAGTTTCTCCAATGAAAGAACTGGAAGGGATGAGAATACCTGGGCCATATAAGGAGATGGAAACAAAGAAATGATTGTGGAAGTGGAAGGAACTGATATCGGAAGTGAAAATGGAGGAGGAAGAGATGATGGATCTTGTGAGATACTAGGGGAGACAATGACTTCAACCACTTATGTCACAGGTGTTGTAGGAAACATAGCCTTGGAAATGGAAGCCTTGGAGAGAGATGAGCCACCAACAACAAATGAAATCTTTTTTGGAGTCATATGGGTTTTTAGGTTGACCTTTTACCCTTTGTGAGTGTTGATTAGATCATGGTTGGTGGGGCCTCTATATTTGTAGGTTGTTCTACTCCCTTGGGTGAAATTACCAAGGTAACCAACCAATTGTAAGTTCTCTACATAATGGGCCCTGCCCTCTCCTTTGTATTGTAGCATTCCTCTACATACCAATCAATCAATGGAAATGTTTGATTGGAAATATTATCATTTTTGTATGCCACATCCAAAACCTCATCATTATCTTACGCATCCTTTGGGACATCAGCCAAACCAAACTATCAAACCTCATCCAAGGTCAACCTCTCATAATCCCTTTTTAGATGATGTATTCATCCCGAAAATGAATCTAGATATCCTCCAATTGGGGCACGTGGGCACTAGACCAACCTGTTTCACCGAATTTACCCCAATAATCGAAACTAGTCCATGGATGAAAGGTTCGCAAGGTCACTTTGGCCATTTCTGCATCCACATTTTTGGCCTTATGAATATTTGGGTAGGTGTATCTACTAATTGAAATAGGGAAATGCATTCCCACTTTGTGGCGTTTGTTTTGAATTCGATGATAATCCAAAAATTGTCAACCAATTCTAGTATAACCCATTTATCAGTGGGGCACCTTGGAAATTTGTTGGGGGCACCTATGAAGCCTAGAACCCAAATGTAAGTGAACATAGGGAACTATAAATAGATGGATCCCCACTCACGCACTTCTTTGCGGGCTTCATCGAAAATCCTTCAATGTATAACTCCTTATCAAATCAGTAGAGGATAACCACAAAGAACACATCATTGACCCCATGAAAATGCTTTCTCCCTTCACTCAGTGTGAGATGAGGATTAAAATCATAGATTTGGGAGGTTCTGAGAATACATTTAGTGTTCAACCCAGAGATAAATCTCCCATAGCAAAGCGGATAAACCAAGAAGGATGTCATATAGAAGCTCTTTGTGGAAAGCACTCTGTTCAATTGGTAGTAAATGGAGCTACTGATATGCTCACCCCATCAGATAAATTCCTTATTTTTCTTGATGGTAGAAATGTACAAGAACATCCATTCTTAGAATTCCTTTAGAGAAGGAAGACCTGAAATTCTGCTTAATAGCACAATAAGGTCACTGACCTCCTAAATAAAATATGACCGATGCATGGTCTTTGGAAATTTGGAAACACTTTTAGCAAGATAAATTTTCATCATGACTTTCGTGCATACTTGTTCCTCCTTATCTCAGTGCTCCACTTTGCCAACTCTAGTGAAATTGTGGCATAATCTTCAACGTCGGGAAGTTTGAGTAGATCTTCAAAGAATTCTGGTCCAAACGGATTACCACCTTATCATCATCATCTTTGACTAACATGGATTCTTTGTCAAAGTGGTTGCCATGGCTAAAAAAACTCGGGAAATACATGGATGTGGGAAAACCGGCGAAGGGAAATCCCACTATTGTAGATGGCTTGCATCTATAGTTTCTTTTTTTTTGAGCCTTTACTCTTTCCAAGAAATCTGGAAAATCAATCTATCCAAGGTCAGTGCCCTCTTTATTCCCTAGGTCGGAAGACAAGCAGGAGTGAGGAGAAACTCCAAGAAATGAATACTTCATCTTTTCTTTTCTCTTTGTTGTGGAAGTAGACATCAACCTTTTATGACTTTTCATAATTCCGAAAACCAAAGATAAAAAATCTCAAAAATTACTCACTTCAAAACCCGAATCAAGAATCACAAGTGAAAACTCTGAAACAGAGAAGTCCAATTTTCTCGAAAATGAAATATCTGAAATTGAAATTTCTGAAGTCAAAAGTTCCGAAATTGAAAGGTCTAAATTTCTGAAATTGAAATTTCCATATTTACACGGTTCCCAACCACTGAAAAGATCCAAAAGTAAAATTTTCCGAAATAGTAACCTCCGAAACACCGAAAATAAGAGCTCCAAAATAGCGACGCACCGCCAAGTCTTTGAAATCCGAGAAGAAAATTGCCAAATAATGCCAATCTCCGAATCCCGAAAAGTTTGAGAGGGAGAAATGGAAAAAATGAGAAGATTTCTAAAAACTCGTCATGTTGGTAGAAACTCAAAACGTAGAAACATGGTGGGCAATGAATTTTTCATTTCAAGAGGTACAGAGGAGGAACAAAAGAAAACAAACAAAGAAAAAAGAAAATAAGAGATCTTAAACCAAAAGGAAAATAACCAAGTAAAAATACCTTGAGAATGACGTTGAAAAGTACAAGAAAATGGAATGTCAGAGCAAAGTGTCAGGTAAAAAATGACGAGTAAAAACAAGTTTCAATAGAAAACCCGACATTAATGGTAAAAATATGATCCATATGGAGGTTGGTGAAAAATTAATTACGAAGGACTATGAAATTCTGAAACTTGAAAGCCCAAAATTCTAAAAATTTGGAATTTCAAGGTTTCGACTTCAGAGATTGGGAGATGAAAAATGTGAATTGGAAATGAAAAGTTTGAAACCCAAAAGCCCGAAAGTCTTAAAATTCGGTCTTTTGGAATTTCGGACTTCGGAGTCCGAAGTAGAAAAATTCAAAAATGACTTGGAGAATTCCAAAACCCAAAAGTCGACTTCAGAAGTCTAAAAGGGATTTAACGTAAAATGCAGCCAAAATTTCAAAACCCAAAAGCTCGAAAGTCTAAAAATTCAGAATTTTAGGGTTTTGGACCCCAAAACTATGGGTTTAAAAATTTCCAATTACGAAGTAAAAACTCTAAACCCGAAAGTCCGAAAGTCAAATATTTTAGGCTTTCGGGCTTCGAAACTTTGGAAATTTGCAAACACAATTTCACGCCATAAACTCTGAAAGAGAAAATCTCCAAAATCCAAAATCCAAAATTTCAAATTTTGAGACTTGGAGAATTTTTAATTTACATCATAGAATACCCATACCGAGTTTTTCTCAAAAATATTTTACCACTTTTGTCATTTGCTTCTCAAGGTAGATTAAAACGTTAACAATTATCTTGGTATTGCAGTGCTTGTATATTTTGGTTACACATGCATGGTTTGGGATTGCAGATCTGAGTATGAGATAGAGGAGTAGTTATGCATCCTTGGTGTAGTTAGATGCATGGAATTTACTAGAGAGGCTAAATATAATAGTATAGAATGAATATGGGCTTCCATCAGAGAGGAAAGTACTTCAGTTGAAGATGCGGGTGAGTGTCTTGGTGTTGGTAAGGTGATGTGTTTCATCTTGGTGCAATTTATTTACATGTATTATTGTTGTTAAGTTTTTAACATGTATTATTGATTAAGTTTTTAACAAGATTTGTGCTTATTGAAATGACGGCTCATCACGGCTATCATTTTTTGTTAGAGTAGGCACCTAGTTTGGTGTACTATGCCAATTTTTGGCATTTTCATCATTCCATGAGCACCGATGTAAGTCATTGAACCAACGTCGACCACAGAGGAACCGTACCAATCACCGACTATGGTCGGTATTTGTGATAGTGAATTTGTACTGGGTTTTTGCAGCAAAAGAGGGCATGGATGGTTTTAGTGTCCAGTTTAGAGGATCAAGTTTCTTGCACAAAGTGTATAAGTAGAAACAGAGTAGATCACTTCAATGTTTGAATCAGAAAGAGGACAGAGTTGGCTCGGGAGTCCAGTGAGACTTGGGTCAAATTCAGGTATCTCTATTCGGTTCATGTTTTATTTCTTTCATTTGAAGCAACTGGTATTATGTTTGGATTGTGTGCACAAGTAAAATATGCACCATGGATATTTGGTGTGTTTGAATTTTATTTCTAGGATGTGTTGGAATCTTGAGGACAAGGGTATCTAGTCTAAGGATGAGATCCTCAATGAAAATTCATGTTTAGACATAGTTGCAGGTAACGGAGATGTTGAGTACATATGGATGAAAAGAAGGTGGTTCAACCTACTTCACAAGAAGTCCAAACTTCTGTGATGTAGAAGTATTCTTTGATAAGAAGGGAATCAATTTTATATTTTCTTTCATATATATATATTATATATCACTATATATATATATATATAACTTTTTTTGAGCTTGATCATTAGAATCAATGCATGGGAGTTCACTTTGAGTAGGAGTAAGCCATGGTTGTTGACATTGCAAGTTGGAAACATATACACATGCAGAGTGAGAGTAGGATGCTACTATTCAAAGTTACATAAGGAACAAGTTGTTTTAGAGGACAGTTATGGTTTTACATGTATTTTGTGTTTAGTGAATGTTGACGTCACTTCTAGTTTTATTTTATGGTGTTTGGATATCCTTATGGGATGGCAATTGATGGTTATTTAGTTGGGTTAAGAGAGATAGCAATGTTTGATAGTTTTAAGGGTGAAATAAGGAAAATATGTTTGTTACATATGATGTGATTGGCGAGGATCTGTTATAGTTTGTCGTTACATATGTGGCAAAGAGCAGTGTGTTTACGCTTTAATGATGTTACCCTTGTTTGCTTTCATCTTGGATAATTGTGTAGTATGTTTGATGACATTTTTTTGGTATTTTCACTAATTATTAGTAGCATGGTTAGTAGGGTTATTTTTATTGACATTGATTAACACAGGATTCATGAGTGGCTTTGGAGTTAGTCGGTGGAAAACTTGGAGCTTCTGGAGAGCCTAATGATATGGATGGATGTACATGGTGAGTTTTGTACATGTGGATATATTTTATTTTGTGAGTCTATGATGATGCAAATATTTTTTTTTGCACATGGATGCCTATGAGCATGGTTTAGATGCCCTTGAGCATGAGTAGGGGATGTTTGAATTTCCTCTTGTTACTATGTTACTCCATGATAGATATGTTTTCTACAGATGGTTTTCTTGGACATGTAAGTTATTTATGCAAGTTTTGAGGAATAATTACCCACTGGATGCATGTAGAACTCATTTTTGGGTTGTCTTTTCCTAGGATCTTGTTTTTCTTACACATATTCCAGTTTGACTTGTCTTTGGTCAGTTGCATTGGTGGTTGCATGGATACATAGATAGATGGTTGGAGAACATGGTTGGTTTTATAGTTATGGATGCGGTTACGATTGAATCTCAGTACTTCAGTTTGAGTGGGAGCTCTTGCAGGTGTGTTAGTCATGGTGTCTTGGTTGCATGAGAGGCTTAGTGTTATGATTTAGTGGGATCTTGAGGGATGCATAGCTCGTGTATCATGGATCAATAGTAGATTTTTGCAGGTGTATGTTGATTCATAGTTTTGTTATCTTCTTGGTTTTATAAGATGGTTTAATCTTCCTGATTTCATTTGAGATAATTTTTGATGTAAAGAATAGATGGTCTTCATGGTATGTAGAGGATGGTGATGTACGGTACATGTTTAGAAATTTATCTCCAAGTGGGAGATTGTTAGGTTGTGGAGCTGAATTGCTTCACAAAGGCATGCATTTGAGGTTTATTGGTTTACAAAGTAATCGACATCGGTCAGGAACCAACACTGGTCGGTGAACCGACACCGGTTACCTGTGTGTTTATGTTTTTATTTTAGACGTGGGATTTGATTCGATGGTTAATTGTAAAAGTGATCGGATGGTTGTAAATGAATAGCTAAGGTGCCCTAAGTTTGTATAAGCTTATATAAACTATAAAATTAGGGTTTAAACATAAGGATTGAGGAATAATGTTAATTCTCCTTGGTTGAAGATGAAGAAGAAGAAAAAGAATAAAAATGGTTACATGAAGACAGAACTTCAATGGAGAGAAGATGCATAGAAGGAAATAGCAGGTACATCTGAATGGTGAAAAGAGTGTTATTTCTTCTCTGTATTTCTTTTGTAGTGTCTTGTCTCAATGTAATGGTTTGCATAGTATGCAAAGCACATAGTCTTTCATCTTGTAGATCCACAAGTTTTTGTGATATCTTGTATTGTATATCCACGAGATCGTGTTATATTTTTGGTCCATTATAGATCTATTATTGTAGCTCGGAGGGGAGATTTTGGGTACAGATAGTATCTAGATATTGTAGAAGAAGTCTTATTTTATGCACGAGGTTGATGCGGTGAGATGGAGGAGATACTTACGTCTTTGTGCACATATATGGTTGCACATTAGTAACCCTTGTGATAGGTCTTGTTTGCAGATTCACATGAGAGCTTGGTTGCACAGTGGGAGATGCAGTAGTTCCTGGTATGTGAGATACGGTAGTTTTTGGATGCACAGTTATAGTGCACTCATGGAGATCCATTTAGATATTTTGAGGAGAGGAGGAGATACTCTTGGAGAGATGCATTTTACTCTTGTATGGAAGAGTTAGTTTGTACATAACCCACATTGGGTGAACCATGGTACATGTTGTGTTATGTGTGTGTACTTTGTTTTGATTTGGATTATTCTATTTTATACTTCAATTGTTGTAGATTTTGGGAATTGTATAGACAATATTTACATGATTTGGTTTGTTATTGAATCATAGCATTATAATGCAGTCCTAATTCCAAACACCAAAAAAATTGGGTATTGTATTGAGAGAAAGAGGTGGCTTGTAATAAAAATATTAGTAAGTGATTCTTGGTAGGCGTAGACCAAATTAGGTGAACCACATTAAATATTATCTTTATGTTGTGTTCTTTTATTTTATGCACTTTTATTTCAGATCTGTAATATCTTTCTCCATATTATTTTTTACTATTGTGATTCTCGTATGGGATTGTTATGCATATCTTATCCCCTATTTCCTAACAATTGGTATCAAATCTTGGTTTTGTTTTCTAAAGTGTTGAATAACAGTAAATTTTTAGCTTGATTGGGAGCTATGGCATATTATGGAAGATCAAAGGTTGATAAATTCAACGGTAAGAATTTTAGTCTTTGAAAGATGCGAGATGGATGATTACCTTTATCGGAAGGATATTTATATTCTATTTTCTCGATAAAGGGAACTAACTCTTGAGTATGATGGAAGCTAAGTGGGATTTTATGTATAGGAAGGCACTTGAAAAATTCAATTATGTCTTGCATCTTTGGTATTATTTAATGTTTCAAAGGAAAATACTACTAAAGAACTTATGGATGCATCACGAAGTTATATAAAAACCCATCTACCTCTAACAATATATATTTAATCAAAAATTTGTTTAATATGAAGATGTTTTAGAATAGTTTAGTATCATATCATTTGAATTATTTTAATACAGTTTTGAATATGCTAGCTTCAGTTACAATAGAATTTTATGAAGAAGTTAGGGATTTGTTAATTTTGTGCTCCTTACCTAAGAGTTGGAATATCCTTGTAATGGTGGTAAGCAACTTTTGTAGCAAATCGGTAGCACCCCGGATGTTGATCAGGCTTCTAGTTTGACATCTTGAACATCCAATGTGATTGCACAACATTGAATCCCCTCCCCAAGTGTGGGACTTGTAAAAATGGGAGAGGAATATCTAGATTAGAGGTTGGTTCCTCAACTCCTCCGATCGATATATCACTTACAAGTTGCGAGAGGTTTAAAACTCAAAATCCTACTCTAAATTCCAAAGGGGACAGAGATAGAGAATGCAAAAACTCGAAACTAGTGTTAATAAGGTGATGTGCGCAAAGGAGTGGTGAGCATTTTTACTTTTAGATTGACACAGTTCATAAAAATGCAACAAAAATTCATGCACAAACTAATAACTGTAATGGAGGATCAGAAATGAGTCAAACAACACAAGCAGAGGATGGAAACTCATTCACAGGGCCTGTATTGTTATTTTAACATCAAAAATCACTTGCATTACAACACCTGAGAGGAAAAATAGGTTATAGTCTTGGAAAAGGTCTGATTTTCCACACAAAATCACTTTCAAAGTGAAAGAGGGAGCCTGCAATACAAAAAAAATGTTCAACCCTTTGAAAATGAGCCAAATCGGCTTTTACAAAGGTCGAGGACAAGTCTAGGAGAGAGAAACACGGAAAACATGGGAGAGATTCAACCATTTACCAAAATGAAATAAAAATAGCATGGGCATCCTTATAGGCCCATCCTCGACATTTTCTCGCCATCTTTGGGAGATAATGCGAGCCATTCTTCATTAAAAACGGTGGTTGAAACGTCATTTCTATCCATAACCACGTGCTTTGAGGAATTTTTTCAATTTTCTCCCTCCAAACTCCATCAAAATGAAAAAATTACCCTGAATATTATAGAGAATTTCACCAGATTTCCATGTATATAAATAATGTGAAAAACTGAGCTCTAGATCGAAAGATATGGCCGTTTGAAATTTTAGGGCAAAACAGGGCCAAATCGGATTAGCGAGCGAAAATTTGAATTTTTTCCACCTTTTTTGCATTTGGGAAAATTTTCCAAAAAATCCCTACACTCCACCTTTCCGGGACATGTGGCATGTTCTATTGGGTGTGGGCCCTTAATGCTTCATTTTCCTTTGTTTTGCCCTTTGGAAAAATTTCTAAAAATTCCCTCGCTAAACTGATGAGTTGAGGACACATGGCAATAAGCTGATTGGACACGGGCTTTTCCTCCAAAATTTCTCCGTCATTGTTTTTGACCATTTTTGACTGGACACATGGCAAAACCCCATTGGATGTGGGCTTTACCCTTCCAATTTTCCTTGCGGGCCTATCTTATATTTTTTTTTGCCATCGGACACGTGGTAAGCTGTGATTGGTTCGTGCTCAGGGGGGTGATTTTTCCTTTGAAATTTCTTTTGTTTTTTCCCTAGGAAAATTTCACAAATTGTCCCCGTCTTCCGCTAGTCTAGGACACGTGGCCTGATTTCATTTTCCACAAACATTTTTACTTTGCACCATTCCTTTGGAAAAAATCCCAATTTCCTCCCGCGCTCCACCTTTCCGGGCTCCGGTGACACGTGGCCTTCGCTAATTGGTTGATGGGGCAGCGGACCAAAAACATTCCTTTTGAAATTTGGAAAACACTTTGCCAAAATTCTAACTTCTCCTCCACCCTCCAAAAATCCTATGCCATAGGACACGTGGCGCAATATGATATGGTGTGGGCCTTCCCTCCAAAATTTTCCATGCACCAACACTTAGTCAAATTTTTCAAATTTCTCCCCTGGACACGTGGCATCATCTGATTCACCGGCGGGCTGCAGGGAAAATATTCCCTCTTGAAAACTTTTCCAAACACTTGGTAAAAAACCCAAGTTTTCCTCCGACCCCCACCACTTCCTTGGACACATGGCGCCATTTCATTGGTGTGGGCCTTTCAGGGGAAAATTTCCCACAAAACTCACTGAGCCATAACTTCAAAAATACATGGAGTTAGGAGGAAAATTTTACCTTTCTGGAAAGCTGAGAAAGAGCTCTATCCAATGGTGCCATTTCTAGAAAGTTTTGAGTGCCTAAAAAGAAAAAAATTATGTCTGAGGCACAAGAAAGGGAAGAATGAAAGGAGTTAGCCACAAAATGAGTAGGGGGCACATTTTGGATAACAAAGAACTCGGAGATAACTCAAAGTTGAAGTTTAAGGATGTTGTAGGGGTGATTTTAAGAGAAGAAATGTGAAGAAAAATCTTTGGGGAATCTTCCACTTTAGGGAATGATTTGACGGTGGAAACTAGAGGGAGACAGAAGAATAGAGGAATTTGTGGAAAATTAAAAGATCTTACAAGGTCAAAATACAAAAGTAATATGGTATGCAAAGACTTTGTGGAAATCCTAGGCATGTAAAGAAGGATAGTTCAACAACTCCAACTATTTCATGAGTTCCAACAACTCCAACAACTCCAACTGTTTCATGAGTTCCAATGTTGGCAACTCAAGTGACATGGGCAAGATTGCCTCTCTTCCATAAACAAGCTTGAATGGAGAGTTACCTGTAGATCTCTTGGGAGTTATCCTATCAGCCCATAAGGCTGATTTCAACTTAGTATGCCAAGACCTCTGATTTTCATCAAGATTCCTCCTAATGATCCTCAACAAGTTCTTGTTTGTAGATTCAGCCTAGCCATTACCCTGAGGGTAATAATTTGATGAAGTGCTTAGGTAGATCCCATTCTTGACATCCCATTCAGTCACCTTAGACCCAATGAATGTCAATGCATTATCTGATATTATTGTAGAAGGTATGCCAAATCTGGTTGTTATTCCCTCATAGAAGTCCAGGATGCTAGATTCATTTGCTTCCTTGAATGCTACTGCTTCAGTCCATTTGGTGAAGTAATCTATTGCTATTAATATCCATTTGTGCCCTTGGCTTGAATTGGGATTAATGAATCCAATGAAGTCTAAACCCCATTGCATGAATGGTTGGTCAACTGAAATTGGATACAATGGAAGGGCAACTAGCCTCTCTTTACTGCGCGCAGAATGCACAATTCTTGCACCTCTTGATCCATGCATAAAAATCACTAAAAATCTTGGGCCAATAATAGCCAGCCCTCATGATCTTTAGAGCTGTCACTCTTGGTGCAAAATGACCACCGGCTGATCCACCATGGAACTCTCCCAACATCCTATGAATCTGATTTGTGCCAATGCATCTCAGCAGTACTCCATTCACATCCCTCTTAAACAAAACACCATCAACAAGGGTGTATGGACAGCCTGCAATCATGAAGTGTCTTCTTTTGGTCTTGTTCATTTCTGGAGGGCATAGACCTATGCTTAAGAAGTGCATTATGTCTTGGGTACAGCAAGGAGTGATGACATCATCACTCTCCTCTTGAGTGCTTCCTTGCTCATGGTTGTCTTGCAACGCCAAAACAGCCTCCTTCTCATTGCATGTTTCCTTTTGTTTGCCCAAAATCAGCTGCTTGCACAATCCTTTTCCTCTCACCAACTTGGTGACTTTGATCTCAATGTCATACTCCATGACACGAGTAATCCAACCTTCTCTTTTCATTTAAATCCTTTTTGAGGAGGAAGTCTTTAACTCCCACATGAGAAACCAGCAATTGGACCTTATTGTTTGAAACTAAATGCTTGAATTTCTTCAAGCTTCTAATTACTGCAAGAACATGCTTCTCAATGAAAGAATATCTCACCTCATAATCCTCCGGCTTTGGCTGAAGAAAGTAATTGCTGCTCATCGTTGTCTTTGTTTTGTTGTACCAAAATTGCAGAAATAGTATCATCACCTCCAAATGCATAGAGTATGAAATCCTTGGAGAAATCCGGGTTAATGAGAGTTGGGGCTTGAGAGATGGCTTCTTTGATTGCTTCAAAACTTTCCTTTCCTTTTGTTGTCCATTTAAAAGCCATGATTTTCTTTAACATCTTGGTGATATGCTTGACTAGGGCTGCAAAATTTGGGACAAACCTCCGAACAAAATTTATTCTCCCCAAGAAACTTTGAAGGGCATTCTTATGACTTGCAATGGTACTGCTCTTATGGCTTCAACTCTTTCTCGGATCAATTGCTAATCCTTCTTTGGAGACAATGTGGCCAAGGATTTTCCTTCATGGGTTAGAAAAATACACTTCTTAGGATTCAAGGATACTCCAAATCTTCTACACCTTTGGAACACTTGTCTCAGATGAAAGAGGTGGTCTATTGCATTTTTTGAAAAAATAGTGATATCATCAAGATATATCAGCACCATGTTGTTAATCAAATCCTTGAACGCCATGTCCATTGCTCTTTGGAAATTAGCTCTAGCGTTGGACAGCCCAAATGGCATTTTCCTGTATGCATAAGTTCCCCATTTGGTTGTAAAGGCTGTCTTGAACTGATCCTCTTCCTTCACCATAATCTGATTGTACCCTGAATAGCCATCAAGTAATGAAAACCTCTCGGAGCCAAGAACAACCTAAAATCTGCTCCATGGAAGGAAGTGGATAATGATCCTTGAGAGATGCTCTATTCAAATCTCTGAAGTCAACACACAATCTGATTTCCCCACTCTTCTTTCTTACTGGAACCAAGTTGGCTACCCAACTAGAATGCTTGATAGGGAATATGATTTTTGATTCTATCAACTTATTCAATTCTTTTCTCATGAGAGGCTCCATGTGTGGATTGACTGGCCTTTGTTTTTGCCTAATGGGTTTAGTACTTGGATCCAATTCAACGGTGTCTTGAGCTAACTTAAGATTGAAACCTTTCAAATATTTATAGCTCCAAGCAAACACAATGGGGAACTCTTGACAAAGTTGTATGAACTCATATTTTCTTGTTCGGTTGTCATCTTCCCAGTTTGGAGTGATTTGCCTTCTTCCACCAAGATGGACACTGAATCTTTTCTCTTGACTTGGATGTTTGCTTTCTCCTTCCTAAATTGATCATTAGGATTGAAAATGGACTCCAAAGTAATAAGTCCCTTGGGAAGTTTGTTGGTTCTCAGCTGTACCACTTGGTCACCATATTGTTGCTCCAACTTTTCCTAATTTTTAGCTGAGAACTTAGCCTCCTCTTGCAAGAAATGGATGATTTGCTGATCATTTTCAAATACTTGCCAACTTACATTGTTGTCTGCAACTAAGGACCTTACAATCACATGGATGTTTGGTTGTACCTTATCTTTTTGAATGCTTTCAACAACGTCAAAGGCTGCCCCAACTGCTGCAAGCCTGTCAGCAGCTTGGTTCTCTTTTCTAGGAATGAATTTTATGCCAAAGCCCTCAAAATCTTCAATGAGGTCCCACACCCTATTCTTGTATCACTTGAGTAGATCATTCTTGACAGCATGCTGCCCCTTAACTTTTTTGACAATCAACTCACTGTCACCAAAGACTTGCAAGTTCTTTATTCCTCTCTTGATTGACCAATGCAATCCTTGTATCAAAGCTTCATATTCAGCAGTGTTATTAGAGCATGCAAACTGAAATCTAAAAGTTGAATAATACTTAACTCCTTGAGGTGAAACCAACATAGCTCCCCCTCTTGCACCTTGTCTACTCCTTGATCCATCAAAAAACAACTGCCATACTTCATTGTCATCCTTGTGGTTTGGCTTGGTGATGTTAGGAATAGGCTGATTTTCTCCATGCATGCAATAGACTCCTAACTCGGATTCTTCTACCTCTTGATAAGGATCAAAAGCATGTACCTTGTTTGTCCCATTCATCAAGAGTTAGATCCGGGATGCTTCCTACCTTGGTGTCAGTTTCATCAGTGCTTGGATAATCCTCTTGATCAAATGCTGAACAATTTGTATTGATTTGGCTTGGAGTGTGAGGCTCAATGTGAAAGTTTGCAATAGGTTCAGATCTGATTGTGGCCTTGGTTCCATATCTTGTTCTGAACAACATGTGTGACCAATCAGTAGATAAGTAGTCTCCAATCTTGGTTGTGAAGTCCCTTGACAAACATAGGGTGAAGAGTGGTGGAAGGTCTATTACTGAGACATCTTGTAAAAAAACAACGTTGGGGCATGCATGCAAAGTAAGACTCAAGTTTTTTATCACCCCAACTGTTGTTACTGCTATCCCATCCAATTGCACTACCCCTTTGGATATGACTTCATATTGGAGCCCCAACTGATCAGCTATTTTCTTGGGCAATACTGAACTACTTGCCCTAGAATAAATCATGCAATTGTGCACTAGTTGGTTTCCAATGATCAATGAAACATAGAATGGATGGGGTTTCAAAATTTTACCTCGCTATCCTCCATGATTCCCCTCAGGCTGGGCAGCATTTGTGAGCACCTTCTCTTGCATTTGGGCCTACTGGTTTGAAGTTGACCAGTCCTTCATGGCAGCTTGTAACAAATCTCTTTGGCTCAGGATAGATAGTGATTCCCACATTGATATGTTTACATTTTTCTTCTTCATCTGATCAATGATATTAAATGGAGATGAGGCATCTCTTTGTTGTCCCTTGTCCGCACACTCATTCCTTGTACATGGGCAGCAAAAACTCGCATTTGAGTTGGCCTAAGAGTTGTTTTAGGCAGCCCTTGTGTGTTTGGAACGAAATTTTGTTTGCGAATAATTTGTGGAGTGATAAAAGGTTGTGGATTGCTTGGAGCTAATGGCTGTTATTCACCCAAATTTCTCCTTTTTGACCTCGTGTTAGCTGCAACACTTTGGGAGACTATTTGATTCATACCACAAAAATCTTCCACTGCCAGTTTACAAGCGTGGTATCATTTGGAGCTGATTCTTCTTTGGAATGTTTCTTGTTGTTGGTTACTTCCTTGACTACTTTCACCCTCCACACCAGTAGTTGTCACCATTAATACTTGATTCAAGGCACCGTTGAAGCACATAGGATCAGTTGTGAGGTTAATTACATGGGGAACACCAATCGTACTCTTGAGCTATGTTGTTTTGTCATGCACTAATGCCTTATAGGTAGATGTAGCATTGGGATTATAGGGCTGAAATGGTCTATTAGCGGGAGGTCTTTCTTGGTTTAAACTTGGCTAGTACTTGGGCTCTCTAAACTTGGAAATAATGGCATTGGAGGCTCAGGAGCTAGCTTGTCGGCTTGAATCAAACAATTTTCAGCTCTAATGGCAATGCTATAAGCAACAGGGATGGTTGTGCCTCCCATGGATTGAATTAACATAGAAATATCATAATTTAAAGCTTTAAGGTAATAAAGGAAAGCACCTTCTGTTGTTGGCCTGACTTCCACTAGAATTCTCTCCCAATTCCTTTGAAATTTGAAGTTGAAGTCAGTCAACTGCTCATTTGGAGCTCTCTTGATGGTTGTCAGCTGTTCCAAAAGGGACAAGTTGTCTCCCTTTTCTCCAAACTACTCATGGAGGGCTATGCATAGCTGGTTCCAATTTTGAATAGAACCTGAGGCAATAATCCTGAACCATTGCAAAGCTTTCCCTTTGAATGAAGATGCCAACAATTTGACAGCAACTTGCATCTCATTGATCTCATGGATTGCACAAATATTAGCAATATCCTTAACATGATCACCAGGAGTGGTCTGATTCTCTCCAGTAAAGTATGGGATGTTCTTCAATGCTACAACTGGGATTGAGTTTTGTGCATTGAGAGCAAGTGGGTTCTTGCCCAGGTGAAATTGACATAGGGGTTGTTTTGTGCCATTCTGATTGGCCTTAGAACCCTTGTTGATTGAATGAAAGGCCTACTAGGTGGAGGAGTTGATAGAGTTTTGTTTGGTGGAGATGGAGACCTTTGAATTCTCCTCCCTCTTTTCCTTATTCTTTGGGATAACTACAAATACTCAAATAAAGCAGCTCTTCTTCTTCCAACTCTTGACCTTATCGTGATTCTTCTCATGATTTTTCAGTCTATACTACTAAAACCAGCCGATTCATCTTCCTTGGAGTCACCAGGATGTGTAATTTAGGGCTCTTTTAAGCAAGAAACTTGCAACAAATGCACATCATTTTTGTTGCAATGAAGATGAAGACCTCTAAGGTCCCACCAGTATGTAACAAACTTTGTTGTAGCAAATCAGCAAAGACACCCCGCATGTTGATCGGACTTCTAGTTTGACCTCTTGAACATCCAGGTGTGATTGCACAACATTGAATCCCCTCCCCAAGTGTGGGACTTGTAAAAATGGGAGAGAAATCTCCAGATTAGAGGCTAGTTCCTCAACTCCTCTGATCAGATATATCACTTACAAGTTGTTGAGGTTTAAAACTCAAAATCCTACTCTAAATTCCAAAGGGGACAGAGATAGAGAATGCAAAAACTGAAACTAATGTTAATAAGGTGATGCACCAAAGGAGTGGTGAGCATTTTTTACTTCTATAGATTGACACAGTTCATAAAAATGTAACAAAACTTCATGCACAAACTGATAACTGTAATGGAGGATCAGAAATGAGTCAAACAACACAAGCAGAGGATGGAAACTCATTCACAGGGCCTGTATTGTTATTTTAACATCAAAAATCACTTACATTACAACACCTGAGAGGAAAAATAGGTTACAATCTTGGAAAAGGTCTGATTTTCCACACAAAATCACTTTCCAAGTGACAGAGGGAGCCTGCAATACATAAAAATGTTCAACCCTTTAAAAATGAGCCAAATCTGGCTTTTAGGTCAAGGGGACGAGTCAGGAGAGAGAAACATGGGAAAACATGGGAGAGATTCAACCATTGACCAAAACACAATCAAAACAGCATGGGCATCCTTATAGGCCCATCCCCTAACATTTTCCACCATGCTGGAGAGAATGTGAGCCATTCTTCATTAAAAATGGTGGTTGAAACGTCATTTCTGTCCATGACCACGTGCCAGAGGAATTTTTTCAATTTTCTCCCTCCAAACTCCATCAAAATTCAAAAATGACCTTGGAATCTTATAGATAATTTCACCAAATTTCCATTGATATAAATAACATGAAAAACTCGAGCTCTAGATCGAAAGATATGGCCGTTTGAAATTTTAGGGCAAAACAGGGCCAAATCGGATTGGCGGGCAAAAATTTGAATTTTTTCACCTTTTTGCATTTGGGAAAATTTTCCAAAATCCCCGTGCTCCACCTTTTCGGGACACGTGGCATGTTTTGATTGGGCATGGGCCCTTAATGCTTCATTTTCCTTTGTTTTTCCCTTTGGAAAATTTTCTAAAAATTCCCCGTCGGGCCGATGAGTTGAGGACACGTGGCAACAGGTGATTGGACACGGGCTTTTCCTCCAAAATTTCTCCGTCGTTGTTTTTGACCATTTTTGACCTAGACACGTGGAAAAACCCCATTGGATGTGGGATTTACCCTTCCAATTTTCCTTGCGGGCCTGTCCTATATTTTTTTCCGCCACCGGACACGTGGTAAGGTGTGATTGGTTCGCGCTCGGGGGCGATTTTTTCCTTTGAAATTTCTTTTGTTTTTTCCCTAGGAAAATTTCACAAATTCTCCCCGCCTTCCACTGGTCTAGGACACGTGGCCTAATTTCATTCACCGTGGGCCCTCCATAAACATTTTTACTTTTGCGCCATTCCTTTGGAAAAAATCCCAATTTCCTCTAGCGCTCTGCCTTTCCGGGCTCCGGTGTCACGTGGCCTTCGCTGATTGGTTGATAGAGTAGCGGACCAAAAACTTTCCTTTTGAAATTTTCCAAAACACTTCACCAAAATTCTAACTTCTCCTCCACCCTCTGAAACTCCCACGCCATAGGACACATGGCGCAATATGATTGGGTGTGGCCTTCCCTCCAAAATTTTCCATGCGCCAACACTTAGTCAAATTTTTCAAATTTCTCCCCTAGACACGTGGCATCATCTGATTCACCGGTGGGCCTGCGGGGAAAATATTCCCTCTTGAAAACTTTGCCAAACACTTGGTAAAAACCCAAGTTTTCCTCCGACCCCGCCACTTCCTTGGACACGTGGCGCCATTTCATTGGCTGCGGGCCTTTCAGGGGAAAATTTCCCACAAAAACTCCATGCCGAGCCATAACTTCAAAAATACATGGAGTTAGGAGGAAAACTTTACCTTTCTGGAAAGATGAGAAAGAGCTCTATCCAATGGTGCCATTTCCAGAAATTTTGAGTGCCTAAATAGAAAAAAATTATGTCTGAGGCACAAGAAAGGGAAGAATTAAAGGAGTTAGCCACAAAACGCGAGCGGGGGCACATTTTGGATAACAAAGAAACTCGATTCTAGATAACTCAAAGTTGAAGTTTAAGGATGTTATAGGGGAGATTATAAGAGATGAAATGTGAAGAAAAATATTTGGGAATCTTCCACTTTAGGGAATGATTTGATGGTGGAAACTAGAGGGAGACAGAAGAATAGAGGAATTTGTGGAAAATTAAAAGATATTACAAGGTCAAAATACAAAAGTAATATGGTATGCTAGCACTATGGAAAGCTTGGGCATGCAAAGAAGGATAGTTGGGAGCTTTGAGACAAGAAGAAACAACAGGAAGAAAACAAGGAGGTGAATGTGGCAATAGGTAATGTATGTCATGATGTTTTGATTATTTCTTTGAATAATATTGTTAAATCTTGGGTTTTAGATTCAGGGGCTTCTTTCCATGCTACTCCACATAGGCATTATTTTGTTGATTATGTTCAAGGGTATTTTGGGCATATTTTTCTTAGTGATGATAAGTCTTGCAGATAGTTGGAAAAGGTTATGTTCAGGTTAAGATGTAGAATGGGAATACATGGTTATTAAAGGATATCATATATGTGCCTACACTAAGATAAAACTTAGTATCGGCAAGGCAATTGGGAAATAATGGTTGTATTGTGATATTTATAGTGGACTCTTGGAATGTTACCAAGGTTTCTCTTTTGGTGGCAAGAGGTAAGAATGTTAGAACCTTGTATTTAACCACCGGTAGTACTAATGCTTGTAATCTTGTGGCTTTAGACACATATACATTATTGTGGCACTATAAGCTCGGTCATATGAGCCATAAATGTGATCGAGATCATAAAGAATAATTTACCTAGATTTACATAAATAAGTTTAGATTTTTGTGAGAACTGTGTATATGGGAACCGGGAGAGCGAGTACAATTTCTCAAGGTTGGACCTATGAAGAAAGAAAGTAAGTTGGATCTAGTAAATTTTGATGTTTGGGGGTATCATCTCTTAGGGATTCAAATTATTATGTTAATTTTATTGATATGCAACAAGGAAAGTTTGGGTATATTGTATTAGAAGTAAATCTTATGTATTTGACACTTTTGTTAAATAGAAATCCTTGGTAGAGAATGAAACAGGTCTTAAGCTAAAATGTATTAGGTCAAATAATGGAGGGAATTATTGCGAAAGCAATGAGTTGGATGATTATTTTTCTAAGAATGGAATCTGCATGCAAAATATGGATCTAAGAACTCTGCAGTAGAATGGAGTCTCGAAAGGATGAACAGGACAATAATGGAATAACCTAGAAGCATGAGGTTATATGTAGGATTTCCTATATTTTTGCCAAAAGTGGTGAGCACAGTTGTGTACTTGATCAATAGAAGACCCTCAAGTTCCTTAGATGGAGGCATACATGAGGAGGCTTGGTCTAGTAAGAAGGTTGATTATTCATTTCTTAGAGTCTTTGGATGTGACGTGTTTGTCCATATTGACAAGGATGATAGGACCAAGTTAGAGGCTAAGTTAGAAAAATGCACTTTCATTGGTTATAGTGGTAATGACTTTGGATATAAATGTTGGAGCATTAATGATAAGAAAATATTTTGATCTAGGGATGTGTTCTTTAATGAGAAAATTATGTATAAGCAACAGTTGCAGGAAAACAGGGAAGAATCCAGGAAATAATATGTAGTGGTAGAGGATCTTCTGGATGGGAAAGTGACACATGAATCAGTTCAGGAACCTACTCAACAGGAACCCCAAACTCCTATATTAGGAGGTCTTCTAGGAAAGAAGAGCACATGAACATATTTCTCCTCTATATTATTTATTACTCACCGACGGTGGTGATCCAAAGACATTTGATGAAGCAATAAAGGTAGATGTCAAGAAGAAGTAGGAGCAAGCCATGAATGAGTATCATCACTCTCTCATGGAGAACTAGACTTGCGATTTGGTGAAGCTACCCAAAGGAAAAAGAGTATTGCGAGAACAAGTCGGTGTATAAATTTAAAGAGGAATAAGGAGGAAATAAAATATACAAGGCTCATTTTGTGTTCAAGGGGTTTGCACAAAAAAAAAAGGTATAGATTTTAATGAGATTTTTTTCTTCCGTGATAAAAGAGACTTCTATTAGAATAGTGGCAGCAGAAGACTTAAACTTAGAGAAGCTAGATGTAAAGACCGCATTTCTCCATGGTGATTTGGAGGAGGATCTATATATGCAGTAGCTAGATGACTATGAGGTCAAAGGTAAAGAGGAGATTGTGTGCAAACCGAAGAAGATCTTGTATGGCACGAAACAAGGTCCATGTCAATGGTATAAGAAATTTGATAGCTTCGTGATGTAGCAAGGTTATATTAGATTTCATTCTCGACCATTGTGTGTATATAAATAAATTTCAGAATGGCGCTTATATTATCATGTGCTTGTATGTGGGTGACATATTGATTGCAGTAAAAACATGTAGGAAATAAAAGTACTCAAGAATCAGCTAAGTGACTCCTTTTCTATGAAGGATTTGGGGCAGCTAAAAAAATCTTTAGTATGAGGATAACTCGGGATAGGAAGGAACATAAGCTGACTTTATCTCAAGAAGAGTACATTAAAAGGTCTTGGAGAGGTTTAATATGCAGGATGCTAAACTGGTTGGGACTTTTTTGGTAGGCCATTTCAATTTATCAAAGGATTTGTGTCTCAAGATAGAGCAGGAGAGAAACCAAATGTCTAAGGTACCTTACTCATCAACGATTGGTAGTTTGATGTATTTCATGGTGTGCATTACACTTGATATTTCCCATGCAATGGGAGTGATGAGTAGATTTATGAGTGATCAAGGTAAATATCACCGGTAGGCGATAAAGTGGATCCTTTAGTACTTGAGAGGTACCATGGGAACAGCTTTTGTGCTACAAAGGGATCGACACCACTTTTTTTGGTTATGTAGATTCATACATGGCTGGAGATGTAGACAGCAGGGAGGGGCATGACAGTTATATTTATATTGTAGGTGGGACGGTAGTGAGTTGTATTTCACAACTACAAAATCTTGTGGCTTTGTCAACCACGGAGGCTGAGTATGTTTTTGCCACAGAGGCAAGAAAAAAATGATTTGGTTACATCAATTGCTTGAGGAGTTGGGGCGTAGTAGGAGGAAGGGAATATGCATAGTGATAATCGAGTGTTATACACCTATCTAAGAACTCTGCTTTCCACTCTAGGATGAATCGTATATAGTTAACGTACCATTTCATTAGGACATTTTTGGAGGAAGAGAAGTTGAAGTTGGAGAAGATTCATACCAGTCAGAATCTTACGACATGATGAACAAGGAGGTCACAAGGGATAAATTTAATCTATGTTCATCTTTTGTTGGCCTTTACGGATGACATTAAAGGATTGAAAATCTTGCTTAGAATAAAATCAGTCTCCATGTGGGAGATTTTTATGTTGTGGAGCATGTTTTCATGTGTGAAAGTGTTGAATACTATACACTAAAATTATTATAAACTCTCCACAATTTTATCACCGAGGTTGGGGGCTAGGTGGACCACGAGAAGGGGTGGGGGAGTGAAAGCCCTGCTAGCATGGATTCAGGGCATAGCCCCCAAGAAAAAAATTGGCCTCAAAAAATGTACTCGATATCTTGGGAAACATGTTCTTCTCATATGGGGGATTTTTGACCCATATGTTTATGGGGCAGTTTTGGCCCATGGTTTTGGTACCCATAGTATTGTAAAATTGCTTAAGCATATTCCTATTGATGTAGGGATGACATATCATTGTAGATGTGTGTGAGTTTGAGTGTGAATTCAGGAGTTTTTGTTGAGCAAAGCTCCAAACATATTTGGGTATTGTATTGAGAGAAAGAGGTGGCTTGTAATAAAAATTTGAGGAATTGATTCTTGGTAGATGTAGTCCAAATTGGGTGAACCACGTTAGATATTGTCTCTATGTTGTGTTCTTTTATTTTTTACACTTTTATTTTAGATTTGTAATATATTTTTACATATTAGTTTCCACTATTGATATTCTATGTGAGATTATTATGCATATCTTATCCCTTATTTCCTAACATTTCCCTTCCTCTCTTCTCTTATTTCAATCATCTTATATTTTCAACAATATAATGCCATGTTTCTCCTAGTGTTATAACCATGGTAGCATTCATCATTTTCTTTCTTGAATCTCTTCTCCTCAATCTCTGCATAGAAATTACTTGAATATTCTTGTTTTCTAGGACAACTTTTGTGTATTATTCAATATCAACAATACATTATCTTACTCTTCAACCTCATATTTGGTAGCTTTATCCCAATTAATATTTTCCAAATACTCATGTTCTTATCAACTAGTACAACATCCACGGATGTCTTTTGGAATTGTTTTAACCCTTATAGTGATCGCTATAAAAACTACACGCTCGTTACATAAGGTAAATTCAACTAGTTCTTTCATTTTCCATATTCTCTTATGATCCTCGCCTATTTCATGTGATCCATTGTTCATAATTATGTGTATCCAAATTATGTAGCCAAAAATGTTGTGTTATTTTTCCTCATCTTCAATCGTGTTTGTTTTATATCATTCCTCCATTTTCTTCTTATGGTATGCAGGGAGCAACACGTATTTCATTTACCACATATTTTGTGATGTTATACTTCTTATACATATATCACATTTCGATCTAGATATAAGAATTCATGAGGAATCAAATGGAAATATCCCTCGGAAAAATATTCTCAATCTACTCAACTTTATAAACTTGACTTGAATCGCACAATATATTGTATTTGTAAGTTTTATGGTTGGATATTACCCCTCATTTTTAATCTATAACTTTTATTAAATTTTTAGAAGACATGGTTACTCCTTATCCACCTATGCATATTCATTCTCTACGTGGGCGAAAATCATAGCCTTATCAAACTTCTTGGATTTCCTAAATAAGGAAGGTTATGCATATTCTCTACACGTTATATATATAATCTTGTTTTTCACCTCCTTTCTTCAAAAGTGGTGTTAATTCCCCTATTATATTTTTGTGATTTTTGTGTTTATGGATTTACTCCACCATCTTGCAAAATTTCACCTTTATTTATAATGGCTCTCTTTTCAATGTTGAATGTGGATAAATCATTAGAGGAATACATACCTCTATCCTTTCGTTGACCATCTTCTTCTTCCTCTTTTTTACCTTCTCTTCAAGTTGGGTGCTTTGTTTGAATCATTCTTCCTCTTGCATCATTGCATGCATGATATCCTCAACTAGCCTTGAATTTTCTTCAATTTACTTATCTTGCAAAATTAATGTATCATCTTCATATTCAAGTTCGTCAATCATTTTGACAATCTCCCCTTCTTCTCAACCATTCTCCACATTCGTGGTATCCATCTTATTTTGTTTAGTTGTATCTTCTTTACTCTCCCTAGATTCAATTTTATTCTCATAGGCATATCTCACAACAATTTCTAATTTTTTCTTTCCCTAAATTCTTTCCAATTATTACACAACATATTTATCATCGGCATGCCCTATCCCCATAAAGTTTCTCATTCTTAACCTTAAAATCATTTGCAAAATGAATTTCTATATGTATGTATCCTCGTTATACTTTTTCATTTAATCATCTCAATGACCTTCATCCACTTATAATTTTTAATTGATCCTTTCTCTTTCTCTTCTAATGTTCACCTTTACCAATCATGTGACATCACCATTTTCTATGCACCACTCTTTATCTTCATTTCTTCACATCCATGATGTAGGATCACTTTCTCATGCTCCATGTTCATTTCTTTCCCTTATTCCAAGTTAAATATTGTACTACACCCTCGTGTGTAAATATTAAAATATATTTGTGCTCTTAACTTCAACTAAGATGTCTCAAACTTTAATTTACACCTTGTCTTCTCCTTTAGTTGTGTGATTTTATTTGATCACCTTTAGCAACACTTGTATTGAATAATCATTTAGTCATATAATAAATACACAATTGATTTATCCCAATAGATTAAACATATAATGTAAAACCTATGAAGGCCTTTCTTAACTTATCTATCTAGATTTACAAAACTGGATTGTACTCCTTTTACACGGCATGCATGAAATATTTTAATGTGCACAAAGCATATCTTTGGTGCACATTTATATGATTTTGTGTTATATATATAATCAAAATGATTGGACAAAAGAGTACTTATTTTTGTGCAATCATATGACTTAAAACAAACTACCGAAATGAAACTATCATTTAAAAAAAGAATTGGTGTGCCAATTTCTAGCTTTTAACCAAATTTATGATCCTCCATTTGAAAATAAAAATTTCCATAATACGTCTACATCCACACATATTGTTAAAAAAACATATGGATACCATAGGACTTTGGTGCCCACTTCTACATGGTCACCTATAATACACTTTCCTCACACAATGCAACATCAAGCTTTCATTTATTAGCCTTCATTCTCTTGTTATACACAATCGATGTTGACAGCTTTTTCTATGCTTCCCTCCTCTAGTGTTTTGTGTGGCATTAATTTTGACTATCCCATTTACCAATATTTTTCTCATTTCTATATTCTTTCATTACCACGTACTCCATATCTTGTATGCCTACTTTCTCAATTTCTTTGTTTTATATGAACATATCAATAATTTACTCAAAATATAGTCTTCTTTTTTCCTTTACCATAGGATTAGGTGGACCACTCGTATATTTATCTTCACCAAAATATCCATCTTCATCCATGGTTCTTTATTTATTTCACCGCATGTCCCTTTCTTCTCCCAATGCATCACTATACTCTTATATTTCTTCGGGATCACAAAATTTTTAATCCATGGAATCCATCATTGTGTTGGCTCTATAATTTGTCTCACCAATCACCTCGTGCATTGTTTTTTTACCTGTAATATCATATAATTTGTACAACCACCTTTTGCAAGGAAATTCGTATGACTTAACCTTCTCTTAGTCCAAGTTTACCATGCCTTCCTCTAAAGGTATAATAAATTCCTCTTATTTCACCTTCAATTTTTAGAACTTGATCTCTTCTTCATATTATTTCACATCCTTCACATATAAGGATTTGATGTTTTGATCCAAAGGTATTATTGGAGCTCAAAATTTCTCCCTACCCTAGATCAACATGAGATACCTAGGATTTTGAGGCAACATGGAATTGTCTCCAAGTGTGGGACTTGCTACTTGAGACATACCTTGAAGAACGTCGGCTTCCTCTACCTATTCCTAATGTTAAAACTACTCCTACTATTGGAAATACAACTATCTAATCCTAATCTAAGCATTCACAGGGACCAAGGAGAGAGAGAGATGCATGAAAATGGAAATCCTAAGCTAAAGGGAGGTGATAACACTAAGAAAAGGGGAGAGAGACTCTCAATTACTGAAATATGGGAGGAAATGATGATGAAGAGGGTAGACATGAGTGTCATAGATCAAAACAACACCTTACCTTCCATTTTCATGAAAAACACAATAAAAATAGATCATGCAAAGTGGATAAACATACACAACATACCTGCAACATTTGAAGAAGAAAAAAATGCAATAGAACATAAGCTAGGCAAATAACAGCCACAAAAAAATGGATTTTATCATCTTATAAGGATGCACAATCCATTACATTAAAGGAAGAACATATAAACACATTGCAAAATCCAAATCTAAGGCCTTCAACTCAAAAACACTAGAGTAGCACTCGATGTGATGTTCTTTTATTTTGAGGGTATATAACCTTTACAAATGAGAATCAATTGCCAATATATAGAAAATGGGAGAGAGAGAGAGAGAGAGATGAGGGAAAAGAGAGGGAAACTCGGATTCTAAGCTACAACAACCAACAACATCCATTAAATGACTAAAAACAATCATTGTCACCCTATAAAAACCATTTCCCCACATCATGTGTCAAGTGTCATTAAATGTGGGTGGTTAAGCTAAGGATGTCATGTGTCATGTGTCATGTGTCATGTGTCATGTGTCATGTGTCATGTGTCATGTGTCATGTGTCATGTGTCATGTGTCATGTGTCATGTGTCATGTGTCATGTGTCATGTGTCATTAAATGTGGGTGGTTAAGATTCTTGAACTTCACCTGTCGGGTTTTCACCCTTTCAAACACCTACGAAACCTAATAGATAGAGTTAGAACTTTGACCCCTATTTGCACCATGAGAAACAGAAACACTATCTAGAATCTACACCTATCGAGTACCTCGAAAATATGACACAAGTGATTTAGGGAAATGCACCTACCGAGCAACCCACAAATCCCGACACAAAAGGTGGAACCACTTGATGTTTTGCATGTTGAGAACCCAAACACAAGGAAATTTTTGGGTTCGGGGTGGAAAATATGTAACAAACCACATGAATTTGGATCACGATGTTCCAATGCATGAAGGACCCAAGAACCCGACACAAGGAGATTGTGGGGTTTGAAAGTTGGAAACATGTGGTACACAACCTATTGGGATGTACTAAGAACCCAAAAACATGATTGTCTTAAAATGAACTCCTCGGTTCTCAACTAACTACAAATTCACCCAAGTCCACAAATGAAGTATTGGGTTGTCAAAAACCTAGAGGTAATTTTGACAACAACTTGGAAAATTTCAAGGGATATCTTCTTATTAGATGGGAGATCAAAGTGGCCTAAAATCATCTATTGGGAATGGATTTATCTTCATAAACTAAAAAACTAATCTCAACCTTTGAAATATTTCTCTTGAATTTTCATGAACCTAGTACCGAAACAAACCTGCTCTATGGAGTCTTGAAAGAATGTACACTATAAATTCACTGCATCCGATTTCTTCCATGAAACCCGCTTGAGACCAAACAATGCAATAAGCAACAAAGGTCCACAAAAACTATATACAAACATGAAAAATCATACATGTTCTAAGGAGAAACATGTAGAGTGTGCACAAGCACTTGTTTTACAATAAACAAACCTAAACTAACCTACTCTAACCAAAACAAATGGATATAAACAAAACCTAAGATATGTTTGAGAAGTAGCTTCACTTCCTTACAAAATTAGACCGTATAACTAATTTGAAATGAACATGATCTTAAATGAGAGTGGAAAATTTTCTTATAATTAGATTCCCTCTCCATTCCACAAAGTATCGGAAAAAAACAAAATGAATACATCCTTAAGTTGTTTTACATTTGGTTGAAGGTGTTGATGTTGACTTTTGGTACTTTGAAGATCTTCCTCATGCTTTGAAACAAGCATGACTAGCGGCAACTCTAATTTTGGCTCCAAACTAGCCAAGTATCTGATTGGGCATACATCTTTTAGAACCAATAGACTAGTCCTTTTGAGTTTCCTATTTATTTTAAGCTCATCCCTAATAATGGGGTCATCATCAATACTTTTCTCTTGATGGATGGATGTAATCTAAATTGGATTTTGTTACTGCTTCTTCTACAAACAAATCTTCCTCATGTTGGTCCACATCCCCCTTTTAGGTCCATGGCTAACTTGTTTTAAAAGTAGATATTTTCATTTGCACCATCTCATCCTCCTAATCAGAATCATAATATTCTTCAATTGTTCTACAATCATTGTACATAATCAAATTTCTTGGAGATGGGATATAAGGAAGGGGTTTTGGTTACTTATTTTTTCGGATAGGGAGGATTTGGAAGAAGAGGGAAGAATGGGAGCACTAGGAATGGGTTTTCTTTGGCTAGCCTAATTAGACTCTTCTCGGATTATATGGAAATGTCAAAAGCCTAAGGAAGAGTGTTTCCTCCTAGAACTTGGATCAATACAACTAAATCAGCATCCAAGGACTTCAAATAATACAAGAATTACATACCTTGTGAGGGTCTGAATTCTTGAGGGATTCTTCTCCAAGTCCTTGAAAATATAAAATTGAAATTAGATATTAACTCCATTGAAGCTTGATGTGTTCCATGAGAGAAATGACATATGCATCCTTCTTGAACCATTTGTGTAATTGTTCTCCCACCTGATCCCATGTGGAAATGGATTCAGGAAACAAATAGTTGTACCATTATTTTTCCTTGCCTCTTAATGATGAAACAAGAAGTCTGAGACAAATGTTTTCTTCTCTGATATTGTGAATAACACAATGGTTTAATATGTCTTGAATGTGATCAATAGGATATTGATCTCCATCTCCATGGAAAAGAGGCAAGTTTATCAAAGCTTTTGGGGATGTCATCCCACTACTTTGCAAAGGAGGGGGAACTGAAATGATAGAATGGAAGAGCTCTTTAGAGATCCATGAATGAGATGGAAACATGAAAATGAATGGAAAGGTGAAGGGAAAAGAAGAAAGGAAAAGGTTTGTGGATGATATATATGGGTTGTTAGGATCAGTGGAGTCACCAGATGTGTTGAAAACTACCTCCAAAGGTTAGATATCACCAAGAACACATCAAACTTAGTGATATGAAGTTATAAAGCACTCCATATATATCCCCCGGCATGCCAAAATTGCACCCTACCTTAGATCAACATGAGAGACACGGGATTTTGAGGCAACAAGGATTGTCTCCAAGTGTGGAACTTGTTGATTGATCTGAGACCTCCCGGAGAAGGTGAAATCCCTCTACTTGTTCCTAATGTTAAAACTACTCCTCCTGCTAGAAATACACCTATCTAATCTTAATCTAATCATTCACGGGGACAAGGGAGAGAGAGAGAGATGCATGAAAATGGAAATCCTAAGCTAAAGGGAGGTGATAGCACCAAGAAAAGGGGGAAATACACTCTCAATGAGGGAAATATGGGAGGAAATGATGATGAAGAGGGCAGACATGAGTGCCACAAATCAAAACAACACCTTACCTTCCATTTCTATGTAAAACACAATAAAAATAGATCTTGCAAAGTGGAGAAACATACACAACATACCTGCAATAAATGAAGAGGCAAGAAAATGTAATAGAACACAAGTTAGGGCAGAGAATAGCCACAAAACATGAATTTTATTGCCTTATAAGGATGCACATTCCATTACATTGAAGGAATAAGGCATAAACACATTGCAAAAGGGTAAGTGCACCAATGCTGGGGGCCAAAAGGGGGTCTTAAGTGGACTTTTTTCTGAAAAATAAAAATCTTCAACTTGTATGAGTTATTTGAAATAGTTACACTCAAAATTGGAAGATGTTATAAGAACATGAATTGTAGAATTTTGAGTCTAGTTTCTAAGCTACTAATTTTTTTTTGAAAATGGTTAATTTTAAGTGGGTTAAAGAACTAAAATACCAACAGTGCTCTTGTTTTTGTTAAAAACATAGTAGATAGTCAGTCGTGCCCCCACCATTTTTAGCACTATTTAGTATTTTTGAAAACCCTTTGGTAGAAAGATATAGAGCATCTAATTTGTGTTAGAATTTTTTTATATTTTTTAGTGAGTATTTTTATGATTTTTCTAGTACAAAAATTTTAAATTTTGAAAAATAACGGAGCTCCGACCATGCCCCCTAACTACCTCAAAAATATTGAAAATTAGTTTTTTTAATATGTATAGAATTAGTCCTAGTTTGTGCCTAAAAAAATATTCAATTTTGATGAGTCAAAAAAAGATACATGATGAAAGATAGACATGTATAAACTCCAAAAAATAGCTACAAAAGGCATAGTTAGAAAATAATTAGTATGGAAACCTTATATTAGTCAGAAAAATTGAAAAATTATATTTTTAGAAAGAAGAAATTTTGCTCGATGTTGTAGTCATATTTTTATTAAATGTATCGATCGTTTTAGTTTTACATATCATGGCGAATAACTATTTTACTTATTTTCTCGCAAAAATCGTTGTTTGTTGTGTTTTTGCAGGTCCATGCCTCAGGCTTGGGGATCCAAACTGGATCCAAGCCTAGAGGCATGCCTTGGAAAAAGGAAAAACACAAAATGCGTATGCTGGCTTATAACACATACTGAGTTCCTCTATGTATAGGTATTATATGTGTTTTTGGCATGCTTCTATTAAAAAAATTTATAAGTTTTTCAATTTATCATTATTTATATTTTATTATTTCTTATAATTTAAATTTATTTTAGTAAATATAAGAAATTAGGGTCACTTTACACCTTATGGAACTAGTCTCACAACTCCATGAGTCATAGTTTAGGAGATAGTTTTTATAATCTAATCTGGTCAGTACATAGGTAATTTTCAGGATTTCAACATTTAGCCTAAAGCTTTTAGCATTTAAATTCTACAATTGATGTCTATTTTGAAATGAATATAGTCATTGTTTAGGTTTTAGCGCATTACGGATCATTTTCTAACATTTTTAGGAGTGTTAGATGTGTCAAAATTAGATTTTACAAACCTCACAACTCTTAAAGGAAACAACTGCTCAAATATATGCACTCATGAAATTCCTTATAATACATAACAAATCAAAACACATGTGTTGGACATAGTGTCATTGGTGTTTGTTATCACCAAATCATTGCACCCCCTGAATGGCTTAAAGGTGAACATGACATTCGGTGTGATTGGGTAACATGGGATCACCTCTCAAGCTATGGGACTTGCGGGCTTGAGGTGAACCTTCGAGAGAAGGTCAGCTTCCTCTTCCTAAACTAAGCACTACACTACTCCTAATGCAATAAAAACAGCTACCTAGACCTATACTAACATTTCAAGGGGATTAGGGAGAGAGATTTGTAAGAAATAAAACCTAAACTAGAAGTGGTGATGCACCAAGAAATGGTTTGCTAAACAAATTTTGGCTTGCCAATGAATAAATATTAACATGGGAAGAATGAACTTGCATTAAAAACCCAACCACATACAATACTCCATTCCTTGATAAGCACAATGACCTCCAAAACTTGCAAAAGAAACATTGGTTGCACAATTCACCTGCAAACATGAGAGAGGCAAATAGAAGCAAAAAAATCATGTAAGGACATACAATTGATCACAAAAATAATTATCATTACTTCAAGCACTTGCACAGTGCATCATTATAGCAAGGAAACACATAGGTTGTCATTACAATTTTTAGAAGAAAGGCTTGAGAGCTTGCAAATTCACAACAGCTCAGCTTGTGAAGAGAGGAGAAGCTTGGAAAAATGTCTAAATTTTGGAATAAGTACCCCTTTATATTTTATAACACTTGTTGAGCTGAGTGATAAAAAGAAGGAAGAACCCTAAAATTTAGGCCAGAATGTAGCAGAATAGGTCAACCATGCTTGCCTCATTAATTGCAACTCCACCTTTTGAGGCACTATTCACAAAATCAAAACCGTAATTCGGAATGCAAAACTTCTTAAAATCCATCTTTTGATGATTCCATTATGTATCTCTCGTTCTCTTGATTCCATCGACTATAATTTTTGGAAAATAGACAATCGGGGAGGAAGTTATGGCTTCCTAAGTAAAAGTTGTTTATTTGGGCATCCCGGTATTAGCTCTCTGATGATGGATCATGATGCTCCATAAATTCAAATATTTGAATTTCCTCCATTATTTAATAAAAATAATATTTTAAATCTTTTAATGATCAATTTTTACTTTGGTGGGGTCTTAGGTAATAGCTCAACAAATGACTTGCTAGCCTTGCTCGCCGAGCTAGTTTGGCGAGCTATCTTTATGCATTATATGACGGATTACACTTTCCACTTTCATTGAGCTCTTCATCTATGTGTTGACATCCTCAAGTATGAAAATGGATCAGCTTGCATGCATTGGGTGCAAAAATAAACCGGCGTCCCTTTATAAACGATCACCGACCCATTTTGGTGACTCGGCAAGATACCTATTCTCCACGTGTTATGTTTTGAACAATGACCCTTGTTCATGCCAAGTGACTCGGCTAACCACTACATTCCTTTTGTTTTTTTTTTCTTGATTTGCATTGAGTGATCCTTTCTCATACATGACATTTTTTTCCTCAACCAAAGTGAGCACTCCTTTTCAAACACCCCGAGCTATTTACGCGCTACATAACATTGGCTAGTGAGTCTATATTGGCGAACAAGTGGCTTCAATGTCTAACTTCCTCGAGTGATTTGTTCTCTTTACATTGGTTGGCTTGAATTCCTTGCTACCTCCACATGCTCGAAGAATTTCTACACATGATTCCTTTGAACTAACATCCCCTTGTTTGACTCGGTCTCCCCATCAAACACCTAAGATCCTGAAATCCAAACACCTGAGCCCATTTCAGAATTTAGACTTAGAAACCTCCACCGCCAATGCAATGATCTGATTGAGTGATGTCCAAATTACTTGAACTCTAAAACTCTGAAATTTTTGGATTTTTGGACTTCAAGCATCCATCAAGTTTCACACCAACTCGCCACATCAAGTTCCGACTTGATGTTCTCTCAAAAATCCGAACTCGAGAACCTCTCAAATTACAACTCATTGACTTCTAATTATCGCATCAACTCATACCATGACTCCCAATATTGAGCCCTCTTCAAACATCATTGAGAAAAAGATGGTCACCTATATACTCCCACATCGATCCCTTTTTGCTTCACCAATAATTTCTTAACTCACCCATTCCTGTCGAACGAGTAACTTGGTCCTCGTCGAGTCGGCCTTCTATTGAATCCCATGTTTTGAGCTTTGACGTCTCTCGTATTATTGAACTAAATTTTTAGCTCCCAACCGTGAGCTACCTTCCATACCAATCTACGCTATTTTCCATTAAATCTCCAATAAGATCATTTATCCCATGTCGAGCTCAACAAGTTTATCTTGGTCCCCGATATCCATTTTGGGCTCGTGATAAGTCCTGAAAGTGGGCCTTCGACTTCATTGTTCCACCAAGTTTTTCGGCTTCGTGACCCAACGAGATCCTTGTCACCACCAACCCTACGCTTTCGTGTGAACTTGATAAGCTCGGTTCCTTACTCTCTGCGAGCCTCGATGGATCCAAAACAAACTCTAATTTCTCAAATTGGCTCTCCAAGTCATTACAATACTTGGCTCTCCCAAGTGTGGATCACATACCGATCTCCACAAATCTATCATTTGGGCTCACTAAATGAGTACCTCATCTTTTGGAGATGTATAGCTGCCCTTACAAACTCAACCGAGTCCTTATGTAACTCACTTTGCTCCAACCAACGTTGAACCTATTACTTGTGTGACTCTAGAATCAAACCCTCCTTAACTATGCATATCCATACGAATTCCTTCATGATTCTATTTTCACCTTATAAAAATCATTGAGCATTAGCTCGATGCAACCCGATCTTCCTTTCCTCAATGCATGCCTCGGTCAAAATGGCCAACGATGATCCCAAGTCTATATATTAACACAACTCAAATCTCATTCTTTTCCAACTCGGCCTCCACCTGAATGGGTTGACATTCATATTGCCTTGACTCCAAGTTATTGCTTTGCTTCTTCACTAGTGCAACATGCCTTGTCCAAAACCACAACCCAAGCCATTCGCATCAATGTCTCCAACATACTTCTTGCTAAATGAGCTCATGTCGAGCTATCAAGATAACTTGATTGAGTTATGTTGTTCTTTCAATTGTTTCCAATGGTATAATCTATCAAAACCATCCTACCAACTCGACGTGACATTGAATAATACCTTGCCAATCTTACATCCTAAGAGGTCAACTCTGACTAGCTCGTTTGTGGCATCCATGAGCTCGTTGAGCTGAAAAAATAGCTCACCTTACCTCTATTAAGCTTTACCAATCTATTTTTAAGGTCACCCTCTTTATACATTGTGCAATCTCGTTGAGTAGCTCGTCGAGCCGATTGGCAAGCTATTTTGGAGCTCAAGTCATTTAGGCCCCTTCAAAGTAAATTTTGTCCTAAATTTGACTTTATTTAGCCTCTTCTTGAAACCAGATCATGGAAGTATAATAAGACCTCTTAACATGATTTATCAAATTTTAATCACTTTTACCTATGTTGACCAGAAGTGGGCCCTCCGAGGTCAAATTTTGATCTTAGGAAAACATGGAGCTTCCACCTATCATTAGATCAAAACCTCCAACTGGATTGATCAATTCATCAAGTCTTTCTTCAGTCAAGTTCTGAACATCATCCACCTCAATCAATTTACCTTTTTTCATGTTTCCCTTTGCAAATTTCTGCAAATATAACATAGTTGAGGGGTATACCCAAATAGTGCCAAGAAACCTCTTATATTGGTTTCTTCATCAAATTGTGCAAAATTTGCTACATCTTTCTCTACGACCTCGTCTCTGAACCATATGATGTTATGAATAAATACTCATTGTGTGAACTTGATTTCTTCAGTAACTCATAGGTCAAGATGGATTCAAAAATTGCAGCCTCATTCAATGAACCAACTTCATGAATTTCTTCAGGAAGGAATTTCTGGTACCAAGGTGTAATTTACCACCGTTGTCCATTTTTGTCCAAGAGGGCAAAAAATTGACAATATTTTTGTCATTGATGTCAAGTTCCATTGATGGAAAATGGTGTCTAGGTGGCATATGAGTCATCATGAGGTGTCAATCATCAAGAAGCATGAAATTTGACTGGTAATGCCATGTTTTGGTGTCATGAAGTGTTGCATTGGTGAAGTGTTGGTTTGGAGCCAAAATGGGAAGCTTCATTGTTTTGAAATTCTTCATGACACCTTTAAGCCTTAGAGAAAATGGATGTCTCCAACATGTAGAGGATTTACGTAGATTTCTAATGCCTATTTTTTCTTCTAACTCTTTACAGAGCTCCTGGAATCTTCCAAAGAAGTTAGGTTTCACCATTAGAGTGTTTGTTCCCTACACCTATAAAACCCGATGTTGAGAAGATAGTCCTTGAATGATCAAACATTTCCTAAATCTTCTTAAATTACCTTCAACACTTCCAATATTCCCTGACATCACCTTTGGATGCTTAAGATCTTTCCTAAACTCTCATGGAGGGTGTTTTAATAGCTCTAGAATGGAAAAAATAACTAGCATCAAAATTGAAAATTTTGAAGCATGAAAACTAAGCCCTTAATTGAAAATAAGGCTTCTCATTCATTGTGCATCCTTCCTCTAGTGATGTAGGAACATCTTGTTAATAATCAATTTTGGCTTTCTTAGGTGACTAGGGGTATCTTGGGTCCACTTGAGATGGTCATAGATTTTACTAGTCCATTTGGACTCCACAAGAAAGAATATGGAGTTTCCTCCAAATGTATAATTTGAATATTTGAAATAGCTCTAGGTATGTTATAGGCTTAGGTGTTAAGTGACACAGTCCTCTCAGACTGAGATATCATATTTAGAGGTTATAGACTATTTTACAAATAATTTTCACGTGTAAATATCTTGTTTTGGATTGTCTTATTATCTATAATGGTTTTCAAGGCTTCATGGAACCCTCATAGTGTCTAGGGAATGGAAAATAGATAGAAAGACTTACTCAGACCAGACTATACCATGTTTTAGAAGTTTAGTAGTATGTAGCATGAACATAATGATTCAATGGAATCCTTGAGTCTATTTCAGGGCATTGATCACAAGGACATGGTGTTGTAAAAGTCGGAAAAGGTAATAAGCCATCTAAAGGAGGATTTCTTAAATTAAATTTGTGTTCACAATCCTAATTGTGTGTGCCAAGTCTTAAGGGCCTAGAGTAGAAAATTCATTGTAATAGTTAATACTTATGCCTAGTAGAGTCCTTGGTAAGTGTGGAGGAAGGTAATAATAAGACCAATAGTTTCAAAATCCTTAGTACAGTTGGAATAAGAATAAAATCAAAGGAATGTGTAAATACAATCTAGCAGATGTTAATGCCCAGTTTGAGGGCTAGGAAAGATGTACTTTTAAAAAAATAGTCTTTATTACATGTTTTTGAATTTGGTGGAGCCTCGACAAGTTGGATGAAGGCCTAATGGAATTAAGGACTCATAAAATCGGGTCATAAGGACAGAGTATTGAGTTGTTAGTAGGTAAAGGAAGCAATGTACAATCATGTTTATTTCGTGTATTTAGTAAGACCAACATTGAGAAATAGATGTCTTAGGAAATAAACTCATAAGGAAGTTGTATCTATCATTGAGGGAGTGGTGTTATAATTTTTTGAATCCTTGAGGAATAGGGAAAATCCTTATACAAATTTAATCAAGTAGACCTATTGATTGTCTTGCATAGTTCCATAAAGAAGCCTAGAGAGAGTAAGGGTTTGTATGAAAAGCCTTAAGTAAAAGAGGAAGAGTTGAGTGATTTGCATTAGTGATTAGGAGATGGGTAAGCATAGTGAGATGAGTGAAAATAATATTGAGTAAAATTCAAGGTGAAGGTGAAAAAAAAGTTGAGAAGATTGTTTAGAGCTTGAGCAAACAAGGAGTCTTAAAAAGCCAAAAGTTAAAAATCTAGCAAGATGACAAATAAATGAGTAATGGAGCATTTAGGTGTGCTTGAGTAAGGTGTATGGGTGTGTTGAAAGGTGGATGTAAGGATGAAACATGTGGTAATCCATTAAACCCTTAATTTTTCTTTCAAACCCTAACTAGACCTACTTGAAACAAGGGAAAAGGAGAAAGTTGAATTGGGAAGTTGTATTTTGAGTTGAAGTTATATAAAGAGGATTGCAGGGTACTTTGTATCATCTAGAAAGCCTATCATGAGTTCAACATTTACCATGGATCAAATTAAATTCCTAATAATATCATTCAGTGTATAGGGAATAGTGTCTAAGGTGATTGATCAACTCATTTAGTTTTGATGAGAGACTACTTCCTTTGAAGGCCTAAAAAGGCCATTTTTGGCCATTCTGTAGCTAATTGAACACCCTTCGAAAGTTTTTAGAGAAAATATAAAGAATCTAAGGGTGATTTCAAAGATAATTGAATATTTCTAAGTAAATTTAGGAAATTTTAGGAAATAAAATATCATTCAGAGCAATCTGTTTAAGATCGAGTTTTTAGGTGTAGGGAATGAAAGCTAAAACGGTGAAATTTGACTTATCTGGATGATTCCAGGAGTTCTGCAAAGATTTAGGATGAAAAAAAAGGCATTAGAAGGCTATTAGAATAATATACAAGGTGGAACAATCAACATTGATTCAAGTCTTAATTTGTTCTTTAGGTACTGTGAAACTCCTCAGATGCCCCTCCCACTTCAAAATGAAATAGGACCTAAATTTTGAGTTGCATGCAAAATTAGATTTTTAGAATAGTTTCATTGATTGTAAAATGTGATTTTTAGTGTTTCAGTGAATTATGGAGGTAAAGAACGTGTAACTCATCCTCAAATTTCATTCAAGGATTCATCCCCTATCTAGAGGAGGAAACTCATTTCCATGAGGAGAAACTTGAGAAAAAATGTGTCCAGGTACCTTGAGCATGCTTCCACCCAGGTGTCATCTTGGTCAAGAAATTGAATTGTGAAGAATTTTTCATGTTCAAAGGTGAAATGTGGAGCTCAAGAAGTGACTTGATGATCATCATATCCTGACACTATCATTGTACCCAAATCTCTCCAAAGAACAAGCTCAAATGAGCTAGTCATGCCACCGAGGTATCTAAGACCATCATGTGTGAAGTATTAAGGCATCATCTATCTCCATGAGAGACATGTGAGAAAATATGTGTATGAGAAGAATGAATTTGATTTCATCAAAGGATTATTTTAGATCCATGAAAGGTGAGGGGATGATCTTCATATGGAGCACCATATTTCCAACAATGACCAATCATCTCGAGTTCACTGATGCAATTCAATTAATCACACCTTAAGGAAGAGGCACATTACAATCACCTCATTTTTATCATAGGATAGGAATCCCATTTAGGGAGCAATACTCTACTCTATGAAAGTGAGGATCTTGTTTTAGTAAGAAGTAGATAAAGATCATAGAGTTGATTTGTGGTCACTAAAGTGAATTATGGACCAAATTTCAAAATTGGTACCAATTCGAGCAGTGGTAGGGCCAAAATCCAATCTAGAAGGTCAAAAAACCTACAAAATTACTATATGTTTTCCCAAAACAAAGACCGACTACAATATATATGCCTTGAAAGCTTTAGGTCCTTGTTGAAATCCTAAAAATTAGTAAGTACTGACCAGATTGGATTTTAAAAACTATCTTCTAGATTATAAATATTGGAGCTACATGACCACTTCCATCAAAAAGTGCGAGTAACCCTAACTTCTTATATTTACTAAAATAAATATAAAGTATAAGGAAAATAAATCTTATACTTAAACATTTATTTTTGTAACTATAAGCCCCCAAAACACACATATATAGTCCATATGATACACAACTCATACACGTTATAACGCATACGTGTTTTGAATAAACTAAAACGCATATAGAAAAACATCGGACCAAGAAAAATAGAATGTGTATGAGTTATTTAAAAGCACATACGCATTTTCTTATTTTTGATTTTTGTCCACTTTTTGGCCCACCATATTGGTGAACTTACTCAAAATCCAAATATAAGGCTGTAACTCAAAAACACTTGTCAACACTTGATGTGATGCCCTTGTATTCGACAGGTCCACCCTTTACAAATGATGACCAATTTCCAATATATAGAAAATGTGAGAGATAGAGGAGGGAAAAGAGAGGGAAACTCATATTCCAAGCTACAACCACCAACAACATGCATTCAATGATGAAAACAATCATGGGCACCTTTTCAAAACCATTTCCCCACATCACATTAATTTTTTGAGAAGCTAATAGAATCATGATTCACTAAATATGGGTGGTTGAGCTTTGAGCTGCCCCTATTGGGTCATTAACTCTGTCGAACACCTTCGAAACTCAGCGACTAAGTCAAAACTTTGACCTTGATTTGCATGATAAAAAACCCAAAACACTATTGGGAAGCTACACCTATCGAGCACCTCGAAAAATCTGACACAAGCGATTTAGGGAAATGCACCTTCCAAGTAACCCAAGAATCCCGACACAAAGGGTAGAACCAGATTGATGTTTTCATGTTGAGAAACCCGACACAAGGAAATTCAAGGGTTCGGTGGAAAACATGCAACACACCACATGCATTTGGGCCACAATTTTCTGATGCATGAAGGACACAAAACTGACACACAAGGAGATCTGTGGGGTTTGAAATAAGGAAACATGTGTAACACAACATGTTGGGATGCACATAAAAATCGAAAACCCGATTGTCTTAAGATGAACTTCTTGGTTCCAAACCAACTGCAAATTCACCCAAGTCCACAAATGATGTAGTGGGTTGTTAGAATACCAGGGTATTTTGGACAACAAGTATCTCTACTCTTTTCTCTCCATTTTCAAATATCATATACCTTTGTTTAAAATTCACGTTCTCCTTACTTTAATAACACCAAGACTATCCAACAATCTTGGAGAACGATCTTTCCTAGTCATCTCGGTAACTTCAAAATAAAATATTTGGTGAAAGGTACTCTTATAATATCTAACTTCACATCGCGCATAGCTCCAATAGATTTTAACTTGGTATTTTTGCCATATATAAAAGGGTATCTATTAATTGTAAATTAAAATTTCCCATCTTGGTGATGCATCATTTTTCAACAACTTTACTTCAACATTTGTGTCAACCAAATTTTTCTTGACTTAAACCCATTAATTCATGCATCAATTAGTATGCCTTGGTCATGAGGATTATTTTCATGGCACAAGATATGTTGATAATGATGCTTATAGTTAATTTTTTATTTTTATTTGGTTTCCCATAATTTTCTATACCCACATGTTAAGAAAAGTAATAACTCCCCTCATCTTTAGCAATGCGAGAACTTGGACCAACTCTTTAATGTCTTTCACCTCAATCCTTAAGATGTTAAAGAGTTGTTCCAAGTTCTCCCGACTATTGTGTACATATCATCTCAACTCTACGATGATGTCATTTTTATATTTTGCATTGGGATAATCACTCGACCTTTCCACTTGTGGATACTACACCTTATTTTTTCCTTTTATATATAACTTGTTCATACATTACCCCGATACCCACAAATTAGATTATTACATTCAACTTGTGTCCTTGTCCATGATATCGTTCACTCCCACAAGGATGTTGATGTTAATCATGTGCCACCATTTTCATACTTTTACCTTTTTGTGTGCCCTCGTTTGTAATTTTTGTAGGAAACCCTTTGTTTTATGCTCCTTCTTCAGTAACTTGTACATGAAATAAATTAAAAACACTACCTATAATAATGGTCGGTCGCCACACACATAAAACAAGCATCCAATATGCAACCACTTCTTATTCCTTATCCACCTCATCTTCTAAATCTTCCTCATCGTAAATCGAATGTTTCTCCTTGATTTGGTGACACTATAGATTTTTATTCATCATGCTTTCATTTCCCCCTCTCCTCAATTAATCAACAATCTTGGGTGCCTTGAGTATCAACCTCATAATGTTTTTAATTTTTTATTGCATGTCGAAGCATTACAACTAGGCACTTGCTTACATAAATTCTCAAGTATCTCTACTCATGTTTCAAAGGAAATATATGTTGAGCGAGACAGCACATTTCTCTAAAGAAAAGACACACAAAGGATGTGCACATGGGAACAAGCTACATTTGAAGGCATGGGAAGATAGGAAAGGAAATGCACACTAGAACACTTTGGCTTGGGACTTAGCCATTTTTGTGGATAAGTGCTATTTTTGGAGATAGCGTGCGAGCACACATAGAGATGAAGACTTGCATTACACACGCAATGGTATTTTGGGAACAAGCAATTGTTAAGTGTCATGCATAGTTTAAGCTAATAATAGGATTTCTTCTTAGAGTTAACTATAGGACATCTATTATTAGAACACTTACATGTTGTGTAAGCCATTGTAAAGGTGCATGGCTATTATCAGCATGCGACCTATTTTGAGAAGTGCATGGGCGGTGAAGGGAAAGTCCCCACCTCTATAAATATGTATTGAACTATGTAGTTTAGTGTGTGAAAGTTATTGTAGAGTTATGTTGTTGATCTTAATATGCACATGACTCATGGAGATACTTTATAGTGTAAGAAGATTTTGTGTTTTATAGTGTTTAATGCAATGGATAATATTGGCTGGATAATGGTGTTGAACATAACTAAATCTAGTTCATGTATGGTTAATCTTATTATAGTTATTGTTTAATTCATGATTCTCTAAGATCTAGATCTAGATTATGCATTGTGGAATTTTTATGTTTAATTATGGATCTGAATATGTTTTATCACCATCACACTAACATCTTGCACAAGCAAATCTAAAGAGGGGCTTGGTACCTTTGCACACTTCAGGTGAGCGGTCATCTCACGCTAAGTGATGTGCCAACACACCTAGGTTATTCACAATAGATTCTAGGTTTCATCATTGGTTCCATTTCCGGGACCTCTTTTTCAGCTATTTTCAAGATGTTTCATGATGAAGACGTACCAATTGACCCTAGCAAGTGTTGAGGAGTAGATAGTATATCTGGAAGAAGAGTACGCTCGGAGGTTTAGTACTGGATCTAAATTTGATGCATGCACGTGGGTAGAGTATAACTTGTACGACTATTTATATGAGATCTTATTTGTTATTTTTCTGGTAGAGTTGTACAAGTGGTTGGTTGCTTATGCATCTAAAAGGAATTAGAGGTATCGCACACTTGTCTAGATGTAGGAAGAATTTCAGGCCCTCTATGATGTTGATCTGATTTAGACGCACGTTGTGGACACTTGGTTCCATGGTGTTCTGAATAGCTATATTTTAGAGTACTCAATTTCTACTTACTCTTTCCTAGAGGTAGTTGAGTTCCAATTTTTACATTATCCTGGGGAACCTATCTACAAGGCATTCCATTGGCAATCAAAATCTTGATGGTAACCCTGAACTTGGAAGAAAATTTGATGGCTAGCTAAACCCTACCATGCGTAGGGGCGGGAGCAGGTTTGGTGAAGGATGGTGGACCTAGCAGCAGAGATGCAAAGGTAAGAAAGGTGGATTAAGTACAATGAGGCATGTGAGAGGGAGATAGAGAAGCAACATGATATTGTAAAATGGATGGCATTGAGGAGAGAGATGGCTCGTGAAGGATTTGGAGCTCATATAGAAGGCATGGAGCTAGAGCATCTAAAACTCCCCCATTTGGGCAAACATGACAGGGAACCCTCCTCAGCCTCATATGGGACCGCATTAGCAAAGACGACATGGGCCACGGGCGCGCATCTGAATCTACCTGGAAACCTAGCCCTTGTGCTTAGTTTTCCAGTATCTAGTACAACCAATAGTCAACAAGCTAGTTTGGGGAGTAGCAGAAAAGGAGTAAATCAAGTAGAAATTACATCTATGGCCGGGTAAATGTCTTCTTTTTTATTTGGAGGTATCTTTTTAGGTGCATCATTGGCACAGAACTTAAGCACATAGAGTTTTGGACTCATTTCAGGGAGTAGTACCACCTCACAGACTTTAGGAGTTCGGGCTTTAGTACCACCGTTGTTGGGACACAGGTGGTAAGTACAACCACTAGTCCACTTTCAGCTATAGGAGGAGGATCAGGGGGCATAGGTGGCTCTAGTTACGTGGATCTCGGTGGGTCTCGCAGGAAGTAGAAGTAATACATGAGGTTTTGGATTAGGTGGGCATGGTCCTCACCAACCCCATAATATTTACATGGAGATGTCACTACATCTTCCAAATTATAGGGAATAGAATATGTTTGTGAGCATGTGCACATGTATGAGATACTGTGGCGCACAAAAGGGATCACAACTTTTGAGTGCAAGGCAAGTCATTTTATAACTACGTTGTAGAGATGCGCTCACGGTTAGTGGTACAGAAGTTTGACCACGATCGGACTTGCGTAGATTATGGATCATTATGGGAAGCTTTCTTTAAGGATTTTCATATCCCTGAGTTTGAGTAGAAGAGTATAAGCGCGCTTAAGGATATCAAGTAGGGGCACTACTTGAAAGCATCCGTGAATATGATGCCCATTTCAAAACACTTTTGTCTAATATTTTGTATGATATCCATGTAAGCCAGCATGCACAGTGGTTCATTGGGGGCTTGATCACACCATTTAGGAGGGCACTATCACATAAGACATATACGAGACCCATGTGAAGGACTTGAGGTAGTGTTGCACATTGAGGCAGTCAAAGTATAGACACTAGAGTGAGCCCATTCCTAGAAGCACAGATTGTAGCTATGGCAAATCATTTGGAGAAACTATCATCCAATTCAACACACAAGATGCATACTAGGATTTTGTGTACATATTGTGAAGTGGAAGGGCACACTAAGGATAATTTTCCCCATTTCAGTATGTTCATTGTTGTTAGACTATGAGATATGTCATTTATACCATGATGCAAGTTGTTGCCCATTATTACAATCCGCAATGATCGGAAAGAACGTATCTTATTATTGTAATATTTTCTAGTCCACAACTCATAATACAGAAGACTACATGTTGATTGGTCATATCCATGATGCCATCAATATTGGTGTGTGACAGACAAGAGTATTAGATAACTCTAAAAGTAAAAATGAGCACCATGATCGTGATCACACCCAAGGGTGTTATGATCGGAACGAGGGATGATTTGAAGGAATTCATGGTAGAGGTTGAGGATACCGGGTGGATTCGGGGTCAAGGTTTGGTGGTGGACAAGGTGATTTTCTTTGTGGAACGTGTCATACATGTGAATTTCCTTAACACTATAGGAATGAATGCCCTCGAGAATATTACTTGTTCTTTTTTGGGAAGAATCATAACTATGAGGAATTCTCATACTTATATGAGCATCTTAGTAAGCAACATACACAGGAGAACAAGAGTACGGGGATGGTTAGAATACAAAGATGCGTGCATGGAAAATCGGTGGATGCCAAAGTTGGCACCGGAGCTGAGAGGTAGTACTGTGAAGATTACTACACACGCTAAAGTAAAGTTACGCACACGAGAAATGTTACAACAGAATCCTACCATTACTAAGGAGGAGGTTTTCCATGCAAGGTACCCGGATCCTACACATCGAAGGAGGTTTATCAGAAACCATACATGTACTAAAAAATTTGTAGGGTGAAATACAAGTGTTTAAAGAAACATTCACGAAGTTGAAACAAAAAAGGCAAATGAGGCAGGTCTTAGATTTTGATGAATTGAAAGAGGTAAGCAAGATGTTGCACCATGAGAATATTATTCCTTTACTATGGAATTGGTTAAAGGGAAACACTATGTGCACGTGGTGTTGAGAATGGATGGAAGATCTTGCATGCTTGTCTTCCCCCTCATAGCTTGGATTATGACAAGGAAATCACTCTGAATGTTATTGTGGATGGATGGCTTTTGAGAAATATATTTATTGAAACAGCACGGAAGTGAATGTGCTTACTTTAGATGCATGGGTGCACATGGAAAGACCTCCATTACAATCATCCTCTAATGTATTATTTATGTCTAATCGGACTAAATCCACTCCAATCAAGGTTATAAAGGATGCATCTATTATTTTACTAGGGGCCAAGTTCACTTTGCGGACTTTGATGTTTTGGCACTTATAGAGGTAGACAGGTTCTCAACTCTACTTGAGTTCCCTTGGTCTTATGCAAATAATGTTGATCCATGGTTCAACAAGGGGTATATAAGTATTATGAACAAGCAATAATGGGTTATTATCCCTTTGACAGATGAAAATATACACCTTATGTTGAACCTTTGAGTGAGGAAGACCTAAATAGAATTTATGTGCATGCCATTCAAGATCTGGAAGTACTTGAGCCATCTAAGGAGGGAATCCTCCAATGGGAAGATGTACATTCTATTAGTGATACTATAAGTATTACTTGTGACAATTGGGTGTGGAACCTATGAGATGGTTGGGTGCGAAGTAAGAAGTGCCTTTGCATGGAGGAGAAAACCTCGTTAAATAAGTCAAATAGGTAACAACTTTGTACCCCGATACACTGGCGAAGGAGATCCTACAGTATTCCTACACGCCATGGAGGAGTAGTGGATGGATCAAGTGGAAAGAATAAATATGTTAGTGTATACCCTACGTGGGATGGTAGCACGCTAGTGGATGGTTCACAAGGATAATCTCATAGAATGGAATGAAGTAAGAATTTCTCTAACAACCCGGTTTCTCAGGAGCAATGCACCTACTCAGATCTGCATATATCATGGTAATCAACCTATTTATTACCACGTTCAGTAGTGTGAGATATTTTGGACAAAGGGGCAGGAATCTTTACCACCTTCACTTTGGGTGTAAAAACTTTATTCCATGTTGCAAGGTTGTGCACGCGCTTGGTATGTTTATGCGGAACTACATAGGGAGACTAGAAATTGGCAAGACTTGATTACGGAATGGTCCAAACTTTTGACTACTTCTCTACTAAACCTCCGGTGAGAGAGGCATTATGGGTTATGGAATGCTTGACTATGGGAGACAATGCAAAGGCTAAAGAAATCATTCAAGATTTATTTGGTGAGGAAGAACTAGGAGCACATTTTGATGAAATAGATGAGACATATGTTGAACTATTTAAGCACACTTGTTTTGAGAAGGAGAAAGGAAAGATGGTCTACATAGTGGATGATGAAGAAGTAGATGATTTGGACATAGATCATCTAGTAGGAACATGCAAGTTTTAGACAGTGCGGATAAAAATGTGTGTTCCTATCATGAACCTATGAAGACTAAGAAAGTGAACTTTGGCATAGATGTTGAACCTAAGGAGGCCATAATTGGATATTATTGGTTTGTTTAAGAAGTGGAAAAGATAGTTGAGTTACTACGTGATTTCCGGGACTTATTTCCCGGGCTAACATGAGTTAAAGGGGGTTACTGAGTCATTAGGTGAGATGAAGATTAAGTTATAGGAGAGTGCACACCTGATCGGGAAGAGACCTTACAAGATGAACCCTAACTCCGAGCATAAAAGTTAAAGAAGAAGAAACTGAAAAATGCTGAAATATGGCATCATTAAGCCCTTAGAAGAATTAGAGTGGGTTAGCCCCATGGTAATTAGTATAAATAAATATGGTCGGATTAGGATTTGTGTGGATTACAGGGAGTTGAATGATGCATGTGTGATTGATCCTTTTCCTACACCTTTCACTGAGGAAATATTAGAAGGTGTTGTAGGGCGCAAAGTTTAATCTTTCACATATGGATTCTCAGGGTATCACTAGGTTAGAATTGCACAGGAGGATCAAGAGAAGAAAAATTTCACCACTGAATGGGGAAGCTTTGCATATACGGTGATGCCCTTTGGTTTGAAGAATGCACCTATTGTATTTTCACGCATAGTTGTTCAAGCATTCCAGGATTTTATTCACAAATTCTTGCAGGTTTACTTGGATGATTGGATGGTATATGGGCTTGTTAAGGATCATTGTGAAAAATTATGCTTAATGTTTGAAAGATGCAGACAGTTAAGCATCTCTTTAAACATAAAGAAGTGTGTATTTTCTACACCTTTTGGAACTCTACTAGGGCATATCATCTGCAAGGAAGGTTTTTTAGTAGATCCAACTAAGGTTGCAGTTATTGTAGGCCTGGAGGAGCCTACCAGTCAGAGTGAGGTGCGTGGATTCTTGGGCCATACAAGGTATTATAGAAAAAAATTCAAAGGATATGTGAAGATTTTGTGCCCCTGGAGGAGTTACTAAAGGGAAAAGGGACATTCTATTAGGGAGAACCGCAACAGTGTGCATTTGAGGCATTGAAGAAACGAGACTTACTACAACGCGTCTATTTTACGTTTTCCCTCATGGAGCCTACCATTTCTCGTACATGTGGACGCCTATGACACAGCCATTGGTGCAAGTTAGCTCATCTTGGAGAAGGTATTATAGATCATCCTATCTACTTTTCTAGTATAAATTTGACTCTTGCAGAACATAATTATACAACTACAGAGTGCAAGAGCCTTGTCTTTAATCTATGCATTGCATAAGTTCGAAAGACTTGTTAAAGCAACACCCTTTTATTTTATAAAGATCACATGGCGTTAAAATAATTGATAAATAAGCCCATTTTATAGGGCGCATATGTCGATGGGTGCTCTTATTCCAAGAATTTGACTTTACAGTCATGGTAAAACTAGGTAAAATTAATTTTGTCCCAGACCACTTATCAAGAATTCAATCAGGAGAGGACGCGCAGACAATTGAAGATACAATTCCAGATGCACAGTTGTACAGGTTACATCACATGCCTTCTAAATTGGAGGATATTTTTGTCTTCTTACGCATAGTTATGGCGCCGAATTAATGAAATCATTACGAAAGAAACAAATTGCAATTTGTGTTACACCCTTCATGTTGATCAGTGGTGACTTATACAAACTAGGTTGAGATGAAGTATTGTGCCAGTGTGTATTAGAACATGAGCGCACATATATCATGGAAGAGGCTCATGGTGGTATTGCAAGTGGGAATTATGCAGGTGACGCCACCGCGCGCAAGATTCTACTCATTGGATTATGGTGGGAGACCCTGTACAAGGATTGTAAAGAGTATTATAAGGCGTGTGATCACTATCAGTCGCCTTGGAAAACCTAGACAAAGAGATGAAATGTTGTTGAGGCCTATTACTAGTGCAGAGCCATTTGAAAAATGGGAAATAGACTTTTTGGGTCCTATTTCCCCAGCCACGCGTAGAACCAGATCACGCTACATCATCACTTGTACATATTATCTTACATGATGGGTAGAAGAAACACCTACAAAGGATTGTACAGCAGTCAAGGTTCTTATGGGAAAATATTCTTACTAGGTATGGATGTCCATTGAGTTTGACAAGTGATAGGGGCACACACTTCTTGAATGAGATAATCAGGATATTGTTGGATGAATTTATGGTTACACACCATAAGATGACACCTTATCATCCTCAAGAAAATGGGATTGTTGAGGCCTTCAACAAGATATTGAGCCAGACCTTAACAAAAATTTGTGATGTTGGAAGGAAAGATTGGGATGATAAATTTTTTGTTGTACTTTGGGCATATAGAATAACTTACAAAAGGTTAAATAAGGTCACACCCTTTTAGTTGGTGTTTGGCGCAGAAGCAGTTCTTCCCATAGAATTCATGTTACCTTTTTGTGTATTGCACATGTGGGGGTCTAGATGATGAGCAGGGGCATTAGAAGAAAGAATTAACAAGTTAATACAGTTGGATGAGAGGTGCACCATAGCACGTTGGAGTCAGAAGCAGGAAAAGGCCAGGCAGAAGGCATGGCATGATAGACACATCAGGGATAAGAAGCTTGAGGTTGGATAGATGGTACTTCTTTATGATTCCAAGTTTCTGTGCCATCCATGCAAACTTAAGGTGTATTGGTTGGGACCGTATGTTATCACTCACATACTTGAATCAGGCATTTGTCAATTAATGGCAATTGATGGAACACGGTTACCCATTTACTTTAATGGGAATAGGTTGAATCCCTACTATAAATAAGTCTTCTTAGTTTTTTTAATAAGGCAATATTGTCATTTAGTATATATTTCCCTTTCTGTATTTCTTTTAATATATTTCCTTCTTTGTCGTATGCTTTGTCAATTTAGTTTGGTGTTTTGTGTAATAAGCGTGTTTATGCGCTGGAAGCTAATTACAATATGAAGTATTTTTATGCACAAAGGACTGCACATACCATTGGTGTGGGGTGGTTGTTATTTGATTTCAAAAATGGGTACACATAAGAACAAACTATTACATGTGTTATTCAAGTATGGAAAGGAGCTACTAGAAAGAAGATTGCTCCTAGAGAAGACCATAGCTGGAAATAAATGAATGAATAGTATAACACGAGGTAAGTTGTGGACATATAAACTACTATAATAAGGCATAGTGACGAGGTACTTTGGCACAAGGAAGCAAGAAGAAGGAGGTCTATAGCTAGAAGGTAGGAAGGCATGCTAGAAGGCTATAGTTGGTGCACATAGATGTATTGCACGGAAGTTGGGAAAATACTCAATTAATGAGAGGATCGGTGGTAGGTAAAGGAGTAATAAATGGAATAAATTTTCCAAAATATATATAAGGACTTGATGCGACTTCATTTTTACCTTTGTGATTACAAGTATTCGAGCGAGCTAGTTGTGACAGAGCCAAGTTAAATGTGTTGAAGTGTGGAGAGTTGTGGAACTAGACGTGGAGAGTAGATTTATGCACAGAAGTGGCTTGCGTCCCCATTAGAGAAGGGTTTGAGTGAAGCAGAAGCATTGAGAAGGAGCTAGGGAATGTAGTTTTGAGCTAGGGCACGTGATTTTGAGCTAGGGCATGAGAGCTTACTCGATAGAGGAAAAAGGTGATATTTTTACAATGGCACCGAAGAAGGCACCTGCAGTAGGTACGAAGGGGAAGAAGAAGGTGGAAATCGTCAAGATGCTCCCGAGAGTAATTTTTTAGAAATTCAGTATCCATAGGGAGTGATCATTGGGCGAGATTGGGATTCCCATATCCATGCAGATGTAAAGTAAGTGATTACAACCACCGCACCACCGATAACAAGGGGGAGTTGGATGCATTGTTGAATAAGAAGACCAACAAGCGCATGGTGGATGACATGCCAAGAATGATGATGTTGGGGAGAAGTTTCTCAAGAAGGTAGGGGTGTATCAATTGTATGAACTCCCATATTTTAGAAAACCATAAAGTTTATACCAATGGCTTATGAGCATAGTCCATGAGGACTTTTTCTATTTTTCTGGATGGCGGGTAAGGATCATCATGCCTTTGATTGCACATTGATAGAGTTAAAGGGCACAGGGACAGAGGTTAGTAGTGATCTAACTAATAAGGAAGCTATTATAGCCACAAGCAAGGAGTTGGGATACTCCAAGGGTCCACGAGTAATGGACATTTACAAATTAAGGAAGTACCATGTAGTGCAGACAGCCACGCATCTACTCACTAAACTGAATGATCAAGAGAGATGGTCTCAGGTAAATACCATGTGGGTACATGTTATAAAGAAGATGTCACAAGGGGAAGTCTATAATTTAGTAGGCTACATAGTAGAAAAAATTATTGAGGAAGCGCGCACAAGTGAAAAGATAAGTTTTGGTGTTATCTTACTATCTCTTGTGTTTGTAGAAATTGGAGTGCTCAATGGGCCAAATAAAAAAATCTGGGAATACCCCGTGGAGAAGAAGTCCTTCACGAGAGGTTTGAGAAGTAATTGTGTGAAGGAACAATGAGTGGCCTATTCAAACAAAGGGTAGAACTATGGTATGATCAATTACACGTGGCCTTTGAAGAGGAATGGTGCATTCCAAAGGAGTTACCCTTAGTAGTGGGTAAGGCGGTGCGATTCACAGATATCAACATTTTGCATTGCACATTTTTAAATGAAGGATGGGACATGGAGTCCCTAGTGCAAACTTTCATATGCCTTCATAGCACGCTATTTCTAGGCAACAAGACACACAAGTGTACAGATGCGTGATGGTTGAGCTTTAATGTGAAAAAGTTATATTTTGACTACCATACTCTTAGAAAAACTTATGTTTATCCAGGTTAGTTTTCCTACATTGAGAGGCTCATTTCAGATGTTATAAGTATGAATTTGGTAAGTTTGGCTATTAGGGATAGTGGAGCCACACTTTTCTATCTCTAGCTTAAGCCTAGGTTGGAAAATAAGAAGTACATGGAGAATGAGTTCATGCTCCCAGGGCCACCTAAGGGCAAACACACAGTTGAAAATGTGGAAACTCCAAATCCTACCTCAGCCATAGAGATAGACGAAGAAGAAGAACATGAGGATAATGGAGGCTTGGACCATAGAGGCCAGAGGCAGCCCACAAACAAAGTGGAAAGTGAGCACATATATACTCCCCACAGGCACAAGGAGAGGAATACTTGGACATAGATGTAGTCCATGAGGAGTGCCCGTTTAAGAAGGTGTTTAGAAGAACCAGGACCCAAGTCACATGAACATCACAACCTTTACGAAGATCAACTCGACTCTCCCCTCAAAAAAATCACCCGAGAGAAAGAGAAAAGAAATTTGAAGCTTAACGAGGAGGAGTCTCAGAGAGAGCACATCAGGAACCCCGGTCCATCCGGAAGTCGTGGAGGAACCCCAAGTTGTAGAAATGAGAAATGAAGAGGAAGGTGTGAAAGAGCGGAAGAAACTATGTAAGATAAATCCATCATGCTAGTTACGACTCAGGTAGGAGAAGGGCCAACTCTAGACCTTGGCACCTAGGTTCCTAAGGGGCCAAGGATAAAGAGAAGTGAATAATATGTTGTCCCTAGTATGGGCTATGCTTTGAGGACACAAGAAAAATCATCTGCGCCCGGTTTTAAAGCACTGTGGGCCTTAAGGATTTATATGGGTGGGAGCTGATGGATCCAGATATGGCCACTACACACACAAGGAAGAAATTATTTGGTCCATGCATACTCATATGGATGAACCATATTTTTATGTGTGTGAGGAGTCATGTGTCTCGCAAAGAGTGAAGAAGGCACCCTAGAGCAGGCACATGACAATAAAACCTACTCTAATGTCTGATGAGTAGGTTAGTAATGTAATGGTCAAAGTATCTATTGAGGTGGCATGGAGAAACATTGATAAGGATACCACCATTAGAGTGTTGCTTGAAGATAACAAGGCTAAAAATGAAGAGATAACGCGTTTAAAGGAAGAGAAGGAACGAGAATGGGAAAATAATGAGGCCTTCATGAGCATGGCGGAGGAAATTGGTGATCACATCCTTAAAACAAGGCCTCATCTAGAATCTCAGGTACCAGAAAATTTTCCATCTACTATGCATTATGTGTGCACTTTGGTCGATTTGGTGTTAGATGACAAACCAATTCGGATGCCCGCACCAAAATATTGAACAAGAAGCAGAGAGAGAAACGAGCCTCTATGGTTAGAAAATTTTCAACTTATGAGGCATTGCTCCAAACTTTGAAGGATGAGCTGAAGAAATCCAACCAAGCTCTCAATTTATGTGCGGCACCAGAAGCAATAATAAGGACCAAAACTCTAGTAGAAGATAATGAAGTTCTAGCAGTGATGAAAGATGAGACACTTGGGCACACAAAGATTAGCGCTAGTGAAACAAAAGCGTGAGGCCCTCGCAACAGTAACCTAGGATCCACATAAAGAGAGGATTGATGAGATTGGGAAGCTCATAGCGCAAAAGATGGACCTCATGGAAGGAATGATGTCAGGTATGGCCAATGTTGTCTAGGTACTACTAGAATGAGAAAGAAAATATTACTCAGGATGAGTTGGATGTCATAGCCACAGATATTCCAAAAAAGATAAGGACAGCGCTAAATGGTTGCAGACATTGGAGGTTGAAATCAAAAATGAATATCCAAAGATAATCCTCTCAGTTGAAGAAGAGGGTGTTGCAGAGTAAAAATTTATTATTTTGTACAGTGTTTCATTAATTCTTTCATTCCTTATTCTTTATTATTAGGGAACATCAAAAAGAATTCCCATTTACGTGACAAAATGTACTTTAGTGTGGGGTAATGTTGAGCAAACATAATGTTTCTCTAAGGAGAAGACACACAAAGGATGTGCATGGGGAACAAGGCACATTTGAAGGTGCGGGAAGATAGGAAAGGAAATGCACGCGAACACTTTGGCTTGAGACTTAGCCATTTTTGTGGATAAGGGCTATTTTTGGAGATAGCGTGCGAAGCACACATAGAGATGAATACTTGTGCTACACACAATGGTATTTTGGGAACAAGCGATTGTTAAGCGCCATGCATAGTTTAGGATAATAATAGGATTTCTTCTTAGAGTTAACTATAGGACATCTATTATTAGAACACTTGCGTGTTGTGCAAGCCATTGTAAAGGTGCATGGCTATTATCAACATGTGACCTATTTTGAGAAGTGCATGGGCGGTGAAGGAAAGTCCCCACCTCTATAAATATGTATTGAACTATGTAGTTTAGTGTGTGTGTGAGTTATTGTAGAGTTATGATGTTGATCTTAATACGCACATGACTCATGGAAATACTTTATAGTGTGAGAATATTATGTGTTTTACAATGTTTAATGTAGTGGATAATATTGGCTAGATAATGGTGTTGAACATAACTAAATCTGGTTCATGTATGGTTAATCTTATTATAGTTATTGTTTAATTCATGATTCTCTAAGATCTAGATCTGGATTATGCACTGTGGAATGTTTATGTTTAATTATGGATTTGAATATGTTTTATCGCAATCACACTAACATCTTGCACAAGCAACTCTAAAGAGGGCTTGTACCTTTGCGTGCTTTGGGTGAGCACTTAGCTCGGCTAAGTGATGTGCCACCGCACTGGATTATTCACAGAGATTCTAGGTTGCATCAATATATAGTGAAATTACAATATTGAGTAAGTGTGCAAAACTAAACCAGTTAACACCTTTAGCTAAGTAGTTATGACTAAGGGGAATCCATGCCATCAAATTCACCTGGGCACAATCCTAGCTTAATTTTTGACTCTCTGTGTCGTGGTTTCGGGGGCCTTTGCATTCAAAGCAAGAATTAATTTGTAGTAGGCTTTATGTGAGCCGAACAACTTCACCAATGGACCAAACGATTGTTGACAAACCTCGTAAGTTTTACACCAACACACCACTTCAATTTACTTTTCCACCTCAATAATGAATAATTCATCATTTCATGACCAACGAAACACACCTCGCATCCCATACATTTCAAACAAACCCTCTTCCTAAAACAAGTATTCTTCATGTGGCCCTCCATCTCACAATAGGTACACCACAATCTTTTTCTTCTTCTTGCACAACCCCAATCGATTCTAGCTTCTAAAGGTGTATTGTCATCAATGAAATTTATGGTTCCAAATGGGCTAGTTCCTAGTTCAAAATTTTCTCTTACTTCCATTTGAAGGTTAGCATCAAATACTTCCTAAGTTATGTCAAAAAAATCATAAATAATTACCTTTTGATCAAAGGTAGAAAATCCCCAACAAACCATTAAGCATGTTGAATCAAATGTATTTCATAGGAGATATTAGATAACAAAGGTTTGAAACATGCATCATATGTACACATGCTTTGATCATCTCCTACTTTATTTATTTCAACATAAAAATGCTCTCTTACTCAAAATTTAGTGTATGGAACTCCTTCAAAATAATTTTTTTAGTATATTAGTTTCCACTACTTTCGATTAGGATCGAACATATACCACATGTGCACACAATATAATAGAGTTGTAGCAAACAAAATTTCCTTCATCTATAAATAAGTCACACACTTTGCTCTTCATGCCTATTCACATTTGTGCACATTATTTCCCACATCATCCAAACCTCCATACTCTAGAAACTTCAAATTCAATAAAGAAAACACTTGTTGCAGTGTAATACATCCACTTGTTTGTGTAGTATTCCCTAACATAACTCTAAAACTTAATCTCACAAAGATAACCAATGTATTTCATGAAACTTGTACACGTTATCTCTTTTGAATAATTATTTATTGCATATTTAGTGTGATATTTATTTTCCACAACACACTTATAACTTGCATTGGACTAATAGAACATCCAAATCCCAAAGTTCCAACTCCATTACTAGAAAACACCATCGTTTCCTTTTGTATATTCACCATATTTCCAATCATGTAAGAAACGCTTTTGGATATTACCAAGATAGAAACACCCTTATTAGAATAAAACCCTAATATTTTCTCCAACACAAAATTTTACTAATTATATAAAAATGTCTCAATGCCACTCACTCAATACTTTCAAATTTTCTTCTTTGATGAGAATAATGTTGTGTGCGGGATCAATGAATTATTGGCTCTAGATATGTTCACCCTCCAAATTTGTGTACTCATTTTTTGTACGTACATCTTCACCACCTCAACTTTTCACATATTCATACTTAAAGAGACTTTGGTTATGGAATCCTCCTTCCAATAGAGTGTGTTCCTTCCATCACAAGTCATATGTTTTCCCTTTCTATCCTATGCAAGTTCTAACAAACATCCATTTGACCGCCTTCCCTACACTTATAAGGTCCCCGATTGCTTTGTTGATTATTTGCATGCTATGTAACCACATTTCAATTTTCATCATATTATCCATCATTTTTCCTACTCCAACTTTATATGCCCAAACCCTAACATTCACCTTCAAATGCCTTGTTGAAATGCCCAAAAATTTCAACCCAATTTCCTAGCTAAAATTAGTACATTCTTATCCCAATTTGATTTCACATAAACAAGACGAGAGATACAATTATTAAATTTGGTTATATGATCTTAAACAAATCTAGCTAACTTTTGTATTGTTTTAAATTATTGGTGAACATAAGAAATGTGAATTGTTATCAAACCTATACCCAATTTGCAGGAGAATAGTGAGGTGTATTTTCAAACAATTCACATACCTTTTGTTTGTTTCTATTTACCAAAGGTTGGTGATTGTGACCTTGAAGATGACCGAGCATGTTAGGATTTAAGAAGGTTCTAACGTGATTCCAACACCAACCTACTAACGAAAAACCCCCATAATTTTGATTGAAAGACCCAATGAAGGTTGATTAATAGGATTGAAGGTCAATTCCAAATACTTAGTTTAGGGGAAAACTTCAATTCCGGATAACTAAAATGGCCACGAAATGACCCCAAAATAAATCACCAAATAGGTGAAATCAAATCTATGGCTTCTATAACATTCACTTAGGTAGGAAAGATGTAGGGAAGGCAACAAAAAAATTATTGGTGAGGTACACCATTTACAACTATGTTATTTTGAAAGGTACTTGCAATATTGAAATGCATTTTTGCCAACCAAATACTAAAGTAGCCATGAATTTGTCCCAAGAAATGTATCCACCCCACGGATATAATTTATCTAATTGATGATATGTTAATATAAAGAAAAAGGAAAAGTGGTTGAGTCATTAGGTTTTAGGAATAATCACCACATGGATTTATTGCACGTCAATTTTAATTTTTTTACCATGTCAATGGAGTTGTTTTAGCTTGGAAAAAGGGCATTTCATCCCTAATGATCCAAATTGGAAAGAAATTCACAAATTAACTTAGCACAAAGTTTGCATCTAATAGATAAAATGTGTACATTCATGACATAATTATTATGTATTTTGATACTAAGGTTAAGGCTTCCTCGAGGTAACCAAAATGGCCAAAAGTAAAAACCTAGCACAAAATTACCTAGCGATATCACTCAACGGGATACGAATTTCAAGCAACCAAAAGCACACAATCAAACTATTCTTTATATGCATTTCCATAACATGTTAAGGTTTCCCTAAGATATTTTGAATGACCAAAATAGTTTACCAAAGGAGGAAAAAGGACTCTTAGCACTATAATCTTATGTGATGAGAGTAGCCTTGTATGTATGTATGTATCTATGTATCTATGTATCTATGTATCTATGTATGTATGTATGTATGTATGTATGTATATGTATGTATGCATGCATGTAAGTATGTATGTATGTATGTATGTATGTATTCACATCTTAGAAAATAAAATTCAATGTTTCCCTTAGATATAAGAAAATTAGATGCAACATAAAAGTTCCTAATAAGGAAAGAATAATCACATGTCAAATAAGAGGAAGATGATTGAGCAATATGTCTAAAGATAGGCTGCAAGGGCCTACTTTAGACCAACCAACCAACAGCAATGCATTCCAAAATACTACATCGTTGAGGCATTTTGACAAGCAACTCACAAAGAACCAACATTTTAAAACCAGGAAAAAGGAAGTTTTCAAAAGCAAAGAAGTGTTGTCAAGATAAAATATAGCTAAGTAGCTACCATAATCCCTATGAAGTTAATAGAGCACAAAAAAACCAACTAATTTCCAAAATATCAAAAGTTAAGAAAGCAAAGGAAATAACCAAAAACTAATTTCTCCAAAACTTTATAAAAATGTAAAGTGAAAGTGGCTAAGTATCCCATCAATCAAGTGTAATAAATCTAAACATTGTTGGTTCCAAATTCAAAACTAAATAAGCGAGAAATTTCACATTACAATAGAATATTTTCACCATCTCTATGCATCACTCTCATAGCCTAAACAACACCCCAACACCAAACCAATGTGCATAAAAGCATCAACCACCATGTAATGTCCCCTTTTTGAGACATTATTAATATTTATTTTTCATTTGCATTGTAACCTCTTGGCATGCCTAAAGCTACAAGTGGGAGTCTCTTTAGTTAGTTTAATGTGCACATAGGTTAGTTATTTTTATTTATTTGATTAATAAATAAATAAAGTGCACATAGTCTTAGTTTTAAATATTTTAATAAGAGTTTATGTTTTCCCTCCAAAAGGGAAAGGTCGGTCTTTATTGGATATTGCACCCCGTAGTTCTATAAAAGAGAGGTCGCATTTCTTTAGAGGGGATGTTGAATTGATCATTTGATTTTCACTCCATGCTTGGAGTTGGGATGCATGCCCATTAATGTTTTCTCTCTCTGCATGGGAGTTATTGTCTTTGGTTTGATATTCAATTGAAGTATTTTTCATGAGATTTGCAAATCCACTTGTTGGTGATTCTCTTTCTAGCTTTGGCGCCTTTTATTGAGAGTAAAATTTGCATGTTATTGAATATTATGAAGGGTTTTATGGTGCTTTAGATCATTGGTTATTGTTGGTTTTATTCTAACTATGGCGACTTGAATAGGGCATCTTTTAGCATGTTTTGAGGGTGAACGAGCTTTATTTGTAAGTTGATCTATGTTGGTTCATTTTGCTAAGTTTGGGAAGCTATTTTGAGTATATTTAAGGGTTATTAAGTGCTAGAAATTATTTGTGCAATTTATTCTAACCCTAGTGACTGGGTTTAGGATTTCGGGGTTATTTTGAAGAGGTTTCAATTATCATAAAAATCATATTTTAATATCTTTGGAAAGCTCTTGAATTATATATTAGTTTGCACTTTATTTCATGGAAAAATATGAAGTATTGAGCAAGTTATGAATTTTCCAAGTTGCGATTGTTTATGTCGGGGTTTTATCTACACGTTTCAAATTTCGTGGGTTGATTTGCATACCTTCTACTTATCCAAAAATTGTGATCTACACTTGTTGGAAAGCTAAAAATATTAAAAACTTTTGGTGTGAGTTTGATAGAAAAATAATGGATGGTGAAAGAGTTATTAATTTTTGAAGTTTGTAGTAGTTTAGTGCATTTATTAATTAATTACTGTTATAATTAATTTCAGATTTGAAGTGATTAATTTCCTAATTGGTTCTCCCATCTAATCCACCACCTTGGCTCACTCCAACCCCTTTTTGGGTTGTATTGAAGCTAACATTGGATTATTTGAGGTCGAACTAGGAAGGTTTAGTCCTTCTAGTCGATGTAGTAAATTAATTTGCATATTTGGATAATATCCCAAAAGGGGATATTATAGTGGTATCAAAGCTTCTTTCCTCTACTCTTGTGGGGGTTTGTGTGGCAAAAACAAGGAGGAATAAGGAGAAATTAATTTCATAAATTTTGGAGTTGAATTGGTGCCCTAAATGTGTTGGGCGACCTATTTTTGGGAAAAAATTAGGGTTTGGTGTTGGCTATGCAAAATCTGGTTTTGGGATATTGTTCCTCATATTTTTGTGGCCCAAGATCCAAAATTTCAGCTCTTTTGGACTTCCCTAGCCAAAGATACGGATTTTTGAAGTTGTTATATTTTTCTGCAGTATTTCGGGTTTTAAAAATCATATTTCAATTATTTTCAGAAAATTCCTTTTGGAAAAGTTGCTCCATAATATTATCTACCATTCCCCAAAGTTTCATGCAATTCCGGGTGTTTTGAGCAAGTTATGCAATTTTTCTAAATTCAACTAGGGATAGTGACAAACTTACTATTTATAGTAAGTCTCCCATTTTCAGATTTAGAAAAAAATTGTTTTGGCATATTCAAATTGGAAAAAATATTTCAAAATTATTGAATTTGTTTATAAATCATAGCAATTTTCTTCTTTTCGATGAGCATTGTTTGTTTTGCACATTACGAGATTGCAAAGTGTGAGGTTTGAGAACTAAGCTTTATAAGCTTGGGAAACGGCTCAAAAGCTTTCATTTGAGAAGAGTGTATTGCTCCACACTCTTGAAGAGATAGTGAGTTGTTTATGTTTGATAGAGCAATCTGGTTATAGCTCTATGTTTTCAGTTGTAGCTCCTTTGGTGACACACTTGGCTAGATCTAGTTTGTTGAGACATGAGGAGGCGGATGTGAGACTTTTGGTCATCACATGCATTAGTGAGATCACACGGATAGCAGCCCCAAGTTTTCCATATGATGATACTACTATGGAGGAGGTATATGATCTCATGATTGGAAGCTTTCAAAAGCTTTGGGACATCACAAACCCTCACTTTGATAAGAGGGTTAAGATCTTGAAGAACATGGCTAAGGTAAGGTCTTGCATTCCAATGTTAGATCTTGATTGTAATGACCTCATTTTGCACATGTTTGAGGTTTTCTTTGATGTTATACATGAGGAACATTCACATGAAGTAATGGATGCTATGCAAACAATAATGTCCCTAATGTTGAATGAGTATGAAGAACCTCCACAACCTTTGCTATCCATACTTGTGGAAGGATTGGAACAAAAGGAATCATGTATTGCTCACTCCTTAACAAGAAGAGTCAGTAAATGAATGTGCAAGCAAAGTAAAGACATGCATTCAAGGTATGAGCACTTTTATTTTTGATGATAAATTTTTGGCATCTAATGATTGCATGGGTTTGAATGGGTGCAAGGAGAAATCAGATTTGGTTGATGGGCATGGAGAGGATATTAGTGTCAAGCATAAGCATGATCAAGGAGAAATGATGGCAAGGGAACATGTGATGGAAAAATCAGATTTGAGGGGATTTGTTCAACCCCCATGAGCCATTTGAAGGGCAAGGAGAAGGCATGGTCAATGACCTCACCATAGAAGGGTATACTCATTCATATAATACATCATTTGTGTCTACTTCTATGTGGCAAAAAGAAGAAATCTTGAAGCATTCATTGCATGGTAATAATCTTTTGATGTTTGACAAATTATTAGTGCCTACTAATTGCATCAAGTTGAACATGAGTGCAAAAGGAGCAGGTTTTCAAGAGGACTATGAAGATGGGCTTGTGAAGAGGTATGCTTATGAAGGAAGGACATCATGGAATGTTTATGGTAATTTGCAGTTCGCTGTAATTTTCCAAACAGCAGGCCCTAATGGGAAATTGAATGAGGTTTGTCACCCAAGCATGAGTCTCATGGATGTCCCAAGTCATTACCCACCAAGTATGAATGCTTGTGGGAAGGACAAAGGGGTTTTAGACAAGGAAAGTAATGAAGAACTAAGTGTTGTTCCAAACTCAGAAATTCTGAGTTTTTAGATGTTGGGGGCAGCCCAAGGTATGATCTTTCTTGTTTTATTTCTCCTTCCATATGTTGAGTTTTGATGGGTATGATTTTGAGCATGATAGGGAGATGGATATGAGGTGCAACATGGAGTATATTGGTTGCATTTTTGTTGGTACTCTTGCTCTTAACATTTGGGTGCATATGGAGCATGATGGAAAAGGAGAAAGAGTGATTATCACTCTTCCCAATGATGGAAGCCATAACAATAAGCTTGTTGGTCCGTATGAGGAATTCATCATTAGAAGGCACAAAGGTATGATGATTTCATGTGTTTTTCCCCCTATCATAAGGGAAAGTCATTGGCACAAAGTAAGGTACAAGGTTCCTTGGTTTCTCTATGATAATATTCATAAATGCATGCATTATATTTCAACTCTCTCCTTTCTTTTTGAGTATAGAAGAAGAGGAAATTTGTGGTGTTATCTTGCACATATTGTTTCATGTGGTAAGGGGATAAAAGGATTTGGGTTTTGCAAGTTTGGTTTGGATATAGGAATATCATTTTATTTTCTTTGTCAAATGATGCTAACTCTTATCTCTTTGGAAGACATGACAGGAGGATGGATCACATGGACTACACTTTGCATGGTAAGAAGTTCATTTTCATATTTTGAGCTACAGTTATGTCTTCCATTTGGGTGTTTGATTGAGATGCTTCCAAGGGTAAAATCAACCAAGGATAAGTATTGGGAATGTATGATTGATGTTGTTTGCATGGCCACCATCTTTAGGGCTTCAATGAAAAGTATGAGAGGTTTGAAGGGACATGGTATGAAATTTTCTCAAGATACTTTATTTTCAGCTGTGTTTTTGGATAATTTTCAGTTTGTCATGGTTGAGGATGAAATTTTGGTTACATGGGAGCCATTTTTGTTCACTAGTTTGATGATCATTCATGTTGGAAAAAAATTCTGAATTATGTTAGTTGTTGTCCTCTCATTTTTATGGATAATACCATTAGGTCCAACTCCACTATCACCTCAAAAATTCAAATTTTTTACATACATTTGGTGACATGGTTGTTGGTACTTGATTTTGGCTCATGGGTGACTATTTGGGGGTGGAAACCAACCATCCTAATTCTGATTTTTGAAGGAATAATGCATGATTACAGCAGTGTTGGGAGCCACATAACAGATTTTGGGGACAACCCATACATGAGGAAGATTTGGGAGCTCTCCATGCCTTGGAGACATGAAGAAGAAATAGGAAAAGTGTTTCTCAACACTTGTTTTTCTAATGAGTTTGCTTCATGTGCAGGATTGAAGACATGTGATGGAAGATTGTTGTCCTATTCATTTCATGAGGGCATTTTGAGTGGGCAGCCTTGGAGCTTAGCAAAGCTCATCCCTTTGATGACTCTCTATGCCATGTTGAGGACACCATCTCTTGGAGCACATGTTATGGAGCTGATGACCCATCTTTTTGGGTTGACATGAGGGAAAGAAATTTGTTCTTTCCAACTCTTCGCCACTTGACAAGCACCGATCGAGGCTTTGGATGCACCACCCCACATCTTCTCTTTGGGGCATGATGCATGGATCTATGAGCTTGCTATTGCTTGAGGGAAAGCAATTTTCGAGAGGGGAGGAATGTAATGTCCCCTTTTTCGAGACATTATTAATATTTATTTTTCATTTACATTGTAACCCCTTGGCATGCCTAGCGCTACAAGTGGGAGTCTCTTTAGTTAGTTTAATGTGCACATAGGTTAGTTACTTTTATTTATTTAATTAAAAAATAAATAAAGTGCACATAGTCTTAGTATTAAATATTTTAATGAGAGTTTATGTTTTCCCTCCAAAAGGGAAAGGTCGGTCTTTATTGGATATTGCACCCCTTAGTTCTATAAAAGGGAGGTCACATTTCTTTAGAGGGGATGTTGAATTGATCATTTGATTTTCACTCCATGCTTGGAGTTGGGATGCATGCCCATTAATGTTCTCTCTCTCTTGCGTGGGAGTTATTGTGTTGGTTTGATATTCAATTGAAGTATTTTTCATGAGATTTACAAATCCACTTGTTGGTGATTCTCTTTCTAGCTTTGGCGCCTTTTATTGAGAGTAAAATTTGCATGTTATTGAATATTATGAAGGGTTTTATGGTGCTTTAGATCTGTTGGTTATTGTTGGTTTTATTCTAACTATGGCGACTTGAATAGGGCATCTTTTAGCATGTTTTAAGGGTGAACAAGCTTTATTTGTAATTTGATCTATGTTGGATCATTTTGCTAAGTTTGGGCAGCTATTTTGAGTCTATTGAAGGGTTATTAAGTGTTGGAAATTATTTGTGCAATTTATTCTAACCCTAGCGACTGGTTTTGGATTTCGGGGTTGTTTTGAAGGGGTTTCAGTTATCATAAAATTCATATTTTTATATCTTTGGAAAGCTCTTGAATTATGAATTATTTTGCACTTTATTTCATGGCAATGATGAAGTATTGAGAAAGTTATGAATTTTTCAAGTTTCGAGTTGTTTGTGTCGTGGTTTTATCTACACAGTTTTAAATTTCGTGGGTTGATTTGCATACCTTCTACTTATCCAAAAATTGTGATCTATAGCTTGTTGGAAAGCTAAGAATATTAAGAATATTTTGGCATGAGTTTGATAGAAAAATATTGGATGGTGAAGGAGTTATTAATTTTTTAAGTTTGCAGCAGTTTAGTGCATTTATTAATTAATTACTGTTGTAATTAATTTCATATTTGAAGTGATTAATTTCCTAATTGCTTCTCTCATCTAATCCACCACCTTGGCTCACTCCAACCCTTTTTGGGTTGTATTGAAGCTAACATTGGATTATTTGAGGTCGAACTAGGAGGGTTTAGTCCTTCTAGAGTCGATTCAGTAAATTAATTTGCATATTTAGATAATATCCCGAAAGGGGATATTACACGCCATCTCACAACCACGTCATGGGCCACCTACATCCATCTCGTTTGAGTTAGATCGGTGACCCCGTGAGGTTGGACAAGTTTTGGAACATGCTTAGGTATTAGTGTGTTATTCCCCCTTTTGTAATCTACAAGGATTTTAAATATAATGCAAATGATAGTGCACAACGTACTACATATGTCTCATCCATGTGATCGCATAGTTAATTCATATGTAATTTTATCCCGAGAGGTTCCAAAGCTTGAACCTCTACTCGATACTAGCTACCGTACACCAAGGACCTATCTCTCCATCCTCAACAACTCAAACCATAAAGGACCATATTTATCCATACATGAATCTCGGTAGTGAAGGATTCCTAGGCTCTCAAAGAACTCTAAATTTGTAATATCAAAACATGAATATGTTATCACATGTAACTCCAACACATATTTTTAGTGCACCTCTCAACCATATGTCAATATCTCAAGTCTAAACCTCATTCATCTATCTCAACCTTATAACCTTACATCCTTCCACCCACACATTTGTGCGAGATTTAGTCTCTTCCCAAAATACATGTAGTCATGTCCTAAGTAAGAGTAGAGTCACTCCAAACATTGCACAAGTGTTTCAATCAATACAAGGGTTGTTAGGGTTTCTACTTTGTTGCAGACCATTACAGGTCATCTTGAGGTTGTGTGAAGAAGAGTGACACATAGCTAGCATTATTTCTAGACAAGCGAAGCACCCAAAAAGTTTCGAGCTCAATTTTTTTCCGATCCAAGATCGTATGAATCCTTGTCTTGGACCATACAACTCATGTCTAGACTCAGTACAAATCTTATACGGTCCCGAACCTACAAGTTTTCTAGTTACAAAATTTTTGTGTATAATCCAAAGTGTCATATTCTCCTGTTCCATTGCCTCGGCACATCCATATCATTCCGAGTCTTCCCGAACAAGCTAGTTCTCTCTCTCCTCTTGTATTTTAAACAAGTTACTTATCGTTTATCAATTGCTTAGCTCATTTCAAGTTTGAGTGCATTATTTTGGTATTGCATAATTGATGTTGGAAGTTAATTAGAACATAATGGTATATATGTTACATATTCTTGCATCCTTCTTAATTAGAATATCTAATTAGAGTGTGAACACTAAGTGATTTCAAGGTTGAGGGCGATTTTGAGACTTGATGCAACCCATGCTTTCGCAAAATTATTAGTGGCCCATAGAATGTTATAAGAAAATATTTTGATAACATCACTTTTGTCGTTTCGTATGGGACCCTCAAGTCGCAAACCACAAGGGTGGCCTTTGAAGGCACTATCAAACTTGAGGATAAAGAAGCTTCTTGGGTGAGCTTGCCATTTTACTTCCTTTCTCTTATATGTTGCATGAGTTGTAAGGTTATCCTCTTGTTCAATAAGATTCCATTTTAAGAGAATTTGTCAACAAAACTAATGATTTTTTTTTTTGGTAAAAAGACATTGGTTTGAAAAAACCCTTGATTGAATTTTATAATTTGATTTGATTAGAAATCTTTCATAAGAAATTTTATCGTCTTGAAAAAATTTCTTATTTCTCTCCTATAGGTACCAGATTCTAATCATTGGAGAGATCTCGTAGATGGTGTTTATCTTATAGAACCCGGCCCCCTCTCAATATGACACTAATTATTGTTGAAATATGACTAGCAACAACATGATAAATGCTAAAAATGTTGAATCACACCCAAAGTTCCGATTGCAAATTCAAATGGGGTTTTGAGTTTGGTTGTGTTTTGCAGCCCAACTTATCTAAAAGTTGAAGGATTGTCTTTTCGCAGTTATTTAAATTAAAAGAGCATTGCAATTGGCTCTCGAATATCATATTAAACTATGCTAAAAATACATAAAATATTCAAGTTTATAATTTTGACCTTTGTTGAATAAATAGTCTTTTCTTTATCAATTTGTTGAACATGGTATGTCTATAGATAAAATACAATGATTGTTTAGACAAATACATTTAATATAATATTTTTCTGTTCAGCTACAATTATTTGTAAAATGTTTTTTAAAACTCAAGAATTAAAAATATCCATACAATTGTATTTTTAAAAATATTACTTTATGTTTAAAAAGATTTTTAAAAAATGAAAAATATTTATTTTTAATTAAAAATCTAAAAATATTATACTAAACTTTGGTTTATAACTCTTTAGTGATTTTACTAATATAAAATAAAAGACTCTAAATTGTATTAAGATATTCACCATTGCATTAAGTTTCTATTAAAGAACATTATATGAACAATTGTTTCTTCTAGAGCTTGATATCCACTTTAAGTCTCAAAGCCGGTATTTTATTAGTCTTTAACATTGTGGGTTCTATTCTTTGAAAATACGGCACTAAAAATGCATAAAATTTGATGATTGTTAAAAAAGAAAATAAGATTCACTTTTATATTATTCTCCCTTAAACAATCCAGTAACATGGAAAAATGGGAATAGTTGTATTTTTAATGATACTAGTATTCTATACAAGTGTGATTAGGCTTCTTGTCCCAAAGAAACTTCACATTTGCATGAAAGAGTCAAAAGGTCATCATATGGAATAACATAATCTATACATTGTGGGTATGCGTCAATTTCCACTAAACTCCATATTTGTATCAAAGAGGTATAAAAGATAACCGAATCATAAAATCTCAATTGCAAAAAGAAGAAAGTGAATACCATCCAAATAATTTGATCATACATATTCTTAAATCAATCATTGAGGCTTACAATCTAAACTTCAAAATAGATTATACCTTGCTAAATAATGTAATAATTAAATGTTCACTATTTTGAGTATTTTTCCTAATTTAAGGTTAATTAATATTTTTTCTAAATTATCCAATTACATTAAATGCAATTGTTTCAATGTTATAAGTGAACTAGAAATTATTCAATTTTAATATTGGTCACAATGTGTAAAACATTAAATACCTATATTTTTATTGAACCCAAACAAAATTATCTATTATTTTGTTGAGAAGAGTTATATAAGTAAAAAGCTTCAATTCTACAACAAGTACATACCTATTATTGTAATAATATAAAATTAAGTGTAACACAACATCATTTCTTTCATATTGGTATACACATTCTTTATTATTAATTTTTAAATTACAAACTTAAAATCTCTAATAACCACCATGTCATTCAAATAAAAACATATATATAAATTATGATCTTTGTTGTCTTCTAGTTCACACCATCTAAATATATTGAGCCAATATTGACCACTTTTATTCTTTTCTTGATATTCTTAATCGTTATCAAAAGCTCTTAGTTATTTTATGTAGAGTTGTTTAAGTCAATACAATATTGCTTATAAAATACAAAATGTTGGACATTGTGTGTGTTTGTGTGTGTGCGTACGTGCGTGTAATGCGCGTGCATGCATGCATGCGTGCGTGTGCGTGAATGTAGATGAACACATGCAAGCAAACAAGCTTTTGAAATCCTTGAAGGATTAACTTGTTATGATCTATATAACTTTAAATATTTGCATGGACACAAACAAGAAAGAAGACATTGTTGATGTATCTGAATAAACATACTAGGTTAGGAGTCAAAGATCAAGTAAGAGAGTAACAAAAACATTGGAGAAAAAGGAGAACACAATCATAAATTTGGACTTCATGATAGTGATATATGCCTACCAAGTTCTACTCAACAATCAAAATCGCCATAGTAAGAGGAAAACAATGGAAAACTTCATGATATGATATATGCCTACCAAGTTTTACTCAACAATCAAAATTGCCATAGTAAGAGGAAAACAATGGAAAAACACACACACACACACACACACACACATCTCTAATGACTTATATTCCCCCGCATCAAACCCCAACCTAAATCACCATTTTTTATTGGACAAGCATCCCACATGCCAGTTTTGTATTGAAGGGATCAAAGTCATCGACTTCACTATGAAATCAAAGGAAAAATAATGTCAAGAAATTATCAAAATCCATAAACCCTTCCACACCCATAATGATCAATTTTAATGATTCCATTAGCTCTTTTCATTGGGACTAAAGTTCAAGTCATCATACAACTGCTAATTTTTTGGGCAAGTGAAATAGATCTAAAGCCTCCATATTTAGATAAAGCCCCTTTCCCATATCATGGCAATTATTGTATAACTGCACCCCAAGAGTCCCAAAAGGAACCTTGATCAATATTATTCTTTACCTTCAGCAGAATGACAGCATTTCCAAAGAGAAAAATAAAAATAGTATTCACAACAAATTACGTAGTTGAAAAAATATAACATCTACTCAAGCTTAGAAAAATTGGTAAAAGTTTCCTGTGAATTGTAACTGTGTTACAAAAACTTGAAAATGCACATTACAGATGTAGACAACAAAAATTATGCACAACAAAATCACCAATTTTGATTCATTAAAATCAATTCCCATGCTAGGGTGCAAGAAAAATGAATATTATTGACACATTTAGACATTTAAGGAAGACTAGGAATCCCTGATTTTACATTATTTTATTACAGGCTCGTATACAAAAGCAGTGTGCGTCTATAGGAGCTTGAAGAGCATTGTAGCAGAGACTGCATATCCATGATATTGTCAGTTTTATACACAAAAACTGTACCAATTAAAGAATAACCGAAGACATAACATCTAAAAAGACTATCACAGATGGCCAGACACCCATTTATAAAAACATAAATCTATGCAACTTATCAAGTAGCCTCAACTTCAAGACAGCCAAAACTGAATATCATATATAGTCACGAATAGCTTACAGTGCTTTATGAGATTGCATTACCAAAAATAGTCCTCAACAATAGCCAAAACCTCTCGAGGAACTACAGAAGAGTCAGTATCTGAACAGTTACCAGTATGACTATTTTAGCAGCAAAGGCGCAAAATCCATCAAGCTTGAAGCAAAATTGGACCAACCCATGACCTTAACATGTCGCTCAATGCTAATTGCACTTCTCCCGACCCATGCTCACAGCTAATTAAACTCGCCAATAGTGGGAAAAATCGAGATAAGTATCTCTCAAATGAAGAGTCCTTTAACCCACTGATGGTTTGTAAAGTTGAAACTACTAAAGGAGCACGAGAGGCTAATTCTCTCCTCCTCGCAGAGCCCAATGGTATTATCCAATGTGGCTTTGACTGTCCAATACGAGATTCGGGAAGAGATCCAGCAACTGCAGTGTTTATATACACATGCAATACTTCTTCACATAATTGTACAAGACAGGCCTCTACTTCAATGTCTTTATTAAGCACGGACTTCTCAACAATCACATTCTGCAACAAATTTAGGCATGCCTGGTACGACTCACTCTCGAGTCGCAGTAAAGGAGGATCTGGCATTTGTGTCAATGAACTAACTTCTTGCAGCTTTGAACGTAAAGTGTGGTCACTATTAACTTTGTGTGCATGGATTGCCACAACATGAAGTGTCTCAACAAGAACCATCATGTTAGATGCCGAGAGCTGTACTCTGTGCATATTATAAATCTCCATCATAGCCTACAAAGAATGCAATAAATCTGAGAATACTGACAAAAATCATACACAAATCAATTCATCTTACATGCAACTGGAGGCTAACGTTAGAATTTAATCAGCAAGCAAGCAATTTTCTTCAGCATGTGACTACCATAGATAACACACACTTGCAAGTGGCTATGCAATAAGATTGTCTCACTGCATTTATATTTTAATATTTCAGTAACTGTAAGTTCAAAGAATATCTACTTTGAAGATGACAAATCTGTATGGGAAAATGACTCTTGAAACAACCAACCTCATAACAATTTCTTAGAAAACATCTCCTTATAACTTTCTTATGTATCTGAAATATTCCTACAGAATTGTCTGATTTTCCTATTAAGTACATTATGTCCGACTCCATTAGCAACCATAATTACCGGAGCTATGAATATAAATATCAGGCATTACTTGCACATTAAAGTGAAGCTGCTTCGGATGGAATCTGATTCATAATGTGACAAACACTGAAAGTCTCAAAATGCCAGCCACTCCATATTTACAAATGAGTTTACAAAATTCTCTACGGCTATTAAGCCTCAATTCTACGTGAAATTTCTATTAAAAATTCACATAAACATAAGAGAAAGCAATGTATAAAACCTTTTCAACATTACTTCTCTAGAAACTATTCAGTGGAAGCCATCTTTGAGGTGGGCCTTATCTCCAAACTTGAGTAGCAAACCACTATGATAAAGATAATACACTGATCACTTCTGTCACCCTTGTTGTAATAAGTACACTATAATGATAGCATTATTTTGTCGAGTTCGCTTGACAATACCAATTTAGGATTCATAATATTTTCACTCTTTATGACATGCTTCAGCACAAAGCATGGTCTGGTAATAAGTTGGAATGATTTTGCATAAATTTTTCATTCTTACATGTATATTCTTCAATGGGCAAGTCTTTCCCATTAATTAGGATACACGACTCTAGGATGCAATTTCTTGATGCATTTATCAAATATGGATTGTATCTCTAGGATTCATAAGTATTTCCACCCTCTTTATGACATGCTTCGTCACATAGCATGGTCCAATAATAAAGTTGGAATGATTTTGCATGAATTATTCATTCTTACACGTGCATTTTTCAATGAGTAATTCTTCCATTTAACAAGGATGCACCACTCTGGGAAAAAAAAATTGATACACTTATCAAAGATGGATTACATCTCTAAGTGTATACTCTTCATCTACGTTGCCAGGATACGGATACGAGTATCCGTTTGGATACGGATACGATACGCGGATACGTCAATTTTAAAAAACCCTTGGATACGATACGTCTTGGATACGTCCGTACATATATATATATATATATATTTTATGTACATCTACTCATTTTACTCATTTTTTAGTCCATAAAAAACTGAAATAGTAATACAAAACTTGAATCAATGTTCAAAACATTCAATATACTTAAGACTTTGCATTGTTATTGATCATGATATATATATATATATATATATATATATATATTTCATGTACATCTACTCATTTTACTCATTTTTTAGTCCATAAAAAACTGAAATAGTAATACAAAACTTGAATCAATGTTCAAAACATTCAATATACTTAAGACTTTGCATTTTTATTGATCATGTGGCTGCCATACATATGATATATGAATATCATGTTAACATGAATACGAACAAAACTTGAAATTTTAAAAATATACTAGTAACTAGATCCATGTTCAAATTTTCAAAACAAACAATATACTTAAGATTTTACATTTATGATTTCATTGTTCATGTGGCTGCCATACATATGATATAGGAATACAAACAAATCTAGAATATATCATCTAGATTTTCCTCAAAATCAAGTTCATGTGTGCCACTTGCGCTAGCTCCACTCTCATTAATGTCAAACATTTAAAAAAAAATGAAATAGAACTTAAAAAAAACGTTTTTGAAGGCGGATACGGCCCGGATCCGCGCAGGATACTCCAGGATACGTGGCGGATACGTCTGTACGTATCCGCCACGTATCCTGGAGTATCCTGCGCGGATCCAGCCGTATCCGTATCGTATCCTTCGCGTATCCGTATCCGAGACGTCTCAGGCAGGATTCGGTAGGGGTTTTGAGGTATCCGTGCAACGTAGCTCTTCATCAAAATGTGGGAAACACCAATTGCATAATTATACATTGTCCAGTCATATTTTTCAAACATGATAATATGAAAATTTCCCTGTTCTTTGCAACACTTTTTAGGGCCACTAAATCTTTGCTGACTAGCTTTTTCTACCCCTTTTATCTTGAGAGAAGTTTTTATAGGGTTGTAATACTCAATATTGTGGTGCAGACTCAAATTCACTTCATTCATGGTCAGCTTGTAGCTTCATCCTATTTTCAACCATCTATATTTGTCCTTCAGTGGTCAGACAATATGTTGTGTTTAAGGCCAAAAGTGATCATCAAGCAATTGTACCTTACAAGTGCCCAGAAGGAAACCTCGTGTCCATATGGAATAGATGCTTTTTTATCTGGTATGATTAGTGTTATCTGCCACCATTCTGCCAAGGGAAGCCATTAATACAGACCATCTCTGCCTGTCTGAAACATAGCTGCATAAGTAAACTTCCAAACACTCGTGCCAACCCTGTCTGGCCATCCATTTGTGGATGATAAGATGAACTCGGCCAGTTTTGCCAAGTGTGCTGGAGTTCATTCCAAAGGTTACTCATAAATTTAGACTTGCAATCACTCATGGTTCCTTTAGGGACCAAGTGCAGATTTAAATACCCCCTTCATGGATGCATTCACAATTTTCCAAATCTTAGTTTCTTAAATCACACCACAAAAAATGTGCTTATTTATTTAGTCCATCTACAACTACTAAGATAGCATCCAAGTTAGAAAGGCTGGTGATGAAATTCATTGCAATGTTTCCACATTTGAATAGTTATCATATGCATGGAGTAATTTTAAGTTCTAAGCACACCTAGCACACTATTTTGGGAAAGATATATCGGATAGGTAAGATAAGCAAAAAGGCAATAAAGAGTTGATAAACTTGTTTTGACATCGAGTTCACCAGATGTATGTGTCAGGTACTCTCAAACACACCTAGCACACTACCTTCTTAAGGTTGGGTCAAAAACTTGGGCAAATATGTGGGCAAGAACAAGGCAAATTGATGAATGGTAGAGAGAACTAGTCAAAACCTACCAAAGGACAGATTAGATAGACAAGCTAGGTATGAAGATAAAAGAAACGAAGCAATACCTACCAAAGTATAGGTTGGGTAGCAAGCTAGGTATGAGGATGAAATAAACTAGCTTAGATATCTTAAAGATATTTATCCGAAAAATGTCAAGAGATACAATTTTCGAGGCCCCTATCTTGGATTTGTCAAATACCACACTGATTAACAACTCTGTCACCTTCTGCACAAATTTCTAGCTAACTTGTGACATATGACCTCAATCTAGCTGCACCACTGCCTCAGGTTCAAAAAACTATTTCCGGCCAAAAAATAACAGGCTCCAAATTTCACTATATGCCCAAAGATATAATCATTTTTCAACAGCCTACTCCAATCAAGAAGAAAATTTGCTGTATGACAGTCAAATGGACGTCAAATTTAAGGTCAGTCATTTTTAACACTCACTCGAAAACAAGATTACACTCACTCCTCCAACCCCCATTACCTATCACAGTAGGTTATGCCTCTGCGTATAGGCAGTACACACCAAACAAAAATTGGATAGGCAAGCTAGGTGTGAAAATGTAAGAAACTAGCAATACCTACCAAAGGACAAGAGCAAAAGACTTCAAACAGTTGCTTCACCTCGCCCTTGGATTCTATAGGGTCACTTCTTTTGCGTGTGGTGTCATAAGCTTCATTTTCAGAGGTTCGCGTTAAAATTGTTGAGCTGTCTTGTATGCATTGAGCTGTATTTTGATTGTAAATGCATTAAGGATTCATTTGGGCCTTATCTCACGTAGTCCACTATGGCACGCATTTAATTAAGGAGCCTTTGGCAAATATCATACAGGTAACTTGTAGCTTCAAGGCAATTTTGTAAATAAGTGGGTCTTGCATCATTCAGTTAGGAGCTGGGTGTGATGCTCCTAGGATTGTCAGCGAAGTTGAGTTGTTAGGTGTTGTCATAGCTCGATCTATTCAGATTGATGTTGATGTTGTTGTGGCTACTGTTGTAACTCATCATAGTGTTGTGTAAAAGACTGTGTCATTGGCGATCAGTCTCATGTTCTTGTTCCTTATTGATGATCAATAAAGTGAGGGAAATATATACTAATTGTTTCCGTGTGCAAAGCTGCAAGCAGCCAAGAGTCGTGTTTTTGATAATTCTGTGTGGCCTATGGCAGTTTTTAATTGAACTTCCTAACCACAGCTGCATCACATACATACCATGCAGAGGCCAAAAAACAATAACTAACTTGTCTAGTTGATACAACCGGACAAGGACCTGCACTAGAATGATACAGTTTGTGGCTATTAATGGATAAGGATAAGCATGAAGAGAAAACTACATAATAATCAAGAGAATAATAAGAAAAAGTTATAGTTGGTGAAAGGAAGAAAAATGGAAGCATAGGGTTGCCACAAACACACAAGGAATAGTTTTCTCTTGAAAAAAGCTCGGACTCCGATACCTAAATCCTAAAAACTTGCTACAATCGATGACTATAAAATCCATTGACTGGACGCCCTCTACAAAACTGGCTAAGTCTCCAAACTTGAATGACAAACCACCATGATAAGATGAGATGATGTGATGGTCCTTTGGGTTGTCCTAATGGTAAATAAACACATTATAAAGCTACCCTTCTTTGATCAAGTCACCCTGACAATCATAACATAGGTTTCATGGTTATTTGCTTACATCCCTTAGGTTTTATCTACTGTATACAAATACTTATCATATCAGGGCTATGTATTATAGAGAATTTAAAATATCATTAGATACATGATACATGTTTCATGGCTGACTCATACTTGGATCAAAGCTGTTATTTATATGTTTTAATTGTAGTAAAATTAGGTAACTGATAAATAGTTGATTGTGATTTCACAAATGACAAAACAAACAATTATCTTGGCAGAACTAATTCTGAAGATGCGGAGACATGATGGTGGACCACAAACAAATTGTAGATAAACAAATACAGTAATCCAGCAAGTGGGATTGAACAGGGGAGAGGTGGGATAGCAAACGAGTTAGCACAAATTATAAGGAACAATTGGAGATGTGGTTACAAGTTCTACAAGGAATGAAATAATCTAGAATTTAATAGCTTAACAGATTTTGTTTCAAGGTCAGATGCAAATGAAAATAATGGGCAGTGATATTGGTCAAAGGTAACTGTGGAATTTGATGCAGGACAATCGATGATGAGAACCAAGCAATACAAATCTGATGTAATGGGTTAAAAAGATTGATAGAAATACTTATGTGATGTATGGGTTATATTAATATATACTACATAGAAATGCTTTTAATATCGTGACTATGTCTTCTAAAAGGTATGTCTTACATTCATAAAATCATTCTGGAAACAAGTTATTTTGGCTGTATGCTAAAAAAGTAGTCTAATATTCACAACCAAAATACAGAAGCGAATAATTTTGGCTCTTGCTTATACCTATATTAATGTAAAAGTCTTTGAAATAATTCTACAGGTCGAGTAGAATAATGCTTCCACATTTAAGGACCACTTTCGACTACAACTCTTCGAAAAACTAGGCAAGGAAAGACTAAGATCGATAAAATCGGCTTCCACAAAAATCTAAAACAAAGAACTACTAAGATTGGTCGGGTCGGATTGGCTATGAGATGAACAATTTTGTGAATCTTCAGAGAAGAAAAGAAATTAAACAGATGAGTGAGTAAAGGAAACATTGATACCTGGATCAGAAGAAGTTGCACAGCAGTGCGACATTTGGTATCAGAAATTGCAAGTTCTAACTTGCTAAGCCTTTGCGCTTCTATTTCTTCAGTAGTAACAGATGAATCGGATGAAGCTCCGTGAGTCAGCTTTAGAGATTCTGCAGCACTTCCCATATCAATATCATCCATGCTATGGACAACTGTAGCAAACTCGGGAAGCGTTTCTGTGGCTGCTTCTTTCAGTGATAATACAACTTCCTGCCATTTTTCTTCTGAGAATAGGCCTCCAGCATTGCTCATCAAGCGAACGAATGCAGCAACACCAATTCCTGCCAAACTTTGATGAGGTCGCTTTATAAAACCAATCAGAAGTGTCAATACTTTCTTCAGTAGAGGATTTACTGAATTATAAAACTTGACAAAGAGATCGACAGCAAGTTGCAGTGCCAATGTGCATGTTTCATAAAGCCAAGCATCTTCTTCTATATCTTTGAGCTCGTGTTCTGATCCATCTCCATGTACCCTGATTCCAGCAGGATCAATGGCATGTCGAACATAATCAAACAAGGGAAAAAGAACTGAGTCATATACACGCTCCCAAAGAGCTGGGGAGAATAAATGTCCATGATAGCGAAGTGTGTCAAAAGTACTTGCAATGCACTTTTTCTAATATCCGGCCTGGGATCAAATGTAAGTTCAGATAATCCTGTAAGATGCAAGTCAACAAAGTGTGTTACATAGGATATTTTATTTGCCAGAATAATGTGCTCTCAGCAGTGTTTCAAACAAAGACTGCAAACGCAAACTATCAGAGGTAATTCCTCATAATGCAACAACAGACAACATAGCAAACTCATTACCTGCCAATAAAGGAAACCAAAAATACAAATGATCTTCTTTGTCAGTAAATGTTGGGCTAGCTGAATTTCCATTCATCCCTGCACCAGTTGATGGAGAAACAGGCTTTCCAGCCTTTTCTTTTCATTGTTCTTTGCAGAAGAGCCAAGTTCCCTTCAGCAAGTTTTAGAGCGCAGAATCGAAGGAATGCAATTGCATTCAAGCTAACATCTTTGTTAAACCTGCTATTGGTAAATGCAATCAAACAGTTAACACAATCCGTAAAGGTTGTTGTCTCAGTCTCGGTTATATAAGGAAAGTAATCCCGCACTATCTTCTCAATGGTCTCAAATGCCAAAAGTACAATATTCTTGTGTTCATCAGATGCTGCTGTTGTGAAAACCTGGAACATTAGTCAAGATTAGACAACATAGCAAGAGAAATCATATGAGAATACATCATTGATTATCAGCAAACAATTAAATTCAGGATAATGTTTCTTAAATAACAACTTCAGTCTAAAGGATCACAAATGAATCCATGAAAGTAAGGTAATAGAAAATGAAGCATACCATGAACATGATTTTCCAGCCTGACTTCACATTACTGACACGAGCAAAAACCATTTGAGAAACACATCTGATGATAAGTTCTCTGATTTCTACAGAGCTTGTCTTCCGCATGACAATGACAAATGGTTTCATGAATTCATTCTGGAAATTATAATTGACCAACTCTTCACGTTCTAGAAACTTCATAGCAAGTTGTCAGAGAGAATCCATTGCAAAAATGGCAATGGATAAATTTTCGAGCATCCAATTGTAACAAAAAATCAGAAAGCACATTCCAAATGCGAGACCAGATTAGTCTGATTCGGTTCATGTTGTAATGTCTGCACAATCAATATACAATATTACTTAACTTTCGCCACAATATCTCAATGTACAATGAATAGTAAGCAGAAAGAATATTGACAATTCACATCACACTAAAGCCTTACGCAATCTCCACAATTTTGGTGAGGCTAAAAACTCGAGGATCTGCCGGAGAGCGAAGCTCCTCCATAGAAACTTTACAAAGTGCCTTCACAAAATCAACAATTGCCTCACTGTTCAGTTTTTGGCTTCGTGTGAATATGCGGTTCATTTCAAAGCTTCCAACCTGTTCAAGCATATTCAAATTGGTGACCAAATTATTCATCTGCTCTGTTGTAACTACTCCAGAAGCATGACCCCCAACACCAGCACTGTCATATGAACCCCGCCGAGCAGCAGCAGCTGCATACTGTAACCGACCAGGTCCCTTCTTCTTAAGGACAGGAAGAATAGTTGACTTTGACTGTTTTGCCTTCTCCAATTCATTCTGAGGCAATGCAAAGAAGGTAGCATCTGGAGGAGCACCCTCTCCTAGCAGATGCAAATGTTCAAATCGTGAAACACATGTTAAAATGTGTTCCCAGGCTTCTTGCAAATAGTTACCATCTTCATCAGCAATTGAAACAATTGCCTACAAAACAAATCATTTCCACAAACAAAGGATACGATTATCGCACATTCTACATATATAAAACTGCCCAATACAATGAGAGATGCACAGAACAGAGTCCTTTTCACAACAAGTTGGATAATTAAATTAACAATCAAGGGCTGATGTTATTACATCGTATGTATTCCAGGATATACATACATACATATGCATATACATAGAGAGAGAGAGAGAGAATGAAGGATGTCATATGTAGAAGTAGATATGGTAAGGCCTTTGCAGAGAATACAACACTGCTCCTATATGTTTCTAAGCAAATTAGACAATAAGTAGCTTGCCAAGCCAGCTCACCAAGATGACCTTTTCCTACAAATAGTATAACCTGGATATGTTTGGCACATTTTTTAAGACATCGGCACAGAGAACAAGGCAAAAGAGAGTAAGAAGTGGTTGGTGTGAGGATTCAACAGTAGTTGACCTTAGCACTAGCTAGACTAGGGATGAAAAGGCCAAAGTCCATAATTGATTGCATATGATGGCTATGAGATCTTTGTGTAGGAATAAATATTCTTTAAAAGACAAATAAGGAATAGCTCTGCCATGTCCTTCTGTCTGGTGCATATGTGGTCATCAATTAAAAGATCGGTGAAGGGCCAATACGATATAATTTGTCACTTCTTAATTGGGACAACTGGACCATTATTATCATTATGTATCACACAAGGAAGTAACATCAAGGGCTGGATGTGAACCTGCATGAGCAGTAGATAAGTATACTATGTAAGAAATTTTCAAGAAGGTACAAAAACAGATTTAATAAGAGTACAAAGCTGCACTGCAAATAATGATAACATTATAAATGGCTTAGGTTGGTTGGCCAACAGGTCACCTTTCAGGATTGGGCCAGCAAAATTTCAAAGTATCTCTAAAGTTTGGTTCAGATTCTTCAGAATAATAACTCTCTCGTTAAAATGGTCAAACAGGCAATTTTCATCATAGTTGCAATCTAAGTCGCCGCATTTGAAATTCGTGGAGGATAAAATTCGTAAAAAAATTGTTACTACAAAAATCAGCCATAAAATTCATGGTTTAAATTCGACTACAAGAAGTATTATACTTGTAATTAAATATTCAAAAAGAGAATGAACTTCAATAAACTTTAATGAATTTTGACAAATTCTAATGAATTTCAACAAATTTTAACGAATTTCAACAAATGTTACAAATTTCAGTGAATTTTAACAATTTTTAGTCATATTTGGTGTTTGGTGAATTTCAACTTTTTTACATCAAATTTTCCAATGTTACGCGGGGACGCGTCCCCCCCGTTTTTAACACGTCCGGGACGTCCCGGACGTCCTGGGACGCGGGGACGTGGGGGAAACGTTTCCCCCACGTTTCCTTTTTTGGCAGTGGCACGAAATGCCCCGGGGCGGCCGGAGGGGGCGGAAACGTCCCCGGGGGCGTTGGGACGTGGGGGACGGCAGGGGCGTCCGGCGCCCCCGCCATCCCCTACGGCTGCTGCGACTTTTCCAATAAAAAAACAGACTTTTAATACACAAAAACACTTTTTTTTTTATTGTATATGACTAATAGCATAAAAGTAACATTCCTAACCTAACCCTAACCCTAAAAGTGCTATTTTATGTTATAAATTTACAATATGGGCTCATTTCATATTCACACCAAGCAAGAGCAAGAGCAAGAGCGAGAGCAAGAGTGAGAGCAAGGGCAAGAGGAAGAGCAAGAGGAAGAGCAAGAGCAAGAACAAGAGGGAGCAAGAGGTATTTATAATTTTATTTGCTTACAATACATGTTAAAGTTTTTTTTTTTTTAAATTTAGATTATATTTGCATTTGTTAGGGGCTGTTTTTTAGCATTTGCATCTACATTCACAATGTAATCATGCATATAGTTTGTAGGATTTTTAAAAATGCATATTGCATAGGGTTTGGTTATACAAACTACAATGTAAATGGTTACATTTTTTTTTTAATTACATTTTTATTTCTAGTTTAAAATTTATATTATTTTTGCATTTTTTAGGGGTTGTTTTTTAGCATTTGCATCTACATTCATAATGCAATCATGCATATAGTTTGTGGGATTTTAAAAAATGCATCTTGCATAGGGTTTGGTTGTAAAATTTAAAATTTAAATGGCTACGTTTTTTTAAATTAATTCATTACATAATCAATCAATCATATAGTTATGGTTGTTTTTAATTCATTGCAGCAATCATCACCATGAGTTCTTCTTCTGAGTATGAGTATGAATCAGAGCATGAATCAGAGTAGGAGAGGGTTGAACGGGAAGTTGAGATAGGTGGCCGTGGAAGAGTTGGTGATGCCACAATGGGGGAGAGTGAAGAAGGGACACAAAATGTAGTGGCAACGGCAACTGGTAGTTCAGCTGGTAGTGCTACCAATTGCCCCTCTCAAATGTTGTCCAAATTTGCCATTGGACCATTTGATAAGAAGAAGCCATTGCAACAATTTGCCCAAATAATTGATAACCCCAAGTCTGGAGGGGGGAGCAAAGTATGGAAGTGCAACATATGTGCACTGACTTGGCATGGTAGTATCACTAGGACCAATGCACACTTGTTGCACCTTACAGGAAGGGGGTTGGCACTTGTAAGGGTCTTTCACTAGAGCAAAGAGCTGAGATGGTGAGAATCTTCAATGGAAATACCACGGACAAAGTGCCAGAAGTTCGTGGTTCTACGGCTAATACTCCATTGAGCGCTCATAGGACTGGCAAACTTACTAATACTCTGGCTGGTTCTAGTTTTGAAGTGTCAGAAGTGGAAAGCAGAGGGAAGAGAAAGGCCGTGGGGGCAGCCCCAAATTCAGTTATTGACATGTTTGATTCAAAGGCAAGGGAAGAGGCAGATGATGCTATTGGGAAATTTTTCTATCTTCTTTGGATTCCATTTAATGTTGTTCGCTCTCTCTTATTACAAGGAGGCTATGGCTAAGGTTGTAAAAGAAAATACAAGTTATGTGCCTCCTGGAGACACAAAACTCAAGACAACAATCTTGGATAGAAACTATTCCAAGGTTAATGTATTGATGGAGGAGATGAAGGTGACATGGGTGTCACATGGATGCGGCATTATCATGGATGGGTGGACGGATATTAGACACCGTCCTCTCATCAATATCATTGTCTCTTGCAAAAATGGACCGTACTTCTTGAGAGCAATTGATTGTTCAGGAAGCGAAAAGATGCTTGAGTTTTAGTATCAGATTTTGAAGGATGCCATTGAGGAGGTTGGACCTTCAAATGTTGTACAGGTTATCACAGATGCAGCTTATGTGTGCAGAGCAGCAGGCAAGCTAGTGGAGCGAGAATATAGGCATATTTATTGGACTCCATGTTGTGTGCATGCCATGAACAATGCACTGAAAGACATAGGGAAGATTCAGTGGGTTAACCAGATAGTGACTGATGCCAGAGATGTGCAGAAGTTCATATGCAATCACCACACATCATTGGCACTTTTTCGAAATTTTTCGAAGAAGGAATTTTTGAAACCAGTTGACACCCGCTTTGCATCCTATTTTATTTTGTTGGAGAGGATGTCTGAGTTGCAGGAGCCCCTGCAAATTATGATTATGACACAGGATTGGACTAGGTGGCGTGAGTCCAAGACAGATCAAGGGAAAAGAGTGAAGGAAGTGGTGTTGCGGGAAACATTTTGGGTTGATATGAAATACATCATATCAATTATAGCTCCAATTTTAGTGTCATCAAATATGGGGATTCTAACAGCCCCAATCTTGGTGAGATCTACGAGTGCATTGATAGCATGCTTGGGCAAATGAAGGCAAATATTCGGGTGAGGGACCCCACTTTGGAGTTCTATAATGAACATATACAGCCCATTATTCAGCGGAGATGGGAGAAGTTGAACACTCCTCTTCATATGGCTGCGTATGCACTGAATCCCAAATGGTATGTGGAGAGGCCAAGCAGAGTTGTCCCATTGGATGATGATGAGGTGAAGAAGGGCCTTATGAAGGCTTTTAAAAAATGTACACTCCACAAGAGGCTTCACAAATCAAAATGGAGTGGCTCGACTTCACTAAACTTGATGGGTACAAAACATCAACAAAGGCAAACAGGGTAACATTAGCACAGGAGAAACCAGTGAGTTGGTGGCGACTGTATGGGCTTCCAGGATTGCTGCGACCACTTGCCATTCGCCTCCTTTCCCAGGTTTCTAGCTCCTCTGCCTCTGAGAGGAACTGGTCTACGTATGGTTGGATACACTCTGTTAAGAGGAATAGGCTTACCTCTGCGAGAGCGGAGAAGCTTGTAGCTGTACACAGTGCTTTGCGTCTTATAGATCGCAAGACACCTGAGTACAAACAGACTCCAGCATTACGGTGGGATGTAGATCCCGAGGAGCCGAGGCAAGTTGAAGAGGACAACACTGTGCAGCGAGGATTGATTGGGCTTACCTTTGAGGACGAGGATGCTAGTACCAACGAGGAGTTCATGGATATTGCTTCAGATGCAGATTCTGATTTTTAGGCTGATACTTGTAGTTGTCCTCTTTTTTTGTAATATTGACAATAGACAATTGTTGGTGTATTTGGCTATGAGATTAATGATATGAATATTAGCTATTGTCACTTGATCAATCGTATTTTAGAATGGTTTTACTTTTATATTTTGTAATATTAATATATTTGAAATTTCAAATTTCAGCTTGTCTCATATTCAAAATTCAAATATGTATTATGAATTTTCAATTTATGACATTAACATATTGATATTATAGTGTATTTGATGTTTATGAGTTCAAGTTTCACCTTATTTAAATCTCAAATGGTTTTATTTCAGCTTATTTATATAATTTAGTCACTATATCTTTTTATTTTAAATATTTATATATTTTTTAATCAGCCGTCCCCCCGCCGTCCCCAAAATTTAGAAATTTTTTGCCGTCCCGGAAACCCCGTCCCCCATCCCCCCGTCCCAGGTAACTATGAAATTTTCTGAGTGTGGTTACTTACGTTGCAATACTCTCCCCAAAGTACTGATTACTTGGAGCTTGGAAGTTTGACTCTACACTCCCGAAAGAAAGGCAGATGCAACTCTTCCCAGTTATTGCCAAGTTTTTGCCACATGCTAAACCAACTTTCGTCCAGCTTGTCATGTTCTTCGTGATTCCAATTTATTGGTTATGTTTTATGGACTAATCAAATAAAGAAAGGCAAATACATTTATGTTGACAATGCACATCGACTCTTAATGATTTTGGTTCTTTGAAATTTTGTGCATTTCAAATTTATCCTTTTCAATGTTTAAGTAGAATCTAATGCATAGTTGAACATCATTAGGCAATAGTGATAATCGGGCAACTGACCTCACTAAGGTTGATCCATGTTCAAATTGGGTCACTTTGGGAAGGCGGAGCACACATTTACAGAGGACTTTGTATTATTGGATGGAATTGACCTCACTAAGGTTGATCTAGATTCAAATTGGGTCACTACTCAATAAGGTTGATCAAGATTCAAATTGGGTCCCTAGGAGGAAGGAGCACACATTTACAAGGACTTTGTGTTGTCAGATGTGGTATTAGAGCAGGTCCAAGACCCGGGACCTTCAATTTCACAATTCCAATTGTAGTACTACTAGCACAAGCTTTAGGATCAGTAGCTGTATCCTTGTACATTTTATTTTTACTTTGGCATATTTTATTTTATTTTTGTTGTATACCTTGCACTTAGCAGTGGTATTGACTTTGTATTATTGGATGAATTCTTATTAGCATTTCATGGTTATGCGGTTTACCAATATGTTACTGATAGGTGCTAACATTTACCTATTCAATACATGTTAGATGTTTATTTTGGAGGTCAATGAGCCCAGATGTTTATTTTGGAGGTCAATGAGCCCTGTTTGGCATGAAATGAAAAAAAATGGGTTTTGTGGATGAATTTTTAGTACTTTCTCCATTTTTTCAATTGTCTGGTTTTTCCCAAGTAAGAGTAATATAATAACAACGAATACCGAATACAAGTCTAACTAATATGATTGTAACAGAATTATTGGGAGAAGAAAGAGTAAATTGTGATATTAAGCAATTGCTGAGCTGTAAACCGCTTGATGAAGCAGTTGCCATATAATTGCAGTTTCAATCTAACGACATTTTATTTTATAATATAGTAAAAAGAAGCTTCATACTCCACCTTATCCAGTGCAAACTGGATTCATTTAAAAATTGAATAGATTTACGGTACTCATTTACCTTAATCCATCAGCTTTTGATTTAATTTTTGCATCAAAGATGTCTTACAAAGAAAGGTGTCCACAACAATATTTAGCTCTGTTCAAACTCCACTCCAAACTCTGGTACAAAATAAGCACAGTGACAAGATCAAATACAGTGCCGTCTACAAATAGAAGGGACATACTAACCTTAATCGCATCAATGTTTTTCTGCTTTATGTCGGCAGCAGAGTGAAGGGATGTAAACTTTGCTAGTGAGGTCACAAAAGCATCTCGTTGTGTTTGCAAACTCATGACAGAAGTGATGTGAATTGCATAACGAAAACCTTCAAGACATTGGTAAGTAATAATTTCATCATCACTTTGGTCAAGAGGAACACTGAATGCTGCCAACATTGGAGCCCAGCAAACCTCCACCATGAATTTTAAGAGCACCACATCTGTAGCAGCATAATAGACAGACCTGAAGAAACCAAGGCAAGGAACTTTGTTAGATTAGATGAAAAAAGTTATGGTGTCTAGAATGGTTGCAATTAAATGATGCTCAAGAAAACATACTCAGATTTGCTAGCTTTTGCCTTAAACTGCTCTTGCATATGCCTAATAAGATCATCACTTGTTTCCAGATCTTTTCCTTCCCTCGTTTGCGAATTACAATATTGAGTATGCTATCTAAACCTAAAATTCTGTTTGAATTTGTTGGTTGTTTACTTTGAGGAATCAAAGAATCGTCTTTCATCTTAATTTCCTTTTTCAATATGCGATCATACAAGGATCCCAGATAGTCTTCTGGTAAATCTTTGCCATCATCAATACCTCGATTATTTCGTATGAAATCTGCCTTTGACATCTACAATAACATAGAATGTAACAAAAGAGGCAGCTGGTTAAAGAAGTGTCAATAACTAATTTGTAATCTGCCAACGCATGAGATCTGGCAATAAATCTGAAAGACCAATAAGCACTGAAAAGACAAACCTTATTCTTCACCATTGGATTATGTGCATCTGTATTGAGCATTATTACAGAATAGGCAAGTACATAAGCTGTGTCTGCACTAGTAAAGGCCTTTGGGTTGCATTTGCAATAGCGCTCTGCAAACTTTTCTGTGATGCGATCAATTTTCTGGGCCTCTCCCGGTAATCTGAACCCTTGTAAGAAGACCCTTAGTGCCTCATCGAATTGCATCCCTTGAAAATTGAAGGAGTCAACATATGCATGCATTACCCTAAGAGAAAAATCATCTCTTTCCCCAAATAGTCACCAATCAAGGTCTTGTCCAAACCCGATGCATTTTTTAGAAATGTGGCTATCTCCTCGGGCGATTCTCCCACCTTCCTTGCATTAATAAGGAAATCAATGCCCTTGCGAGGCTTCCGATTGAAAAGAGCAATCCCTTCCTGCATCCAATTAAATCGTGTGTTTCTAGGGCATAAGACAAAATTCCACAACATATATGAGGTTTTTAAAAAAGATAAAACAAGAGAGGAGCGCAAGGAAGATGAACACATTTACCTGAAGTTCCAGCTTATATGCACGCCGCTGCTCAAATGAAGTAGCTTCAGATGTTTCAATACCTGTTTCAGCATGGGAATCCCGCCATCCACAACTTCCTCCCCAACTTCATTGGATGAATGTGCACTGTTAGCATACTCTATGTTTACATCATCAACTTCAACATTTTTCAAAAGATGAGAATCCGAATACGCAATTGTCGATTCATCCAATCCCCCATTGATCTCAACACCCCTACCAAACATTTGAGGGCTTCAAGTTTCATGGTGGCATCCTGAGGTGGTATCAATGTAGTGGCGGCCCCTGGGGGAACTCCTTGAGCAGTTTTAAGAAGCCCATTGACCATCCTGTAAAGATCTGGTGTCAGTTGATGAATCATTATGCTTGCCATAACTTCAGGAAACAACCAATGACCTAAAAACAGAATGTGTGACTGTGCACTTGCATTCACATGTATATATAATGCAATATCACAGTGAAATACAGGTTGCTTATCTGTACAGAAGATGAAACTAAACAAGTTGGCCAACAAAAGATGCAAAGGAGAAAAAACATACCTCTCAAATATATTAGACGACTCTACATCACAGTCATAATTGATAAATATATCAACTAAAATTTGTGAATCAACACAAAGTTTCTCCAAGAAACGAACAACTATCATTTTCTGCTGAAAGTTTGGCTGAGCAACATTTTCCAGAACTCAAGTACAATCATCGGAAAAAAAAACACCTATCTCAGCCTTCAATCCTGCTCTAAATCTTGACACCAGGCTCATGAAAATGGAGCAGGAAAGTTGAAAAATGTTCATAAGAGGCGACGCACTGTTTTTCAAAAGTGATAAGCAGAGATACTGTTTGATGGCACCAAGAAATCTGTGTAGTTACAAAAGAGAATAGAAGCACTAGATTACATATCCCCAGAAACAAAAACAAAATAATAAGCACTGTCAGTGATCAGAAAACATCATAATACTGCCTCAATAATAAGATCCTTTGCGGAACACAAATTGGAGAACATTAAATGCAGGATTTTGTGAAGACGATGATAACATTCGACCTTAGGTGATAAAATCCGGTTGATAAGTATACAAAAAAATTTTACATTAAAGATCAGATTTATTAACATGTACTATCAATACAACATTTGATCTGCATGAAACAGTACTCTTAGGCGAAACATTGACAGCTGATCAGATCCCATATCTTAAGGTACACGCATACAAAAATCCTAAAGGAGATGTAGATATTCATAAACTCGGGATGACATGCACCTAAACAATCAGATATTGTACCAGAAGACACATAAAATAGCTGCAATTAATGAAATAGATCAGAATGTCATCACTCAAAGAGAAAACAGAACATAAACATAAAATCCATCAATAAGAGATCAGTTGAACTTAACATATATATTTATCTTAATTGGACATCGTCATAAAGTACAATACACTAATAATATCCTCCAAAATACTATAGCAGGTTGCTTTTCAACTCTGCTCGTCTGTAAGATGTTGTCTCCAAATGTATGTAAGTCTGATCAGTTGTAATATTCAGTGTCATTTTGAGCTGAAACTGATTCTGAACCTTGTAATCCATGGTCAGAACCACCCATTCTAGTTTCAGATCATTCAGATACCATTTTACGATTTTATGGCTACTATATATCCACCCCTTCTTCTGCCAGCTAGTTGACTGGGCATATGCCATGTGGACTTTGTACATTTAACGCAACTCCCCTTACTCAAACATGATTGGGGTGATATGTTTACCTCATTAATGATTCTAATGGCTATGTCAGTCTTTTAATGATCACATGTCCCAGAATAATCCACTTTCTTGTAGTGGTGGGCCATTTATTTAAGAGAGTGGAATAATGTCTTCCTGACTCTTTTTCAAACGTCAAAAAAATATATTTTAATTTACAAATGGTGGTATTTTCTGGTAAAATATGTTAGCCGTCTGCATTTTCCCCGTCAATACTAGAATATGCCAACCTGTGACTTGAATGCAAAAGCTACTATATAGTATCACCAATTAAAAAAAGACATCAAAATTGCCTATACATCAGATCCTATATCAAAATGCAACTGCAGTCAAAATTGCTAAATGCAGGAATTTAAGAGAACTCTTGATTCAACAATGGAGTTAGTAGGTATTACAAATGATAAACACTGGCAGAATACAATGCAAAGGCATATAAAAATGGCTCAAATTGAACACTATAACCAGGCACAAGGATAAGTCTTTGAATTATAATTCTGATAATTTGCTGTGCTAGATGTCGAGAATTCATTTGTGTGCCTTGTTCACATGGCTATGCCTGGTAGTATAGACAATTAGTATGTTATAGTCTTGATATTCTTGTTTGCAGTGTCTGTGTAGAGATATTTTGATCCAATTAGTATCCTGGGTATAGTTTTAGTTGCAGCTTGTATATGAGCTGTGGCTCAAGAGATCAGTTCTGTAGTAGGATACGTGTCAATTAAGTCAAGTATGTTATTTTTTCGTATATTGGAACCAGGTGCAGTTCTAACATCATATATTTGCTCTCTTATTGGACCTTGAATTCTGAAATAGATGTCAAAGCTAAAAAATAAGAAAATTTATTTCATCAATCAATTAATGCAAGATCAGAGCACTTACAACAACATCATACCTCTCGCTCGTGCGGAAAACAGCTCCTGCATTTTCGAGCAGTATTTTCAACAGCTCCAATGCAACAATCTTCCCTCTCATGAGCAGCGGATCGGACGAGGCCTCCTGAGGCAGACTCTTCATGGACAGCTTACACAATGCCCTGAAAACCAAAAAGGCATCTCTTCTAAGCTTATTGCTGATCTTCACTTCTAAATCCCCATCGCGATCCAGCTCCCCGTCAACAAGTTCCCCTTTCTACCTTCCAAAGCAGTCTTATACATACTAATTTCCCAATACTTTGCATCGAGCATATCCTTATCAGTACTCTCAAGTAGATCAGTGGGATTCGCAGTCTCCACAGCAGTGGAATCAAATGCACCATCATGGCCCCCGAAGGATTTCAAAGGTGAAGGGTTCAGAACCACATCAATGTCCTGCATAATCTTAGTAATAAAGGTCTGCACAAACTGAGTCATATTGACATCAGTGCCCGACTTATCAACAGGCTCCATGAGATCCGCAACGACAATTGGCTGAACAGGCACAGTCGAAGAATCTGCCTCCATTCTGCGGAAAACTATGACAAGCATTTGTATAAGCGAAGCCTTAGCCGTGGTCTGATTGACTACATTCTTACTGCCTAAATAAACATTATAGCAAGTCCTCACAACCTGCAAAAGGTAGTCCCCATGAATCCTTAAGGTTACAAAAGTAACCCCCAAAAGTAGGGTTTTCAGCACCATGAGCTCAATATTATCGTCCCCTAAATCATGGACCTTGCAGATGGATTCTATGAGATTAAACAGGAGTTTGCTCTCGGGGGCCGGTAGTATCGGCCTCGCCCCTGATGTGACCGTGGACTATCAATTTCTGTATGCAGTCTAGCGCCGGCTCAGCAATTTTCAGATTGCCAGATTCACATGCCACGATTAGGGGTTTCAGTATGGTCTCTGAGTCGGATAAATTGAAGGAGACGGGGCCGTCTAGAATCGGACTGACAGAAGGATTTTCCGTCTCTTGCTGCCCTTGTTCTAGTTCGGCGGGCGGTTCTATGGCCGAGAGCTTTTCCAGCACGGCTTTGCAATCTTGGACGAGCTTGGAGTGCTTGCGCCACGAGGCATTTTTATGATCTTGTCCAGAGCGGGGCTTATTATGGGCCCTAGGCGGGAGGATTCCGCGGCTAGGGTTTCAGATGTAGACATTGATGATCGCCAGAGATTTTGCCTATTAGCGAAATCTCAGATCAGCAGTAGCAGAGACTTCGATTTTGGATCTCGAATTCGCGCTCATTGCTTTCAATTTGAGATCTGTTTATTGTTAAATTCAATGCAATTGTATCCCATAAGCTTACGAGAGTATACGCTCCTACTTCTTCTCCTGTTGAGTCTGCTACCTTCCGTTCTTTTATTTTTCTTCCCCGCCTCTGGTTTTTCCTCGTTGGTTTTTTGTCAGAATGGTACTGGCGGTGCTGTTTCTAACCATGTAAGAATTTTGACCTCAAATCGTCTGTATTCATTTTTGTAGTATTCTATTCATATTTGCGTATAAGTTTTTTTCTCTCTTTTTGTTTAATTTTATATTAAATGTTGCCTCCTGTGAGCTTGATTAATGTTTTATTTTAAATGGGGCGAGAATTCGTGGCCAAAAGTACCACCTGTGACCTGCCTCGTTTCACATGAATGATGAACGGATAAGTTTACGTAAAACAAATATGTGAATACTTATGTGATTTTTCTATTGGTAGGGTTCCAAAGAGATAGGTATTAAAGACTTAACACTATTGTGGAGAGGCTGGGTAAAGTTGTAATTGAGTGCTTTGTTTAATTTTATTGTAGACATAAAAAAATAGTAATATCTATCATAATTAGATAGTTGCCTCAAAATTATTATCTTTGGCATATTTTAGATAGATGTATTTAAGATATCTATATTAGTTAGGGTATAGTTTTATGGAAGAATTATTAAATGTGTTTAAAAAATTAAGAATTTAAATAAAATTTGAGAATTATATTATATACACATAATTAGAATTGAACCAGCCACCTCCATCATCTAAATAGTGGGTGAGATTAAGTGAGCGAAAAGAATTAGTGGGTGAAATTAAGTGAGCAAAAAGAATTATTGACAATATGAACAAAAGGTCTCTAAAAAATCTTTAACTTTAAATCTAAGGTTTTTTTTTCTTCTTAAAAAAATTAGTTCTCAAAATTAAATTTCCTATTAAAAAAGAAATCCAAATCTCTTTCATGAAATCAGAAATTATATTATTAGAAATACATTATTTCTTAAATCATAATTTTATGGGTTTTTTTATTTTCTTTGTTTGTCTTATTCTCCTTTGTATTTTTTAAAACAAATAAAAACATTGTAGATTGAGAAAATGACAAGTTTTAGGAATATAAGATAACATGGGATATTAGTGAATGTAGAGGACACATAAACGAACAAATTCCACTTGCACCAAATAGTTGCAGCGAATTGTAATGAACTAGTATAGATATCTTAAATACATCTATCTAAATTACACTAAAAGATATCATTCTCGAGGCACCTATTTAGCTATGTTAGATATTATTATTATTTTATTGATTTCTCTAAGAAAAAAGGGAAAATATACATAAATGATACACTAATGGAAGTTAAATTTATGGATGAATTGTCATGTGACGGTTAAATGGACGTCAAATTTAATGTCAAAAATAAAATTGAACAACTCACTTCATTATAACTCGATTGTCACACGTAGGAATACCTCTCGACATAATAATTGCACCTCAAAGTGCAAGAATACGCTCAATTTGAAAAGCTATAAGAAAAGGGAATAAAATGAGAGATAAATTTTAGTTGAAATTGGTACTAAATATTAGAAGTAGGAAGAGAGAAGAAACATCGATATATAATGTAAGGATAATATTTATTAGGCCAAAGGCGTTCCCCCTATGGGAAAGGCCCTTGCCGACGTTTCTACGACTGAATTAAATTTGATGGTTTGACGATTGCGTCTAGATGTTTTCATGTTTTTAACAGATTTTGGGCATTTTCTCAATTTTTGCAACTATGACTTGATTTATCTATAACGAGCCAATCGCCAAAGTGGCGCAAAAATCCCGAAATGAATTATAACGCTCGAATGGTCCACGGTTCGTTTTAACAATTTTTGGGCATTTTCTCATTTTTTTCAACTATGACTTGATTTATCTACAACGAGCCAATCACCGTGAGTGCACAAAAATCCCGAAAAATGAATTATAATGCTCGAACTAGTCCACGGTCCATTTTTAATAGTTTTTGGCTTTTTCTCATTTTTTGCATCTATGACTTGATTTATCTACAACGAGCCAATTGCCAAAGAATGCACAAAAATCTAATACTTTATCTCTGCCAAACCGAAATGAATTATAATGCTTGAACTATAGATTAGCGCGTGAAATCGATATGTGCATGCCTTTGGGAGGTTATATTGTTTTGAACTGAAAAGGGTTAAGGAATACAATTCTGTGGAAAATAAGTGGAGTGTGGTTGGATTATTTCCGCAGGTCTTGATCGTGTTAATTTTGCTACAAAGTGGAGTAATGGAATCTTTGTGAGTGGAAATAATTGTAATGGGGATACGTCGGTGTTTTATTTGTTCCTTCCTCCCGCTCTACCAACGACACACGATAATTCGGAGAAGGGGAAGTGGAGTGCCCTTCTTCATGCGGGCTTCTCTTATGTTTATTCCATTTCTACAATGCAAATTTAATCATGAGACATGGGTACATTAAAAATGAAAGCATATTAAACAAGCCATTTATTTATTTATTTATTTTTGTGTAGCATGTGTTTGTGAAATTTCAGTGTAGCCGCTCTTTCCAACAAAAATGGCGAAGGGTTGGCCAATTGTGTGGGGCATTTTTCTGTGTGAAAAGAAGAGACATTTTTGTTGCTCAAACGCAGTCCGAGTCAACATCATTCTCTGAAACATTTGATAGCAAATGAGGAGGAGGGGTCGGGGGCCATCTGTATTATTGAATGTGCAGGGGAGTTCCTCTTGGTGTTAGGATTAGGATTAGGGTTAGGGTTAGTAGGGTTTCAATTTTGGAGATGGTCTTGGCCTTGGCCTCTTTCGGCATCATGGGTTGCATGTACACTATATAATAAATAGAATAGGAGTGTGACAACGGAGAACGAGCAAAGCGTTTGTATGAGCGTCTATCGGCGGGAACTAGAATCCCCAAATCGGGTGAACAACACTAGTACATATTCATGGTGTCCACGTTTAACAAAGTGTGATCTCCTTCTTCCGATTGTTTCGATCTTCTCCCCACAAGCACAAACCAAAATCATTCCCATGCGCTGCATTTCCACCTCTTGAGTGGCCGCCCACATTGAAGTGTAGGTTTTGAGAAACAAATACGATATTTATGTTGTTTGGGTTTGTAAAAGTAAATGATAATCTATTAAATTTTTAGAAAAATCTCTTTAAATTTTGGCTATTGAAATAATGTGGATTTTGTATTTATTTTGTTGAATTCAGTTTACTTCAACCCCAACTGTTGTGCGAAGATCCTTGCGAATTCGGAGTAAGAGTCTTTCTCCATTCCCTGCACCTCCAATTTTCACAACTCCAAATTGAGATCATTGTTGGAAGATCTTTTATCATGTATTCAAAGTGATTTTTTTACCCAGTTTTCAACAGAAGACGTGTGTCAAGAGCTTGTAAGATGGAAGAGTTTTTTTTTGAACGGTTAAAATATAATTTAAGTAATTCAATTGTTTCTTGATTGTGAAAAAATAGGATTTCATGTAAATTGAAAAGTGAATATATCAATTTTGACTCTGTATCGAGAACCATTAAAGTGGAACTTTTTTTTAATAGTTAAAATATGATTCTATCAATTCTATATGATTGTGAAAAGGAAATGATTTCATATAAATTGAAAAGTGAACATATTAAATCTGATTATGTGTTAAGAATTATTAAGGTGGACGAATTTATTTATCTTTGAAGAGATAATATAATTCAAGTAATTCAATTGTTTGTGATTGTGAAAAAGAGAATTTTATGTAGATTGGAAAGTGAACATATCAATTTTGTCTCTGTGGAGAGCCATTAAAATGGACTAATTTATTTTTCTTTAAACCCTTATAATACGATTCAAATAATTCAATTATTTGTGATTGTGAAAAATGGACTAATTTATTTTCTTTAAACACTTATACTACGATTCAAATAATTCAATTATTTGTGATTGTGAAAAAGGAAGAATTTCATATAAATTAGAAAGTGAATATATCTAATCTAAACAAAAGCCACAAAGTATCAGAATTTATTTTTCTTACAATAATTATAACACTTTAAAGATTAGTACACAACCTTTTCACATTGCATTACAAATACCTATAGTTTTCAAATGCCTTGAGAAAGAACCATGCAATGTATAGTTGTTTCCATCCAAAACTTTGTAAATAATATCACTTTTTCATATTGAATTGTTTAAAAGGTTAGACCTCATTTTTGCGTTATTTAAATGAAGTGGTTCATCTATATTTTTGCGTTGTTTTTAGTTGTTTTTGGGTTCCTATACAGTGGAATAGATTCATTTACCCTGCGGTGTTTAAAAAAAACTTCTAGGGTCTCCATTCGGATCCAAACCCTGATGCTTCCCACCACATCTTGCTCCTCTGCGAGCTTCAACACGCGACCTCTTATTGTACAGAATCTACCACAAAAAGATAACCCAAGGCCTCCGTGATTTCTTCATTTTCTTCGAAACAAATTTTGCCTGCATGTGCCGGCCAACGGAGCGAGTTTGGTTTGATCTGTCCACAGTAAAGAAAACAACAATTTCATTGCGAATTTTGGCGGTGAAAAGGATTTAATTTGTGGCAGATAATTTTGTCCAGTAATCATTTTACTAGTGTTTTTCCTCTCTCCATTGGCCAACTTTCACCTAACCTCTCTTGGTTTGAAATATCCGCTAACAACATAAGTGGAAGCATACCTCCACAAATTACAAATCATGCAACTTAAACTACTTAGATTTAGGTTATAATATGTTGAATGGGTTCATTCCATATGGATTTAAAGCTTTTAAAAATAAGGAAAGGTTATATTTGAGTGGCAATATATTAGATTTAGGACTCTTGTCTCTTGGTCGAACAATCTATCTGGAAGAATTTCTTATTCAATTGGTAACCTCAAAGAGCTAAGAAGACTTTCTCTGTATCACAACCGTTTGTCAAGACAGATACTGCCAGTCTAAAGGAATGGTTGTTAGACCTATCTTACAATAAGTTGTCGGGCAAGTATACCTAGAGAAGTTCTTACCAGTCTTCAAAATCTTCAGTTGTATTTAGATCTCTCATGGAATGCATTAGGAGGTCCTTGCCGAAAGAGATTGGAAAAATTACAATGGTTACATATATAGACATTTCAGGCAATAAGTTTCGTGGTGCCATTCCAACTGTAGTTGGAAGTTGCGTAGGATTGAAACATTTGAATCTATCAAGAAATGCCTTAGAGGGTCTTATTCTAGAGGCAATGGAAAATTTGAAATATCTCATTAACCTGGAGCTTTCATCAAATTTCTTAACTGGTCCACTATCGAAACTCCTCAAGAAACTTCAAGTGCTTTGCTATCTGAATCTATCTTTCAACAGAGTCACGGAGAAATTCTAAAAGAGGGGTTTTCGCTAATGCCACTGCTATCATTTTACTTAATGGAAATGTTGGCCTTTGTGGACCAAGGAAATTATTGTTACCTGAATGTCCAAGTCAAAAAAGTGCTTCACATTTCAAAACAGTGATAGTGGCAGCTGTTAGTGTTAGTGATTTTGTGATATGTTGTTTACTTTTGGTTTTCTTGTGGAGATGGACTTTAGAAGTAGTGGATATACCACTAGCTATTCTACAAAAAAATTGAGCACCTCAAAATTTCTTATGGATATATTTTTAATGCAATTGATGGATTTAATGAGAAAAAGTTGTTAGGGGTAGGCAACGTTAGATCAGTGTACAGAGGAGATTTGAGAGATGATAGAGTAGGTGATGTGACATTGATGGAAACTCAGATAAAATATTTAGAACCTTGTTAATACAGTTTGTGACTAAGCCACTTGGTTGAGAAACTTGATGATGTGAGAAGTAACATTATAAATATGAGTTTGATTAATACATCATTATATTTTGATAGAGTACATCCTTGGATTATGTTTTTAAAGAGCTCAAAATGAAAATCGCATGGATGCCATTTTCTCTCATTAAGGTTTTAATGTGTTGGAGCTTCCTAGAAAGGGCAAGCTCAAATACCCTGTTCAATTCTCATAATATTTAGACAACATAAGTTCAAGTTTGTTTACCTAAATCTTGCAATGGGAAACACACAATGAAACAAGAAGAATGGAAAAGGGACTGCATAAGCTATATTAACTTTAAACCACTGGTAATAGACCCACTATTTAAACACAGTAATGTAATTTCATGAAACTCCAAAAATGCTTCTCATCAATGCACGACTAGCAATATATTTATTTTTCTAAAATTCATGTTTTTAGCAATATCACAACAACCGGTGAATGAGTTGCAGAGATTCAAGTTAGCATTGCATCATATCAACATACAATTTCCATTTTTAGAAATAGTGTGACCACTGACCAGTGATTGACAATTTTTTCTTTCTTTACCATTTGTTCTTTAGTGTCCCTGACTTCATAATAACACCACAAAACCTACAAAGATATCACTAAAACCTGGCACATCTCCTCTTTTTCAAAACTTTAATATGAGTATACTTAGTAAGGTTTTTCTTTTCTTTCTTTAATGCATTTAAATTTTGTTTTTTGTGTACATGGCAGAGAGTTCTTCGAACATAGTCACATTTAGCTCCAAATCTATGATGTGTCAACTGACGGAATATTTCATGCCATTAAAAGCGATTCAATTTTGCTGCAAATCCAGGCACCCCATGCGGCATAAATGCCTTAAATGGTTAGACATTAAAGTCTTTTACATCAAGATTGTTGATCACGCGCTAGAGTGTTTAACGGTCCATTACCTGCAGGCTGTTGCTGAGCACTTGACTGAAATCGAGTTAGAAGCATCAAACATCGAATCTTGTGAGTTTGCATGGATATTTGCTTTCTCCACATGGAAACCTATTGTATTATGATTACATGGTAAATGGAAGTCTGTGGGACATCCTACATGGTGAGTACAATGATTATGTTATGAAGAAGAAAGGAGGAGTCAAGACTACTATCACTCAACAAAAACAACCCGTCGTAAATACTACCCTCTACTTTGATAGCACCTCCACTACTACTTTACTCAAACTTCTTGTATCCAAAGTGATATCAAATGTATTCATGTTTAGTGCAAATAAAATTGGCCACAAAAGGCAACCACTTATGATATAAAATCTGCAAATATACGGAAGTCTTCATGTATTCATGTTTAGTTCAAATAAAATAGTCCACAAAAATCTACCACTCATAATATAAGATTTGCAAATGTGTATGTATGAATTTGTAACAAATTTGAAATGTACAGATAGAACCTTTAAATGTAATGCTTCATCTATACTCCTACACTTACACTATCAATCACACCCCTCATCAACATCAACTACAAAAGTAATAACTATCCCTCTAAATCAAATAACATATACCATTCAACATTCACATTGCATTGTACACATGCGATTGCTAGTATATACTCATTATAATGAAATATTTTCATGAATGGTAATGCTTTTCTATATTTTTCACGAAGTTTTATATGAATGGAATTAGCGATTTCATGTAGGTATGATGAAAGCTTTTGATTCTCAATGACGTTAATTGGGTATAAGCACCCAATGTGGTAAATACTTTTTTGCCTTGATTATTTAATTTAGAGTGTTGATTTTATTGTCATTAGATGTTAAATTTATTTTTCATGAATGGCGTGAGATGCTTAATGCGCAAATGATCTTTATTTTTTTGATTTTTGTATGAATTACGAGCAGGTATTAGGCGCTATTATAATGAGGACTAAAACTAGAAAGTTTGTTCTCTTTTAAGACCCCAATATGGATAATACCCACATAGCCACAAGAAGGTGGTCAGCTAAAAGAGCATTGTTACAAAAGTATACTTGTGAAACAAGTTCTTATTGATATTATTGACCCCGAATATGATAGTGGGAAGCTTGTAATGTTTGAAGTTAAGAAAATTATGGTAAAGAAGAAATTAAAGAATTTATGCCAAATATTTTATGGAATGAATGTCATAGTATTCAAGCAATCAATTTATCCCCATGGTTTTGTTAGTACTTGCCGCAGCAGGATACTATTGTTTTCACCTGCGGCTATTAATTTGTATGGGACTGCGTATACAATATACTTTAGGTAATGTTTGTGTTAATATTTTCCTAACTATTGGTACTTCAAATTTTTATTTTTTATTTCCGTGGTCGCTGATTAGTTGAATGTTATTGCCTCATTGCCGCGCAGATATGCCCGGTTTTATTAAAGTTTTATTTGCCTTTTAACATTTGCCATGTGCTCTCTGTTGGCTTTATTGATCTACCCTCGTGGAATTTTTTGTCCGTCTGTTGTTGCTGCGCGCTGGACACAACTGGCTCGCTACATGCAATAAAGACAGGTGGTTTTTTTGCACGAAGATGGTATTCGGGCTTTCAGGGTAGTCTGATCCATATGCCCTCATAATTCTTCTCTGCAACCAAGTTCCTGGTCTCCAAAATCACAAAGATGGTTACATGTGCAGACCTTTCTAGGTGTTTTCATTGTTAACATTGCAGACACCCTTGAGATATAATTATCTGAAAATGAAACTCAGCACTTGATTAATGGTGAAATATTTTTAAATTTGGATTCTTTGGTGGAGTTAGTAGGCAATGGCAAACACGAGCATCTAGCGCATAGAGGCAAATGAAGGGAATCCTACAATATATGGGGCCTCCTCCTTTGAGGAACATCTGCAAAAGCTCTTTGCCAAAGGAATGTCTGGAAAGACACCTTCATCAGCTGAAACTGTTAAAGGGACCGATACATCTGGTAAATAGAGGCCTTGCCACGTTGTTTTATTCACCAACTGAGATTGGGGAGGATGTATGGAATTTTAGCTTGTGGGCATGCCAAAAATCATTTCCCTTTGCAACAAGGTTTTAGGAACCAATTGGCCACCGCCATTCATGTTACCAGGAAGAGACACTTATTCATTTCTCATCCCACATTTTCGTTCATTGTAGACTTCTCAGATTTGTCTTTTTTTTTTTTTTAAGAAACCCAACATACATTCTCAGATTATCTTTTGATTTATTCTAACTGGTAAAATAATTTCAGTTCAAATCCCACATAGTCTTGTTCTTCGCCTATTAAGCTTATAATCTGTGTTGGGGAGACTCTACCATAAATGAATATCATTCTACTAGATAAGGTAATTTACATGGTATCATTTAATGAAAGAGAAAGGTTTTGATGTTTCAAAAGTTGATGATGATCATGACAGAGACTAGAATTCTTGTCAGTTTCACATATTCACATGTTCCTGTACACTGAGACACCTGTATATTTTTGTGTTCATCCCTTGCAGGCTTGGATTTTGCAAGGCGTTTAGACATTTTTAGTAATTTTAGATGTAAAAATACTGTCATTTTTAAAATATGACCGTCATGATTGACATGTAAAAATATAATTTGAACGTCAAAATGACATGTATATGATAAATTTAACCATATATATATATATTAAGAAAGTTAATAAATTAAATATTATATTATAAATATAAAAAATTTGAAATTCATGAAAAATATAATATAAATAAAAATAGAAATTTTGAAATATAAAGAAAATAAAAATAATAGAATCTTAAAAATTAGATGTTTCTATTTCATAATTAGATGTTTCTATAAAACCAAAAAATAGAAAAATAATTATTAGTTTTGTTTGATTTATTTTTTAGTTTTATTTGAATTTTTGTTTAGCTTTTTGTATTGATTTTGATTTGTAATTGTTATTTGTTTGATATTTTAAAAAAACAAATGGAAACGGGAATTATTGCAAGAAATGTGAAATTTGAAGATTGAATTTGCTGCAAATTGGAACTTGGAATTAAGAAGGTAGCACTCATTTTCTACAGAATTCATTTTGAATGAGTCATTTTTTTTTTTTATTTTTAAAATTGTAGTTTGAAATTTTATTATTTGCAAAAGTAATAAACTTAGAACTAAGTATACACACATGAATTTGATGTACTTGCAAAATATGCATTAGCTTTCCAATTTACAATATCAAAGGAGGATATGAGTATCATTTACAACATGTAGATATGTGGACGCCACCAAACCATAAAAAACAGAGTTTTTTTAATGTTGGGAACATCTCTCGAGATATGCTATTGTGATTAGCATACCCATGGATGTAAAAAGAAGTCGATAAATGTATTTTCAATCTTGTAGATGTAAAATTTTACTCAATATTTATATTTTGTTATAATTATTATAAAAATAAATTTGAGGTGCATATTCTATTTTGAACGTCAAATGACATTCATATAATTTTTTAGACCGTCAAATAATATTATTGTGACATGTAACATTGAACGTCAAAATCCAACATTGATCCCTTGCCTTACAGGACTAATATAAATAACAACAAACCGATTCTCATACATTTATTAGGTGATGTTGTGGCACAAAGGTAGAAGACACGGTGCTCGAGGTAAATGGGGATCTACTTGAGCGCTCTATGAAAGATTATATTCCGAATTTTTATACTCTCTACATGTCAGATCCTGCACCCTAGAATTGATATAGACAAAGAAGTTCCTCTCAATAGCATTGATCAAGCGTTACAAGAACTGAATTTAAATCGAGGAATGCACGTATAACTGTTTATTTATCACTGGGAATGCCCACATTCCGGTCTTCACTACATCCAAAAGAAAATGCTACAAAAAATATAATCTAGTAGTACAAAAGAATACATGCATTAATTATCGCTATCAATTGGGTTTCCTGCAATTCACTATGATCTCTCCATTCTACCCGATCCGGATGACCGATTGTTCCCATTTTCACCATGGCAATCCGCTAAAGAAGGTGTTCTGATTGCTGCTGTAGGTAGTCACCTGATAATCAGCTGAACCTCCATTAAAAAGTTGCTGATCAGAGTGTAAAAGTCCTTTTTGGCTTTGGAGATTTTTGTAAAAGTTATTGTCAAATGTTGTAGGAGTCTGAAGATCTAAGGGTGAAAGGATGTTGTCGCCACTGCTGCTTGGGCAGTTTGATTTTAGAGTAGTGCAACAAACTTGACCAATTGTATGGGCACCTGGAAAAGAAATTCAATATTTTTATCAGCACTATATTTTGTAGTGAGTAGTAATGGTACATATAATGTCATTTTTCGTTGTACATTTTGGTTGATATAATTAGAGTGTGGAAGACCTACTGATATTCTTAAAAAAGACAAAATAATGAAACATTTAAGGTTGGAATGTCAACCAACATTTTAATCTCACTAAATATATTCTATTTGTTGTTTATTGAGAGCTTTACCCATAGCAAAGATATTGAGTATTATTGTAGGCACCTTAGTTTAGACCACGATGATCCAACAACTTCACTAGGAAACACAATTATCTCAGATTGTGCATTAAATAAATAAAAACAAATGGATTCTAAATATAGGTGTTGTGCATTCATTTATGTGTGTGCACTCGAACTCTCATTACTTTCATGTTGTTATTCTAAGTTTGCAACTATATGTGAAATGAATGGACTCCTGTATAGAACAACATCTTGATCGATTGTGCTTGTATGCGGTTGTAAAAGAAAAACATATGGGTGTGTAGGAGATGTATGTGCATGTTCAGGCATTCTATTATACACAAAGGATGCTTGTGGATGTTGACAAAAAGGAGGGTGATGTGAAGCAACACAATAAAATATAAATCAAATATGTTAACATGGCAAATATTACAACCTCATAATTTCTTTGACTCATGATACAGATTATTATTTGATATTGCAGATTTTTACAATATTCTGACTTGGAGGAGTTTTTAGTGTATTGCTTCCATACAATTGTTTTGTACACAATCACAAGTAGTGTTGGAATATTTTTCCCAATTTAGTTATGGATAGTCTTCAACATATGTGGTTAAACAGATATCATTTGACTATACCTCCATATAAGACCAATGGAGCATTGATTTAGTTGTTCCAATAATCATGACCACCTTGTCATATGCACTTGCAAAACAAAAGAGCTTTACCAACGCAACTCCTTAGATATCTAAACTTCCATTTCCTTGTTCATCAACTGTATTTATGCATTCCTAGTGCATTTTAGCTTTCTTTCTCATCATCTATCAAATCAGGCCTTTCTAGCTTAGTAAAAAGAGGTGACAACATTCATAGGGCTTAAAATCGACACCTTGCTTCAATAATCAACTTCCTTACACTAAGCTGCCAACATTTGAATTCAATTGTTTGGCACTTTGAAAAGGAATATAGATGTAGTTTAAATTGCACGGCTTCCTTGTGTATAAACAAATAATTCAAACACAAAAAAAAACCACCACATATTTACATATGGAGACAATCCAACATTCACATACTGCATTCACAATGGTATTATTGCTTTGCAACACAACCCTTGTTTTTTCCTTTACTTCACGGCCTTTTATTTTACCATTTTATCTCGATTATTTTCTTCCATGCATCAAATTTTAGTTTATTTTGGAAAAAATCAAGAGGTTATAAGTATTTCAATTTTCCATTAATGGAATTTATCTCAAAAAAATTACAAAACATATATGCTTTTTATTCAAGGAATTTATCTTTTAAAATCGTGGAAGCCTTGGATCCAACTTTGTGGGGTTTGATTAGGGGTGAAGAATGGCAATGGCATGAAACCTAGCAGTGTAGAAACTGCGAAATGGAGAATCGAGTTAGGGAAAGGTGCTTTCAGGCGGCGTAGATGGGTTGGGTGATCCTCTTTAGTGGTCGAAAAGATCTGGTTGTTGTTTGTGATTTTCTTTGTGCGTGCGAGGAGGAAAGGATTGAATTCATCAAGCTAATGACTTCAAGGAATGATCACTTCCATTCCATAATCCTAAAACCCTAAATCTAGTTTTCCTCCAAATGAGCGTTAGCGAGGGACTCCTACGATTTTAAATGGAGAACGGTCTGCGGCTCCCTTGATCAGGTGAAGCCGCCAGAAATGCCGGTGGTGGTACAAAGGCCCCTAAGGCGGTTGCTAATATTGCTTCCTTTAAGCAAGTCATTCAGCCTAAAAATCCTTGTCTGACTACTTCACCTGCTTACATTATCAATTTAGCTGATGAGACTCCTCTCCCGAGTCTGGACAATCCCGAGATTTTGGCCCACTTCCGGTTCCTGTCCTAGCTCGTGGTCATTGGGAGATTCAACGGTTTTGGTTGTCCTTTACCACTCTTTCATTGTGAATCTTCGAAAATTGGTCCAAAAGCGTGAAGTCTCCTTCTGCTCCAAGGGTTTCTTCGTGGTGCGCTTTAAGAATATAGAAGAGTACCAAAATGTTTTTGGATGGTCCATGGTTCTGGGGAAATGTTGGATTCTTCCTCACTCCTTGGTTCCTAGATTTCGACCCTAATTCTTACTCTATCACAAAAATACATGTGTGGATTCACCTCCGAACTTCTCGCCGTATTTTGGTACACTCTAGAAGACATCGTTAATGCCTTGGGAAATTTCTCAAGGCGAATCTAGCTAGGGAGGTGGCGGCGGGTCTTGACGTATGCCAAATTTTGTATTGAGATCAACTTAAGCAAGGGCTTTCCTGATAAGATATTGCTAAAGTTGGGAAATGTCCAGCATGTACAAATCCTAGATTATGAGAATATAGTGTTCGGATGCCACATATATGTACTTTCTAGGCCATTTGCACATTGATTGTCCGTTGGGAAGGAAGAACCAAGGAGAAAGAATCCGTCAAATAAAGGAGGTTGGAGAAAATCTTCTCCAAATCAAGCTCATAATACAGATCAAAAGGGCGACCTAGAGTGGATCACCCAATAAATTCAAGGAATCAAAGTAAGAGTCATGACAACTCAACCCCTTCGTTCAAGGTTGGAGAAAATAGGCTGCAGTAGGGGGTCATATATCTGATACTTCAAACAAATCAGATTTAGATTAGGAACAAAGTTCTGACCCCTCCAATAACCTCATGTTGGTGGTCGCTTTACATCAAAATAAATGGCATGAGGTCAAATCAAAAAAGGGAGGGTTTTGCAAATCATTGATTACTACTATTCGAATAAAGAGCGGTAATAGTTTGGGGTCATTCTTTTCCTCCCTTTACTTTCTCGCCATCTTTGCATGTTGGGTTAGTCTTGTTTATATTTTTTGTTTGGTTGTAATCCGATTCATAGCTCCGTCAAAAGTGTTTTCCTATCTAAAAAAATGTGGAAGCCTTAGGTCTTTTGCTCATTTTTTTAATTAAGTGAATGACATGTTCATAACATTTGATAAATTATTATTATAGGGGAACCTTTAACTTGAATGTCACGATTAAGTGGTGTTTCACCACTCAAAGTCACTTAGGGCTTGCACCTAATCTTATTTGTTGGGTACACCTTAACAACCACTTCACATGGGGAAAGGGTGACTTCATCCCACTTGTTTCTTGGCTAGATAATCAAATGAGAATTCATTAAGGAAAATTATGTATCACATCCATCTCCTATCTAGAAAGAGGGATAAAAGCTTTGGGTCACTTGAATCCAACAAGATTCATGGGCTATAAAGGGATCTAATCATCGTTTTAGAGCTAGTGAAGGAGCCAATCATTAATTTTGAGCCACTAAAGGAGCCAAAATATATGCCTTTAGGAATACTTGGGATTTCGATATAGATTTGGTCGAGAGGTGATTAGCATATAATGCCTTTAGTAGGATGACATTTTATTGAGATAATTATTCCTTTAGAAGGAATGTCATTTAGATGTTTGATATGATTTATTTAAGATTTTATATGCCTTTTACATGATGGTATCATTGAAGATATATGTTGTTAAGAGGAATGTAATTGAGAACTTCATGCCTTTAAAAGGAATGCTAGTGTTATTGAATATTTATTCCTTGAGGAGAAATGTGAGCATGAGATACTTGAGAGTTTATACTAGATATTGAGAAGCTTTTCCCCATTATAGGGGAATATCACTTGTAAGGGCCATGAACATTTGATTTTTACCCAACCAAATTTTGGAAAATGGTGATTAGGATGCCCTATATTTTGATGTGGTGTGAAATGTCATAGGCATGTTACCCACTTCAAAGTAAATATGAGATTATGCATATTATGTAATAACGAGAAGATAATGATATTTGATACAATCGTGGAGTGTCTAAATAAGGGACCCTAGGTCAAAGATTAAAAGGTGTTCAATATTCCTTATAACATATATATGTTATGTTAGTTAGTTTGAAATGGTGATGTAAACACAAGGGTGACTCTTCTACAATTTAATTGTCAACTATATGTCACATTAGTGTTGTAAGCAAGACTGATTCCCCTTGTGGATTTATGAATTTTGAAGTAGTATACTTTGTGCCATATGATAGAAGTGTAAAGTAATTGTCATTGTAACTATTGTAACATATGGCCCTCATGGGTGTCATAACATGGTATAGGATATAAGTGTTGAGAATTGTAAACGTTTAAATATGACTATGTAATTTTAATACTAAAATTGCACTAATTATCCTCTTTCACGTCATTTTGTTATAATTAGTAATTTCCCACTAATTATCTAACATTCCCCTTCATTTCGGTCAATTAACGACACTTCGTTAATTAACTAGCCTTCCCCATCCTGGATGCTAATTAATGACACTTCGTTAGTTATAATCCTCTTTTAATTAATTAATTAACCATTATTAATTAATTAAGCCTTTCAATATCTTATTTAATCAATAAACCTTCTTATTGGTTAAATCCCCCTAAATCCTTTAAATTATACTAATTTTCTTCTAAATCATCTCCAAATGGCTTCTATAAGCTTAATTTGGCCTATTAATTAATCCTTGTTGATTATTTAAATCACTCCCAACTCCAATGAGTTGCTAATATCTTCTAATCATACTTATCATTTTCTAATTCTACTTTACCTTTATCCCACATTCACTAGGTCACACACTTCTCCAAAACTGAAAGCTATATATAGAACCTAAGTACACCATGTCCTTGTAAGACATTTGCATATGATAAGAACATTTCAATCTTGGAAGGCTTATTGATCAAGCAACCTTTTCCATCTTCTACTTGGCAAAGAGTAGTAAGAGAAGAACCAAACATGGCAATTAAGCCATATTGGTGAGATCTCTTCCTCTTCCATGGAGAATTTCCTTTGATTGCACGTAGCAACGTTTAGCTCACTAAAGGAGTACCTACAATTACAAAGCACATCCAAATATCAAAGGATTGGTTTTGCATTTAATGTTTTTAATGTTTTATGCACTAGTTTAAGCTTTTCCTTTTTAGCTTTATCATGATGTTTATGTTGTTGATTAACTAAGTTAGGAATCTATTTGGTGTTAGTTTCCTTTCATTAGCTTATATTAATTCAATCACATGCATACATATGGCACGCCCGATGGGACACTCCTTTGTCTCATGCACATTCTTTGTTTTTGTTAAGTTTCATTTTTCTCATTTGCATGCTAACCCTTTTTAATATATTGACATAACTTGTGTTTCTAAGCATGTTTTGTTGAGTTTGCATGTGTTGAGTCTTCCTTGTAGGTATAAAGGAGGCGAAGTGCTGTCAAAATTAGATCTTGATGGAAAAAATTCAAGCTTTCTCCATGTTTTCATTTTTAGAGCTTCATTTTACATGCTAGTTTTGTCAATTTGTTGAAAATATTATGTTTGTGAGCATGTATGTTAGTGTCTGGTAGTGTTGAGTCTTCTTTCGACATATAAAAAAGGTGGGTTGTTGTCAAAATTAGATCTTTAGGGAAAAATTCAAGTTTTCTTCATGTTTGCATTTTAAAAGCTTCATTTTTCATCATTTTACATGCTAGTTTGTTCAATTTGTTGAAAATGTTAAGTTTTTTAGCATGTACGTTAGTGTTTGATAGCATTGAGTTTTCTTTGCACATATAATGGGTTGCTCTCAAAATTGAATCTTGGTGGAGAAAATTTAAGCTTTTTGTTGTTTTTAGGACATTTTTTTTGACATTTTTGAGTCAAGGTTAAGTTAATTCCAGTGACTATAAGAGCATATATGTAACCTATCTTCCGAAGGCCATAACTTTTGCTCCCGAACTTGAAACGACTCCATTTTTTTTGCAACGGAAAGGTATTGAGGTGAACTATGAAATGAGAACATAAATTTGGGATTTACACTTATAGAAAATGTAGGGTTTCCTTTATTATAAAACTGATCATTTTCTTTGTGTGTTAGATTTGTTTTAATTTGATAAACACCACGTATGCTCTTCTCTTGCGCTTTTGAGTGACCACGAGAATCGAAATGTGAAAGAGGGTTTGAAAACCCATAAGCGAGGATCATGAGGGATGACGTGCACATCAACAGACGTGTGAATGGCAGCATGAAGAGATCTCAAGAGGAGCGAGCATCAACCGAATGTGCATGCAAAGATTTAAAACACGGAAGAACCTGGTTAAGCCATAAAACTCTCCTCTATCTCATAGATCAAAAGACATGTACATATAGGAGGTGCTGAGTAACCCCCAGTGCTGCAATCATGACAACTCGAGTAGAGAGGGGGAGTTACATTCCCAGAATAGAAGTGTAACTCCCAATGACGCATATGACGCACTGACGCACTGACGTAGTGACGCGGTGGCGTAATGACACGTAAGGGAATCTCATAATGACCCCTAAATGACACGTGGACCTACGATCTCACCTAAGTGAGATGACTCACCTAATGATGTGGAAAATAACACACACCAACACCCCCCCTTCATCGTAACTTAGGATGAGGCGGCAAGTCAGAAACGAGAAATGGGTCCCAGCACAAAGCCTGATGAGGTACCCATGTACAAAAAAGAAGTCCCAAGCAGTGAAGGAAAACCCAGTGGGAAAAACATCCACCACAAGAGAACAAAACACACTCTCTAATGTAAGAAAGATGCCAAATATGGGTCCCAACTCTAGACGAGCCTAAAAGGTACCCATGTACAAAGAGGAAATCTCTTGGAAAGAAGAAGAAGAGAGAAGAAGAGGGAGATGAGAGGAATACAAAAGATGCCATGGACGGATCTGAAATCTGCAGCTCTAGGAAGTCTCCCAGAAGAATGTTGATGACGAGATCCTCTACCTCTGGACTGAAGAAGAGCCACCCACACCGAACTGTGTGCCTACCCTTAGGAAGGACAAATGATGTGTTGGAAGTCCGCCCACTCCACAAAGGAAATCAAGACAAATGACACGAGAACTCGAGTCGGTGCACGGAAGTGTGACATAGGTCTAGCAAGTGAGTGCCAAGGAACCGAAGGTAATGCCACGTGTGTAGAACTGTCAGAGTGAAGAGGAACACCCGCAGAAAGGATGTCCAAGTGATGTGAAGGGAACAAAACATCCTCCACAATAGAAAAGGGATCCATAACTGAGGGTGGATCAATGAAGGTCTCTAGAAATGTGGAAGTGACATGATTCCCGGAAGGGGCACTCCCAACAACAGAGATGACGAACTCCTCTGAAACACCTGTAGATGGATGAGGAACCTGTAGTGCATCACAAGTGTACTCTGCGAAAAGATGACTAAGGTCAAGCAGATACTCGTCCCAATGAGGGGGCTCAACAAATAGAAGAGCGATGTCAGATAGGTATGAGTCATCCAATGAAGGTAGAGGAGTGAAAGGGGCCTCGCACACTGGAAGTGGAAAGGAGGCGGGTGTGATGACTGTGTGAGACTGAGTAGGAGACTGCTCGATATCTAATGAGATGTGGGAAGTGTCAACACTCTCTGGAATAGTGAGAGAAAGAGGAGAAGAGTCCTTTGTAGTACTCTCGACATCAGAACTGGATACACAATCCTCATCATCAAAAAGTAGAACCAAGCGATCCGTGTCGGTGGAACTATTATCACACAAAGAAATGGAGGAGACAATCAATTAGCAACAACAACAATGGCGTAGTATGTGAAGGGTCTCCATAGAGGGACTGAAGAATGCTCCAGACATGATGAGGTGGATCTGAGTCTGCCACGTGAAACCAGAGAGAATGAGAGACATGCATCATCATGTGACCAAAGACATGGTCACAAGTGTCAAGGAAGTCCTCCAGATGATGATGATCAGTGGGTGCAGGAACGGGCCCAAGCAAGAAGGGTAAAAGACCCTCGTGGGTGAAGTAACGTTCCATGGAAGCATGCTGCCGAGTAGTTCCCTCTCTCGGTGTGAAGTGGCGGAGGTCAGAAAGCGATCCTACGATGCTCAAGTCTGGAAAGAGCACTCTCCATGATGCAAAATAAAAAGTGTAAGGTGCATAAAAGTAAGATGTCGACTCGGTCGATAATGCGTCTGCGTGTGTAGGCCCAAGAGTACAAGCAACCCCCTGCACGCGGCACTTTATAAAAGTAGCACGTTTACAAAATTGACAATGTCATAATGTAAAGTGTGAAAAATCATGCAACTTTGACTAAAGAAGCGCTAAAAAATGAGCAGCAAGTCAAAAGTTATATCATTAAATTAATTCCCGCAATTGATGGAAAAATGCACTAAACATTGCAAACGCATTAAAAAAGTGCACAAAACGGGTGCAAAGGGTATCGTGTGGGTACTCATTTGAAATGGCACGAAATTTTAGGTAGGGTTTGTTTTGACTGCGAGGGGGGATTAGCCTCCTGCCAACCCTGGACCTCGCCCTCCGTCTTCGACACTCATAGGAGGGGATTAAATTACAAGCCAAAAATAGCCTTATAAATTAATACATGCCAAGAAATGAAATGTTTTTTATTTAACCACCTTAAAACATTAAAAAGGAGGTGGAAAGAGGGCCCACATTGGAAGAGTGGACGAATGCCAAGTTGGAGGGTCCACGTGTTGGGTTGTTTGGAGGGAAAACCACCAAAAAGAGTTGTCAAGTTCTTTGAGGGTGCCGCAGGACACGTGGGAGGTTGCTGAGGGTGCTGGAGACACGTGGGAGGTCATTGGAGGTGCTAGGAGCAGGTGTGGCAGGTCTGCACAAGCGAGAGGAGCCGTTTGAAGACCCAAAACACCCAAAAATGCCAAAAACACCCAAAAAATGTTTCAAGCAAAGACTGAGCCGTTGAATATGACGTTGCAGGTTGCGCAGGTTGCTTGGAGATGTGTAAAATGGTTCTTTGGAGGTGCTGAGAGTAGGTGTTGTAGGTCTGCACAAGCTGGAGGAGTTGTTTGAAGACCCAAAACACCAAAAAGGCCCAAAAATGGCTGAGCAAAGTCAAAAATGTTTTTTCAATGGAAGAGGACGCAAATACCTAGAAGCACCATGCCCAACATGCAAAACACCATGCCCATTATGCAAAACAGGTCCAAAACACGGGCCAAACAACAAAGGGAATTCAAGGGAGCTAAACAAAGGCAAGGCCAAGGCCAAACCACGAGCCAAACACGAGCACAATCGAGAAATGAGTTACAGGAAGCAAGAGGGGTCACCAGCAAGTTGTCGGTCAAGCTAATGCAAGAAAAGAACCAATGTAAACTAGCACAAAATACATAGATCTGCAACTCGGAACGCATTAAACCTCGGAAAACACCTCTAACACACATGTAAACTCGAGAATCGAGCGGTCAAAGACACTAAACTCGAAAAACACCAGAAACTCGAACACGACCAAACGAACCACAAATAACCCGAAGAGAGGTATAAACGCCCGAATCAATGCAAGAAGTGCACAACTGGAATATCCATTACGACACATGTTGAAAGAGATCTGAATATCATGCTGGAAGCTGAAAAACATGCACAGAAATGCCAAGGAGTGCACGGATCCACAAGATTCGCTCTGATACCATAAAAGAGGGTTTGAAAACCCGCAAGCGAGGATCATAAGGGACGATGTGCACATCAACGGACGTGCGAACGACAGCGTGAAGAGATCTCGGGAGGAGCGAGCATCAACCGAATGTGCATGCAAATATTTGAAACATGGGCAGAACCTGGTTAAGCCATAAAACTCTCCTCTATCTCATAGATCAAAAGACATGTACATATAGGAGGTGCTTGAGTAACCCCCAGTCTTTAATCATGACAACTCGAGTAGAGAGGGGGAGCCACATTCCCAAAATAGAAGTGTAACTCCCAATGACACACTGACGCACTGACACACTGATGCGCTGATGCATTGACGTGTAAGGGAATCTCATAATGACCCCTAAATGACACGTGGACCTACGATCTCACCTAAGTGAGATGACTCACCTAATGATGTGGAAAATAACACACACCAACAAAATGGATATAATAATGAATATTTTTCAAATATTATGGTTTTAATTTATTTACAAATGATGTTAACATTTTAAATCTTTATTGAAATCTCCTTTTTGTTATAAATTCATCGAAACCACATATGCTCTTCTCTTGCGCTTTCAAGTGATCTTGAGAATCAAAAAAAAATGATTTTGGATGTTTTTCTAACATTTTGATTATCATTTGGAAATATGGCTAACACTTGATATTTTGATATTTTGCATGAAAAAACTAATCATTTGAGTTGTTATTTAAAAATCAGTTTTTACACACTTAAATGCTTTGATTATGTTTTTTTCATTTACTTAAGTTGGATCAAAAGTCATGTATGCTCTTCTCTTGCACTTTTGAGTGATCTTGAGAATAAAAATGACCACAATCCTCATTCTAAAATTTTGAGTTACATGGAAAAATTAATCATTTGAGTTGTTTAAAACAAAATCAATCTTTGAAAAATGCTTAATTGTCATTGATTAAAGTTTTCCCATTTCTAATCAGTTGGATCAAACGTCATGTATGCTTTTATCTTGCGCTTTTGAGTGATCTTGAGAATAAAAAATGCCCATGATCCTCTTTCTAAACATTGTGGTTTGCATGGAAAACTACTAATATTTTGGTACATGACCTTTTCGCTTGTCAACGAATAAAATCAAACATTTACTGATACATTGTGTGCAGGTTGCCAAAGGTGATCAAAACCACATTTTAAATCAAAGATAAAAACAAACCATTCATTCACACTGTATAAACAGGTTCGGATAAGGGTTAAAACCCATCCACTTTAAACTATGGAAAACATCTTCGCTTAAGCCGTAAAACTCATTATGAGGATTACCACAAGAACTCCAAAGTAGTCAACACATTGAGGGAACCAATTGACAAAATGGGAAGTTCCCCATCACCTACTTGACTAGAAAAACATGTGAGGAGTGCTAAATGTTGTCTGTATGAGGCATCGTTCATTAATTTGATTGTGGGGTAATGGTACTTTGTTTAGAATTTATTCTAAAAAAGTGTACCTCTCTTAGACAAGCTATTGGTGAGTGTTGAGAATAAAATCCTAAGGAGTCATTTGGCATTAGGGCTGTGTGTGCATGTATACTTTGCTTAATGCTAAATCAAATGAAGCAAGAACTACCACCTAAAATAGTTCTACAATTTAGCTAAAACAAAGCATAAACACCATCATGATAAGAATTAAACAAGGGTTAGATGCTAGCATTCATCAATACAAACTTTGAAACTAACAATGCTAAATATCTAAACTCCTCTATTCTCTAACAACAAATAAATGAATGGACCTAAGTAAGCTCCATGGCTATCAAAATAGTTGTCCTTAATGCTCCAAGAACCTAGGAATGGGGGCTAATCAAAGTTGGGCTACAAGACCCTTTTGACACCTCCCATATGACCCAAGCACTTTAAGAAAGAGGCTTAACTCTTCAAGATGATGAACTCTCAAAAGGGCAAGGTGCAAGCTCTTAGTCTCTTTCTTTATATGCTTTGCATTTACTCTCTTAGAAAGTTTAGGTGTAAGTAAAAGGTAGGTGGAGGGCTCTTTATATAGCCCAAAGGATAAATGATTCAACACATTCTCATGAATGTGGGATAAAGGTAAAACATGATTAGGAATGGATAAGGTTGTTTTATTAAAGGTAACCTTACTTTAGAAGAGTTTAATACATGTTTAACAAGTCATGGGAGTTGGGGGTATTTTAATTAATCAAAGGTGATTAATTAATAGGTAGATGTAAGCTTATATAAGCTAATTAGAGGAATATTAGTACGATTTAGGCTATTAGAAGGGGATTAAATCAATTAAATATTGATTTATTGGTTAAATCAAAGGGAAAGCTAATTAATTAATAATAATTAATTAGTTTAGGTAGAAGGGGTGATTTATTAATGGAAGGTCGTTAATTAGGGTATTTGTTGGATAGGCAACTTAATTAATTAGCTTAGTGTAATTAATTAATGATGATATGAGGGAAAATGAGTGCCTTTGACGATATGTCGTTGATTTGCGAGAAAGGGGATAATTAGCACAATTTAAGTATTTAAATGTCTTGGGCGTAATTATAGGTGTCTACAGAGACCAACTTTACCATTATCTAAATTGAGAGTTTTAAAGAGTCATTACAAAGCAATACTTCCTCGAGTCAAAACCTTACTTTGCAAAGAAGGCAAGAATTCATTGAAGTTGCGCCACGTATCTTTCATCACGAATCTTACAACATAAAATTGTGTCCTAGTTTCTACCTTGTTATCGAATAAGGTGAAACTCTGCCAAAGTTGCGTTGTGTATTTTTCATCACCAATTATAAATTCCCTTGTTATTTTTTTGCGTTATTGGTCAAAAGAAAGCAACTTGAATTACTGCCAAAATTGTGTCAACCTCTTTTGCACCCACTTAAATTCGTTTTCCTTAAAAACTTGATTTAAGTGTTGAAAGAGTGTTGGTACGCTTTTCACATTTTGGTGGTTGTCTTGAAACCAACATTGAGACGTCTCACTTGAAGGAAATATCTCACCTTGATCTCACTTTGCATTGTTACACTGCTTTGCATTATATCAATCCATTTTTGATACTTACATCTTGTTTTTCTTGAAAACTTGATTTAAGTATTGAAATTGTATTATTACGTTGCTCACATTATATCGACCCCTTTTATACTAAAACTTATTTTCTCCAAACTTGAGTTGAGTGTTAAAAGTGTGTTGCTATGTTGCCCGCCTTGTGCCAATACCTTTTTAATATTTACATCTTGTTGTCTTAAACTTGATATAAGTTTACATTGATTGCATTTGTATCAACCATTTTCAAGACTTAAAGCTTTTTTTTGTATTAAACTTGATTTAAGTGTATAATTTACGTTGTTATGCTATCGAAATCACTTCAATCCCCTTTTAATACTTAAATCTTGTTTGTTCAAAACTTGATTTAAATATTGAAATTGTGTTGTTACATTATCAAACAACTTTTGAGACAATTTGAACATAGGAAACAATTTCCTTTGTGGTCATTCCTTTGTCTAGGATTTTATATATTTTCCTTGGTTACTTTCATTATACATTTCACACTCTTGGAAAAGTTTCCTTTGCAGCCATTACGTTGCTAAATTTTAATCAACCATTTTGACTTTCACACTTGTAACTTGTTTCCAAACCTTGCTTGATTTCAAAATTGTGTCATTACAATGTTTGTTTTCCTTATATTCCCTTTGGAAAATCACATGAGAATCCCCATATTTGTAAAATGTCTAGTTGGTCATTATTATGCTACTCAAATTGACATGGAAATTCCTTCCATTTAAAGGAGTTCAATCAAACAATCTAGGTCTAGGAATTCGGACCCAACAATGCCAACCATGACTGGATATCACATGGTTCCTCACACTTACGAAAATAGGGAACCTAGGTTTTGGCATTCACATCAAAATGTTCCCATCATGACTAAACCTCGATTGGTTCTTCATACTAGGAGCCCGTTCTGTTACCACCTTCCCCACCTTCATCTCATAGTCAGTGGTATGATTATGATGCTTTTAGTTCATGGTATGATTCTGATTCTCCTAATCATTTGCATCCTTATAATCCTCTTCATCAACCCTATTCTCCTGATTATTCTAATCCATGTTATTCTTTTGATTCCCTCAATCTTCTGAGCCTCATCCAATCAAATTTATTCTAAGGAATAATCACACCTCAATGACGTTTTCCTCCTCTAAAGATTTGTGTTGCCATAATTATCCCCATCATTCTTCTAATTCGAATCCTAAGTCACGGTCCTCCCTTTCTCCATAGGACCCCCTTTATCAATTGCCTCAATGACATCTTCCTCCTTTGAAGATCCATGTGACTCAAAATTCCTCTAATCAATCATCTAAGTTGAACCCTGCATTGTAATATACTTTTGACTTTCCACGTGATCCTCTTCATCTACCGATACTATTACATCTTCTAGGAAAACCAATACCAACCTATCCCAAATCCACATCTTCTTCAACTCGCGAGACATCCAAATCCAAATCTACTTCGTCTCTTGAGTCATCTTCTTCTATCAATAAAAATTCAATCCCTCTTTGGCCCTTGGGTCATTTCAATCATTCCTTATTCTATATTCATCAATCTTCTAAAATCGATGTTTACGTCCATGTCGAACAATTCACAAGAAATGATGTGCTAAGATATCTTTTTGAAGCACTATCAAATTTATTTGTGGGAGAAATAAGGTCAAACCATCCCATAATCTCTATCATCAAACATATTCTAAATCTTCAACACTTTTTGGACCCCTTTCTTCCAATCAACCTTTTATCATCGACCAACAACAACCCATACTAATTAATTTCTTTCAGAATGAAGAAGCGATCATAGAATTCATGGGGCTACACGATGACATTCCTCTAGAAGATCATGAGCAAGGATTCTCATTTAACCTCAATGTATCCACATATTGTAGGGAAGAGGTTGAGTCCTTTGATCGAAAACAGAGGAAGAGCCTAAGATCATCAAATTTAATCCTCCTCTTGTTCTTCCATCTTCTCATTTCCCATTACATGGTGAAATGATGGGATCTATCCTTGATTCCCCTCATATCTTTTCATCACCCAATAATTCCTTACATGTCATAATTCCTCAATCAAAATCTCTCCTTGGGTCACCTCCGGTATCCCTTCATCTTCTTCTATACGTGGGCCACCCCATCATCTTCAATTCTTGGGTCACCCGCTTTGGTAGTCCATTTTCTTCAATTCTTGGGCCACATCTTAGTATCCCTTCATCTTCCACCTGTGGCTTACATCCTAACATCCCATCATCTTCAATCCTTGGGCCACATCCTGGTAACCTATCGTCTTCTATCTATGGGACACCTTCGGGTAGCCCATCGTCTTCTATTCTCGAGCCACCTCCTAGCTTGTTACCATCAATTCTTAGGCCACCTCCTAGTATCCCATTTTCTTCAATCCTTGGACCATATCCTATTCGTCCATCATATCATCCCTCTATCAACAACTGTGGCAAGCCCACCATCATTCCTAACATTCCTATCATCAATCCCAAACATCCACTTTCTTCTCCCATTTCTTAGGATAAAAAAAATCACACGTTAGCTTGTATGAAACACCAACAATTTCTTTACCAAGCTCAAATAAAAAATCCTAAGAGCTCATTATGCAAATCCAACACTCACAAATCCAATTCACAAATGTGATTCAAAAATTCACACCAATGTCAATGTAAAGTATGGTACAAAGTGCAAAACTCTATGGATAGGGAACTCAAGATCCCACATAAAAATCCATGTTTCAAGATAAGTTGCGAGTCACTTATCGAGTATGATCTCACCATGATCATTGATATTGGAGATAATATCACTCTTGATAAGCAAAATCTCCTAGTCTCCCTCATCAAAGAAATCACAAACATTATTGTTGGATCCTATCACATGAAGTGACATTGTTGGTCCCAAATTCCTAATAATTCGGCTTCATCATCTTCTCCTTTGTGGTTTTTCCTTCGTAAAACCGTCAAAATCTAAAAATATATATAAAAATAAAAATCCATAAAAAAGAAAAAATATTAAAACACTATAAAAATCAAAGGCGTCAAAAGATCAAACATTTTAATTAGGTTTTGCATACAAATGGATTTTATTTTCTTCCTTTCTTCATATTCCTCTACAAATATCCCACCATTTTCATCCCTTCGATGGTCTTTTGGTTAGTCTATTCACATTCATTGTATGATATTTATCTCTATGGAATTTGTTTGACCTTGGTCTTTCCTCACCTTGGTAAATTAAAGAACGAATGACCTCTTAGACATCATATCATTATCTTCATTTAAATAAACTTGTTGCAAAAAGACTTTTGGGCGTATTTGTTGACACTAGCCAATGTCGTCATCACAATCACTTCCATATCCTTCCAACAAGCCACCATCGGTTCTTAACCCATTGTCAAACAATCAAGAGAGCTGAAATACTTTTCAAAATCAAATAGTCAATCAAAAAATAAACTCAATAATATATAACTCTCTCTTGGGGTATTTCTAGTATCTATATTGAGGCTATAGATGCCTGACTGGTAGTAGAGCAATGTTGCGACTAGAATCAAATACATCTCCATTGGGGCTATGTATGCCTGACTAGTAGTGGGGGCAATGTACGGTTCTCCTTCCACGCTCCATTCACAAATCACCTTTCAAACTAAATCATTCCTACACATTGGCTAGTGTGTCTTTACTTATTGCCTATTAAATATTCCCTTTGAGAAGTAATTCATTTCCACGTGCACATAATGGATCTCTATGAGCAACATGATTAGTATGTTACCAAGTGTTGTTTAGAACTTGTTCAGACTCTTATTTTATTCATTATTTTGTCTCACAATTTGTGTCTTTAGTTAATCATTTTTCCATTGCCACTCTTCTAGCTACATTTCCATATCCTTCCATAACATTCACATTGTTCTTCTTCTTCGTTCAGAACATCCATGTGTATAAAATTTCCATTTTATCATGTTTGATGGAAACTTTGTCCCTTATTTCAATAAACAATCTTTTCCTTCTTTCTATCATTTTTTTCTTGGCCAGCTGCACCGGGGGCATGCTCACTCCTTCCTAACACTTCATTGGTTTGAGTTCAAATGTAAACCCCAATTTCACATCTATCCTAAATCAATTAATTTCCCTTCCTCATTTCCCACAAATACACTAATTAATCAAATATAATTTGATTAATTATCCATTTCCAAATCTAAAAATAATCTAATCCTCACAACATGTCATTATTCTCCATGTTTTTCCACTATTGAATTAAAAATTCAAATTCAAATCCTCACCCACCATTCGTGGTCCCCACTCACCTAAAATCCTCCACTTATGAATTAAAAATATAATTCAAATCCTCACCCATTCTTCGTGGCCCCCACTCACCTAATATTGCCCACATTTTCAAACCATCCACCTAATCTTGCCCACATTTTCAAACCATCCACCTAATCTTGCCCACATTTTCAAACCACCCACTTAATCTTGCCCACATTTTCAAACCATGATTACTTAAATTAATTTAAGCTAATCACTCCCTCAGGCTATAAATACAACCTTACCCCTCCCCTCTAAACACACGGAGAATAAGCTTTCATGCCATATCTAAGTTCTTGCATCCTTTGAGCAAAGAACATCATTTTACCTCATCCTAATGCCAAAATAGCCTCATAATCCTTTTTCCCATCCAGTGCAAAGTAAGAGGATCGTTGTTGCAGGAAGGTCTTGCTCCGTCTTGAAGAAAAGCACCTACATATCACAAAATCAGGGCTCAATCCAAGTTTCCTAGCCCATTCTGAGGTTTGCTATGGAACGCGAAGGAGGAGGTACGATTATTGGTATTTTACTTTCTTGTTAGTAGTGTATTTTTCATAGCTTACATTCTGGCACGCCCGGTTACTTTCGATCTGTTACCATTACTTTCTCAATTAGTGGTTTTATCTGTTCTTTGTTTATTATTGTTTATTATTATTTCCTTTTCTATTCCTTTTGGTCTTCTTTGGTTAACCTTCACGCTTTGGGTAGTGTTTTTGTTGTGTGGTGTCTTGTGGTGTATCTGCAGGTTATAGCAACAATGAAACTATGCAGCTCATCCTGTCTTTGATCTCCTCGGTGCTTGGTGTTTAGTAGTTCTGATTTTGCTATTCACTCGTAATCTATAGAAACACAAGCACTAATCATTAGTTTATCATCTTAGTGTCATGGGACAACCAATCCGGAAAATATATTTATTTATTTCCTTTTGCTAAAATAACTGCTTTGTAGGAAGTTAATCATTTATTTATTTTTTTTTCTTTTATTTTAGTCAATCATTTTATGATCTAATTATTTCTTTCTGATTATTGTTATTTTTTAACCTTGCTGTCAAAATTTTAGCTTCTCAGGTGAAGTACAGAAGTCAAAAAATAAAAAAAACCAGCTCCTGGGACGTTTTTCTCACGTTCAAAATTTTCATTCAGAGCGTTCTCGTAGCCCATCTTCCGGAAGCCATAACTTTTGCTCCCGAACTCGGAATGACTTCATTTTTTTAACGGAAAGGTATTGAAAAGATCTATGCAATGAAAAAATAATTTTTAGATTTAGACTTACAGAAAAAAATTTGGTTTCATTTCTTCTAACACCTGTCTTTTTAACAAAAAAACAACAAAATTATAGTTTTATTTATTTATTTATTTTTAATTTTTATTTCACGAAACATCCTCACACGTATGCTCTTTCCTCGCACTTCAAAAGTGATCTTGGAAATCAGAAACGTGAGGCCACTCGAGCTCTAGAAAACAATTTTTATTTTTAATTTTTTGCCTTACATTTAAATTTTCCACGACAACACTTCTAGATAACGTTTTCACCCTCTTCTTTCATCGTTTTTCTTTTTTGTGAAAATAATCATTATCGCTATTTCGCAATCATGATTAAATTGCAATAATTATTAACATTTAAAAAAAAGTCGAAAATCAGAAAATCAGAAACTATTCCAATTGTATCCGCGTATGCTCTTTTCTTGCGCCTTCGAGCGATCTGGAAAATCAGAAACGGTCACATTTTTTTAGTTTCTTGTTCTAACATTGCAGGATCCTCTAGATTTGTTTTTCAACTATCATTTTAATAATTATTTTCCTTTGTCATATTCTTAATATTTTTTTGGTCGTTGGTTGTGTATGCTCTTTTCCTGCGCCTTTGAGCGATCTGGCAAATCAAAAACAACCACGATCACTTTTCTAACATTTCATTTGCAGGATAACTACTAATTTGTTTTCTGTAGAACCGCGTTGCTGGAATATTGTCAAAAACAAAAACAAAAACAAAAACAACAAAAATCCATAAAAATACCACCATTTAAAGACAATTCTTTGAAACAAAAAAAAAAAAAAAGTACGCTCAGGTACGCAATTATTTTTTGCTAGTGATTTATTTCAAGTTGGAAAGAACCTGCGTTTAATCACTTTATCATATTGTTTTTGCACGTAGACAAGGTGGATTTCATCACCACCAAAGCTACATCGGTGACGTGGACTTGACTACCACGCACCAACAACATTTGCATCTGCATTGCACTTTGAGACCTAGTCTCATCACAGCGTTCGGTATTTACCTCGCCACTGCTCTTCACTTACAGGTAATGTTGTCGTGCAGCGCATGCGAGTCACGCCTAAATAGCTGTAACAACGAAGCCTGGGCATCGTCCCTGTAAATCTTCGGGGAGTTATAAGGACACCATACACATTCATCCCTCCATCACCTTCCACCTTTTCACAAAACCTATTCTGGACGTGGTGATTCACTCCGAAACAGGCAAGTAAGAATTGGTGAGTCTCCTCCAGTGCTCTAAGGGTTCCCCGTACCAATTCTGTCCCCGTACAGAATTAGGTATATCAGGACTAGGGTATATCGGAGGACGCATCTTCTTGGAGTAATAAGAGCCTGCATCCACCATTTCACAGCATACTTGTATGATTGCATGAAACAATGATCATTCCTGAAGAAGTTACCTCATAAGCCAAAACAATTGAATCCACATGATTACTTGCTGTTTGAAAACACAATAGTTTAGCATTGTTTTATCATAAAACTTGGCTGATATCAATGTGTTCATTGTAAAAGTTCAGACCCTAGTTGTGTTCCACAAAAAAATCGAGTTCTCGACGATTCAATACCAAGCGAAAACATCGAAACAATCCAACAACACGGATCAAACCATCACACCAATTTCATTAGCTTACCTCATCCAATAATACATTTGTCATAACTTGGCATCGGTATATCAAGTGATATTGAGTGACTAGCATTCACTCCCCATATTGTCAATTGTCAAAACATCATCCATAGCTTGTTTCCAGCTATATCAAACTAATATTGGGTAACTTGTTTGAGTTCACTCATTATTCTGTCCACCATCACATTTATCCAAATCATAGCCAACACAAATCCTTTCCAACCATATATCGTGATTAACCTATTCGGTTACTCTCCCCGTCAATAGTCCAGAGCTTATTTAAGTCAAATCTACACAACGTGCAACAAATCGTCTAATAACTCGTCTCGAGTTACATCATCATCATATTGAGATAACTTGTTTGAGTTACTCTCCTTATCAGTCATCACAAGCTTATTCACGATAAATCCAAAGTAATCAAAGTCATCATGGTATTCACTCGCATCCATCCATCGTGAAAATGACGAAGAAGTCGCACAACCAGAACTCACCACTGAAGAACAAGAACAAGTCAATAGGGTGATAGAACAAAACAAAAATGAATATCTGTTACGCATCCTAGCCATGGGGGCAAAACTACCCCCTGACTTCGGGACCGAAAATTTAAACAAACTCATCGACAATGGTGAATCCAGTTATCACAATGAAATACCAAACAATCCAAATGGTTCTTCGGTCGAAGAATTATTCACTAAAATCCAAGATTTAACAAAGAAACTTGAGGAAACAACGATTAGAGCTGAAAGATTAAAAGACCTCAATCTAGATTCCAATACTCACGACATGTTTGATAAACCGTCCCCGCTTCTCCATTTGCACAAGAATGGAAACTTATGAAAGACACCATTCAGGGACTGCAAAAACAATCGAAACAATTCAACTTTGAAGAATTGTGTCCTTATCCATTTGATACAGAAATATCACGATTACCATTTCCGCCATCCTTTGAAATCCCTAAGTTTGATAAATACAAAAGCAAAGGTGACCCCCGTGAACATGTCAAGGAATTTTACATGCAATGTCAGGAAGTTGCCTATCGAGACACGTACCTTTTACGATTATTCCCCCAAAGTTTAGGAGGACAAGCTTTAGACTGGTTTTTCCATCTACCCAAAGGGTCGGTCACGACATTTGCAGACTTATCGGAGAAATTTGTCAAACATTTTTCTTATAACCTAGACTCAGAGATAACCATGCTTGATCTCTGCAACACTAGGCAAAGGCCAAACGAAAATTTTGCTTCCTTTTTACAACGATGGCGCGGAATTGCAAGCCGATTTCCCCTGCTTCGATTGCGAGAAACAACTAGTTAGCATTTTTGTCCCTAATCTCAATGCCGAATTATCATTCCACATGTAAATGCATTGTCTAAATAGTTTTGAAGAAGTCATCGAAAAGGGGACACAAATCGAAAAAGCCCTCATTTCTAAGGGCTTACTTAAAGCACCCTTTAGAGACCAACCTTATCGAGACACTCCTCCAAACCAGGACAAATCTAAATTCTTTAACCGGAATCGAAATATCATCAACGATGGTGTTACTGATTCCCGCCATGTCCGAAATGTCCAAAACCATCCCACCACCACGTTAAAATCTAAACAACCAATCATTATCCCTAGAAAGGAAGTTCCTTCTCGGGATCGACGAAGAGAGTTCACTCCTCGGGAGAAAGTCTATCTAGTGTCTTTCGTCATTTGGCAAATGCTAATATGATTACATATCCCATTGTCAGACCCTTCGAAGAAGGACAACCTAAACCAAATTGGTATAAAGACAATGAATATTGTGATTACCATCGCATAAAAGGGCACTCCACAGATCGATGCATGCAACTCCGCCATTACGTCCAAGACCTGATTGAACGTGGAGACATAGAAGTCGAAAATACTTCTGAGACAAAAACACCTAATGAAAAACTTCACATGTTCAAAATCCATTCCCTAACCATGATAAAAATTCAAAAGATAAGGGTCAATCATCAAGCAATGTCGAGTATGACTCGGTCATCTCGACCATAGATTATGACCAAGACTTAGTAAGCATTATAAAGATCAAAAGCCTGTGCGATCACCACTAGACGAAAAAAATATGGGTCCCTACAACAAAAAAATCTGCCACTTCGTCCCGGCATCACCTCCTAATCCACCATCTAATTCCGCCGCCAATTCCTCTTCCAACCTACGCCGTCATTTAATATTGTCAAACAATTAGAAGACTCCATTTAAAATTTCAATCATGGAACTACTTAATTCTTCTCCCGCACTACAACGCATCCTTATGCAAACATTGAATAATGCTCGTGTCCCTGAGGACATCAATTCACAACAATTCCAGGCTTTAATTGCACATCTTACAGTCCCCAATCCTATTTTATCTTTTGGTCCCGATGACATGCTTAATCCCAATATCGCTAATAATCATTCTTTATACGTTGAGGGTTATGTAACTCATCGTAAAATCAAGCGCGTCTTAATCGACAACGGATCAGCATTAAATATTTGTTCTATGAAACTTTTACGTTGTCTAGGTTACACTGAAAATGATTTGCAAAACAATATCATAACCATTCGTGGGTATGATAATAGCGAAAGAAAGTCTGAAGGCACAATCACGTTGCCTCTCCAAGTTGGACCCATCACCTTAGACACGATTTGTCATGTGGTAGATGTAGAAGTTGCCTATAACATTCTTGTCGGCCGACCATGGATTCATGCCATGAAAGCCGTCCCATCAACATTCCACCAATGCATTAAGTTTCCTCATTTGGACAAGGAATTTACATTACGTGCAGATCCCCAACCTTTTGAGTATTGTAGATTCCTCGAAGGACGGTATCGACATGATCACTATTGTCCATCCACAGATAAATACGCTTCACCTCGGATAATCCCTAATGAAACACGCATTGATCCTGATACACTCCCTAACAATAATCCGAAACCATCATCTCATAACCAAAACACATTTTCCAATCCATTATCATCCGCTAGTCAACCACCTTCCACCAGTCCTCCTCCCACTAATCAATCATCTTCTTCCACTAATCAAGCTTCTTCTTCCAGCAACAATTATTCTTCCACCACACCACCTTCTTCTTCACCTAGCCAATCTTCTTCATCCAACCACACCTCCTCTATTAAGATACCTCCTCCTGTGAATAACCAACCTTCATCCTTGATCCACCCCCTTTTCTTATAACCCATTTTCTTCATCTTTTAAGACTACCAAACTAACTTCCCCACCACATGAGGTACCTATTGGTCCCCCATCTCACACATTTAAAATCATTGACACGGGATGCGGTGAATATCAATTTCAAAAGATGGCAGACTCTTTTTATATCACCAAATCCCCACATAGCTATGGCAAACCTAATGCTCCACATCTGAAAATCCATCCCAATTACCAAATGGGTCAGTCAGTTTGGAAAAAGTTTGGTCATCTTGACAATGAACATATTCCAAGTTCTTCAGGATCTTGGTTATATAATGACGACTTTGCTCCATGTTATGAGTCCCCTCAATTTACCAAAGCTCACCGAATAATGAAAAACATGCGATGGCAGGGTAAAGGACTCGGCCCAAATGAACAAGGTCGTTTAGACCCTATAAATTGCACACAACATCACGGTAAACATGGTCTAGGTTTCAAGGTGTTTGATGTCGCTCCCATAATAATTTCGAGTGACAATGATGACACCAGTTCTGATAATGACATTAGGTCTCCATGTAGTCTTTTTGAAGACCTCGCTGAAACACATCTTGCCTTTGAACATTTTTCTATTAATGTCATCAATTTTGAGCCTACACATCCGAGTCTCATAGACCATGGCCAACCACATCATGCAGCCATGGACATGTTCCAAAATGATGAAGCCATCGAAGAATTCCTTGGAACTCGTGACCAAATACCTACTTCAGACCATAGAAAAGGATTTGAAATCAATCTAAATGCATCGGCCTATTTTGGCGAAGAGATAAAATATTCAGATCCTTCACCCTCAGAAAATTTGGATCAAAAGCACAAACAGAGGATTTCCCATAGTCAAAACCTCACCACCACCTTATCCAATAAACATGTCAAAAAATTCCAACAAACACGACACGATGACCTACATCACCATTAGCATCGTTCTCAAAAGGATACATCTAAAATGCTTGTAGAAGAAACAAAAGACATAAACATTGGCACCACCTGACAACCAAAATTTTACAACTTGGCATTAGTTTGTCGACCAAGAATGCATGGAATTTACAACACTCCTTATTGAATTCCAAGATATATTTGCATGGACGTATAAGGACATGCCGGGCTGGACCCATCTCTTGTAGTACACCATCTTGTGGTACATCCGGATCTGCAAACACAGAAAAGCAAAAACTACGTAAAATGCATCCCCAAGTTGCATTACTTGTTAAAAAGCCGAACTCGAGAAACTCTTGGAAGGCTGACTTCATTAAACCTATTGATTATTATTCGCATGGATATCTAACATAGTTCCTGTCGCCAAAAACTCCTGGCATCAGAATATGCACAGACTTCCGTGACATCAACAAGGCTTGTCCCAAAGATGACTTTCCCTTGCCAAATATAGACATGATTGTTGATTCTACGGCAGGCCATGAAATGCTCTCCTTAATGGATGGATTCTCTGGTTATAATCAAATACGTATTGCTGAAGGAGATCAACATAAAACGGCATTTACTACACCATGGGCACCTTATACATATAGGTCATGCCTTTCGGATTGAAAAATGCTGGTGCTACCTATCAACGAGCAATGACTGTTATCTTCCATGACATGTTACATGATATCATGGAAGATTATGTTGATGATATATTAGCAAAATCTAAAACACGAATAGGGCATCCAAGTGTGTTGAGACGCATTTTCGATAGATTACGTGAGTATAAGGTTCGTCTTAACCCAAAGAAATGTGTGTTTGGAGTAACCTCTGGTAAATTATTAGGGTTTATTGTCTCACGAAGAGGCATAGAAGTGGATCCTTCCAAAGTCAAAGCCATTATGGAAATGCCTCCTCCTCAAAACCTAAAAGAATTACGCAGTCTTCAGGGAAAGATACAATCTATTCGGCGTTTCATATCACAGTTGGCTGACAAGTGCCATCACTTTAATCAGTTACTCAAGAAAGATGCACACTTTCACTGGAACCACGATTGCCAAGATTCTTTTGCTAAGTTAAAAGAATACCTCTCTAGTCCACCTGTTCTTATGTCACCAGTTGTTGATAAACCTATGTTGCTTTATACATCTGCCACTGAACATGCCATAGGAGCTCTACTAGCACAACATAACAATCAAGGAAAAGAACAGGCTGTATATTACCTTAGTCGAACACTTATTGAGCACGAAATACGTTATTCCCAAATCGAAAAAGTATGCTTAGCGGTTGCCTTTGCATTCCATAAGTTACGTCATTACTTGCTCAATCACACAACTAAGTTGATTGCCAAAATTGATCCTCTCAAGTATTTGTTGTCCAAACCCATTCTCACGGGAAGAATGTCTAGTTGGGTTGTATTACTTAGTGAATTCGATGTCGAGTTTGTTCCACAAAAAGCAATTAAAGGACAAACCCTTGCCGACCAACTTGCCGAGGCACCCCTTCCTGGCACAGAACCACTTCAGTTTTCTTTTCCTGATGAAGATATTCTACACATAGACATCGCGCCAGCTTGGACTCTATTTTTTGATGGATCTTGTAATCTCCATGGCTCAGGGGCTGGTATTTTGCTTATCACACCCAGTGGACATGTTATCCCCAAATCATTTCGCTTAGCATTCCCATGTACCAACAATATCGCAGAATATGAAGCTCTCGTCGCAGGGTTAAAACTGGCTATATCTTGGAATCTTACAGAATTAGCTGTATTTGGTGATTCTTTACTTATCATCAAGCAAGTTACTGATGAATACCAGGTCAAGGATGAAAAACTTATCCCATATAAACGCATGGTGGATAGTCTTCGAAGCTATTTTCGATTAATTAGCTTTGATCAAATTCCCAGAATTCGTAATAAATCTGCCGATGCTATGGCAACCATCGGATCCCTATTAGAAATCGCATCTAGTCAACCCCAGGCACATTTTCTCGTTGAACATCTCTTAATGCACCTATGATCTTCCTGAAAACACTATGGTATGTGAGATCGTGGGTCCGAATAACCCTTGGTACCACGATCTTTATACCTTCATTCGTGATAAAACGTTTCCTGCCGACATGAAACCAATGCATAAACGTGCTTTAGCACAACGTGCTTCTCGTTACACCATTTTAGCAGAAACTCTTTATAAACGAGGATATGATGGCACCCTGCTCTCGATGTCTTAATCAGGAAGAATCCTCGAGTGTCTTAGCTGAAGTCCATTCTGGTATCTGTGGAGCACACATGAATGGTATCGCCTTAGCCAAGAAAATCCTACGAGTTGGATATTATTGGCCCACCATGGAAAGTGACGCATGTCATTTTGTCAAACATTGTCAAGCATGTCAAAAGCATGGAAATCTTATCCACGCACCTTCCCAGGCATTACAATCGATAACCACACCATGGCCCTTCTCTCAATGGGGACTTGATCTCATTGGTAAAATCAGACCAACATCTTCCGATGGACATAAGTTCATCATTACCGCTACCGATTACTTCACTAAATGGGTAGAGGCTATGCCTCTCACTTATGTTACCGGTAGCCAAATATCAAAATTTATTTTCAATAATCTCATATGTCGATTTGGTATTCCATCCGCTCTGGTTGCAGATAATGGCAAATCATTTAAAAACCAGGATGTAAAAGACCTAGCCAAACGTTTTCACATCAAACTTAAATGGTCTACTCCATACTACCCTCGGGGCAACGGTCAGCGCGGAGCAACAATAAGAAGACCTTAAAATCCATCATGGAAAAGATTGTCAACACCCATGGACGAAATTGGCATACTCAAATTTACCCGCTCTTTGGGCTTACCGTACATCTTACCGCACGCCTCCCAGAGCCACCCCATTTTCCCTTGTTTATGGTTGTGAAGCCATTTTACCTATTGAGATAGAACTCCCATCCTTGAGGATCTCCCTTAAAGATGTAATTAATGAGGATGAATACTGGATAGTCACGGCTTGAGGCTTGAGCTTCTCGATGAAAAATGACTTAATGCTCTCAATCATCTTCAAGTCTATCAAAACCATTGCATGATGATTATCATAAAAAGGTAAGACCCAGAGAATTCGAAATTGGTGACCTCGTTTTAAAAGAAAATCAAAAGAATACCACTAAAGAACGAGAAAACAAGGAAAATTTGAGCCTAATTGGTTAGGACCCTATGTAATCATAGCTAAATTTGGCTCTGGAGCCTATAAATTGGCCACTGAAGATGGTCAAGATCTTGATGAACCAATGAATGCAGTTCATTTAAAGAAATTTTATCCTTGAGATGTTCACTATTCCAGGATACAACATGTACATTGTTCCTTTTGTCTTGCTTATCTCCAAATAATTCAAATTTATTCATTTCCATTGGCAGACATTTTCATTATCAAAATCACATCTTCATATTTATCATCATGAGACAAGTGCTAATATAAATCCTATTAAGTTTGTGAGCATCATACTTCTTCCACTTTCAGTCGCTTTCCTCTATGGTCATACCTAGAAGCTTACTGATGGTAATATATCCCCTTCTAATACATTCTCTCTTTCATAACAAAGCTCTAAACTTCGTTACCTAGTTCGTTTGGTCGTCCATCTCAGTCTTCGGTGTTGAACCCTCGCGTCCTACTAGTCGTGTGGGGCTGAGATTGGGGGCAGATGTTTCTTCCCAAATACAAAGCACTATTGTAAAAAAATCCATCAATTCAATAACTTATGAATAATTCATTGTCACATCTTTCGTCCTTCATAGTCTTTGGTGTTGAGCCCACACTTCTTACTAGTAGTGTGAGACTAGGAATCGAGGAAGGTGCCCTTACTCGTCTACGTCTTGTCTTCGGTGATAAACCCTTGCCTCTTACAAGTGGCATGGGGCAAAGCGTAGAGGGTCATTCTCATACAAGCATAAAAACATTGCAAAATATTCAAAAATAATAATAAAATAAAACAAATCCAAAAAAAAAAAAAAAAAAGGACTAAAAAGAAATTCACTCGCCTATATTTTGCCTTTGGTGATGAGCCCTTGCTTCTCACTAGTAGCATGGGGCAAGGCATAGGGAGTCATTTCAAAAATACAAAATCTTATAGTGCTTACAAATTATAGAATCCCCAAACACGTAATTTAGATGCCTAAGTGAAGAGAGAACTATCCCTTAACCTCATATCTTATCAATCAGCAGGCCACATAACTGTCTAAGTCTAGCATGTGACTCATAAAGTGAAAGCCATTTTTGAAACCGGTTCAGTACCATTATGAAGAATGGAGTCACAATTTCCCAAAGGGATTGTTGTTAGCATTTGTCTCTATATTCATTATCTACCTCCTACGTCCTTCTTGATTCTTGGTGATGAGCCCACACATCTTACTAGTTGTGTGGAGTCAAGAATGGAGTTGGAATTCTTTTCATCATATCATCACCACCATATCATGCCAATGGAAAGTGAATTTATGTTATTTTGAGCATAAGTTACAATGCGGAACACGGTACATCGTCTCTCAAAAATAAGTCTGCACTCTGGTCCATAAATTGTCAATCACAATGTAAAACTCAAAAAACATTTGAAAATCGTAAAAAAATCCAAAAACAATGTAAAAATCCAAAAATCCAAAAACATTTGATAATCGTCAAAAATCCAAAAACATTTGAAAATCGTCAAAAATCCAAAAAACAGTGTAAAAATCTCAAAATCCAAAAAACATTTGAAAATCATCAAAAATCCAAAAGCAAATTTGAAAAATCCAAAAATCCAAAAACATTTGTAAAAATCCAAAATCCAAAAACATTTGAAAATCGTCAAAAAATCCAAACACGTGTAAACATCATAAAAATTCAAAAACATTAGAAAATCCAAAAAAAAATATAAAATTCAAAAACAAACATTAGAAAATCAAAAAATCCAAAAAACAAAAACATTAGAAAATATCCAAAATACAAAAACATTTGTAAAATTTTCAAAAGACCAAAAACATCCACAAAATTGTAAAAACTCAATAAGTAACACAGTTCATCCTTTGAACTATTATCCCAAACGAATGGTCCAACCACCTTATGACTACCAATTTCAAACCACTTCTCCTCGCGTGAATCCTCGCTTGGGGAAAATCCGGCTCTCATTGTTTCCTTGTTTGAGGAGACTGGCCCAATCCTTTGTACCTCTGCTTGGGGGCACATCTAATCAATCATCACTGTGGAACACGTTAGGGACATGTTTACTAGTTCTTGTGTTGCATTATTAGTGGCAAATTATTAATTGCTTTCTTGTATCTTGATATATTACAGGGGGCATCTTGATTTTATATATCCTGGTGTTCTCTGTAATATTCTTATGTTATCTGATTGCATGTTGTACTGGGGCATCATACTTTCTTGATGGCCTCTGTCTATGCTCTCTTCTTCATTTGCATATAAATCGTCTTGGGGCATCAAACCTTTTTGATGGCCCCTGTCTATCTTTATCACGCATATTACTGATCTAGTCATCCCGATCTTTTATATCACGATGCATCTGTTATGTGCTATATTAAAATTAAGATGCTTTTCGTCACGTGAGTATCTTCCTGCATGATCAACATCTTACTTTGCACCCCATCCATTCACCCATACTAATGCATTCTCCAGTTTGCGAATCCTACTTGATCACCGTTGCAGTTTGCGAATCCTACTTGACGATCTTTCTCAAGTAGCATTCACTATCCAACAGCTCCTTCTCCCCCACCATGATCACCATGTATTTGATCCATTCATTCTCACTTCTCATTTTTACTCCTCCGCCGCTTATACCCATATTACCCTTCTCACCATTCCTGTCCCCTCTCACCCATTGGTATTCTTTCCTTTCACCCATTTTCTTCCCGCTTGACAATCTTACTTAATAACCCCTTCTATATGGAATCCTCAGTGGAGGTTTACCCTCTCCCTAAGATCTTCCCACTGTAGAAGCTTCTTCACCACATGCCCTCTCATCAAATAACCATCACCACCAAACACATCTTCCAACTCCACCTCTTCTACTTCCCATTCCTGCATCATTACTCTCACCACGTGGGCATCCCAATTAAGGATTCCCCTCACACTCTCCACCCTCCACTACATATATTCCTTCATCCATTCATGTTATACTCCTTTGTGTCCTTTATTTCTTATTATCACCTCATCTCATATCATATACCACTTAGGCATACCTCACTCACTCTTTTCTCATCCTTCCCCAAATCCACCTTATGCTTAGGTCATCCTACTTACACGCTCTCGTAGTATGGCAAATTCACTTGAGGGTTCCCCTTCAGTCCATTTTGTCATACCCTATTCCCACCAACTCTAACATCATCCTTCTTCTTCCTCAGCTTGGCGATCTTACTTAACCATTCCAGCCGCATGGCAATCTTACTTAAGACTTCCACTTAAGGTTGATCTGCCTGTGGCCTTCCCCCATCCCATCATATTTCACCCATCTTATTTCTCCCACCTCTCATCGCGATCATCTTCTTCACCCTACCATTCCACCCCTATCCCCAATATCATTTTGTCTTTCTCTTTGCATATCATCCCTGTCGGTTGGGTGACCCTACGAAACTTCTCCAGCAGTATGACGATCTTACTTAAGAGATTCTCTTAAGCATGACATGTCATCTTACACTCGCCCATCACTCTCCAATCTCACCACCATATTTCCTCTTCATTCCCCATCATCACATCTTTTTACCACCACTATCACCCTCCTCTGCTTGGCAATCTTACTTAACCACTCACCCAGCATGGCGATCTCACTTAAGAGTCCCTCTTAAGGATGATCTGTCTCCTTGCCTTTCCCCATCACTACCCACCCTTCACCCTTCATTTTTTCTCGGCATTCCCCATTATCACATCCTTTCACCTCCTTTTCGATTCTCGCAAACACCACTTCTCGCTTGACCATTTGTCATCTCCAGTTTTGCTCACATGGCAATCTTACTTAACCACTTCCGTCACATGACAATCTTATGTTAGGGTCCTCCCTACACTTAACTTGTCATCATGAACTTCTCCCCCGCCTCATTCTTAGTTCCCTTTATTGATCGTTTCTTCCACCTGGTATCTCCTATTACCCACTTTTTCCTCCCACTATTATCCTTTCTCCACATATCTTCTTACAACATACAACTCATCTCTTCCACCTACAATCACATTCTTTTCCCCCATTTTCCCCTCCTTGATCCATCATCCTTCATACCATTTCTTCCCATTCTTTTCATGTCTTGGTTCTTCATCCTCACCTCGTTCATCCTCATCACCCCCATCCTCTCCTCGCTTTCACTTCGTCCCAACTCCTCCCTCCCATCTTCTTCACTCTTTCCCCTTCATCTTCTCACATTCCCCCTACATTTCTACCCACACACATATTCGCCATTACTGTTAACACTCCTATATCATTCTTTCATCATCATCTTTTCTTCCCGCGCTCATAATTGTCAACGGGTTTTCCCTAAAAATTATCAATCCTCATTCCGCACGACCTCATTCACTCCCTTGGACCTTCTAGAGTTTCCCTTCATTCCTTCCCTCCTCTAAGCCCACCACTCATTGGCAACGGGTTTTCCCTAACGTCCCTTTGTTGGCGTTACCCTTTCCAGTCCTCGTTCGCTTTCTCTTTTTTTCATTTTTTCTTTCACCCTTCCCCACCACTCATTGTCAAGAGGATTTCCCTAACATCCTTTCATTGGCATTGCCTCTTCTATCCCCCATTCTCTTTTCTCTCCTATTCTTTTCCCTCACTCCCACCCTTTCTTGTCGCTTCTTACCCATCTCTCCATCTCCTCTTTGCCCTCTTCACTATCTTTATTGTCTTCATCATACATCCTTTTTCTATTTTCCCATCATCCTAGTATCCTCATTTCATGCATCTCCATATCTTTTCCAATCGATGTCATTCTTCCCCTCTTTCTTCTTTCAACATTCCTTCTACCATTTCCTTTCCACTTATTACCCCCTTTCTGTATTCCCTTCCTTCTCCATCATTTTCTTTGTTATCCTCTTCTCTCTCCCACCCCTCGTCTTATTTTACTTCCCCTATATCATCTTCTTCCCCTTTTTCCATCACGTTTCCTCCTTACATCCCCATCGATAACCTGGTTGTTCAGCGTTGTCCTGTCTTTTTTATCATCCCACTCTCCACATGCATCTCCATACGGTCTGTTCCATATTCTTTGCCTTGGTCTTCCTCGCAATGACGTGATTCCTTCAATCTTCTCCTTGTATTCGTTCTATCTTCCTTTCCTCTCCCCTAATTTTCACGTTTCTTCTGACCACTTCCCCTTTTCTCTACCACCCCTACCTTTTTGTTCATTCTGTATATGTTTCTCTTCCTTTCTCTCCTCTTTTTCACACTTTCCTCGCCCCTCATAGTTTCTTTTTTTTCTCCGTTCTACTTCTTCTTTTGTCCTCTTTCCATTTCCCTCCATTTCACCCCCTACTCCCACCTCGTTTTCTCCTTCTTATTTATCCTTTCCCATTTCCTACTTTTCTTCACTCTCTCATTTATTTCACTTCCACGTATCCCTCTTTACTATCTCTGTTGCTTCCTTCATTTTGCACATCTCTCTATTTCATCCCTTCACCCTCTACTCTGTCATTTTCCTCTTTTTTCCTTGTTTGTCCTTCATCATTCCCTTCTTCCCCTATCATCCCTCTCTCTTATTTCTACCTCTTTCATTCTTTTTTTTTTTTTTCCCCTCCCCTATCTCCCTTACTCTTCTCATAATCAACCCCCAACCCTATCCATTCCCTTTTCTCTTTCCCACACCCCCTCACACCTAGCATTCAAGGTCGATTGAATCCTTTCTCCATTTGCGTCGTGCGGTCATTCCAGTCTCTTCCACTCCATTATCGTCCTCTTCTCCACCAAATCCATTTCCCTTCTTTTCGAGAGTTTCTGTCGTATATTTCATTCTCGTCAATCCTCTCGAGGGGGCATCACCACATCTATCCATAATCACATCTTCTCATGACATTTTTGTCTTGGAGGATACCATGACATCCGTCACTCACCACTTTCTATTCTCCCCAACAAACATTCACTCTACCTTTTAAAAAGTAGATTGAATTCTTCCCCCATACCGTCTACTTTCTTTGAAAGGACACTACTTTCATAGTACCCTTCCAAAGAGGGGCAAATGTAGACACCCCAATTTCACATCTATCCTAAATCAATTAATTTCCCTTCCTCATTTCCCACAAAAATACACTTCGAATTAATCAAATATAATTTGATTAATTATCCATTTCCAAATCTAAAAATAATCTAATCCTCACAACATGTCATTATTCTCCATGTTTTTCCACTATTGAATTAAAAATTCAAATTCAAATCCTCACCCACCATTCGTGGTCCCCACTCACCTAAAATCCTCCACTTATGAATTAAAAATATAATTCAAATCCTCACCCATTCTTCGTGGCCCCCACTCACCTAATATTGCCCACATTTTCAAACCATCCACCTAATCTTGCCCACATTTTCAAACCATCCACCTAATCTTGCCCACATTTTCAAACCACCCACTTAATCTTGCCCACATTTTCAAACCATGATTACTTAAATTAATTTAAGCTAATCACTCCCTCAGGCTATAAATACAACCTTACCCCTCCCCTCTAAGGACACGGAGAATAAGCTTTCATGCCATATCTAAGTTCTTGCATCCTTTGAGCAAAGAACATCATTTTGCCTCGTCCTAATGCCAAAATAGCCTCATAATCCTTTTTCCCATCCAGTGCAAAGTAAGAGGATCGTTGTTGCAGGAAGGTCTTGCTCCGTCTTGAAGAAAAGCACCTACATATCACAAAATCAGGGCTCAATCCAAGTTTCCTAGCCCATTCCGAGGTTTCTTTATGGAGCGAAGGAGGAGGATTGGTATTTTACTTTCTTGTTAGAGTGTATTTTTCTTAGTATTTCACAAAATCTTGGAAAATCCAAAAACATTGTAAAATCTTCAAAATCCAAAAACATTGGTAAAACATCAAAATCCAAAACATTGGTATAGTGCACGATTGCTTTTTCATGGGACTTTTATGTCCTTCATTTATTCCCCTTGCTCGGGGCACCATTTTAACCTTTTTCGTATAACTCGAACATTTGGGAACTGAAGCTAGATAACAAAAAAATTGGTGTAACTTTCTTGAATGTTTTTTGTTGGAGTATTTTTGTTTGTGTTTGTTTGTTTTTTGGTATGCTTGTTTACTTTCTCGTATTGCATTACTTTATGTATTTTGCTTTGAGTTATTCCCTTTAGAAATGAACAAAAATTAGTATTATGGCTCTCCATATCATTCTACACCTTTGTTGTATACTCATATCAAATAAATATTTACTTCTAAGCCAGATGGTACGTTAGCTACGTTGTGATCTTCCCATTCTCCATCTATCTTATCTTCCATTCCAATTCATTTTCTACCTATCATTTTCCATTCTTCCCCCTCCCTTGCTTCTTCCACTTGAGGCATGGGCTCCTACTCAATCAATCCATTTAAACAATGGACAAACTAGGCCCAGTTCGAATCCTAGTCACCACAATGTCTTATTCTTCTGTTGTGATCCTTTTTCTTCTTTTCGAGTGTCAATCAACCTCTTCTATCACCCCATCATCACTCAAGGGGGCATCCTACATCCTACTAATTTTTCTTCTACCATTACAAAATTTAATTGTTTGTAATTGTCTACTATCTTTGAAATGGTGTTGTTTGTGCTACACCACATCAAAGAGGGGCAAATATAGACACCTAAATATGACTACACAATTTTAATACTAAAATTGCACTAATTATCCTCTTTCCTGTCATTTCGTTATAATTAGTGATTTCCCACTAATTAGCTAACATTCCCCTTCATTTCGGTCAATTAACAACACTTCGTTAATTAACTAGCCTTCCCCCATCCTGGATGCCAATTAACGACACTTCGTTAGTTATAATCTTATTTTAATTAATTAATTAATCCTTTCAATCTCCTATTTAATCAATAAACCTTCTTATTGGTTAAATCCCCCTTAAATCCTTTAAATTCTACTAATTTCCTTCTAAATCATCTCCAAATGGCTTCTATAAGCTTAATTTGGCCTATTAATTAATCCTAATTGATTAATTAAATCACCCCCAACTCCCATGAGTTGTTAATCTCTTCTAATCATATTTATCCCTTTTTAATTCTACTTTACCTTTATCCCACATTCACTAGGTTGCAAACTTCTCCAAAATTAGAAAGCTATATAAAGAACCTAGTACACCTTGTCCAAATTTACACCATGTCCTTGTAAGACATGTATATGATAAGAGCATTTCAATCTTGGAAGGCTTATTGATCAAGCAACCATTTCCATCTTCTACTTGGCAAAGAGTAGTAAGAGAATAACCAAACATGGCAATTAAGCCATATTGGTGAGATTTCTTCTTCTTCTATGGAGAATTTCCTTTGATCACACATAGAAATATTCAACTCACTAAAGGAGTACCTACAATTACAAAGTACGTCCAAATATCAAAGGATTGATTTTGCGTTTAATGTTCTTAATGTTTTATGAACTAGTTTAAGCTTTTCCTATTTAACTTTATAATGATGTTTATGTTGTTGATTAACTAAGTTAGGAATCTATTTGGTGTTAGTTTCCTTTCATTAGCTTAGATTAATTCAATCACATGCATACAAGAATCATACTTTTTCCTCGTTGGGATGTACGTAAAGGTATTTGAGGAAGATGTATTAATCCTTGTAGGTTTTTATGGGCATATGTAATTACGTCTTCAAGAGATACCTCGCTTTTATAGCATATTTCCCCCATAAGGAATTTTGATACTCGATTTCATAAGGTGAAACAAATTGTCATAATTAGATAAGGATAGTGCATTACACATATGCCCTCATGTTTAGGGGAATCGGATGAAGGTGAATAATGTTTATTCATGAATTATATCAAGATAGTGATATATTACATCTTGGATGCAATGAATAATAATGTATATAGATTTAGTGAGATATTCCCCAATGTGGAGAGAAAGGCGATCGATGAATATTGTAAAGGGCCATGTGATGAAGAGTCATCTATGTGACATTTAAAAAGTGTGTCTAGGGAATAAGATAATCATAATATGAAAAACTAGGGTTATGGGTGTAACATCCTCAATTCTTCGTATGGTTATCATGATCGTTAATTTTCCCCTTCGCTAATAAATGACGAGTTGGTTAACATTATAACTTGTCTTGTTTTGAAGTGTTTGCTAATGATTTAACAAGTTAATAACAAATATTTACACACACACATATACATGTGTGTGTGTGTGTGTGTGTGTGTGTGTGTGTGTGTGTGTGTTAATAAAGATAATTATGCTTTGGTAGGGTCATAGGACCACTTAAAGTGGCTAGCAATGTTGGTTTTATTTGGCAATTTAAAATTGGTCATGGACCATTCGAACTAAAGTTGTAAGTGTTAATAAAACTTAAGTTTAACTAAAGCTGTTGGGAGAATTTGGAATGTTTTTATTGAGGTTTAAGATTTTGTATGTCCACGATGTGGCATGGGCAATGAATAAAGATTTAAATGCTATCGGGTCATTGGGAACCATTAGGTTCTTAGAGAAGCTAAGAATGCAAAAGTGGATGCATTGTTTGTATTTGAATTTGGTTTTTGAGAAGCTCTTCACGGAGTTGGGCATGGAGATTTTTACGTAATTAGTTTTATGGATTGTGCATGGTGAATTTATTGTAGATAAACTCCGTCAAACATGGCATTTTTTTGTTTAAATATACTTTGCTGAAATGTTTGATGGTTTTCTCGATGCATTTGACTTGGAAATGGTTTGTAGGAAGATTGAGGTGAGAAAAACATAGACATGGGTTTCATTCTCTCACTCCTTGTTTTTATTATGAAATACTTGAAAAAAATTGGTTTTGAGACATTGTTTGAAATATGGAAAAATGAAAGCATTTGGTTTTAGGATTTGGTTGAATCTGGGCAACAAATGTGTTCTATTTTGAGAAATCTAGTAAAATAAAAATGAAACTAAACTCTATGAGTACATTCTCGGTTTTGTGAGATCTCGAGAAGAACACATTTGGGTTTTTGTTTGATATTAAAAATCTGGAAATGCGTGCGTTTTGGATTATTGGGTATGTTCAATGCTATAAAGGTTTATACGAATCTTATAGAGCTTTGTTGTTTTTTTAGTTTCAACTCGTCTTTGAGATTTGATTAGAATCACTCATTTTATGACTCTTATCGAGCATGACTATTATAATCTACCTCTAAACACGTTTTGGATTTTGTTTACTTGGAAATCTGGGCAATAGAATAAGAATGTTTTAGCTCTCTCTTATAGAGCATTATTGTTACCCTTCTCTCTATGTGCATATGTATCTAGATTTGGGATATTATGTGGATTTGAAATGGATTCACTTGTTTGCTTCATTTGATTAAACTAAAAATAGATACTTTTGGTTTGGTTATTTGTGAATTGGAAAAAGGAGATAAGAGTAAGAAATAACCCCTTCTAGAGCATTGTTGTTCTATCTTTGATTTTGTTTTGTATTTTGGCTTATTACGCATGACCGGTAAAAGAAATAAGGGGCCAATTTACAACTTGTTATAGTAGCACAAATATTATCATTCCTTCTTTGTATACAATGTAGGGATTTGGTTAATATGAATTGTTCAAATAGGAAGTAATATATCTTATAACTCCATCTTGAGAAATGTTGTTCATACCTTCTTAGAACTTGTTTTGAAATTGGGTTTTGTGATTTGGGAAAATAAATAATGAGATAGTTTTTGTGGCTCTTCTTAGAGCATTGATGTTTAAATCAATTTTATTAATCTCGTTATTGAACATAGTTGTTATCAATGGTTGAAAGATTCTTTTTGATATATTGTTGTTATTATTCTTTTACGAAATACAATTTGTTTTCAAAAGATGAAAAGTGAATTGAAGGAAACAAAAATGAACTAGATTAGTTAATAACAATTACTTCCACAAGTAGTTGCTTTTATTCTGCTTTGTTTGATCATAGAAAGAATGTCTAAAATATTAGTTGTTCATAAACATGAAAAGACCAAAGGATTCATTTAACAAGAATTGTTTATTTCTAAGTTGTTGGATGTTTCTATTTTTGGAATAAGGAATTAAAGGACAATGTTTGAATTACTTCAAATATAAATATGCTTGATCGTTGCTTTGGTAATAGCCAAGCATGGATGTCTTATAGATAGTTGGAAAACTTAGTGAGATATTTAAGTTGTAATTGATGTTTGACGTTGTAGGATAGGTGTGCTAATATTCTCTAAACGACTAAACTTTATTAAGATGCTTGTAAATATGGACAATGGTCATAATAATTTTATATAATTATGAAGTATCATTTTTTATACGAGTATGAGATAGATTTATTATTATAAACTAGGAAGTTTATAATTATAACATACTGATTAAGAATAAACTTAGCCATAACTTATTCAATTATTTCATTATGATTACAACATGGATTATGAGTATGTGAAATCATGCTAGTTCATACGAACTGACCCATATCCATCTCTCGCTCATACAATTTTATAGGAAAGGATAACATACTTGAAGTGATTGTTGGATTTGATTTGTGATTGTTTTTACATCTTAAGTTTATTTTGATATAAATCCAAAAAGGATTATTGTAATCAATTGATAATGTGAATGGAATGTCATCACATCTTATAAAGGGCATTATGGCCCAATGTATTATTCTTGATGATTTTGTATATCATTATTAATGAAGATTAAGGTTATCCTTAATTGAAATCAAATTGTATGAATTATCTGGTTTATGACTTATCTTATTTGAGTTGAAAAGTTGGATACTTTATTTATACAAATGCTTATTAATTAAGTTTATTATTTTTAAATTATGTGTTGATTGTTGATTTTATAAATTCAATTTTAATGATCAAGGCATATTTAATAATGACCCATAAACAATAACGATATAACTATAAAAATGAAATAAAGATGATAATATAATTAATAATACTAAAGACTAGTCATAACGAGTAAATATAAAGAAACAACTCGATACGGAAAATGAATAGTAAACCTACATATAACAAAAATTTTAGGTTGTAGAAAATACGACAAGAGGCCCTAATAATGGATAGTAACTTGATGATTTACTATGACATCTTATAGAAACCTATTAGTATTTTGAATCAATACTTTTAATATGAATCGTTAAGAAAGACCTAGTTACTTTATCTAACTAAGGTAACCTATGAATATAAGAAGCGTGGGTGTAATGTCCCTTCTTCTTCTTGCTAGTATTTTGCTTCATGCCAACTTAGGATGGCTACGGGAAGGATAGTGAGGATGTAATGATGGTAATCATTATGTGGTCCCTATATTTCCCATAGGATCCTAAGATGGTACGAGATGGGATTCTCTTTGTTTAGGGAATAAGTTGGTATAGACTCTTCATCTTCTTAACTAATTCACCTTCTTAAATAACAATAAATCTAGATAACTATATTGAGACGGTTGTGTGGTGATAGAAGACAAGTTTCATAGGCTAGTGTGTAGTCTCAAACTAAGCTTGCAAAACAATGCTTGAAAACTTTGGCCAAAGTAATGTAATTGTTGAATACATTGTTTGTTCACCAATACCCTAAATCAATAGTGTCATATACTTGGATGGAAGTTGCATAAATATCTTCCAGGTGGGCACTAAGGAGATGCACATGTTTCTCATAACCTATAAAAGGTTTAACCAAGTATACATAGTATACACACTCGTATAGTGACTCAAGGGAGATCGGGTGATCTAAATAGACCCTTACAACTTGCACATGGTTATTGTATGTTATCAGATGGATTATGAATAATTTAATAATGTTGGATTATTTAGCAACAAGCTAATTAATAATTTTAAACATTGAAAGCATTAATTATACTTAAGGGGTATGTTTTTAAAAAATCCTCTTATTTTGGATGAATCATAATATGGGTGTTACAATTTGGTATCATAGCTGTAGGTTTATCAACTCTTAGACTCAATGGGTTCATAACGCTAATGAACATCTTATCCTTTCATTAACAAGATATGATGGTTAGAAGAAGGGTGAACCACGATGATGGAACCGAATCAACTAATGTTGAAGGTTCAATAGTTGAGAAATTAGATAAAATTATAACAAATTCCTCCGGACACTTGAAATTGGATAGTTGCCTTAGAAGAAAAGGTAGTGGGTGAAAATGAAGAGTATGAGGAAGAACAACTTGAACATCCTAAATATAAAAATCAACGAGGGATAAAGGAGCTTGTTTGGTTGTTGAACTTTATAGACATAAAATAATCAACCATCCCAAATTTGATGGAACAACCTTGGGGAATGGTGCTGAAAATGGTTAAGTGAGATGGAAAAGTACTTTGAAATAAGATATTTTTGGAGGAAAATAAAGTAGTATGGGGTGATTTCCAACTTTCTAACGAAGCATCTTCATGGAGGGATAACCGTAAGATGGAATTAGGAGTAGATACTACCTCCATCACTTGGGAGCAATTCAAGGTATATTTTTGTCAATGTTGGTTGCCTCAACTCTATTTTGATTAGAAAATGTCTTAATTCATAAATTAATTTAGGGTAAACTAAGTGTTGTAGAGTATTGGGAACATTTTACTAAGCTATTAAAATGCGTGCCTCAATACCAAAATGATGAAAGAGTTTTAGATTTGTAAGTTTATCATGGGATTAAACCCAAACATAGGAGGTGAGGTAGATGTTCATGGACCATCTACAATGGAAATGGTGTTTGAAAAGGGACATAAGGCAACAAAAAAAATCACAAATAATTTCATCTTTAGGGATGAGAAATGCAAGAAGATCATTAGCTCACCTATACCACTTACTCTTAGGAAAACTTGGTGGAAGAAATAAGGTAGAAAAATGAAGACTTCCAGGAAAAATACAACTAATAAACACAAGAAAGAATGAGTAGAATAGTGTTGTTTTTGGTAAAAATAAATTTGAGAGGAAAATGCTTGTTGGGGGATGATTTAAGTGCAATGGTGATAATTATGTAAACAACTATCCCCAAAAAATCAAGGGAATAACCAACAAAGTAAAAAATTCATGCTACGAGGGTAATCATCAAGCGAAAAAATAGGCTACCCCAATAGAAGTGTCAGGTAAGCTTTATGGCTTTTTTGTTATTGTTTTGTTTGACACGGTGTTACCGAGTGTTTTATTTCAAGAAAGTTACCCGGTCAATTTTCTAAGAGAGTTAGATTTATGGAAAATACTTTGGATTGATCAATACATGAATGATGTTATTCATATGGTAGACTAATTTATGTTTGAAACAACATTAGAATTACCTAGTTTTACCACTGAACTTAACCTTTATGTGACTCCCTTAGGGTCTTATGACATCATAATAAGAGTAAATTGGTTGTCTAAACACAAGGCAACAATGGACCATTTTGAAAAATGTATAGAATTTCTTGATGACATGCAAAAAACAACCATCATTCAGGGCATTAAGAGAGATTTTGAAGTTAGACAAATCTCTGCAATGTAATTAAATAAATCTAAAATAAAGGTTGCATGATGTATGCAATTAAAATATCATATTTAGTGAGGAAGGTAAGAATTCCTTGGAATATTTTCCACTTTTATGTGAGTTTAGGGATGTCTTTCCTGAAGAATTTCTTGGACTTCCTCCTAAAAGAGAGTTTGACTTTACAATTGACATTAAACTTGGAACATAACTAATATCAAAAGCACCTTATAGATGACAACAACAAAGTTTGTTGAAACTGAAAGCACAACTACATGAACTCTTGTCAAAAGTATTGATCCAACCTAGTGTGTCTCCTTAGGGAGCACCGGTCATTTTTGTTAAAAAGAAGGATGGAACGTTAAGGTTATGCATTTATTATCATATGTTTAACAAATCGACGAAAAAGAATAAATATCCTTTGCCTAGGATTGATGACCTCTTCAACCGGATGAGAGATGCATGCATAATTATTATAAAATTGATTTACGATCTAGCTATCATCAATTAAGGATAAAAGATGAGGATATTCATAAAACAACATTTAGAACACTCTATGGGCATTACGAGTTCATTGTTTTGCCATTTGGGCTCACTAATGCACAAAAAATTTATGAACCTTATGAATAATATTTTTCAAGAATACTTAGATAATTTTGTTCTATTTTTTTCTTGATGATAATATGATTTACTCAAATAACATTGATGAACACAATAAACACTTAGGAATAGTGTTACAAATTTTGAGAAAAATGAAATTCTATGGTAAGATTTCAAAATGTTCTTTTTATCAAAGTGAAGTACGATATATCAACCATATCATAAAGTAAGATGGGATTTCTATTGACCCATCAAAAATAAAAGCTATTACTGAGTGGCCAATACCTAATAACGTTCATGAGGTAAGAAGTTTTATAGTAATAACTGGGTATTATGGAAAATTCGTAAAGGATTTTTTAAAAGTGGATGGACTAATTACTTCATTACAAAAAAGTATTAAAAGTTTGTATGAACTAATAAATTTGAGGATACATTTAACTTGTAGAAAGAAAACTTACAACAACTCTTATATTAAAAGTTCTGGATCCCAATGAAACTTTACCATAAATGAAGGATTAGGAGGAATACTTCTTCAAAATGATCACATAATTGCTTATGAGAGTAGAAAACTAAAGGTGCATGATCAAAACTATGCTCCCATGTGACTTAGAGCTTGTTGCCATAGTTCATGCCTTATAAATATGGAGGTATTATTTGTTAGGAAAGCCATTTGAATTGAAAACAAATCATTTGGGGTTGAAATACATTTTTATACAACCCAATTTGAATGCAAGACAATGTAGGTGGCTAGAATTTTTATCCCAATATGACTTTGACATTATTTACATCAAAGGAAAAGAAAATCAAGTGGCCGAAATGCTGAGGTAGGAAGCATATTTCCATAATTATGACCCTTAAAGCACAGTTTAAAGAAGAAGTTAAGAAACAACTTCAAGTTGATTCATACTATTAACAAGTCAAAACCGTGTTATAAACAAATCTGAATGTCGGATGGTACAAGTGTTTTAAGTTTGAAAATGAAGGAATTTTATGATTTAACAAACAAAATATATTTTCCCTTAGGTAGTAATATTATAATGAAAATCTTGTAAGAATTTCATGATGCATTACATATTCCTGGCATCCAGGGGTGAAAAAGTTGTTGACTAATATGAAATATTAAGTTAGGTTCATTTATGAGTGGTTGAAAGAAGCTACTAATAGGCAAAAAGTTACTTTGATTTGAAAAGGATATATACAAAATTTAAGCAAGGAAACAAGGTATTTTTTAGGGTAAAACCCAAAAAGAGCCCTATTTCATTTGGCAAAGCTGCCAAGTTATCACCTAGATATGCATGACCATTTGAAGTCCTAGAAGTTATAAGTTGGGTGGCTTACAAACTAGCTTTACCTCACGCATTATCTAGGATGCACAATATTTTTCATATATCTTGTTTAAAAGTATGTTTCTAATATATCACATATTATCAATTGGAACTCATTACAGTTCAAGACCCAAGAATCGTTGTAGTTGAACTAATAAGAGTGTTGGAAAATCACAAATTACATCTCATAAATTGAGAAATTTCTCAATGTAAGGTCTAATGGGACCAATATTATGAGAACAATGCAACTTGGGAGAACATGGATGAAATGATAACTATTTTTCCTTTCTTGTTTCAAAGATTAGAAAATTTGTTTTGATGGTTTGTTTTTGAATTAAGAAAAACTATTTAATAATTATTATGTATAAATGACAATTTATGCCTTATTGAAAAACTTTTTGGGAATGATATGACGAGTTAAGGCTGATACAACCAAGTTTTTAGAACTATGATTGGTTAAATTCTGGAAATTTCCTAATTATGAGAAAATTGAATTGATTTCTTCAAGTGTTATTTCTAATGTTGCTTGTAATTGATATGTTAACAAGGGTTTATAGTTAAATCATCGGGATAATGATTCTCTTAAGAGAGGAAGTATGTAACATCCTCAATTCTTCTTGTGGTTATCACGATCGTTAATTTTCCCCCCAGCTAATGAATGATGAGTTGATTAGCATTATAACCTATCTTGTTTTGAAGTGTTTGCTAATGATTTAACAAGTTAATAACATATATCTACATATATACATTTATATACATACATACATACATACATACATACATACATACATATATATGTAGATATAGACACACACACATACATATGTGTGTGTGTGTGTATATATGAATACACACACACACACACACACACACACACACACACACACACAAAAGATACTTATGTTTTGGTAGGGTTTTAGGACCACCATGGCTAGCAATGTTGGTTTTGTTTGATAATTTAAAATTGGTGATGGACCATTCAAACTAAAGTTGTAAGTGTTAATAAAACTTAAGCTTATGGGGTGAATTTGGAATGTTGTCGATTGAGGTTTAAGCTTTTAGATGGCCACGACATGGCATGGGCAATGAATAAGGAATTAGATGTTGTTAGGTTCCTTGGGACCGTTATTTCTTGGAGAAGCTAAACATGCAAAAGTGGACACATTGTTGGTATTTGTATTTGGTTTTGAGAAGCTCGACATGGTACTAGGCATATATATTTTTGTGGAATTGGTTTTATAGACTAGGCATGGTGAATTTATTGTTGATAAACCCCTTCAAACATGGCATTTTTATCGTTTAAATATAATGTTGGAATGTTTGATCATGTTTTGGATGCATTCGACTTAGAAACAATTTGTAAGAAGATTAGAGGTGAGAAAAATGAAGGCATGGGTTTCATTCTCTCACTCCTTTTTGTTTTTATTATGAAATACTTGAATAAGTTTTTGGTTTTGAGACTTTGTTTGATATATGGAAAAATGAAAACATTTGGTTTTAGTATTTGGTTGAAATCTCTGCAACAAATGCATTTTATTTTGAGAAATCGGTAAAATAAAGGAAACTAAAATGTATGAGCATGTTATGGTTTTGTGAGATCTTGAAATCTAGAGAACACATTTGGGTTTTTATTTAATATTAAAAATCTAGAAATTATGTGCATTTTGGATTATTCGGTCTGCTTCGATGCTTTAGAAAGGTTTATATGACTCTTATAGAGCTTTGTGTTGTTTTGTTTAGTTTTAGCTCATCTTTGAGATTTGATTAGAATTACTCATTTTATAGCTCTTATCGAGCATTCTTTTTTGTTATAATCTACCTCTAAACTCGTTTTGGATTTTTTATTGGAAATCCAGAAAGGGAATAAGAAGGTTTCAATTTAGAGATTCTCTTATAGAGAGCATTATTGTTATACCTTCTCGTCTCTATGCATATCTACTCGATTTGGGATTTTATGCGGATTTGAAATTGGATTCACTTGTTTGTTTCATTTGATTAAATTGAAAATCAATACTTTTGGTTTGGTTATTTGTGAATTGGAAAAAGGAGATACAAGTAAGAAATAACTCCTTCTTGAGTATTGTTGTTCTATCTTTGATTTCGTTTTGTATTTGGCTTATTACAAATGACTAGTAAAATAAATAAGGGGTCAATTTACAACTTGTTGTAGTAGCACAAATATTACCATTATTTATCTGTATAAATTGTAGGGATTTTATTAATATGCATTGTTAAAAAGGAAGTAATATATCTTATAGCTCCATCTTGAGCAATGTTGTTCATACCTTCTTAGCTCGTTTTGAAACTAAGTTTTGTGATTTGGGAAAATAAATAATGAGATAGTTTTGTGGCTCTTCTTAGAGAATGTAGACACTAAATCACGCACTTTGGGTATCTATCTAGTCATGATCGTATACTACTATTCATATGATTCCTAAGTAAGAAAATTACTAATTAACCCATGTCTTTAGCCATCTTTGCTTGCTTTCTGATTCTATTGTTGATCTTACACTCTTTCTAGCTCAAAGATGTCTTTTCATACTTCGAATTTCTTATCCTAGACACTAGTGCCTAGCCAACCTCTTTGTACTTTGTTCACATCTTTTAGGTCCTTTCTAGCCATTTGGGCATCTTATATTTTTGGTAGTCATCCTTTTTGGGGTTAATTACAAAATTCAAGCAAAGGAATCATATAAATATAAAGTTATGTGATCATAATAAGTGACCAAGTGCTAAGCATTAAATATATCACCACCTAAGGTTGCATTCAAAGGCCATTATCAAGAGCATTCAAGCATCCACACACAAGGGTCAAGGGACTACTTTTTTGCATACACTTCATAAGAGGGGAAGTTCATTCTTTCATGCACACATCTATTACATTTCTTACATCTAGCTACTTGCTTGCTATCAAGTGTGACACACACAAGAGCCACCTAGGGCACGATTTCACACACACACACACATAGAACTACATTAGGTCTGAAATGTAGTGCAATGCTCAATCATAAGATCACTTTTTTGATAGTTAAGGATAGTCTGAACCCTCATTTGCATTATTTTATTTTTGGGATTTGATGCGCTTTTAAGGGTTTTATAGATCATTTCTTCATTGCAGGTTACATGCGACATATGCAAACTTGGTGCGACATGACTAATGACAAAAGAAGAGAAGGACAATGAACATCTTGCGACTCCCCAAAAAATCTGGTTTTTCTCATTTTTTTAGTTTACGAGAAGTCACAGGGCTTTATGCATTTATCAATAAAGGGTCTTTGATGCCCAATTCTAGTGCCCTCGACCCCACCCTTTTGCATAAGGTATTTACCCTAGTCCAAAGCATATTCCAAAGACACATTCATTTCATTTTATGCTCTAAGGCTATAATTTTTAAGTCTTTTCACTTCCTATTTTCCCTTTTTTCATCATTTCACCACTTCGGCACAACCCATGATTATTTGCGAATCAACTAAGTAATTTTATCTCTCCTTTGCACTTAGGGTTTTAATATTAAATTACTTATTTACTTGGGTCAAATTTTGTACTTCATTACTTATTCATTTACTACTACATTACAATCAGATTTAGGCATCTATTTATAACTTCAATATTTTCTTAATCATTTAGTGAACCCATCACTTTGATTCCCACCTTCTTTCTAGGGTTTTTTATTCTTATGCCCGTCACCCATAGTGGTCATTTTGGGTCTTTTGAGCATCTCGAGCTTCCTCCATCTTCCCATAGGGTTTCTAAATCAATGGCTGAAATTAATAATCCATTCACTAACTCTCAACAAGTTCCTCTCGAAAACATTGAAGCATCTGATAGTGAACACTCATATGATGAAGACACAAATGTTGATCAAGAACAATTAGATAAACTCACAAATTTTCGTCAAGCTTTACGTGATAATCTTGCTCATCTTCTCGCACATTCTTCATGCCTTGATTACTGCTAAAAACTCTCGTGATGCTATGCTTCAACTCCTCTTGTTCATTCTTCTTCCACTCCATGGCCTCCACCTACCTCCTAATATTCCTACTTCCATACCCACTACTACTGCTCCCATCATACAACCTAATGATTCTAATGCACAACTTGGCGTTTCCTCAATACTCTTGATTTAACTTCTTTATATTAAGATTTGTAAACTTAGGTTCATCAACTATAATTGGCTACATCTCGTGCATCTCCATCTTTGGACTCCACTTTGCTCCTTCATACTCCTTTTTCACCCGCTATATCCGCCTACCCGCTTCCTCTCAATTTCATCACTCCTAAGTTGCCTATTTTCAAAGGCCATGGTGACCCTCAAGAACATATTTGAGAATTTCATGTAGCATGCCTAGATTATGCAGATGATCACACTTTGCTTGCAAAGATTTTTCCTTATAGTCTTCACGATTACGTAATGTGTTGGTTCTATGATCTACCTATCCACTTGGTAACATATTTCACGCATCTCGTCGATGCTTTTCTTGCTCACTTCTCCATCAATATCAGCTCTAAGATCTCATATGCTCAACTCACACAACTTAAACAAAGATCTAACGAACATCTAGTGGATTATGTCTTGCAATACAAAAACAACTTAGCTAAGATGTCTAATGTGCTTACGGATTTTGAGATTCAAGATTTATTTGTACAAAGTCTATTTCCACCTCTCCAGGAGAGTGTTATTTTTGAAACATCTCCATCATTCAATCAACTATGTCATACTCTTAAGTTATGTGAAACTAAACTCTTATCTATAGGAAAGCTTAAGTATCAAGAACACGCTTCATCTTCGGTGTGTTTTCAAAGCAAAACAACTTTCAAGCCATCATCGAAACCTACTGAAGCTAAATCCACTTGTCAATGTTGTATCTAACACTAAAGAGCTTCAATGGCAACCACCTAAGCATACATATACAAAATTGACTATCGCTCCGCATCTTCTATTACCACAACTTATTGAGAGCAATCTTATTACACTTCCTCCTCCACTCAATTTGGACCCATCTCATCCTAAAGGTCATAATTACAATGAAAATTTCAGATGCGACTATCACCAATGTGTTGGACATTCTACAGATCATTGTTTCAAACTTCACAATCTCATTCAAGATCTAATCGATAATAATGCAATTGAGCTTCTTGAGCCTACGACTTTGCACCTATTAATGAAAATCATAAGCTTAAGATCTTTAACAATCCTCTTCTAAAACATGACAAAAAGTGGTTAATTCCTCACTAATCATACATATTGCATTGTGCCTCCTCCTACATCGGGGCTCTAATTTTCTAGTTACTCATTTGAGACATCCCCACCGATTATTACTTTCTCCGATCATGATTATCATGCTACATTCTCTTCTGATCACTTGCACATTAGTGATTCTATTGATCCAATTCTATCAATAATACTATGGTTGATCCTTCATTTCACATTAGCACATGTTCTCTCGCATTACTTATAACTATTGGTTATCCACTATCATAGATTTTATATCTAGTTCCTAATTCATATGGATATGTTAAGCTTCTAGTCACAGTTGGTCCTCTTACCTTACTTGTGCCTTTTCTTGTGGGACCTTCATTCAAAGGGTGTGATATGCTTTATCTTAGGTCTCCCTTGACTCCATGCAACTAAGGCTATCATCTCCATGCATCACTTATGTCTAAATTTCATTCACAACAAGAAAGTCATTACTATCAATGGTGTTTTGCCATCCACTCCATGGCCATAGCCTCCCCTTGAGGTTGTCATTACACTTTTTAGAGCATCTAGGTCCTCGCACCTCTCAAAACTAAAGCACAATCTGCTCCTAGCTCTCCTGTTTACACACAACCTACATGGTCTCATCGGTCTACCAATCCATCACATCAGTCTAGGTCCCTCACTTGCAAACTCCATCACATAGATATACTTCACCTCCTCGAAGTTATTTCACATAGGTGCTCATCACCTCCACGCTCTCCCTTCACATAAATTTTCAATCATCTTCTTCGTATCTACTCTCCACATAAATTTTCATCGCCTTTGTGCTCTCTTTTACCTAGATGCACATCACCTTCGTGGTCTCCTTCACCTAGGTCTCCATCATCTCCTAGGTCTCATACACATTCACTGAAACAATATTTGTCTCATACACCACCAGTCTTAGAGCATGGTCACACGCCACTATCTCTCGTAAGAATCGGGTAGAGGACTCTCGTCACATCACTTTCACATCATCGATAACAAAATCATCAAAATTCACTTGGGGGCATTTCAATTATTTCTTCCATCCCTCCCACAGCATCGCTTATGCATTTCACAATCTTGAAATTTCACATCTAATATTCCACACACATCATGCACATACTCTACATTCATATCGTCATTACCCTATGACACACTCTAGTTCGACGATCCATACTCAAATGCTTGAGGATTTACATCCCAAATGGACCTCACCACACTCACACACTCACTCACTTATTCACTCACTCACTCGCTTATGCTCTACACTTTATCAATCATATATTTCTAGCGGACACAAATCAAACCATTTCCTAATGATGCACTCTTGTTTTGTAATTAATTCTTGAATACTAAGGGGCATTTATAAATGAAACTCATCACCCGCATACTCATACATATCCACTTGGGGGCAAGTGGCTCCTATTACTACTCACATTCGCATTCCATTCCATCTCATCCACAACATCTTGCATATCTTGGTTGCATTTACTCTTGTTTGCTTATACTTACATGTACACTTTTTAAACATGTTAGACATATAATTTTATGTCATTATCCTTTCCATATACACATGAATGTTCACTTGATTTATTATTGTGATCAGATTCCATAGATTGATACACACAACATGGATGTTTGGCGCAGACATTACTACAACCTCTCCATAGGCGGCTCCTGGGGGCATCCACTTTCGTACACTATAGGTGCTATTGTTTCATTTTTCATAGCACATCATTATCAGATTATACACACTTTGAAATACTTTTTATCTCTCTAACATGCTAACGGGTGCTTCATGTGCAACATTTGTCTTGTAGATCTACTTACTTCCACATGGTTGTCTGCATTACTATTTGTTTGCTTTTGCATGTCATTGTTTACGTAGGATTTGACCTATTTTCTTGCTTGTTCTTTGATTTTTTGTATGCTTGCGGCCACTATGGCCTTGATTATCTTGTGACATCATGAGTGGTGTCCCATGTTTGAAACCCAATTTTGTGGTCTATTCTACCTTCTTGCGTGTTTACACCATATGTTTTGTGTCTTAGCTTACATGTTGTTTATTTTTTTTTCTAGCTTATATCTTACATGCATGTTTTTCTTGCTTGTACTAACACTTGTCTCCTAGCCATTTTGTTTTTATGTGCCTTGATTTCTACCAAGAACAATCCCATCCCCCTGCAGGCATCGCATTTCGGCCAAAGCATAAATGATCGGTCCTCCTTTGGGTCGCATACTCCTTAACGACGTCGCATACACCCCAAACGAGGGGGAATAATTTGGGTGAATCAGTCACCCCACACAATAGTTCATAATCATCACATAACACAATTTAGTAGTGGTACAACACAGCTTCAATTCACATTCAACAGTCTTGATCCTCAAAGAGCTAGCTACCTAGATCTTGACTTGGGTCCTCAACACAACATAGTCACTAGCATTCATACCTGCTAGACAAGAGTAGTTACTCGTGCGCCCTTTTTCTCCTAGATGCCTATCTACAACACTTCACACAATGAATTTTACAGGGCACACAGTCCTTAGCACTCGACATGCATGCACTACACAACATTTTCTACTTTCACATTAGATCGGAATCTGTTCGAAATGGATTGGATTTTTACACACCATTTGTAGTGGTGTTCACATTGTGGGAAGAAATTAAAGCTTAAAGGATGATACTAGACTTTTCTTGCCTACACTTATTTCATTTCTTGTCCTAAGATCACTCAAAAACTCACACACAACACAACCCGACATGAGATCACCCAAAAAACTCGTTCTTCTACATCATTTACAGGATCCTTTCTATCTCATTCACTCATCATGAATAAGGTGCACATGTTCTATTTTTACATTTTCACATATTTCTTACATACTTTTTACTCATTTTGATCATATACACATGTATTTGACTACTTGATCATTCTTCTCTTTTGTAGTTCTATCCTTATAGGAAGCGGTAGTCACATCACATCAACAATGTCATTCACACATCAATCATCAATCACATCAACAATAATCGTCATCGTCAATGTGTGCATAATCACGACATCTACACATACGCTTATGACCTAGGGTCATCATCATCATCATCACTTTTCTTGTACTTCCTCTTATTTAGTTTCCATATGTCACATTTTTATCACTCCACACTTTTCTTTGTCTCTCGCACACTTTTTCGCCATCGATCTACATGGTCATCAGGTACACATCTTCTATCTACTTTATGTTATCGATCTTTCACTCAATAACATAAAGTGGGGGAAAATGTAGAAACTAAATCATGCACTTTGGGTATCTTTTTAGTCCTGATTGCATACTACCATTCATATGATTCCTAAGTAAGAAAATTACTAATTAACCCATGTATTTGGCCATCTTTGCTTGCTTTTTGATTCTATTGTTGATATTAAACTCTTTCTAGCCTAATCTATCTTTTCATGCTTTGACATTTCTTATCCTGACACCAGCTCCCTACCAGATGCCCAAGTGCATGCCCCCATCCCCTATGGGTGGCCCCGACCTCTTTGTAATTTGTTCACATATTTTGGGTCCTTTCTAGCCATTTGGGCATCTTATCCTTTTAATCGGCATTTTTGGGGTTAATTACGAAATTCAAGTAAGGGAATCATATAAATATAAAGTTATGTGATCATAATAAGGGACCAAACACTAAGCATTAGCTATCACCACCTAAGGTTGCATTCAAAATCCATTATCAAGAGCATTCAAACATCCATCTAACATCCACACACAAGGGCAAGGGACTCGATACTTACAGTATACACTGTTTCGCATGAATGTTTCAACTTTTGGGAATAGAGTTGCTTCTATCCTTTCATTCCTTTAAGAAATAGATAAGGGTTAGGGTTAGGAGGAATACCTGTTAAATGTCGAGAGGGTGTGCGCATACCGTAGAGAGAGATCAGGTTGATTGCGAAGAACTCCTTTTTGTCTTGGAAGGACTACCTACAAATAAGAATACAAGACCACCAGATTTTGATTAGACAATAAATGAGGGAACTGCCTTGGGCCTAGGAAATATAAAACTTCCTTTCGAAGGTGGTCGGTTCCTCTCGTTAATATGAATTAACACAAATTCTAACAAATAAGCTATTGTCAATTACAATTTGTTTACCTTATTAGAACAATAGAGAAAGGGCTGGTCTTGGTTTAGAATCAAGGTGACCGATGCTGGCGGTCATCGTAACGGCAGCACCGTTGGCTCTAACCATATCGGTAGGGGCAATGTTTTAGGGGCTTTTGGTGAAGGCTGGTTGTAAGGTGGTTGTGTTGTTTTATAAGGCTGATAAATGGGTGGGGTTGGGTAATGGGGTGATGAGAAGGACTCAGAGAATACGGGGGGTGTTCTTGGGGTAATGTAAGGGTGGAGGAATGACAGTTAGATGTAGTGTGTTGCTGGGTAGTAGATCTAGGAATAGACTTATGATGGCAGTGGTTCAGAAATTCAAGAAATGTTATTAAAAGAATGTATAAGACTTACTTACTAGTTCTTGATGGAAAATGTAGGTTCTGGGACTGTGATGACGAAGACAGGGCTCAAGTAGGATGATCTGACAACCCAAGATGAGCTATCTCCTCTCCTGATACTCCGATGAGTGTCACAAGGCTCTGGTTACTCAGTTGTAGTTTTTGGGCTTGATGTCCTTCTCTGCAAACTCTTCTTCTTTCTTTCACTTGTCTCTGTTCAGCCAAGTAAATTTTGGATTCTTCCAATGATTTCTCCTTCGGATCCACTAAAATCCAACCCCTTGTTTTTGGTTGGGAGTGGTCATTTACAGGGAACCGATGGTGGTTACGTAACCGACGGTGGTCGAGTAGGAACCGGTATCGGTCAGGTCAAAGCGGGCTATTTTTAGTAAAATAGCCAGCTTTTCCTCTTTTTCTCCCGAGGGATTAGTTGTGGGCTTGGTCAAGTCATTATGAGGTTGGTTTTAGGTGCGGGTGAGGAGTAATTAGTCATGGGTGTGGATGTGGACCAAGTTATAGGTCTTAATTAGGTTAATTTAGGGTTAAGACTAGGTCATGATGAGGTGGCAAAATGAGGTGGCAGGTATGGCGATGTGGATTTATTAATTATAAGGTAATTAATAAATAATTGTGTAAGGTTTAGGTGATGAGGTTAGGTTGCGCAATGAGATGCGGGGCACAGGGGGTCGTAAGACACAAATTTGGTGTCTACATTAGCCCCTTGTTGTCGTGTAGCTTGTCTTTGTTAAAGCTGCACGGACAATAATAAGAAGTGGTTACCCCTGTTAAGGGTATAGGTAATCCCCCTCAAATCTATCACGGATTGAGGTAGCGTGAAATCAGGGATAGGGTTGATAAAGGGAAATGGTGTTGAGATGATGGTAAGATGGTGGGGTAGGTCCAGGAAGCGGATGCATGTTGAAATGCAGTAGTGCGACCAGGGTACATGATTTTGAAGAGCAAACAAGCAATTCATAGGCAAAGGTCGATAGTTTATCCAAACAAGGGTGATATAATCCTGGTATCCAAGGCATAGGAAGTAGCTCCAGGGGATATAACGGGTAAGGTACAGGAATGTTTAGGCATGTTCGGCAGTACCAAATGGTTGGTTTGGTTGAGATAAACGTCACGGTCTTGGTCTAGGCAAAGTTGGTCGATTGATCAAGTCAAGGACCCTAATCATGCTAAAACACGAACAGGTGAGCTCGATTGAACAAAGAGCTACATGATGGGTGGATAAAATTGTATTTTGTTGATGTTGGGTGAGGTATTTAATTGGTGCGGCCTTGGGTCGGGCCAAATGGTTGGGTGCGGCCTTGGGTCAGGCCAAATGGGTTGGTTGCGGCCTTGGGTCGGGCCAAATGGATGGTTGCGGCCTTGGGTCGGGCCAAATGGTTGGGTGTGGCCTTGGGTCGGGCCAAATGGGTTGGTTGCGGCCTTGGGTCGGGCCAAATGGATGGTTGCGGCCTTGGATCGGGCCAAATGGGTTGGTTGCAGCCGTGGGTCGGGCCAAATTGGTTGGTTGTGGCCTTGGGTCGGGCCAATGAAGTTAACAAAGGGTTTTCAGCCAAGGTGGATATAGGCGATGTTGTGAGAAATGGCGATTAGTAAATAAGGGCAGAAATTGGGGAAGAGGTGGGATAAAACCGATATTGATTGTCTATGACCGATATCGGTTAGGTGACCGATACCGGTTCCTTAGGGCACAAAATAACCGGTATCGGTTATAGGTTGAAAACCTATAAAAAGAAAAAATACGGCCTGTCATTGTCATATTGTCAATTTGAAAACCAATTTTAGTTGTCTGAGGTCTTTTGGCAAGATTGTTGAGTTTGTCGGCTGAGGTGGCACTATTTGAGTGGAGAAGTGAGTGATTGGTAGGCCCTAGCGAGGAGGAGGCAACATTTGATTGGTGGAGGACCCAGCAGAGGAGTTTGAGAGCCATGGCACAGCCAGGAGGAGCTGGAGGTGCTGGACCAGCTGGACCACCACCACCTATCCCACCACGACGACGTGTCGTCGTACCGGTAGGTTCGAAACCCTTCATTGTGTGAATTTGATGTTGTTAAGCTATATTTGGGGGTTTGGGTAGGAATCCATGTTTTGATAAAATAATGAATAAATTGAAGTTATTTGAAAAATGAAGAGGATAGATGGGTTAAATAGGTCAAGGCGGCAGGGTGGGTAGGTTTTTAGGGTGTTAGGGTGGGTAAATAGAGAGAAATAGGGGAAAAATGGATTTGGGGGGCCGCGTCGGGTTTGGCTCGGCAATTTTTTCAGTGACCGATGCCGGTCACTAAGCGACCGACATCGGTCAAGAAGTTTTGGGGCAGGGTGGTTTTGTGGTTGACCGGTGTCGGTCATACGTCGACCGGCGTCGGTGGAGAGGGGACCGGTGTCGGTCATGGGTGACCGGTACCGGTCCCTAGTTAGGATTTTCTATTTTGTTGTTTGGTTTTGTTGTGGTTTTGGGTGTTTGGTTGTTATTTGGGTGTTTTGGTTATTGTTTGGGAGTTATGGTTATTGGGGTGAAGAGGGAAGGGGTAGAGGTTGATAGGAAGGTTGGTTGGTGGGTGGGGGGGGAAAAATGGGGCGGTTGTGTGGTCGGGTGGTTAAAAGGGGGTATAGAAGGTTAAAGGAGTTGTTGTGATAAAGAGTAGGGCTAATGCAGTGAGTTGGTTTTGCAGGCACGTCAGCAGCTGATGATGCGGGATAGGATGCCCCCGTTGTTGAGATGGATGCGGCCACACGTGTCCGCAGCGCAGTGGGCCATCATGCGCGAGGTGGGACTCGGCGGAGTCCAGCATTATAGGGCGATAGAGAGGGATCACAGTCTGATGGTTGCCCTCATCGAGAGATGGGATCCGGCGACCAATGTGTTCCATCTCCCGACTGGAGAGATGACCATTACATTGGAGGATGTGTATCGCATCCTTAGATTACCGATCGATGGAGAGGCAGTCTTCCAGGTGGATGCAGAGACAGCCATGGACAGCATCTTACAGGTATTCGGGGATGCAGCCGCGCTATTGACTTATCACAGCGCGAGCATCGCCTATGGGGATATGTATCGTGCCCACCGACATGAGACACGGCTTGCCAGTGTTGATGATGATCGGCATTACATGCTTCGCCCTCCCGGACTCAGAGGGAGGCCACTTTCCACGGGTGCTGATGGGGGTATTACACGAGATGGTTGAGGAGCATACATGTTATGCTTGGGCACCAGTATACCTGGTGCAGTTATACCGAGAGCTGTGGGGCTACCGCCGGATGAGGCGATTCAGGATTTGCTCTACGTTTTTGTTACACTACTGGGCATATGAGCATATCATATGCATTCGACCAGTAGGGCTGCCCCAGCAGCCAGGGCCACAGGTGATTTATAGATATGGCTTTCGAGGTGGTGGGGTCGTGGGCCACCACAGCGATTCTCGCCGGACGGGATGTAGCGTATTACCGGCATGTATTAGAGGGCGTGACGCCTGGATATTGTATGGAGGTCTTACAGAGGTCATCGGCCCGTGAAGGAGCCCGATCACGATTAGTGGATCCAGATACATTCGGATAGTGGGGCGAAGGCCGAGAGAGCATGAGCGAATACCCTTGGAGAGGGTACGATGGCAGATGGGGCTATGACAGGATGAGCCACCTCCCTTCCCTCAGTACCGGAGGGATGATGTAGAGGCCCCACTGCCTGTACCACAGCCCGTGGACCCAGATTGGGTAGCCGAGAGGCCTGCAGATGATACCGTGGACGACGCCGGCTGCACGGGATCATTTTTGGTATGGTGGGCAGGAGAGAGAGCCGCGAGGAGAGCACAGCCCACAGCCAGACTTGGCGGTGGTGATAGCAGAGAGGGACCAGCTCAGGGGCTAGGTACAGTTATTACAGGGGCAGCTTGCTGCTGCACAGGCACAGATAGGTGTCTTACAGGGGTAGCTAGCCCAGGCACAGGTACAGCCACAGGCCCCACCACAGGCACCACCAATGCGAGTACCACCACACGAGCACCACTAATGCACCAGGCACTAGTGCGGCCACGAGCATCGGCACGAGGGGCACTATTATTAGGAGTCGGGGACCAGCCCCAGCAGTGATGGTGGCATGGGCCCGCTATATGGAGGCGAGAGCGGAGGCCCTAGTATTATCAGGATGTTCTTGATGGTACCGGGGCTGACTATCAGCCATATGCGGCACACAGAGCCGAGACCTCGCGTAGCCAGAGATCCCAGGGGGGTGCAGCCACAGCCGGTGGGTCCGTTATAGGGAGGAGGCGAGAGGCAGCACAGGGACCAGCAGGGAGACAGGCGGAGGGGTGGGGAGAGCTGAGGGATCCCTGCAGAGGAGATAGTTTGTGTTTGTACAGTGGATATGGGCACGATCTACGAATCTGGTTATGTTTATAGAGGCTGCGTGCCTACATATGATGTATTCATTCATTTATTCATTTATTGTATATACTGGCTGCGAGCGAGTGCAGGGTTATCAGATTGATACCGGCACTGCAAGCCTAGTATATTTTTGATATGAGAGACCGGCTGCGTGCGAGTCAAGATTATTGACAGATTATTGCAGCCTCGCGTGCCGGCTTTGTATTATTATGAGATCACAGAGACCCTATGCAGGGGCACATTGTATATTTAAAACTATTGATATATAGATATGATGATTTTGACCCACATGCTTATGTTTAAAATGTTTTAAGTGTTTTGTCGATGGTTTGTGATATTTAATGTATGATGAGTTTGATCCACATGGTTTATATATTGATGGTGTTGATGTCTTTTGTTGATGGGATGTATGTATATATAGATGATGAGTTTAATTGACATGTTGTGTTATGAAATGTTGTATGTGTTTTGTCGCTGGTTTGTGAAATTGAATGTATGTAGCTGCTGAGTTGGATCCAAATGGTGTATAGATTGATGGTTTTTGATATCGTTTGTTGATGGCTTGTTTGTTTTTGTAATATAGATAGATGATGTTGATGAAATTGTGATGAGATATGGATTTGATGAAAAATTATAGATAATGGTGTTGTTTATGCAGGAAAAAGGGACGGGCGCCACAAAAATTAGGTAGAAAATAAAGAAAAGAACTATGTGTAAAAAAAGTATGTATGTGACCGATATCGGTTAGATAACCGATGTCGGTAGGCAATAAACCGATATCGGTTAGCTAACCGATACCGGTTATTCAAATATGAGCTTTTCTAAAAATAGAAAAGCTTGGGTGGCAACTGAAGTTCTTATTTTGAGCATTCTTATTTTTAGAGTCATGCAACAAGTTAAATACGTGAATGCGACGCTGTTTGACGACTGATACATGTGATTGCATGAAAGAATTTGAGTGATAAGGAGGAAAGAGACAGATGAAGTGAATGTGGGCTGAGATTCAGAAAGCAGAAAGGCAAATTTGAAAAGGGTGGTGAACATGGCTGAACGAGGAGAAGCATCCAGCAGGCAGGGACGAGAGGGAAGACAAGTTCCACCTCAAGCTGCTGCAGCCCAAGAGGTAAACATTTTGGTTGTAATTTGATTCTTGCTTGTTTTGTGAATAGGATGAGAGAAGTGTAAGTGGGTAAAGATGAGAAAGAAAAGGTGATAGGAAAGGGTTTGGGATGGGGTGAGTGCTATGGGGTAGGTAAACAGGGTGGTCACGTATGTTTTTAGGTATAGATAGGAGTAAACGGGCAAAATAATTATCGTAGGTGTATGTTTTTAAGCAGGGTGTATATTTTTGACAGTGGATCGTATCATTTAGAGATAACCGGTATCGGTTAGCAAACCGGTATCGGTTATCTATAACCGATATCGGTTACTGTAGGAGTTTCCAGAATTTGAGAAAAAACCCGTGGAGATTTGTTTTATTGAATAATTATGTGTCATTTTGATGTATGCGCAGCGAAGCGAGGTTAAGGATAAATGATATCTTATCAGCGTTGTTGTCACAAATCCGAGCAGATGTAACACTAGCTGAATGGGCATTGATAAATCATTTAGGGTTAAGTGGAATCTGCTATTATTCAAGAATCGCACGTAACCATGCTATGTTGCAGGCGTTGATTAAGAGATGGAATCCAGAAAGGAATACCTTCTATTTGCCAACAGGGGAGATGACGGTGACTTTGGAAGATGTGTTCCGTATTTTGAGACTCCCAATGATAGGAAAAGCAGTGTATCAGGCGTTGCCTAGCGCGGGGCGGGCAGCGATAACAACAGTATTTGGTTTAGCTGCACAAGATTTGACACAGCGAGGTTTAACATTTACGTATAGTACAATGTATGCAACACACCTTGAGGAAACAAGGTTGGCCGTGCTATTAATGATAGCGGTGGGGTATTATGCATTACCGAGGGTGGAGGGTGGAAGATTTCCAAAAGCATTGATGAGTGTTATTTGGGAAATGATAGAAATGAGCGTTACTTTTGCATGGGCACCTGCATATTTGGCGGAGCTATACAGGGGTTTATGGGCTTGTAGACGAAATCACAGGACAACACTGGATTGTTCATTTTTATTACATTGTTGGGCCTATGAGCACATTGTTTGTGTGCGACCAATAGGCCGACCCATCCAGTCAGGAGAGACCGGAGTGCAGAGGTTGGGATTCAGACGATGGGTCCAGACAGAACAAGAGGCAAGATCCCAGGCCGTGACGGGTGACACTGAGTATTATAGGCAGGTATGGGAGATGGTGACGATTGCGGATATCTGTTGGAGGCCTTACGGGAACTATATGGTAACAGAGAACATAGCTGAGGAGTTGAGGGGTGTAGAGCGATTGAGGTGGATCGCGGGGCACAGGCCAGGTGAGTATGAGAGGATTCCTCTAGATCGCGTGCGGTGACAATTTGGATTTGTGCAGGATATACCCCTGGCTTATAGACCATATATGAGGATCGACGTGGAGGCAGCATTCTCACCTCCCCGGCCAACACCTCCGGAAGGGCCAGAGGAGATAGCAGCCGATCGCAGGGTGATGGATGCAGGAACGACAGAGGCCTATAGATTATGGTGGGTAACAGAGCTGCGAGGTGAACGTGATCGTCCTGACATAGCTATGATTACAGCGGAGAGAGATCGTCTGCAGAGTTTAGTTCATTAGCTCCAAACGCAGGTGAATGAGACAAGAGGATTGTTAGCGGTTGCGGAGTCACGAGCGGAGGGACTAGAGGCGAGATACCTCCATGCGAGAGAGCGTATTCACATGTTACAGGAGAGATTGGCAGATCAGTGGGCGGTACCAATAGCCGTGGTACCTTTGAGGATGGAGAGGCCCGGTGAGAGGCGTCGACGATCACGATCATCACCTAGTTCGGGATGAGGCGTGAGGGTCTAAGTGAATGTTATCGAGGTATAAGAGTAAATAAGGATGCCGACCTGCGCGTCGATGATAGAGAAGATGTATTTGTTTAACGTCTAAATAAAACTGAATATGTATGTTGATTTGAGTTATGATAATAATAAGAATGTTTGTGTTTTGACTTTTTTGTTTTGAAAAAGGATAAAGATGAGTGTTATCAAATAGAAATACCCAAAACATATTTATATTTACAACACATGATAGTGTATGGTAGGGGATGGTCGAGCTAACCTTGGGAGACTCCATGTCTCCTAAGTGCTGCCTACATAGCCCATTGCACAAAGCAAGGAGGGGCCTCAGACCGATGTAGTTCTCCCTTAGGACCAGGGAGAGGTGAATTCAGGCAATTTAGTTGTGGTTAAGCAAGTTGTCGGTTGGTAAAAATAGTGATATTGGTAGGGTAATGTTGTTGGTGTTGGTAAGGAATGTTGTTAGTGTAGGTATAGGTGAAGCGAAAGTTAGCTTACCCAAGTAGTAGGGAATCGTGTCCTGATTAAGGTCAACACACAATCCTAGAGTCGAGCAAAAGAGGCAAGAGTGTCCCGTAGTTGAGAAGAGCTAAACAAACCACATATTAATGTAGGATGAGCTTGAATCCCTAGGTACCTTGCATAGGCGAGAAGTCGATAGGTGAAAAGAGTTGTATAATCACAATATATCGGATATACGTCATGTCCCTTGAGTTTTGTTGTTTTGACGGATGGTGAGGTGAGGTGGATGATGTAGCTGAGGCGCAGAGAACTTGTTATAAAGTGAGTATTCTGACGAAAGAGAACCTAACCTAAATAGACAAGTCCATGACTCAAAAGTTCTTTTGAATGTGGCTTTTATTTTGCTGAATATAGACTGATCGATGCGGGAAGTCTACAAGGGATATGTATTTTATTATTCTTGAGGTCTTCACGAAGCTGATCAATGCGAGAAGCTCCTGATAAAGGCTGACTGTGTATAGCTGTCCTTCAAGGGAGCAGTCTATTATATAATAGTAGCAATAGTTTGGAATATAGCTGTCCTTCGAGGGAGCAGTCTATATATAATTTAGAGAGCTAGATGTCCGTTTGGCGTAAAGCATCTAGTTTTGTAGGAAGTTTGACTCAAGAAAATCCCATAGGTGTTGAACTAAGAATGTGTCATTTTAATACTTTGAAGTCATGGACTAGACTAAAAAGGGGAAGGCATCTTTAAGGGGAGGTGAGAATCAAACTATGTGAGCTTGATTTTATTTTGAGATGTAGGAAACAAAGTGTATGTGGTGGTAAATGAGCTCAAGGGACGAGCGCAAGGTAGATAAGAAGTGATATAACACTAAATTCAACAGTAGAATGGTCGAAGATGCAAAGCATTAAGGGGTTCAGGCTCAGGTTTACCATTAAGCGAAGCTAAACGATAAGTGCCTGATCCATAAGTGTGAGTGATTATGTAAGGCCCAATCCAATTGGGAGCAAATTTTCCACGTTTGCTCTTTTCTAGTTTGGTTACATGTTGATTCTCTTTGAGGACAAGATCACCAACCTTAAAGGTACGCTCATGAAGTCGCTTATCATAAGCATGCTTGATGCGTTTTTGATAGATTTGAAGGTGATCAAGAGCTGTAAGATGACGCTCGTCAAGAAGCTCCAATTGGGCTAACCGCTCTTGGCGGAAATCGTCGTTGGTGAGAATATCCTGAAGAGATATTCTGAGGGAAGGTATTTGTATTTCAAGAGGTAAGATGACCTCGGTACCATATACCAAAGAAAAAGGTGTGGCATTAGTGGAGGTACGAATGCTAGTACGATAAGCCCAAAGGGCAAAGGGGATGTGATCATGCCAATTTCTTCCTGGACTCATTGACAACTTTCATGAGGATTTTGGTTAGGGTTTTATTAGAAGATTCAGCCTGACCATTGGCCTGTGGATAGTAAGGTGATGAGAAACTAAGTTTGATATCAAAGTTGTCACAAAGGTCTTGTAACAACTTATTTTTGAAAGATTTACCATTATCTGTTATTAGGCGATGAGGAATACCAAAACGACAGATAATGTGATGGTTAACGAACTCTACAATTTTTTCTTTTTTGGTTGAAATGAGTGGAATGGCCTCCACCCATTTTGTGTAATATTCTGTTGCTGTGATTATCCAATGGTGACGTTGCGAAGAGGGTGGGTGAATCTCACCAATAAGGTCTAAACCCCATTGTGAGAAAGGCCAAAGATCTCATGTGACCTGTAGCGGATGGCTAGGAGTATGTTGAAGGTTGGCATGTTGTTGACACATAACACAACGCTTAACATATTCGTAGCAGTCATTATTGAGAGTAGGCCAATAATAACCTAGGCGAAGGATTCATTTGGCCACGGCAAGGCCGCTAAAATGTCCACCACAAATACCGTCATGGACCTGTTGGATGGTATAGGTGACCTCCACGCCGGTTAGACATCGAAGGAGGATGCCATCAAAGCCACATTTATAAAGGAGTCCCCCCATGATGACATAACGAGAAACACGTTTAAGAAAAGCGCGTTTGCCGGTACTAGTAAGGTTAGGTGGGAGAACGGAGGTTGTAAGGTAGTCGTGAAATTGGTGATACCAGGTATCTTGCGAATTAGCAAACACATTATTTATCATACAAACAACCGTAAATGAGTAGGATGGGGCAAAGAGTTGTTGGACCAAGACGAAAATGTCAGAGTCGGTTGATGAAGCTAGAATTTGCGAGGCTAAGCAAGCCATAGTATCCGTAAATTTTTAGTGGAGCGGGAATGGTTTGGATAGAATAGTGAGTAAATAAGGTCAAAAGTGAATCCATGTAGTGTTTGTATTTTTGAAGTTCCTCATTTTACATTGGTAGATGCCCATAACTTGATTGACTACAAATTGAGAGTCGCCAAAAATATTGATAGATTTGATACCTAAGTGTGTAATGCAACACGGAGACCCAAAACAAGGGCCTCGTATTCCACTGTATTATTAGTGCAGGGGAAATCGAGTCGGAATGAAAGAGGCATAGGCTCAGCGTCGAGAGGAATGAGAACAACGCCGGCTCCTCCGCCGCGCTGGCATTTGGATCCATCGAAGAAGAGGGTCATTGGATATGACTCCTCCCTAAGGGAAAGAGTGGCGATGAGTTCGTCGGGGAAATTCAAATTAGTAAATTGTGCCCCGGGTATAGGGGCTTCCGTGAGTTGATCAGAAATGGTTTGTCCTTTGATTGACTTCTGGTGTATAAATTCAAGATCGAGGTCAGCAAGGAGCATAAGCCATCGGCGATGCGTTGGTTTAGATGAGGTTTGGCATACATATAATGGATGGGGTCCGTGTTGGTGATGACGAAAGTTTTGTGATTCAGGAGGTAGTGTCGGAGCTTGGTGGCCACGAATGATAGGGCTAGGCACAAATTTTCTACATGTGTATACCGAGTCTCATAATCCACGAGAGTACGACTTATATAATAAACGGCTTGTTCTCGATGCTCGAGTCACGATGTGTGAGCATGGCCCCTACAGCGTGGTCGGTGGCGGAAAGGTAAAGGTAGAAAGGGCGATCGTCCTGAGGTGGGATAAGCACGGGTGGCTGCAAGAGATAAGCTTTGAGAGCCTCAAAGGCTTGGTGGCACTCTTCGCTCCATTGAAAGGCAATATCCTTTTTAAGGAGGTGATGGAAAGGTTGACATCGATCTGAGAGTTGGGAGATGAAACGCCGGATAGATTGGAGTTTACCTTGTAAACTACGCAATTGTTTGAGGTTAGTAGGTGGGGGCATTTCTAGGATAGCTTTGACTTTAGATGGATCGACCTCAATGCCATGCAAAGAGACAATAAAACCAAGAAGTTTTCCCGAAAGGACACCAAAGACACATTTCTTTGGTTGAAGACGGACAAAATATTGTAACAGGTGATAAAAAATAATGGTTAAAACATCGAGATGTTCACTGCGATGTTTAGATTTGCCAAGAAGATCATCGATGTAATCCTCAAGGATAGTGTGCATAATGTCATGAAAAATGTAGGTCATAGCCCGCTGATAAGTTGCACCAGCATTCTTAAGGCCAAATGGCATAACACGATAACAGAAGGTTCCCCAAGGAGTTATGAAGGTAGTTTTATGTTGATCGGCGAGGCAACCAAAATTTGGTTGTATCCTGAAAAGCCATCCATGAGAGAGAGCATCTCATGGCCTGCAGTGAGATCAACAAGTTGATCAATACTAGGTAGGGGGAAGTCATCCTTAGGGCAAGTGAGGTTAAGATCTCAGAAATCCATGCATATCCGAAGTCCCCCCGTCACTTTAGTGACATGTATAATGTTAGAAATCCATTGAGGATAGTCAATAGGCAGGATGAAGGAAACAGAAAGGAGTCGTTGAAGCTCTTCTTTGACCAAGAGGGCAATGCGTGGATGCGTTTTCTCGCCGTTTTACATTTAATTGGCTTGGAATCGGGTTTCGTGGTAATGTTATGGACAGCAATGTCGAGGATCAATTCTGGCATTTTAGCGTAGACCAAGCGAAATCTTGGTTGCGAGTACGGAGAAAGGTAGTAAAGGTGACTTGTTCTGATGCGTTAAGGGATTGTCCGATCTTCACAATGTGAGAATCCTCCTCTGTGTGGATGTTGATTTCTATAGTTGACTCGTTCAACATGGTTTGAGTTTCAGACGGTAAGGTGCGTTGAATATAAGAGTCATCCGCGCCAAGATAAGTGAGGATGGAGTCATCATCCTGGCACTCAACAACATTAATTGAAGGCGAGTCCTCTTCGATCATGTCTAGATATAGAAGGGGAAGAGAAGATGGGTCCTCATTATCGCGTTGATAAGTGAGAGGACCTAGGAAGATAGCATTTATGAAAAAAAAAAGTTAGGAGGGATAGATTCGGGATCTATCAACTCTATGGGTGACGATGGAAAAATGGGTGATGATGGTTCGGTAGGGGTGACATCGTCATCTTCCAGGAGACAACATCACGAGGTTCCTTCGGTGTAAGTGTTCCAGAAATCCGAGACCACTACGATCATTGTGCTTGCGTGTAGTTACGGGAATGATTGTATGTCGGCCTTGTTCATAAAGACCAAAACCAAAGCCTTTCCAAGCACAGCGAGTCAAGAAGGTGAGGGCAAAATGATGATTTTTCAAGTATTGAAAATCAGATTGGAAGGGAACCACCCAAAAAGGAGGTTCAGGGGTAACGGAGGATGCGTTGACACCCCCATACGTTAGGTTGGTGCGGCAATGAGGTGGTCCGTAGGGGATTACCTCCCCCATGCGATGGTCATAGGTAGGATGCGCATGTAACTGTCCGTACTCCTGTGGGGTATGGAAAGAACTAACGTTATATAGGTGGTATTCCCCCAGCGTAAGGCGTTGAAAAACATCTACTAAGGGGTCGGAGGTTGGGATGTTATCTGCGGGAAAGGAAGTGGTATTTGCGACGGCGGTTTCATTGGTTGAAGGCATGGGTGCGGTTGAGGTAGATGGTTGAGGTGCGGTTGAAGTGGATGGTTGGGTTGGATGAATGGGTGTCTTGACTGGTACAAGCACATCATTAGGGTAATACAACATATTGCAGGTTTTGAAGGGGGGAGGATCAGCTTTTACGGTGTAGGACTTCCCCTCGTACTCAAATTTTATGCATCTATGTAAGGTGGAGGGAACGCATCCCATAGCCCGGATCCAAGGGCGGCCTAACAACATATTGTATTGGAATTCTCCCTCAAGGACATAGAAGAGTTCGGGTAAAGTACGTGGTCCTACACGAATGTTAAGGATCACGGTGCCTAAGGTAGAAGTAATAGCATCATTGAATGACCGCAACATGATGGGGTTGGCACACATGCAACTAGAAGTTATATTCATTTGTTGGAAGGATTTTGAAGAGATGATGTTTAAGCTAGCGCCCCCGTCAATCATAACACAATGTACCCGAATGTCCCGGACGTAGTTTGAGATGAAAAGAGTAGGTCGGGATCTTACGCACCAAAGTCAACAATTTCATCTTTGGAGAAACCTGACAAAGAACGGCTTGTTGTGCGAGAGGAAGTGGTTGGGGCGGTAGGTTGTTTGGTGAGGGAAGCAACGTGATTGGGTGTTAAAATGGAGGTAACAGAAAGGTTTCATTAGGTAAGACCTCGATCCCTTGAAGGATTTCAACGAGAGCTTGTCGATGAGATTCAGAAGTCTGAATGAGATCATACAGTGTCATTTTTACAGGTGATTGGTGAAGCTGTTTGATCATGGTTCGGTGGGCAACTCCATTAGAGACGGGGTAAGCGGGTCCACGAATAACCACTTTAGGTGGTGGTGCGATCGGGATGGTGGACGGAGAAAGAGAGGACGCAGGTGTGCTTTCTTTCGCTTTCTCATTATTTTTCTACCCTCGAGTAGCAACACTAATCATATTGATCTCGTGAATACGAGAGGAGGAAGACGGTAGGGATAGGTCATGGTCTTTGAGAGGTGGGGCTGTAATAATGATAGATCTTGGTGAGGCGGGGATAGGTGGTATAGGAGAGGGAATTGAAGCTAAAGGTCTCTCCCTTCGTAAGTTGTCTTTCTTAACCTTTCTATCTGAGAGAGGTGACTGACGAAGGATGGCTTTCAAAGCTTTGCATCCCTCTACATCATGTGCTGGTGTGTGGTGGTAAGCGCAGATTTTAGACTCATCATAACCTATTAGTCGAGGTTTAGATGGGTCATAAGGTCTAAGTGGGGGTAGGGAAATGGTCGCATTCTCCACCAACATAGCAAGGATTTTGGCGTAAGACCCTTTGAGTGGGTCAAAATCGGAGGAAGATGAGGGTATTGATGGGGTAGATTCTGGTGATGACGTGGTATGGTTGGTTTGTATGGGTGGTGGTTTAGCCAAGGAGTTTTGATAATGGGTTTTAACTAAACGTGGCTTCTTTGGCGTAGAAGCTATGTTTAGCTGGTTAGATGATGAGGCCACAGATGATGTGGTATCAGAAAACAACCACGGAGAAATAGGAGTGACAACAAACAAATCTTTTGATGATGGAATTTGTTTAGGGTTAGTAGGTGGATAGGATACGCGGGGTGACTGTGTTGATGTACCCTTGGATCGCTGTATGGGTGCAGAAGGCGTAGGTCATTTTAAAGAAAACGCAGGAGGTATGATATATTGATGCAAGGTGGAGGGATGAGGTCCCAATATGGAAGGTAGGTGTGACGACGATGGTTTTAGTTGTAATAGAGACATAGGTTGAGGATATTGAGTCTGTCTCCTAAGTGGATGAACGGCTTTATTTTTAGATAAATCAAGCCGCTTAGGTGGGTGTGTTAGACTGGGTATTGGTGAGGTCCCAAGCGTAGGGGAAGATTGGGTTAGGTTAATAGAGGTGGATGAGGTATTTGGTAGAGATGAGGGGGGTGAAGATGAGAACATAGGCATTTTAAGCTTCTGTAAACACTTTGGGTATATGGTAGAGGCATCTGGGTTGGTCATCTGCATTTGAGTAGAATATGGCATACTCAAACGTTCCCATAGGACCTTTCTATCTTCTGGGGAATGACAGTCCTCACGTGTGAATTGGAACTTTTGTATGGAAGAAAGGTGGGTTGTGATTCCAGTCCATTGTGGGTGTGATACAGGGGGTAGATGAGGCACTGTATCAATAGGTGTTAAGAGGTCAACCGGTCGCTGAAAAGATTTAGGCGATGAAGAACTAATAGGTAGGAGGACATGTTTGAGAGGATCCGTCATGATTAAAGAGTTTGGTGATGTCGGTGCAAGAGGTTTCTCGTCTAAGGATGACAAAAGAAGTGGCGAGCCTTCCTCTTGTACAGCCAGAATGGTAGAAGGAGACGTTTGGGAAATAGATAAATTAGATAACATCCGCTCACAGTCTTGCAAGGATGTGGTATAAGAAGGCTCATCTATGAGAAGAGAACTCTGGGCAGTTAATTCCTTTATGGGTAAAGGAATGATTTCGCCTTGTCTTGATGGTGGTGAAGGAGGTTCGGGCCCCTGCGTTAGTGAAGAGGCTTGATTCAAAATTTTCTCGATAGAGGCTTTTGGCTGGGAGTCGAAGACTGCATGGATCTCATGAACACTCTCCTCGGCTAAGATATCTTGGTTTATGTTACTGTTAGAAGAGTGATTCGGGAATGGTTTGTTGAAGATTTTCAAATTTCGGTTAGCAGGGGCATTAGGATTATCGAGGGTTATATCCCCTGCATCAACCATTTCCTGCACTATGTTTTTCAACATCTTGCAGTTTTCGTGACTATGTCCCTTTATGCGGTGAAAGTTCTGAGTCATTTTCTTTGTACCGGAAGGTATAGCGCGGGTGGAGTCAAACCCGGAGTGAGGTTTAACAGGAGGCAAGGTGATAGCTCCGGCTTTGAGCAATTTTTCCAAGATGACACCATAAGTTTCTCCCAAGGGGGTGTAATTGATGGGCTCGGCTTTATATTTATAGGTGGTTTTTGGTGGGGTATTAGACGGTGCTTGAGATTTGACCATCACCGCGTGGACAGCTCCTTTTGATTTCGAAGAAGTGGATGTGTGAGGAGTGGTGGTGTTTGGTTTATTGGTGGAATCTGGAGTTCGAAATTGGGGTTTTTGTTGCGCAACCGCAATTTCTCTTCTTCTAAGGCTCGAATTTCTAGTTTCCGAGCCATAGTAAAGGCCTCGTCAAATGTGTGGAAATTTTGAATTTGAAGGGTAGGAGAGATGTGCTTAGTGCGAGGCCGTGTAAAAGTTCGATAAGTTCAGCCTGAGGCAAGGCATATGTAAGTTGGTTGATAAGGCCTGCCATCGTCCAATGAAATCTACGATAGATTCATCTTCAAATTGTCGGATGGCATAGAGGTCGGTGATAGATACTTTCTTGGCAATGTTAATGGAGAAATGATCCAAGAAAGATTGGGCTAGTTGGTTAAAAGAGAAGATTGAGTGCTAGGTTAAAGCACTGTACCACTCCAAGGCGGGTCCTGATAAGGACATGGGAAAGGTGTGGAGTAGCAAAGCATCATCATGAGCAATCAAATAACAAGCATGTCTAAATGATCGCAAGTGTTGTTGAGGATCCTCTTTACTATTAAAACGAGTAAATTTCGCAATTCCCATTGAGGAGGATATGAATGAAGGGGGACAGAAGGGTGAATAGGCTCCCGAAAAACTTGCTCGTATGTCAAGGCACTATGACTTCCCGAAACGGAAGCCTCCAGATTTTGCATTTTGTCCATCATTTGTTTGATGAAATCCGTGGTTGGATGAGATGATGGTGCGGTTGTGGTAAATGGAGGCAAATTGGGCCAAGGGCCTCCACTAGACAATGGTGGGGTTAAGTGTTGATAAGGTATGGAGGACGAATATGTTGAGGTGACCGAATAGGGATGTCCTATATAAGATGTTGAGGTCACTGGATATGTGTGTGGGAATGAAAAGGTGGGCGGAGCTTGAGAAGGAAAGCTCGTGTGGATAGGTGGCAGAGAGCAAGTCATGAACGGAGCAGTCTGCAAGAGAGACGAGGTAGGAGCAGTCAGCGGTAATGACATGTGGGGCCCAAGATTAACCAAAGGAAAGCCAATCTGTGTCGTATGAACCTCGGCTTATTTGGATTGGGAGACGGGGCTAAGGATGCAGCGAGTGAAAGCGGAGCTATCGGGCGGAGAAGGAGCTAAATGAGTAGCTATACTAATGGGTATGCCAACAAGGAGTTGACCATCGGGCGTATGGTCGGGGCATGAGACAAATAGTATTGTGCAGTACAATGCTAGGATTAGCATCCAGAAAATTTGGCAAATTTCTTATCTCCTACGAAATTTTAGGAACCTCGCCGGTATCCGTAGGATTCCTATAGAATGTGAAGGGGGTGATTCGGGAAAAGGCACGAGCGAGGCATGTGAAACCATGGCGGTGGCTTGCTTTCAGTGATAACAACCATGGACAAGAGTACAGTAGGGTTTCAATCTATCGGAGGCAAACAGACCTCGAGAATGTTGAAATTGGTAAGTTCTTTGGTTTGTCGAATCTGTAAAAAGACGATATCGATATCGATCGCTAACCGATGTCGGTTAGACTATAGCCGACGTCGGTCAGTTAACCGATGTCGGTGTAATAAGACTGGTATAAGAAAATATAAGAAGCTACTGATTTGAGTTTTTAACAATGCTTAGTACATCTATCAAATTGTTCTGAAGTGATAACTGAAACAGTGTATGACAGAGAAATAGAACTGAAAACAAACAAGATACACAAACAAATTAATAGACTAACCCTAGGATTAGTGTTTATCAATTTGAGCTTATGCCCTTAGATGCAGAATGATGTCAGAATCCTAAACACAAGACCTAGGGGAAATGTCAAGTTTGTTTTGGCTTATAAGGTTACCTCAATCGGGCGGAGGAATACCGCGGAGAAGGGGGGATGTTTTGAGCTGTTGTGTTAATTATGAAGTGATTCGGTATGTGTTGTGTAGTGAAAGTAAGATTAATTTCCTGTCAATACCGTGGAAATCACCCCCACGTGTACGACCTATTACTTAGTCTATGTTCACTAGAATTGAAAACAACAAGCAAGAATGTAATGCACGTGTTTTAAACCCAAATCGAAAATGATATTCGATGAAGCAAAAGAGATGACTTTCACTAATGCAAAGATGTAAAAGTAAAGCAAGTTCTTTTACCAAAACAACAAAATACCTTGTGAATATCTTTAGAAGAAGAAAACAACAAGTATGCTCCCTATATGAAAGCAAGCAAGAGAAACAGAAACCCGAAATGGGTCCCACCGGGCGTGCCAAAATGTTTCGCACGGAATGTTTCAACTTTTGGGAATAGAGTTGCTTCTATCCTTTCATTCCTTTAAGAAACAGATAAGGGTTAGGGTTAGGAGGAATACCTGTTAAATGTCGAGAGGGTGTGCGCGTACCGTAGAGAGAGATCAGGTTGATTGCGAAGAACTCCTTTTTGTCTTGGAAGGACTACCTACAAATAAGAATACAAGACCACCAGATTTTGATTAGACAATAAATGAGGGAACTGCCTTGGGCCCAGGAAATATAAAACTTCCTTTCGAAGGTGGTCAGTTCCCCTACTAATATGAATTAACACAAATTCTAACAAATAAGCTATTGTCCAATTACAATTTGTTTACCTTATTAGAACAATAGAGAAAGGGCTGGTCTTGGTTTAGATTCAAGGTGACCGATGCTTAGGGTCACTGTAACCGGTATCGGTTGGCTCTTACCGATATCGGTAGGGGCAATGTTTTAGGGGCTTTTGGTGAAGGTTGGTTGTAAGGTGGTTGTGTTGTTTTATAAGGCTGATAAATGGGTGGGGTTGGGTAATGGGGTGATGAGAAGGACTCAGAGAATACGGGGGGTGTTCTTGGGGTAATGTAAGGGTGGAGGAATGACAGTTAGATGTAGTGTGTTGCTGGGTAGTAGATCTAGGAATAGACTTATGATGGCTGTGATTCAGAAGTTCAAGAAATGTTATTAAAAGAACGTATAAGACTTACTTACTAGTTCTTGATGGAAAATGCGAGTTACGGGGCTGTGATGACAAAGACAGGGGCTCAAGTAGGATGATCTGACAACCCAAGATGAGCTATCTCCTCTCCTGATACTCCGATGAGTGTCACAAGGCTCTGGTTACTCAGTTGTAGTTTTTGGGCTTGATGTCCTTCTCTGCAAACTCTTCTTCTTTCTTTCACTTGTCTCTGTTCAGCCAAGTAAATTTTGGATTCTTCCAATGATTTCTCCTTCGGATCCACTAAAATCCAACCCCTTGTTTTTGGTTGGGAGTGGTCATTTACAGGGAACCGATGGCGGTTACGTAACCGACGGCGGTCGAGTAGGAACCGGTATCGGTCAGGTCAAAGCGGGCTATTTTTAGTAAAATAGCCAGCTTTTCCTCTTTTTTCTCCCGAGGGATTAGTTGCGGGCTTGGTCAAGTCATTATGAGGTTGGTTTTAGGTGCGGGTGAGGAGTAATTAGTCATGGGTGTGGATGTGGACTAAGTTATAGGTCTTAATTAGGTTAATTTAGGGTTAAGACTAGGTCATGATGAGGTGGCGAAATGAGGTGGCAGGTATGGCGATGTGGATTTATTAATTATAAGGTAATTAATAAATAATTGTGTAAGGTTTAGGTGATGAGGTTAGGTTGCGCAATGAGATGCGGGGCACAGGGGGTCGTAAGACACAAATTTGGTGTCTACATACACACATAAGAGGGAAGTTCATTCTTTCATGCACATATCTACTTATATTTCTTACATCTTGCTACTTGCTCGCTATTATTAAGTACGACACGCACAAGATCCACCTAGGGAATGATTTCATACACATGCACATAGAATTACATTAGGTCTGAAATGTAGTGTAATGATCGAGTCGTAAGATCACTCATTTGATAGGCCGAGGATAGTCGACTCCTCATTTACATTATTTTCTTTTTGGGATTTGATACACTTTTGAGTTTACAGGTCATTTCTTCATTGTAGGTTACAAGAGACATATGCAAACTTGGTGTGATATACTAGTGACAAGAGGTGAAGGACAAGGAACATCTTGCGACCTGCAAAACTAATTTTCTCGAGTTTACGAGCAATCACGAGGTGCTCGAGGTCTTTGGTGCCCTAGGCACCCTCAAACTGCATAGGTGCCCTAGTCCTAGCATTCCCGATGCTCTCATAATTTTCTAAGGCTCGGTGTGACAAATTTCCCTTTTTTCATCGATTCATCACTTGGCACAACCCATGATTATTTTGAATCAGCTAAGGCATTCTATCTCTCCTTTACTGCACTAGGGTTTCAATATTAAATTGCTTATTTGCTTGGGTTAAATTCTGTACTTTATTGCTTACTCATTTACTACTACATTGCAATCATATTTAGGCATCTATTTATTTCAATATTTGCTTAATTAAATCACTACTATTTAAATCAGTTTTATTAATCTCTTTATTGAGCATAGTTGTTATCATATGGTTGAAAGCTTCTTTTGGATATATTATTGTTATTATTCTTTTACATAACACAATTTGTTTTGAAAAGATGAAAAGTGGAATTGATGGAAAAAGAAATGAACTAGATTAGTTAAGAACAATTAATTTCACAAGTCATGGTTTTCATTCTATTTTTTTTTTATCATAGAAAGAAAGGTTTGAATTATTGGTTGTTCGCAAACATGAAAAAAGCTGAAGGATTTATTAAACAAGAATTTTTATTTCTAATTTGTTGAATGTTTCAATATTTGGAATAAGGAAGTAAAGGACAATGTTTGAATTACTTATGAAATATGAATATGCTTGATCATTTGCTTTGGTAATAGCCGAGCATGGATGTCTTAAAGACAGGTTGGAAAACTTAGTGAAATATTTAAGTTGTAATTGATGTTTGATGTTGCGAATATAGGTATACTAATATTGTATAAACATCTAAAATTTATTAAGCTGGTTGTAAATAGGGACAATGGTCATAATGATTTTATATAATTATGAAGTATCATTTTTATATGAGTATGAGATAGATTTCTTATTATAAACTAGGAAGTTTATAATTATAACATATTGATTAAGAATAAACTTAACAAAATATTATTCGATTATTTCATTATGATTACAACATGGATTATGAGTATGATGACTCATGCCGGTTCATACGAATGACCCATATCCATCTTTCTTTCATACAATTTTGTAGGAAATGACGACATACTTGAAGTGACTGTTGGATTTGATTTGTGATTTTTTACGTCTTAAGTTTATTTTGATATAAATTCAAAAAGGATTATTGTAATCAATTGATAATGCAAATGGAATGTCATTGCATCTTATAAAGGGAATTATGGCCCAATGTATTATTCTTGATGATTTTGTATATCATTATTAATGAAGATTAAGGTTATCCTTAATTGAAATCAGATTGTATGACTTATCTGGTTTATGACTTATCTTGTTTGAGTTGAAAAGTTGGATACTTTATTTATACATTTGATTATTAATTAAGATGATTATTCTTAATTTATGTGTTGATTTTTGATTTTATTAATTCAATTTTAATGATCAACACATATTTGATAATGACACACAAACAATAAGGATAACAATGAAAATGAAATAAAGATGATATATACTTAATGGTATTAAAGACTACTCATAATGAGTATATATAAAGAAACAACTCGATACGTCTGAAAATGAATAGTAAACCTACATCTAACTATAGACACAAAATATATGCACTTGGATACATTTATAGGTCCTAAAAGCACGCTAACATTTACATGATTCCTAAGCGAGAAAACTAGTAATTGACAACTCCCTTTAGCCTTTTGTTTAGTCTTCTTTACTTTTATTGGATTTTTTTGCACTCTTGCCGACATTTGACCCGATTTATCTTTCTATGGTCTCGGACTCTTGTAATTAGCATAAGATCGCCCAAACAACTCGCTCTTGGCATGAGATCACCAAAAAAACTCACTCTTGGCATGAGATCACCCAAAATACTCACCATCAATAACAAATTCAGCAAATCAAGACAAATTCTCTATCTCTTACACTCTTATACATCATGTGCACACTTTCATTTTACATAATTTCACACTTTTACTTACTTATACATGATTTAATGTAATTTATTTAAATGAATAAATAAAATGCTAAATCTATATTATGTAACAACGCTAAGATATGAACAAGTAAATACATATTTGACCCAAGCAAATAAGTAATCAAATTCAAAACCCTAGCTGCAAATGAGGAGATAAGAAGACTTAGTTGATTTGTAATTGATTAAGGACATGTGTCAAAGTAGTGACTTGATTAATAGAAAGGAAAAGTACTAAACCTGTTGTTTTGTGTTTTTGCATGGGCAAAATTCACCTGAAAATAGGACAACCATACCCTAGTGTAAAATTTTTCATGTCATACCTTCCCAAACTCCCCGATCTATCTTACCCCTCAGTGTCAAGTCCAGTCTTTTCCTCCAAAGGTCCATCTGTGATGTATTCATTTACCCCTAGGTGATTTAGGAACAAGAAAATTCATTCAAGTATGTTGGAGCAGTGGTTTTCAAGGAAAGTTTGCAACAAACTTAGAAAGGGCTCCCATCACCTTTCTAAGCCAGAAACACCATCACCAAAGTAGTACAAAAGGATAATTTTCATCATGGAGGTGTATCTAGGAGCTAGGAACATCAAGGAACTGATTTAGGAAAAATATTGGAAGTTTCGAGTGTTTAGGAGCCAATTCACCGAAAGCGGGTTTTGGGCCTAAAGGAGCTTGCACGAAAAAAAGCACCTGATCTTCAAGGAAGGATTCTAGGAGCTATGGAATGAGTTGAGAGCCAAAAATATATCATTGGAAATATATTTCAGTCCCCCACATGGTGGAAAAAATAGATCATCTTCAAGCACCATGCATTTCTCAGGCCAACTCATTCTTCTCATGCACAACGAGTGATCCCAAAAAAAAGATATTTTTAACCGTGTTTCATTTAGAATCAAGTCTTGTTACACTCACCATACCTCTCAAAATGTAATTTTCATGAAAAATAATATAGGGAAGTGCTTGAAAAATCATCCGGGAGCTCAAGTTATGACCTTCACAAGTCGGCTCTCAAGGTGTGCTCTTCGGTACTTAACCATTTTCACACTTGGAAACGTGTCAAGCTGAGGTTAAGGCACAATTTTATGTCCCTATTTCACCTTACCAAAGGGACATAAGGTGCAAAATAATTCACCCTCCCCCATTTAGTCTTCTGGTCACCCATATGACCCGGTGCTCACCTTCTAGCCCCCGTTGACTGGTTTGACTTGCTCACCTACCTACCCCTGCATGTGCAACACTTGTCATTCCCAGGGAAAGGAAAATTTTCTTGTACCTATCATCCCATTTGAAAAGGAACATAAAAATGTGCTCCACCCTCATTTTTCCTCTTGGATCCACATGTGACCATCTCCTGACCCCCAGGTGCTCCAGTTTAGCCCTCCCTGCACTTGCACAACAAATGATCATTCACCACTTTTCCTCATAAGGATAAGGCACATTTTATGCCCTTATTTCACCTTTTCAAAGGGACATGATGTGGTGAAAACTTTTCCCCAACTCTCTCCTTCCATTGCCAAAATCCTCCACATATTGCCAGATTGTTTCCAAAGATATATCCACCATTTTTGCTTCAAAAAACAAGGATTTTCATGCTCCATGATTTGAAAAGAAATAAAAGCTAAAAAAATGGATTCACGAAGAGAAAAAATGAAGAAATCTCTCTGAAAAACCTCAAATTCCATGAAAGAGATTCGATCGTATCTCACAAACTACTAAACGGCTCGAGATGTCATTTCAAGTAAACTTCTAGTTTCTTAGGAAACATGAATCTCCCAATGGAATTTTTGCATGTACGAGCCAAATTTTTACGAAAAGAAACCCACTTTCCAAAAAAAGTAAGCCTTCTTACATGGATACTTGCTATTTTTTTTAAAGTCATCACCATAAGCAATTATGATAAAGATGATGTGCACCAAAGATAATCAGAAGATCAAAATGGTTGGTCAGTGTCGAAAATGGTGAAAATGGCCACTTACTAAAAATAGTAAGTTCCCTATACGGGCACTAGCTATAAATAGTAAGTCATCACAAAGAGTGGTTTTAGAGGGAGTAGTATACACAGGGGTAACTTGGAAGGCTAAACTCACTTTGGCGGGATCAAAAAGAGGGTAAATTTCCATTTACTAAAAATAGTAACTCCCTCTTTCCATATATAGTAAGTTCTCTAGGAAACATGAAGTTCAAGTTCATAGGGGTGAAACCAGTGCAAGCCCTCTCATCGGAGTATCTTTGAGGTGGGTGACAATGATGTCACTTACATGGATCTTGATGATCTTAAGTCACACATGCTAACTGACCAAAGGGGAAAAATTGAAGAAAAAGTGTTCACAAGTGGGTTGTTTTGCAGCAAGTGGACATCCATTTTCTTTACAAAGCATCATGTTGGTCTTGGCTTGCTCACACCATTATGAACCGAGAAATGAAGACCATTTGGGTAGATAATGCCATAACCATGGTTTTGATTACCACTGAAGGCTAAATCTCTTTGTATGCGAATCCCCACAGGAGTAACATGGTCGTAATATTGAAGGAAAATATAATGAATGAGTGGAAAAACACAAATGCATATTTGTAAGGTATTACACTGGGTTCATGGATGAAGACAGGGAGAAAACCTTCCCGAATGCCCAAAACTCTCTCAAGATGTGAGTTCTACAAAGGTTTTTCGATGTAATCACTCTTCTCAGTAGGGTGATGGGAGAAGCAAGCACAAGGGATTTCCAAGAATGGATGGCACTCTTCATCTTGACGATGACCAAAGGAGATCAAAAGATAGATTGGGGCCAGATCATAAGCGACAACTTGCATCATCAATTGCTCCAAGTGCCTATGACAAAGAAGTTCTTCATGACTTCCTACTTGGTGTATCTTTTCACCACTCAAGACCATTCAAGGGATTGAACCTTTCCCGAAACATCTTTGCGAAATTCCCTACATTTGAAAATTTCCCTCAATTGGTGTTGAAAGAAAGTCATCGGCACTTCACTCGGAACGATGTCTTCACAATGTTCATGATCAAGACTCGGATGGTGACCCGTAATCAAGGATGTCACTACAAATAGTTTCTTTGATAAAGAGATATGGATCATTCTTCATTCAGTTCCCCACTTTTCCTATATCTGAGTCTCTGGCTTTGATCAAGCCCCACTAAGCTTACCTGGTACCTTAGTGATCAGATAGTACTGTTCAAGCTTTGTAGGTAGCTTGTACAGGTGAACAATAAACTCAGGAACTGAAAGAAGAATATTGTCTCCTTCCCCATCTCACTTGGGGTATTCATATGCAAGAATTTCAATGATGCATCCCACCTAGAGGTGGCCTTCACATACCTAAGTTTGCATTCATATATTCCTAGGGCCAATTTCAACATTCGGATTGATATGGACACATTCCATGTTCTAGAGTTGTGCCATGTTCCACAAATAGAAGACTATTGGGTCAATTGTGTGGATGATTTCAATGTCCATGAATGAGACTATATGAGAATGACAATTGGAGAGATGAATAAATTTAATTTCTCATGGTACAAAGAAGGTGTGCAAGATTATGGGACTAAATTGTATGATCCCGAGTACATTCCCCTTTTCCATAGGTAAATTGGAGTGTTTGTGAGTCCGACAACATTGCGAGAATGAATGAAGAAGGTGATCAAGAGAAAAAAGGAGTGGTTCCAAAAGAAGAAAGTTGTTGCCCTCAAGTCTAGAAGTTTCCCCGCACCTTAGAGACAGGCCTTGTATCATTCATCATCGAAGGTTGTGGAGGTCACTTCAATTTTGAGAAACTCGGGAGTTAGTTCAAAGTAGAAGGTTGCAGATTCGGAAGTTCCCTGTCATGAGAGGTCACTAAGAAATCAAAAATAGTTAAAGATCTAATGGTGAAGACACAGGTTGAGAAAGAAGAAACAATCCAGAATTCAATACCTAAACAACCATAGGATGACCCTCCTCTTGATGTCACTCATAGTCCCCCTTCACAGGAAATAACCTTTCAACCCGAGCCAGAGATGATAAGCATGACAGTTATGGAGCCAAAAGAAGGTGAGATGCTCCCTTGGATGAGGGAGATGATTTCAAAGGAAACTTGTATTGTCCAATAGGTCAAAATCCCTGACCTATTGGCAATAGCGTCATTGGACCGAGGAAAGAAAATAAAATTTTCTCATATGGCCTCATGCTTCTATAGTGGTGAGACAAGTGAACAATACATTGAAGTGGTTCGACCCAAGGTAATCAAGCCGGTGGAAGAAATGATGCCAACTGATTATGAAATGAGTACCTAGGCGCAACCACTAATGAAGGAGACGAGCATATGTTTAAATAATCTTCCACTCACCTCATGGTGAGAAATTGAGAGTACAAGAAAAAGATTGAAGACTTGGAAGAACAAGTGCAAACGCTCTCTTCTTACATGCAACATCTAGTGGATCCAAACACTTCTTGAATGTAGATTGGGGAAGTATCTCTAATAAGCAATATTGATCCAAAATCCATTAGAAAGACTCAAGAGTTCACCATATATGGATGAGAAAATAGTAAGTGGATGGGTACAATCTTGGAAAAAGGAAAAGTATTGATCCCAAAGGTAATCTCACTTTTCAAGTACATGTGCGCAACTATGGAGAAAAATCAAATGCTTAGAGAAGAATTGGAAAAGGAAAAGGAGCATTGGGATCCAATTTTCCCATTGGTGGAGGAGATGGGGAACACTCATTCTAGAGAATTGATAAGTAAGAAAATATTTTATGCCCCATTAGAGGACTTGTCACACGTGTGGGAAAGGACTCTCATTTCCGATACAAAATCATCAATCGAGGCCATCGACAAGTTGGACTCAAACAAAGATCAAGCCTACAAGCTATAAGATCATGTAAACCAAAGAATTTAGAAACTTGAAGTTCCTGTGATAGAGGAATGAACCACTATAGATGAGTTGTTGAGTCCATTTAAAGAACATGCCCATAAAGTAGTTAGAGATCCATAGTATTTAAATGAGGACACCTTAGAGGTAATGTCAAGGATTCAAGCCACCATTACATTCATCACAAAGAAACATCAGTTGTGGTTTGAGAAATGAAAATATATCAATGACACTATTGATGGTTAGACTTAATCTTTTGGTTTCATGTGTATCCCCTACACGACAAAGTGGAAATTGTGGTGGCATGTTTCAACAAAGAGTTCAAAGCGGTGGATATTTCTCATATGGAGCTGGTCGGAAAATGGTTAGGTAGTAAGGCGAATGGTGGAAGCAACGTCTTCATCGCTATAGTCTTCTCTTTCTTCTTTCTTCCTTTCCTCTTCTCCCCAACTTTCTCTCTCTTCATGTTCTAATTCTTCATTGGGGTTGCATTTTTTCATAATGCCTAATTTTTTAATTAAAAAGTAACTTTAGATTTGTAATGTATTAAGTCACCTTTGTTTCATTAAAAGGGACTTAATATTTCCTAGGAATATGAATTTTTAAAGTTGTGTGAAGGCATATGAAAAGTCATTAGGGGGTAGGCGAAGAGTCACTATACGTCTAAAAATCAACACGTGATCTTTGGGTGCACTCGATCTCCCGAGGTCGTGCCAGGACAACCAATGTAGAAGATTGTGGGAATTTTGATGGGCAACTATAGGAGAATCAAGGACTAAGATTAGGTAGTGTGAATTCCTAGTAGCTGAATTGGTCAAAGGGAATTTAGAGGCTAAATTTGGGTAGCATAAACTACCTATTGTTTGATTATTTGATTTAATCTAATTATATGAAAGGAAACTAATTAAATGAGGTTAAATAAATAAAACTATTATCTACCTTTCACTAATTAATTAAAACACATCTAATCTACACACAGAAAAATTACTTTTTCTAAATTAACCAAATTACCTCTACAATAAATATAAATAAGTAAATAACCTGGGATGTGGTTATTTACCTATGTTGATGGATCTAAACTACTATAGTAAACCAAAATATTTTCCAAATTATAGTTGTGGATTTAAATCCTCTATTCCACCTCAAAGACACGGGAAGAAGTAAAATCTTCTTAAAAGCACTTCTTCCCCTGCAACTTCCCGATAGAAGTAAAGAAGGATTCAATGGAGATTGCAAATTGAAATGGAATTGTAATTGCTTAAAATAAATGTAGAATATTTCCTCTAGACAAAATTCCCTTACAAACCCATGAGGATACAAAGGTAATCTATCTATCCCCGAAGCTTTATAGAAGAAATAGAAGCTATAGTAATGATCTAACTATTGCAATGATTTAAATTAAAATGGTTTTCTACTCTAGTCAATAATGTGCATATAGATTAAATAAAGAATTCAAGAAAGCTTCAGGAAATCCAAGTACATCCCCAACTGGAATTTGCGATGATCTTGTGGAAAAAGTGGCCGTGGTTTACTTTTGTGTCCCCTCAATTTATTTCTAACTTCAAAGTTAACTTGATTCCAGGGAGTTGTGTCTTTGGGATGCACGAAAAGAAAAAAGAAGAAGGCACCGAGAAATGGTGGCTTACTTGGTAGTCTGATAGCAATGCAGGTAGAAGAAGAACAATGTAAGAGAACAATGCTTGGTTGTGTAATTTCTAGCAAGATCATGGCAACATAACAATGCAAATCATAATAAAATCTCCAACCAATGCTTCGGAAGAAGCTGGTTTTATAGAACATAGGTTGGGAAATGGTCTAAGCCATTTGGTAGCCAAAGGATGCCACATCACAAAAAGGGGGAAGTTAACTACAATTAGTCATCAAGGGAAGAAGAGGAAGTTGGTACGCATCTATCAAGCCTACAAACAACCAATTTGACTAAGAAACATGCACAAAAGGTGAATTGGAAGAAGTTAACATGCGTCCAAATCATGCCTGGGAAGTCTCGATCAAAATGCATAAAACCACCGGTTTGCACAGGGCGGTACAGCGGGGTGATTGCGAACCACTGTGAGGGCAAACTGTAGTTGCTGCTGTGAGGCGGCGACGGATTGCATAACTTAGGCCAAAAACTAAGGAAAAAAACTACGGAAAGCAAGAAATGGTGGTCTAAGTAATGTATTCTAAGCTAATAAAGATGAAATAGGATTCGAAAATCATTAGAAAAGATAGTAATCATCATAGGGAACTTTGAACCATTTTTTGAAAATGTAGCATGTGAAAAATTGGGTGCGTACATATTACCCCCTCGAGAAGTAACCTAGCCATGAAAAGGCATAGAACGTAGAGTCCGAGTATGGCATTCCCAAAATGGGGAGTTATAAGTTATACTTGACACGTCCATGTGATGAAGTGATGTCATCCAAACTCTTGCTACTTGTAAGACGTAGATAAGAATCAAGTGTAGATAGATATGAAATCGATAAATAATACTAAAACCAAAATGACAAGAGGAATTACCATATATGCGGGGATAGAAACATACCTACGCCAACGTGCTCCAACCCTATAAAGTACACACACTCAAAATAAAGTTAAAACATAGCTATATATATCTAAAACCACTATTTTCAAAATCATTTTCACTCACCCTCATAGAGAATTTGGAGCTCTGGATTACCTGTGACCATTTTGAATGCGAGAGTACAGTCAAATCAAAGAGTGCGACGATGTGATCATGGCCCCATGAGTGAGAGGAGCAGTGGCTAAGAAAAAGGTTAGTATTTTGCATTTATTCATTTTAAACCTAAAATGTGAAAAATTGAAAAATATCTACCTAGGGGGTGATTTTTAACAATCCTATAATTAAAATGTTCCTAAGGGGGTGCCTAGATGTGTATGCCTTTTATTTCATGAAAAATAATGTATTTTGTTATTTTTTTTTGAAGTTTTTGGGCCCAGTATACGGCGTGCTCTTTTTACACGACCATCACTCTATGAAAGTGGTGGTTATGCAACACTCTGCACTCGGGGTGGCGGTTACACAACCACCATGAAAATTATGCAACCATCGATTTGCACAGGTGGTGGTTCCGTAATTGTTGAGGAAGAGGCCAAATTTGACTAAGTTAAATGATTTTTTTGGTTTTTATGTTGTTTTATAATGTTTTTGATGAGCTTATTTTGTCAAACATGTTTCTAACTTTCTCTTTTTCTTGTTTTGGTGAATGTAAAAGGATTCCTACATTTGGTGGATCCGGGACAGAGAGTGTGAGTGGCTTCCAGGGGTTATTGATCAATTGTCTTAGGAGGAGAGAGACTTGTTACATAGATTGGTTTATGGAGGATATCTCAGACAACATTAGTAGTGTCAACTAGCTAGTCACTTGTTGTGTGACATTTTGAGCTATTGGGATGCAGACAGAACACTTTTTTGTTGCCTAGGGTCCGAGGAGAGTGGACCATTACCTTAGAGGATGTGCACATGATTTTGGGTGTTCCTATGATAGGAAGGAGGTTGACTCTTGACAATGCGGGGTTAGTGGCGAGATCACGTTAGTGGGCTACCTATATGGGGGATGGTCATGCGCATAATATAGGCCCCAAATAGAGGCATGAGACTTCTTTTTGTTGCCTCTACACTATCCTTTCCTTACATAAGGCCATTATTGGTATCTTGGCTTTCACGCTTGGTAGGAGACAAGGGCGGGGACAAGATCCTTTACTTGTTGGGCTCCATTATTCAGAGCATTGAGCAGTATGGTCAGATTTACACCTAGGGTGTTGATATATTGGGGACTACCTACCATGATTGGTATCAAGTTGTTAGACTTTAGGAAAATCCCTAACCATCCCACTTTTGTCATGTGTTGGGTATATGAGAGGATGATCCCCTACCAAAGGGGAGTTGGGATAGATGATCTAGGGGCCATCAGGGCAACGAGGTGGACAATTTTGGGTCCTCTCAGGGTGGCACATAAACTTGTAGCCACAATTACTACACTATGATGATATTATCGCATGACCCTACTAGGATATGGTCAAATGGGGTGATGATGGATTACATTGATTTCCTACAACACTACTACAACTCGGTTGGTTGAATAGGATAGCCAGAGTTGAGGCCCATCATATAGACAGAGTTCCACAACACTTTGGGTTGTCGTATGTTTACGTACTTCTCATTGTTCCTAAAGTCTATCACGGGATTAGAGAGGCTTGAGATAGCTCTAGGGGCCAACTTAATTGGACAGTTGTGACTCCTAGGGTTCCTATTACTATAGAGAGGGTCACTTCCATCCAACTCCATTTAGGCAAGAGTTATATTATAGATCGAGGCCACTCCCGCACATAGTGGGGAGGAGGAGGAGGAGGAGGCCGGGACAAAGATAGAGATAGAGGACCGAGGGAGAGATCGGAGAGAGGATTAGAGAGGAGGCTCACAAGGAGGGGATAGGATAGGAGGAGATAGTGACAACGATTGGAGAGTTAATGGGAGATTTCTATTACAGAGAGATAGAGGTGGAGGTGGAGAAGGAGACTCTCTATTCTAAGGAGCCTCTTTCCCACGAGGGAGGTGGTGACGAGAAGTCCATGATGGGACAACGAGATGCCTTAGGAGAGGCTACAACTAAGGAGGTACCTGTAGCATCTCCACCACCACCAGTGCACCCTTCTGACCCTTCTAGGATGCTAGAAATCCAAGTATGTAGATACTCTTCCTTGACTATATTACTTAGAATTGTTAGTGAATTACACATTGTATCTTTTTTTTGAGTTTTAATAGTTTTCTAACTTGCCATTGTTTTCACTTGTGTTTTGTAACCACTTCTGATGGATGGTGAGATCTCATTTGAAGCATCCTTCTTGATACATTTGTGCACCCCATGGGCATTACCCGAGATGAGCTACTCGTGGACTCATGAAAACCCATCATGATGGGGAGGCACATTGATATTTTCTCTACATGGATTGTAGTAGGAGAGGTGATTCGAAGATGAGGACCGAAGCTCATGCTGGTATCGTATGGCTAAGAGAGGCAACAATGAGAGCATTCTTGCAGAGGGAACCATTGGTAGGTTACCGGTTAATCATCTCATGGTCACTCTCACATATCTGGCACAAAGGCTCTCACTCCCACCATAGGAGCTGTAGCAGGAGCCTCATCCATGCATCTTCATCCGATCCCATAGGGAGGGATAGGCCATATGACTTTATTGTTTTTTATACTTTTTGAGACATATATTTTTTTTGCATTTTTTGTGCTCATTGCGAGCATTTTGACTACACTAGTTAGTAGGATGTCATTGTATATAAAATTCGATTATTGCAGATATATATACATACTCTTTTTGGCTTGGATATCTTGTGTGTAAGAGTTTATCTCATTGATGGTTTGCTTCACTTGTGTACTCTTAGATGTTCAAATTTCGATGTTTTATATGCTTTTTGAATGCATGCTATGGATGATGATGGTTAATAAAATAATTTATTTTTGTTGTTTTGCTTTATATGATGCTTATAAAAACACAATGTAACTTGAAACTTTGGTTTTCAAACAATATTTAATACTTCTTATTTTGTTGGAAAAATGTGATGAATGTGATAAAATAAGAGAATGAACCCACTCCTCTTCTAACTCCATGTAACTAGTAAGATGCGAGGGCTCAACACCAAGAGCTAGAAGGGATGTGAGTTATATGATTTTGATGAATGGAAAAGATGCAAGGAAGACAAGATCTTGACAAAAATCCAATTAGGAACCTACAACCTAACTCTGCACATAGTTTACTACATAGTCTAGAATGTGATTTTCTTGCAAGTTTATCTAGACTTAGATCTGTAGATGGCCTCTTGATTGAAAAAATCTAGTTTTAAGGTTTTAACTCTCTTGGAACATATACATCTAATTCACTTTCTTGGGATTTGAAGTTTTCAAAGCACTTTTTATTTGCTAAATTGTTTATACCTTACTAATTTATTATGAAAAGACCCCCTACACCTTACCCCATGCTACCGTAAGAAGCATGGGCTCATCACCAAGGAAAGATGTAGGCGAGTAAGGGCACTTCCCTCCTTTCCCAACCTCACACCACTAGTATGAGGCATGGGATCATCACCAAATATTGGTAGGGCAAGAAAGTGTAGTTTTATTTGTAAATGAAATATTTTTGCATTTATTGATTAACTTATATCATTTTTTTAATTTTAACTTTGAGTTGTGCTTTTGGGAGGGAGAGCTTTCCCCTAGCCTCAACCCCACGCAACTAGTAGTAGAGCAAGGCTCATAAGGATAGTGAACAAGTGATCTGGGTAAAGTGTTTAGAGTGCTTTTGTTACCAAAGAGGTTTCTTGGGAAATATGTGACATCAAGAAGCTTATAGAACAAACCATGGGAAAAGACACCTATGCTAGAAGAAAACTATGGGTAGAACCAAGTATGCATGCCTTGGTAGGATAAATGTCAAAATTCTATCTTAACTTGCTGAAATGATGAAGTGATTAGAATGTTGATGATAATATGGTGGATATTTGAAGAAGTATGATTTACTGATTTTTTAATATTTATAAGTTTTAGAAGTTGTTTGAAAATTAAGTTTCTTGACTACAATTTTGTACTTTGATTATGCGAATGAAATGTAGTGTGAATGCAGTAATATACATGTGGAAATGTAAATGAACTATGCATGGAAGTTTTAGGGGAAAATAGCTGACAAATGTCAAACTCCTCACCTCCTAAGGTACACAAATGATACGCATGATCTTTGAAAATTTTCCATTCTCTTGAAAAGGGCCTACTATCTTGGGTTTAAACTTACAACCCTTGCCTACAATTGTATATATATGATCATATAACATTGGTATGAATCCATCCATTTGAAAGAGGTCTTTGTGAACCTCTTTGTTACATTTTTGACATATCATATTCATGTGAGAATGATTATACTGCTTAACTTTGTTCCCTACGTAGGGAGTAGTGGTTTCATTTGACATTTTTGTCTTATGGGATTATGTCTTGTGGACACAATGAGCTTGATTTTTGACATATTTGTGTTTTTTGGAAAGGAAGCAACCTTAAATATGGCCTTGATGGGTATCACTTTGTTATCAAAATCCTCTCCTTCCTTCATTATTTCTACCATGTTTACGCCTAGACCAAGGTCATCGGCAGGAAGAGAGGATATACCAAGGAGGCCGTCCCACTCCTTGTAGTTAAAATGGGAGGAAGATTGGTTCATCACTCTCTAAGAGTTTCATAATCTCTGTTGTGGTTTTAGTGGACATGATTTCCATGGATATTGACTTACCTTTATCTGTTTTTGCCACCTCAAATGTTTTTGGGTCAATGAATTCAACCTTTAGAATGCTCGGGGTGGTTGTGACCAATTCTTTTGATGGAAGTGGTTTGTTTAATTGGTTCACAGGGATCTCATATTCCAAATAGACCCATGTTTTCTTCTTGAGGTTCTCCAAGTGTATATCGAAGGGCTTAGGATCCCCTTGAGCAATGAAGATTTTCCCAAATGGAGGAACCTAACTTCTTGAAACAAGGTAGAAGGGATAGCCTTCATTTGATGAATCCAAGGTCTCCCAAGGATCATGTTATAATTTTTTTCCCTATTGATGATGTAAAACTATGTCAAGATGGTTTTGGCCCAAGGGAGACATGAATAACTATGGTTCTAATCAAGGTAGCCTTAAGACTGTCATACCCTCGCAACGTGTTTCTTGTAGAGGAGAAATTATTTTCTCCATATCCCAAATTACTCAAAGAAAGAGAAGGGAACCACATTCACAACAACCCCATCATCGATCATGGCTCTCTTAATGCAATTTTTATAAATCCCAGACCTACTAATATAGGGTAGGATAGCATTTTCGAGTAATTTTGGCATCAAAATAAATCTTGTCTATATAAAAAACAAACCTAGTATCCCTATCACTCTGTCCCAGGAGGATGTATGTCAAATTCAATATGATTTATTTGATCTCTAGGAGGAGGCGTAACATGGATTAGATGACTAAGACCTAATGCATTGTGTAATGTAGAATGATGTGTAGGGAATTCGTAAAAATCTAGGAACGAGATGTGAGAAAAGGTTTTGTTCAAATATGATATCAAATCATAGGCTCCTACTGGTTTTGAGATTATAGGAGAATCATCTTGCAAGAAGGAATGAGTGGGTAGGGGTTGTGAAACGTATTCCCTTTTCTAAGTTGTTGCATTAATTTATGGTTAAACCTCTAGCTCAACCAATCCTAAAAATTTTGTATTATTTTTTAAGCCAAGGTTGGTGGAAACTTGAGAGTTATCATAAGTTGAGGCTTCATGGTCATTATTCCCCACATGAATACCCTTGTTTATGTTCTAAGGATTCACCTTAACATCCTCAGGATGCTTAGGAATGGGCCTCGAAAGATGCTTAGGTTTACATTCTAAGCTATGATGGGTGTTGTATGCCTAGGTTGCGAGGTTTTTTTAGGATTTACTAAAAACATATCCATAAAGAGTTTTTGGGGAGTCTTTGTGGGAACTTATTACAATCTCTACAAGTCCTAGCGTCATGACCGACGACATGATGGAAACCGCAATGTAGGTTATAATCGTAATTCCTCGGTCTTTGATAAGCATTTTGTTGTTGTTGATTATAACATCGATTGTAGTTTTGAAATCGATTGTTATAACCATGATTTGTTGCCCCTTGCGCAGTTTTGGTCTTGGTTTGAGCCTTGGGTTTGATTTTTACGAGGGGAGGGTTTGATGATGTAATCTTCTACATCACTAAAGCCTTTTCTCATTCTACTTCTTGTCTTTGGATCCTTTAGCTCAGGCATGTGCAGAGGTTCATCTTCAAGCACTAAGTCCACCAATGTACTTACATAATGTATTGCCAAAGGAAACATCTTGGGTACCTTTGGATCTAAGTGTGGCCTAGCCTTCATGACATTGTCACCAATCTCCTCTGCGATGCTGATAAACACAACATTCTTCTTTTGTGCCAAGTCTCTTTCCTACTTTAGGCACGCTATCTCCTCATCCTTAGTCTTGATCTCTTCCCTTAGTGCCCTAATTGTTGCAGCTTTATCCATATTTTGATGTGCCACCTCTGTCAAGACTTTTACCAATGCATTGCTCACCTGTTCATCTAACATAACAGTAGGCTTTACTATTATGTGTCTAGCCTAAGGTGTCTTTTTCAACCTCCTTGACACACATGACTCCTCACACACATCAAAATCTAGTTCATCCATGTGCATGTGCATTGACCATGAAAATTACTTCCTTGTGCATATTGTCACCATATATTCATCCATTAACTCCCAACCATATAACTCCTTTTGTGTCATTTTCTCGAAAATGGGCGTGAACAATTTTACTGTGTCCTCGGTGTAGCCCATGGCTGGTGGAATGTATTCCCCACTTGTTATTTTTGATCTAGGCTGCTTAGGAACTTGGGCTTCAAGATTTGGAACTTGTGCAACTATGTCTGAGTAGTCTAGGTTGTTGTCTCATATGTTCATGTTTCTTCCTCTTCTCCATCCTTCATTTCTTCTTCTTTTTGTTCTTCCACATTATCTCGGAGGTGTAGGAGAATTGGGTGTGCTCTCCTCTGAATCTTCCAATTCCTCATTACTCTTTAATTTCCTTCTCCTTTTCTCGGTTGTCTCCCTATGTGGAGAGATTTGAGATGATTTGCGCATGCTTGTTTGCGGAGTAGCACCTTGGGTCCTTGTTCTCCCAGAACACTCTCTTGAATCGATTCTCTCCTTGGTCCACACCTAAGTCATTTTCATCCTCCTTTTGTGGCTGAGGTGGAATAGTCACGCGCTCAGCGTCATCCTTATTGGAGGTTGTATTCTACCTCTGTGTTCCAAACCACCACTATCCTCATGCTCCTCCTCTTCATAATCAACTTGAACTATTACGTGGGCTTGGGTGTTGGAACATTTTCTATTGTATGCTTACCCTTGGGTGGCCACAGGGAGCACGAACTCATTCTCCACATACTTAGTGTTCTCCGGCTTGGGTTTGAGTTGCGGGTACACAAGCACCTTTGCTCGATGTCCCTAACTTCCAAGCTTATAGGTTTCATGCTTATAATATCTTAAATAAGTCTTTCAATGTATGCATTGTGCCCTAGATATACACACTTCTACCTCAGAGTGTGGTATTCACAATCTACCTTATCTGCATTGAAGGTTATGCAATGCGCATCTAAGAACCGATGAACTAATGCTTGAAAATACCTTGCTATGAAGGCATATGACAATTTGCACCATGGGATCCAAGCCCCATCCTTCATCATAAATCACGTGATGCAAAAGTGTTGGTATATGGAAAATTGAACTGCCTTACCCACCATTGAAGGAAAATCCTTGGGTATGCGCCACTCTTCCTCGACCTCTGCACAAATTTTATTGTACCACATATTTGACCTCTGCTTGAATGGTCTACTCATTGATCCATCACACAAGTACTTTCCAAACCTCTCCGCAGGTGACTTGTGTTCCATGGGGTACTCCCAAATCTTTTCCTTTGGCCCATCAGGCACCCCAATCTCCATAAATACTAAAGACAATAATACAACACCAAAACTTATTCTGTCACTTGTCCACGCTTCTTCGATGATTGTCTTTGCTATGTGATCTACAATGTTGTAGACCACTCCTTGAGACATCTTCTTGGTGACATGCAACCACATTGTGTTTACCTATGACCACCTTCCTTGGTCATTCAACTTTGTCAAAAGATGTGCAAATGCTGCACTACTTGGGTACTTCTTCAACTTGTCAATGTCCATGCCACGTGGACCCTTGGTATACCCCAACTCCTTCCTCATCTCCAGGATTGTGGCTTTATCAGTTAAATCACTATCTAGATCCAACCCTGAGGCCCTTAGTCCTGTCACCATTGAAATCAAGGCAATTGTGATTCTTACCCTCCATTCGACAAAGTAGAAGAAGTCCTCATGGAATATGCTCATCAACCACCGATAAAATGGTTCATACTTTCCAAAGTATGGCAGCTCATACAACTGGTAGACTCCATTCTGCTTCAACAACTTCTCTCTGTGTCATCATTTCTTTGGAATATCCTCTACCGTGTGCTTGTTCGTTGTCATGCTCAACAACGCATCAAGATCCTTCTTATTTTCTGATGTTTGATAGTTGTAATTGTTGATTTTACATCGGTAGATATGGGAATCTCATTCTTGTCCCATAATCATTCCCTATGATATCTTGTATTTCTAAAAATTACTTTTGGGAGTAATTTCTTCTTCCACTTCAACCTTCTTCTTCCCTTTATTTCACTGTTGCGGGTGTTTTCTTTGGTGCCGTTTGAAAATCTCTCTTTTCCTCCTTCAGTATCAAGCAAGTTGAAACCTTAGTTGAAATCTCCATGCCCTAGTGGAAATCACATGCCCTAACTCGTTTGTAATGCATCTGATTTGATCAAACATTTCACCTATGGGAACGTAAGCTTCTCCTACGCACAACCCTTCTCCTCACGTCTAGCTTCACACTCTTCACACCTCAACATGATTTCTCGGCTCGTTCGCACTTAACCCTTTTCAAATTATCTCAATTGAAATGGTAAAAATGAACTTGCATCCTCGTCCTTATATAGAATTTCAAAAAGTTAGTTTATTTATTGCTCCTCCACCTACCAACAATCCTCTCATTAATTGACCATTTTCATTATTTCTGTATGGTACATCTTCGCACCCAAGCTATAACATTTTAGCGTGCCCTTCTACCTTTTGGCTGCAATCTTCTCTTTAGTGTGATTCCATGTGCCTGAGTACCTCATCACTGCGCCTTCCATTGGTATTCTTCACAGCCTCTACTTACCTCACGTTATACTTGTTTCTTCATTCATCTTTTTCTATGGTCCCCATGTCTAGAAGTAATCTTTGTTTAGATTTTTTCAATTCTCCAACCTTGAATAACACCCGTAGATAGTTCCTTTTATGTGGAATTATTTTCAACAGTCCTATACCTAGATATCAACAACCTACCCCACACTAAGGGTATGTGCAGTCCTCTATGCATAAAAATTCTTCAAATAATAATTAGCTTCAGTGCATAAACACGCTTATTACACAAACACACCAACTAAATTGACAAAGCATAGTGACAAAGAAGGAAACACATTAAGGAAATGCATAATTGAAAACCTAATCTAAATGGCAACACTACCTTATTACAAACACCAAGAAGACTCATTTATAGTAGGGCTTTAACCTACTTCCGTTAAAGTAACTGGGTAACCATAATCCATCAAGTGCCTCTAACCGACAAGTGCCTGATTCAAGTATGTGAGTGATAATATACTGTCCCAACTAATGTACCTTGAGTTTTCTTGGATGGCGGAAAAATTTAGAATCATAAAGGAGCACCATCTGTCCTATCTCAAGCTTTTTATCCCTGACGTACTGTCGTGCCATGCTTTATGCCCGCCTTCTCTTGTTTTTGACTCCAACGTCTTTATGACATGTCACTCATCCAACTTGATTAACTATTCAATGTGTTCTTCTAATGCTTTCTTGTTAGCAAGACCTCCAAAGCCACGTGTAATATGTAAAGAAGGTAACATAAATTCTATAGGAAGAACTACTTACTGCGCTAAACACTAAGCGAAATGGTGTGGCCTTGTTCAACCTTTTATATGTTGTCCGATATGCCCAAAGTACTACGAGATACTTTATCATCCCAATCCTTTCTTGCAAACATCACATATTTTTGTCAATGTCTGGCTAAATTTTTTGTTGAAAGCCTTAGCAATTCCATTTTCCGAGGATGATAAGGTGTAGTCTTATGGTGTGCAATCATGAATTCATCCAATAAAATTCGATTGTCTCATTAAGAAAATGTGTGCCCCTATCACTAGTCAAACTTAAAGGATATTCATACCTTGTAATAATATTTTCCCATGGAAACACAGCTCTTTGAAGCTGCTATATATTCCTTTGTAGGTGCTGCTTATGCCCACCTTGTCGAGATAGTTGGTGTAATTTATGATGTAACATGATCCATTCTACGAGCGGTTGGTGAAACAGGACTCACAAAATCGATAACCCATTTCTCAAATGGTTACGCACTAGTAATGTGTCTCGGAGGAATTTTATCTCATTAACCTAGTTTTCCAAGATGTTGACAATGATCACATGCTTTACAAAATTCCTTACAATCTTTATATAGGTTCTCCCACCATAATCCAACGACTAGAATCTTACATGCAGTGGTATCACCGACATAATGGCCACCTACAATACCACCATGAGATTCTTCCATAATATTCATGCGCTCATGTTCCAATACACATCGGCATAATAACTCATCCCGACCTAATTTGTACAAGTCACCACTAATTAACATATAGGGTGCGACGCGTATAACAAGCTGTTTCTTCTCCAAGGATTTCATTCCTTCTGGTGCCATCCCTATTCGTAGAAAGACATCAATGTCCTCTAGTTCTAATGGCACTCGTTGTAACCTATATAATTGTGCATATGGCATGGTATCTTCAATTGCTTGTGCTTCTTCTCCATATTGTATTTTTGATAGATGGTCTGGTCCAGAATTACTTTTCCCTAGTTTTACCACAACTGTGAAATCAAATTTTTGAAATAGGAGTACCCATCTACATATGTGCCCTTGTAGAACAAGCTTATTTACCAAATACTTCAATGCCATGTGATCTGTATAAAATACGAATGGTGTAGCTAGTAGGTACTGTCGGAATTTATGTAGCGCATAGATCATTGACAAAGCTTCATGTTTTTTAGTTGTGTAATTATGTTCTCGCAAGAAACAACTTTCAACTAGCAAAACAGATGGGATGATCTACAATACCTTCTCTAGGTTGATCCAACACCATGCCAATGGTCGTGCCAGAGGTGTCAACATGTACATGAAATGGTTGGTCCCACGAAGGAAAACATAGAATAGGCGTGGTAGTAAGTTTTTCCTTCAATGTCTCAAATGCGCGTTGTTGCGGTTCTCCCCAGTAGAATGTACCTTTCCCTTTCAGTAACTCTTCCAATGGTGTGACAACTTTGGCATATCCTTTGATAAACTTTATGTCATATCCCGTATGGCCCAAAATCCACGCACCTCACTGCATCTCGGTAGGCTCCCTTAGGCCTATAATGACTGCAACCTTAGCTAGATCAACCAACAAACCTTCCTTACAAATTATATGTCCTAAAAGTATCCCAAACGGTGTAGCAAATATGCACTTCTTGATGTTCAATGAGATACTCAACTATCTACATCTTTGAAACATTAAGCACAGATTGTCACTATGATCCTTAACCAATCCATACACCATCCAATCATCCAAATAAACATGTAAGAAGTTGTGAATAAATTCCTTGAATGCTTGAACTTTTATGCATAAAAATATAGCATGCACATTTTTAGACCAAAAGGCATTACAATATAGGCGAAGCTACCCCATTCAGTAGTAAACGTAGTTTTTTCCTAATCCTCCTGGGCAATTCGAACCTGATGATACCTAGAGAACCCATCTGTAAACAAATAGATTTCACACCTTGCAATGACTTCTAGTATTTTCTCGGTGAATGGCGTAAGAAATGGATCGATTACACATGCAACATTCGGTTCCATGTAGTCTACACATATTCTAATCCGTCCATCCTTCTTGATCACGATCACCATTGGACTAACCCATTCGACTCATAAAGAGGCTTGATAATTCCAGACTTCAACATTTTATCAATCTCTTCTTTGACCTTTTCACACAAGTTGGGGTTCATCCTATATGGCCTCTTTCTAACTGGGTGCACACCCTCTTTAAGCTTTATCTTAATCTCCACTAATGATTCATTCATTCCTGTAAGTTCATGGTATCCCGTAGGAATTAATCCTAGAAATCCCTTAGTAACTCTATGATTTTGCCACTTTAGAGTCTGACCAATAGTCTCCAATTATGGCTTCCTTAGGCTCAGTATTTGTTCCAATATTTACCCACTTTGTCTTCATAGGTTAATGATAGGTGCACATGGTTTTATTTGCACTATCTAACACCTCACACCTACTTGTTGAATAGTTTACATCTAGATTTTCTACTTATTTTTCATCCACTAAGTAAACCATTTTTCCTTTTTCTTTCTCAAGGAAAGCACATTAAATTAGTATGACATCGACCTCTATTTCTTTAACAAGATGTGCTCCTAAGTTTCCTTCATCTAATAACTCCTGAAGTAGTTCTTCACCTTGACATTATCTCCCATAGTTAAGCGATTTATGAATTTCAATGATTCTTCCACCGTGGATTTACACAGAGAAGAAGTCAAACGTCTAGGTCATTCCCGCAATTAAATTCTACCAATTTTCATGTCTCTCTATGGAGTTCTCGCATATACATACCAAACACACACATAACCTTGTAAATTTAAATAAAACTTATGCACCCATAGCGAAGGTGGTAAAGCTTCCTACCCTTCTATCCAGAGTCTCTCACACTTCTGAACATGGTGCTGAATAGGTTGATTACCGTGATAAGTGTAGATTTGAGTAGGTGCATTGCTCCTGAAGAACCTAGTAGCAAGAGCAATCCTAATTTCATTCCATCCTACAATATTATCCTTGTGGGTCACCCACCAGCATGTTGCTATTCCACGTAGTGTATATGCTAGCATACTTCTTCTTTCCAGTGGGTCTATCCATTGTTCTTCCACGACGCGTAGGAATACCATAAGATATCCTTTTCCAAAGTAACAAGGTACCGATTTGTTAGCTATCCTCTTGACATAATGTGGTTTACGCCTCTAGGAAATATTCTCTTTACTTCATGCCTGACCAACTCATAAGTGCTATGAGCCCAATTATCACAAGCATCACTAATAGACTGTGCATCCTCCCACTAAATTAGTCGTTCTTTGGTTGGCTCAAGTATCTCTGGATCTTGGATGGCACGTACATAAATCCTATTCATATCTTCTTCACTTAATGGCTCAACATAGGGCACAAATTTTCCATCTGTTAAAGGGATAATAACTCTTTCCTCCTTGCTTTCAAAACTGATATAGCCCTTGTTGAACCGAAGATCAACATTATTTGTATAGCACCAAGGATGCTCCAATAGAGTTGGGAAGCTATCTCGACTCTACTAGAACTAAAACTTTAAAGTCTCCAGTGAACTTGGATCCTTGTATGGTAATGGATGCATCTTTCAAAACTCTGATGAGAGTGTCCTTAGTCCAATTAGCCATGAACAATACAATAGAGGATGGCTACAATGGGGTCTTCCCATTTGTACACATGCATCTAATGTAAGAACACTAACTTTCGTGCTGTATTAATCAATATATTACTCAATAGCCACCTATCCACAACAACATTCGAGTGATTTTCTTATCATAATATAGGCTATGAGGGGGAAGATTCACATGCGAGAATCTCTTGTCGAGTCTCAACACTTGTGCATGAGTGTGTTTCCTTTTAACCAACTCCTAAAAATGGAATGATATTTTCCTGGCACAACATTTTACACACTTCCCTTAAGTCATATATATTATTTTGGACCATGTATGATACTTTATTTTGATCTATCTTCTCGTGATTTCTCTTTTAAGTCTTTGTATCTCACCTTGAAGATTCCTGAGAACTTCCATGGTTTCCTGATAAACCTCCTTCTGATAGGTAGGATCTAGGTACCATGTATATAGAACCTCCTCCTTAGTGATGGTAGGCTTCTGCTGCAATGGTTCTCGGTGTGTCTTTTTGCTAAGTGCGGGTCGTAATCTTCACTTGCAACTCTTTGGAATCTACCACCAACTTAGGTATCCATTTATTTTCCACAACGATCTATATTCTAACCATCCCCGCACCTTTGTTTTATTGTTCTTGTTTATTTTTCTTACTAATATGTTCATAGCTATGGTTCTTTCCACATAAAGAACATGTAATATTCTAAGGAAATTCACGCTTGTAGTGGTCAGGAGATCCGCATGTATAACATGTTCCACAAGGGAACTCACTTCTTCCACTACCACGACCTTGTCCTCCAAATCCACCATGGTATCCTCGACCTCTGCCATGACCACCTTCAAAATTCCCTTCATTATGATCATAACACACCTGATTGTGATCCTAGCCCTGATGCTCATTCTTGCCCTTAGAGTTATTTGAAACTCCTATCTCTCATACACCAATATCTATATCATCATGGATCTGACCAATATGCCGGCAGTAGTCTTTCATGTCATGAGTCGTGGACCTGTAGATTTTAAAATAGCTTGAAATGTTCTTCCTTATCGCATGTTGTAATAATGGGCAGTGACTAGCATCATTGTTTAAATGGCATATTTCACAATCCATCAACAATGATCATAATGATCTGGGAGGAAAAATATCCCTTGTGTGACTTCTACTTCACAATTTGTGCACCAAATCCCTATGCATGTCTCACGTACTGAATTTGCTAATAGTTTCTCCAACTATTTTTCCATATCTATGATCCGTGCTTCTAAAAATGGGCTCACTCTAGTGTCTATGCTTCCAACTACCTCAGCACGTAAGATGGCTTCAAGTGCTTCACGTGGATTAGTGTATGTCTTATGTGATAATTCCCTCCTAAAAGGTGTAATCAAGCCCCCAACGAACCATTGTGCATGCTGGCTTGCATGTATGTCATAAGAAAGCTTAGATAACCACGTTTTAAATCGTGCATCATACTATCTAACACTTTCAGTAGTGCTTTGCTTAATATCCTTGAGTGCACTTATACTCTTTTTCTCAAACTCGGGATGTGAAACTCTTTAAGGAATGCATCTTTTAAAGTCAGTATAGTCTATGCAAGTCGATCGGGGTCAAAATTTCGTGCACCAGTGTGTGTGTGCCCTTGTAATGTAGTAACAAATTGGCTTACCCTACACTTAAAATCCGTGATTCCTTTTGCATGCCATAGTATTTCTCACATATGCACATGTTCAACAAAGATCTTCTATGTCCCTATACTCTGGAAGACTAATAGACATCTCCATGTAAATATTCTGGGGTTGGTGCGGACCTTGCCCACCTAATCCAGAACCTCTTGTGTTTTCCCCGCCTCCGTAGCACCCGTGATCTGCCTAAAGTAGAGCTACCTATGCCTCTTGATCTCAAACCTATAGGCGAGTGTCGGACCATAAGATGTACTTCCCTATGACCCAATAGTAGAACTGAACTATACCCGATAGTCTGTGAAGCGTTATTACTCCAAGAAGTTAGTCCAAAAATTGGTGTGCTTGTATTCTATGCTGATGATACACCCAAAAAGGTACTCCCATATAACAATGAAGCCATTTGTGCTACCATCGTTGTGCCTCTTATAAGACTCGCTCCTACTCTCCCACTACTTGAATTAGCTTGTTGACTACTTGTACTAGGTGTTGGAAAACCAAGCACAAGGGCAAGGTTGCAGTGGATTCAGATGCATGCCCATGGCCCAAGTCGTATCTGTTGGCGTGTTTCTACGTGAGGCCAAGGAGGGTTCCCTATAATGTTTTCCCAAATGGGGGAGTTCCTGAGGCTTGGGTTCCACGTCTTCTATGTGAACTTCAACCCTTCTCGAACTTTCTCCACAACTCCATTTTATCTGCAACCTCCCACTACTTATCTATCTCCTTCTCGCGCACCTCATTATACTTAAGATACCTTTCCTCTCTCTACCTTTCTACCGCTAGGTCTGTCATCTTTCACCAAACTCAAGCCCCCTTGCGCGCGTGGTTTAGTCGACCATCGCCTTTACTCTCCAAATTCAAAGTTACCATCAAGATCTTGATTGCCAGTGGAATTCCTTGTAGGTAAGTTCCCCTTGGATATCGTAAAAACTGGAATTCAGCTACCTCTGGACACAAATAAGTGGAAATTGAGTACTCCAAGATATAACTATTCAAAACACCATGTATCCACAAACTCGAGTCCAAATCATATCGGTATAATAAAGGGCCTGAAATTATTCTTACGTCCAGAAAAGTGCACGATACCTCCAATTCCACTTAGATGCATAAGCAATCAACCACTCGTATAATTCTACTAGAAAAATAACAAAGAAGCTCTCATATAAATTGTCATACATGTTTTGTTCCACCCATACACGTGCATTAAACTTAGATCTAGTGTTGAACCGTCGTGCGTATTCTTCTTCTAGATCATGTATCCACTCCTCAACACTTGCTAAGGTAAACCAATATGTCTTCATTGCAAACCATCTTGAAAACAACTGAAAAAGAGGTCCTGGAAATGGAACCAATGATGCAGCCTAGAATTCAACAATACAAACCAGTGCGGCCGACACTTCACTAAGCCTAGACTGAGTACTCACCCAAAGCACGCAAAGGTACCAGACCCTCTTTAGGGTTGTTGTTATAGGATGCTAGCATGATGAAGACTTTAAGCATTCAGATCTATAGTTATTATATCTTTCTATAGTGCATATTTAGATCTAGATCTAGAAAATAACAATATTAAAAAATAACCACAACAAAATCAAACATGCAATATTGAATTATAACCATGATAAAATATTGATTCAGTCCACAACCTCATTTATATTAAATGCAATAAGTACATAGAAGCTTCATTACAATAATAGTAGTATACACTCATGCGCATAATAAATTTAGCAACATAATCTTACTATATCTCAGTTCTCACACATGTATGCTCTCTCTCTATCTCCATGTATATATCATATATCTACTACATAGTTTAATACATATTTATAAGGGTGGGGACTTTCCCTTCACCGCTTATCTAATCCCAAAATAGGTCACATGCTATTATTAGCCACACGCCGTTATAAAAATAACCACACATGTAAGTGCACTAACAATAGACTACTATTAGTTAACTGACAGTAGTAGATCTATTCCCGGCCTATGTCCATGCAAATTTATTCATAGCTAATCCTACAAAAATATCCAATGCATGACGTGCAAGTCTCCAATTGGTTTGAGTGCTCTCGCACGCTATCTCCAAAAATATATCCTTGTCATGAAAATGGCTAAGTCCCGAACCTATTTCTGTTCTTCGCACACGATCCTTTCCGATACTTCCATGCCTTTGAATGCACTCTATTCTCCCGTGTGAACCTTCTATATTTTCTTCACTAAATGCTAGGGTTTGACTAATCAACATGCCCCCAACTCTCTACTGGACATATTTTAGGAAGTATAAAATACCTACCAAAATAAGGGACGAAATCGAAATGTGAGGTAATAAAGAATGAAAGAAAATAAAATGAGAAGGAACTAGTCCTTCCCGTTTGGTTCACCAATTTTTACACCTAAAAATCAACACGTGATCTTTGGGTGCACTCAACTTTCGAGGTCGTCTTTGGGAAAACTAATTTGGAAGATTGTGGGAATGCTTTGATGGGCGTATAGGAGAATCAGGGACTAAGATCAGGTAGTGTGAATTCCTAGTAGTTGAATTGGTCAAAGGGGATTTAGAGGCTAAGTATGAGTATCATAAATTCCCTATTGTTTGATTATTTGATTTTATCTACTTACTTGAAAGGAAACTAATTAAATGACATTAACTAAATAAAACTATTATCTACCTTTCACTAATTAATTAAAATAAATCTAATCTGCACATAGACAAATTACTTTTTCTAAATTAACCAAATTACCTCTACAATAAATCTGAACAAGTAAATAACCGAGATGTAGCTATTTACCTATGTTGGATGGATCTAAACTACTCTAATAAACCAAAAGATTTTCCAAATTATAGTTGTGGATTTAAATCCTCTATTCCACCTCGAGACACATGACTTCTTCCTAAAAGCACTTCTTCCCCTGAAACTTCCCGATAAAGTAAATAAGGATCCTATGGAGATTGCAAACTGGAATGGAATTGTAATTTCTTTAAACAAATGCGAGAGGCTTTCCTCTAGACAAAATTCCCTTGCAAAACCATGAGGATAGGCATGGAATCTATCTATCACCAGAAGCTTTATAGAAGAAATAGAAGCTACAATAATGATCTAACTATTGTAATGATTTAAATTAAAATGGTTTGCTACTCTAGTCAATAATGTGCATACAGATTAAATAAAGAATTCAAGAAAGCTTCAGGAAATCCAAATACATCCCCAACTTGGAATTTGCAGTACTATGGAAAATCTGGTTGTGGTTTACTTTTGTGTCCCCTCAGTTTATTTTCCAACTTCAATGTTCACGTGATTCCGGAGAGTCATGGCTCTTTGGGATGCAAAAGAAGAAAATAAGAAGGTATTAGAGCAATGGTGGCTTATTGGCGGTCCGATAGCATTACGAGGTAGAAGAAGAGTAATGCAAGATAATAATGTTTATTTGTGTAATTTCTAGCAAGTTCACGACAACATAACAGTGTGAATAACAAAAAAAATCTAACCAATGCTATGGGAAGAACCTTGTTTTTCATAAAACATAAGTGGGAAATGCTCTAAGCAATTTGGCAGCCAAAGGATGCCACATCACAACAAAAGGGGGAAATTAACTACAATTAGTCATCAAGGTAAGAAGAGGAAGTTGGTATGCATCTATCAAGCCTACAAATAACTGATTTGACTAATAAATGTGTGCAAAAGGTGAATGGAAAGAAGTTAGCATGCGTCTAAATCATGCCTGGAAGTCTTGGTCAAAACACACATAACCACCGATCTCGCATAGGGTGGCGGTTATGCAACCACCGCTGAGGGAAGACCAGTGGTTGTGTAACCACTGCCTAAGTAGGGCAACGATTGCGTAACTTAAGGCCAAAAAATAAGGAAAAACATTGCGGAAAGCTAACAGAAAGCGAAAATGGCTAAGTAAATTATTTTAAGCTACAAATATAAGCTGCAAAGAGTAAATAGGACTCAAATATCATTTAAAAAGATAGTAATCATCATAGGGGACTTGAACCATTTTCGACAATGTAAAGCACGTGCAAAATTGGATGCATACAATCACCTCTCTTTCTATAAATTGTAAAGGCCTTCTCTTTTCAAAGGGTTGGTCATTTTGTGAGTTCATGAGAGAGTGATCCTTGTGAAGAAACAAGAGATAGAAAATTATTCTACTTCCCACTTTTTCATTCTTCCATTCTTGTCATGTACAATTTATGCTCAAGAAATCAATACAAGAAGAATGATTTTATAACCTTTTTTGATTGGGGGATTTACTAATACTTTGTGCTCATAAATCCTAACTGGTCTTGTTGCCATTTGTAGGGTTGTTTTCTTCGATTTATGCGTGTTGGAACTTTCTAATTAATGGGTGTAGGAATCTAATTTTCTACCTACAACATTAATCCCTCTCCATTTTTCTCACTCCCTTTCCCATTATCTAAGCAAATTCCTCTCTAACAAGTAATTGTTAGTTTTGCCGCAGGTCAGTGGAGTGCCCCTATTGGATCCCCAAATCAAAAGGCCACCAAAGAAATAACTTTTTCATGCGTATGTAAACACAAAGCCGCACCTTACAAGTAGAGGGACTTAGATTCCTAAAGCGTTGGAAAAAATCCACGATTTTTCCACCTCGACAAATTTTCTCACCAACAGTTTTTGCGCCCACCGTGGGGTAGACTTGGCGACATCTCATGCCCAAATACGACCTTAGAAAAAAATAAAAAAATTGGATGTTGAAAAGTCATATGAGCCTTATGCTTCAAAACCATGGCTATTCTAGGTAAACCTCTTGTTGAAAGACTTGAGCTATTGTTCCATATTCAAGAAGACATTACTTCTGATTTAAGAGAGGCTATCTAGCAAAATAGAAAATGTTTCACTCGAGACTTCATCAACACGAGAGTATTGGACTTTGAATAAGAACAAGTCACTAAATTATAAAGAGCAAGGAAAATTTAGGCACCACAAAGAAGAGCATAATTTTTTCAAGTCGTGATAGAAGATACACTCAGCTACAAAGGCAAGGAGGACAAATTGATCCTATCTTCAAAGAACTTCAACGAAGACAAGAGCTGCTCATAAATCCAAGGTCTCCCCTTTGTCAAGCAACTACTCTCTCCTGAAGTCTAAGTGTTGTCAATCCATTGGACGTTGAGTTTCCATACATCAATGAGAACCTTGAAGATTTGGTGGACATGGAAACTGAAGAAGAAGCTCGAGAAAGAGAAGCAAGAGCTGAAGCTGAGATAAGAGCCCATATTGAAGAGATTAAAAGAGCTCAAGCAGAATCAAACACAAGAGTAGCAACCTAAGCTACAACCTTAGAAAGGTTGGAAGCCAGACTCAGGGACAAAATGGTAGATGTAGAAGAATGCAGACCAAATGTACCATGGGGCAAAAATATGGCCCACTTGCACTTCCACAACCACTCCATGAGCTACCACGAGGATCGAGGAAGAACTTTCCAAAATTTAGAAGAGACAGCTTCCCAATTCCTTGAGGAGAATGTAAGCGGCATTCATCACCGCTTGCGACGTGTTAGGCGTGGAGCACGAAGATGTATCGACCAGGTTATTTGTTAAATCATTGCAAGAAAAGGATGTTGAATGGTTTTATATGTTACCTACAAGATCTATCACTTGTTGGGAAGATATTAAAACCAAATTTGAGCACAGATTCAAAACTATGGAAGACTCGCCGAAATTTCTTGATCCAATTGGTACAAATGAAATGGGAGCCTACTAAGTCTACAAGAGATTTCATAGTGTTTGCGAAAAATTTGTTTTACGGACAAATTTATGGGTTTCAAGCCAATGCTATGGGAATCTAAGTCCCTTTACTTGAATGGTGCAACTTCCATATGTACATGTGTGAAAACATGGATTTTGACGGAGATCCAACAGGGGACACTCCACCGACCTATGGCAAAGATAACAATTTCTCACTAGAGATGAACCTTGTGTCGAGAAGGGAAAATGGAGTGAGAATGGAGGTAAGAGAAAATAATGTTGTGAGTAGAATATCAGATGCCCACACACATTAATTAGAAATTTCATTTACATGCATTTATAATCAGAAGAAAAACAAATCCACAAGAGAAGCTACAAGACCAAATGAAACTCATTGGTTGCAAAGTACCAATTAATTCCTCAATCAAGGAGTAAAAATTCCTTCTTTTCTTATTGAATCTCGAGTAGAGTTTGTACATAGCTTGAGAATGGAAGAAATTCAAGGAAGAAGAGAAAATAGAAGAAGAATGGCATTTTCTGTCTTTTCTAGGTACAGAGCACTCTGGTCTTTTTGAAATCAATCACCAGCCCTTGGAATGACATCGAGAAGCCATTATATCCTTTTCCAAAATGGTTACAATCTTTACAAATCCTCGACACCTTTTCAAATTCCTTTGTTGTGAAGAAAACGCTCATGGCGGGTTAAAAACCAGATCTTGCAAAGCAACCGTTACATTCAATTTTCCAGTTTAAATATAGACCATTTGATTTGCTCCTATAGCTTTGAAATCGGGTCGTCCATGTGGCAGGAAGGGATTGGAGCAGTTATGGGGAAAGCCCTTTGCATTTTGTGATTTTTTAGAGATTTGGCAATTTGGAAAAAATTGGCCCGCACCCCCACTTTGACTTTTCAACTTAGACACGTGGCACCTTCGATTGGAAATGGGGTCGTGGCCCTTTTCTCAACATTTTAACCTTTTTGGAAAAAGGATCAAAAACTCAATTTCCTCCATCGGCCCGCTACTCCAATTTGACTAGGACACGTGGCACCTTCTTATTGGAAATGGGGTCGCAGCCCTTTTCTCAACATTTTAACCTTTTTTGGAAAAAGGCTCAAAATTGAATTTCCTCCGCTTCTCCGATTTTGACTAGGACATGTGGCACGCTTCACCTTTGAATTTTTCCCTACGGGCTTCAACTTTGATTTTTCCCTTTAAAGCATGATCGGGGCTGCGGGTCACTTTTTAACTTTTCACCTTTTTTGCAAAGGGGCTCAAAAACACAAATCCCCGATGGCCCGCTTGTTCACTTTGACTTTTCAACGGTGAGCTTTGCCTCTCCAATGACTTTGACCATGTGGCAATCTAGTGCTGATTTGGTAATTGAACCTTTCTACCCCACCCTAGAGTTACGCCATTGTGACACGTGGAGCCGTCCACTAAGGTTAGACTTTTCAATGGTGATTCGGCTTTTCGGGTCCGCAGGGAAAATTTACCATTTTTGCCAAAAGTGACCAAAAGTGTTAAGTTCACCAAAAATCCCATTCCTCCCCATCCAATAGGATCTGACCATGTACCTGCATTCATTGGGGCAAAAATTTGATGGGAAAAAGACACCCGTCATCCCGACTATGTGGAAAAATACACAGAGGAAGAGAACTTCATCATTTTGAGTCCAATTTTTGAATTTCCTTCATGAACCAAAGGCATGGGGGCAAAACAATGATTTGACAACCCAGGCCATAGAACAAGTGAAAAATTTTGATCAAAATGGAGGATGCAAAGAGGATATTATGTGCACAGACCGAGAACGGAGGATTTATAAAAATGAGCAAAACAGAGGTTTAAACAACTCTAGGGCATGCCTTTTGCTAATTTCTTGAATCTCTAACTTAGATTAAACACCAATGACGGGCATGAGCTAAAAAAATTAGAATTTGGCTATGGAAATGCATAGCGAGTTTTAGGAGACAACAACTCGCTCTAGCTTGGGGACATGACGTGAAATGAGCATGGTTAGGGCACGACATGAGGATCCGGAATCTCAAGTTTCAAAACATATTACGTTGACCAGTGCCTTATCCATTGGGCCTTACAGAGTCATGTACAATTATAAGAAAGAATAGAAGAAGGAGAAAACACACAACAAACCAAACAAAACAAACCCAAAACCACACAACAAAAAAGGGAAAAACACACCAGTAAAATACCTATGGTACAAGGCAGGGACAACCCACTTTCACTGATGATATAGTTTTAAATATTACCCACTTCGAGGAAATTCCTATGGCGTTTCATATAAGTATGAGAGGAGAAAAACATTCTCCATGAATTTGGAATGGGCCCACCACAATGAATCAAAATTTCTATGGCTGCCCTTTGGTTCTCTTTTCTTGTCCCATAGCGAGACAAAATCTCCAACCTTGAATTCTCTTGCCTTTGCCTTCTTGTCAAAGATCTTATTCACTTTCAATTGGTGTTCTTTAATTCTATCCACCACTTGGCATCTGCTTTCTTCTAGCTTTTCCAGGAAGAGGATCCTCTTGTCAATGGAATCTTTGTATTGACCATCTTCTATTTCTTGCAGCAACTTGAGAGCTGACATCTCAATTATGAGGGGAATATTTGCCTCAACTCCATACAACATTTGGAAAGGTGACATACATATTGCCTTCTTAGGAGTGATCCTATTAGACCACAATGCATCATATAACTTCTTGTGCCAGTTCCTTTGATTCTCATCTACCAACTTGTGACAATGGTCACAATGTTCTTGTTGCTTGACTCAACTTGCCCATTTCCTTATGGGTAGTAGTTAGAAGAGTGAGATAGGGAGATTCCAAAGCCATAACAAAACTCTGTGAGCTCCTTGGAAGAGAAATAGGTGGCATTGTCTACAACAATTTTCTATGGTATTCCAAAATGAACAATGATATTCTCCTTGATGAAGTTGCAGACTATTTCAAAGTTGGCTTGCTTGGTTGGGATGGCTTCCACCCATTTAGTGAAGTAATCAGTTGCAGTGAGTACATAAGTATGCCCTGCACTAGAATGAGGATTCAGAACACCAATAAAATCTATCCCTCATTGCTGAAATGGTTTTCAATCACCACAAGCTTTGAGTGGCGGTCAGCTAGTTGTGGCTTTCAACAAATTATTGACATGTTTTGCATTTGGAAACTCAATCCTGAGTGTCAGTAAATATGAAGGTCCAATAATATATCCCTATGAGGATCTCATGTGTGGTGACCATTGCTAAGAAATTTCCACCTCAAGATTGATCATGATATGCCCTTAACAACTTTTATTTCTGCTCCTTATCTACACACTTGAGGAAAGAACCATCTAGGACTCTCTTGTAAAGTGCATGATTCCCAATCACAAACTTGGCTTCCTTTAGCTTGAGTGTCCTTCTTTGTTTGTAATCAAGATGAGGAGGGCATTCTCCATAAGTGAGATAGTAAGCAATGTTAGCATACCACTCATCAGTAGTGGTGACAAAGAGTGCCTGTGGACTATCTCCTAGAACAGGTTGAGCAAACACCATCTTTTTCTCCCTACTGAGCTTTGAGTGCTTCATCTTCAGCAATCAACTTGCTAAGACCATTTCCTCTTACTAGATTAGAGGGTCTAATCTCCAAATCATACTCTTGGGTATTTTCAATCTAGATTCCTCTCTTAGTCCTAGGATATTGTTGAGTCAAAATGTACTTGATTGCACTTCTAGGGACCATCACCACTTTGTATGGGAATTGAGAATGTAGAATCTGAAACTTTTAATAGCTTTGACCACTACATAGGCATGTTTCTCTAATTGGATGTACTTTAGCTCATGATTTTTCAAAGGACAGCTCATGAAAGCAATGGGTGCTTCCAAACCTTCATCATTTTTCTGAACAAGGACAATAAAGAGTGTATGTTCTAATGCATAGCAATACATGATGAACTCCTTGTTGAAATCTAGAGATACAAGAGTTGGAGCTTTGGCAATGGATTTCTTGATCTCCTCAAATGTTGTTTTTCCTTCCTTATTCCACTTGAAACTTGCTTGAGGCTTCATCATGGAAGTTATATGCTTAGTCATTCCAAAAAAACTCGGCAAAAAATGACGAAAGGAAGTTTACCTTTCCAAAGAATGAATGAACTCCCTTCTTGCTGGTTGGTAAGGCTAGTGCTTGGATAGCTCTGACCCTCTTAGGATCAATGTGTGCTCCATGTTTGTTCACAATGTGTCCCAACAACTTACCTTCTGTGACTCCAAAAATGCACTTCTTTGGATTTAGAGAAATGTCATGTTTCCTACACCTTGCAAGGACTTTCTCCAAATGACTGATATGATCTCCCCTCCTCTTTGAAAAAACCATGAGGTCATCAAGGTAAATGACAATGCAGTGTTTCAAATCTTTGAAGGCCAAGTCCATTGCTCTCTGGAAAGTGGCTCTATCATTGATCAAGCCAAAAGGCATTCTATTGTAGGCAAAAAGTGCCCCAAGGTGTTGTGAAGGTTGTTTTGTTACAATCCTCTTCTACCACCTTGATTTGGTTGTACCCTAAGAATCCATCAAGTAAAGAGAGCATCTCAGATCTAGTGACTACTTGTAAAATATGATCCATGATTGGAAGAGGGTAGTTTTCCTTGAGAGATGCCTGATTCAGATTTCGAAGTCTACACAAATCCTTATTTCCTCATTCTTCTTCCTTACTGGCACAATGTTAGCCACCCATGTTGAATGGTGGATGGGGAAAATGATTCTAGCATTGAGCATATTTGTCACCTCTTCTTTGATAACATCAACAATCTTTGGATTGTAGGGCCTTTGTTTTTCTGAAGGGCTTGGCTCCTTGCTTCAAAGGAATGGAGTGATGCATTTCCTTTGGCTAAAAATATTTGAGTTCATCATAGGAGTAGGCCAGGACATCTGAGTACTTTTTAGCAGAGCAACAAACTTTCTCTTCTCTTCTGGTGAGCAGCATTTACCAATGTTAACCATCCTTGGATTCTATGAAGTGCCAATGTTTTCTTGATCAAAATCATATGGACCAAGAAGACTATTTTTCTTTCTCTTGGATGAACTTATCATGCTTGTCAAAGAGGTCTTCCAAAGAAACTAGGCCTTTGGGGATTTTGTTTCCTTTCAATTTGATTACTCCCTCTTCATCAATTCCCTCAATTCCTTCCTTCTCTTCTTTGGGGATTGATTCATGGTGTGGGTTTTCACTTCCTTCAAAGAACAAATTATTGAAGTTATCCCTTTGTTCTAAGAAGGCTAGGATCTTATTATCATCATTGAAGACCTGCCAGTGATTTGCATTTTCAGTATGTTGGGTATGAACACCATCTCAATGGTCACTTTATCCTTGCCAAAAGAAGGATGAGGTGTCACTAAGGAAGTTGACACTGCTAGAGAATCAGCCTTTTCATTCTACTCCCTAGGGATAGCTTCAATGGAGAATGCATCAAAGAATTCAATGCAGTCCCACACTCTATTTCTATAGTGCACGAGCCTTGGATTTTTCACCTGATATTGTTGGCGGACCTATTTTACCATAACCTCAACATCACCTTTGCATCTCAATTTCTTGATTCCCATGTCCTCTGCTGCATTCATGCCTAAGAGCAATGCTTCATACTCTACAGTATTGTTTGTATTATCAAATTGTAGCTTGTAAGCAAAAGGATATACCTCATTGGAGGGAGAGTATAATACTACACCAGCTCCTGAACCTGCTCTGGAATGACTGCCATCAAACTCCATTGTCCAAATCTGATCTTCTTCTTCCTCCATGAGGAGTGGCAAGTTCTCTTCCTTTTTCTGATGTAAGGAAGTAGTTTCCTAGCCCACAATCTTGAAAGAGGATGTTAGCTCTTGGATCATCATTTCCTTACTGTGAATTTCATTTTCCTGACTAACAGCAACTTCTTCATTTCTCCTTTCACTGGGATAGTTGTAGATGACCAATCCATTTTTATTTCTCCACCTAGGTCTCTGTAAAAACTTCTACTCAATAGCATACCAAAAGATGTTGGGATGTCTACCACCAAAATGGTCAGGAGTATCTTCTTGTCAGGGTAATCAACTAGTGCAACTTGAGCATCCTTGATTCTTCCTACCAATGGAACTTGTTTGGATTCCATTGAATAACATGTGCCATTTACCTGGTCAAAGTGAGGCCAAGAGCATTTGCAAATTTTGCTAGCATCACATTATCTGAAGCTCTAGAGTCTATGATGCAATTGTTCAACTGAAGCCTTTGATGAGAAGTGATAGGTAAAAAGGCTCAACTCTGTTGGTGTTGGAGGCACTAAGGGCTAACATGTTTTGAGAAGGTGGTATGGATGGTGTGGGTAATAGGCCTTTAGAGATTGGGCTTGAAGAAAAAGGGTTACTACCATGAACTACCTTGATGAATCTATCAAATTGGGTAGGATGTGTTTGTAGGTATTCAATCTCAGAGAGCTAAACTTTGGTTTTGCTTGCATGCTCCACAAAGTCAAATGGAGTTATGGTAGATGAGGAAGAGGTTCCAGCAATGGATGAGGACTTAAATGGCAGAGGTTTTGTTACTTTTGGTGTTGGTTCACCTTATCAAATGTAGTAATTAGCTTGGAAGGAGATGGGGGTGTAGCCTTTGATTGAAATTTAGATGTTCTTATGGAACCAATATTTAGAAGAGAATTGCTCTTAACAGCTTTTGAGTTGGGATAAGAATCAGATAACTTACTTGGCATAGCAGTGTGATCCTTGAAAACTGGTGAATCTGATTTCTCTCTAGCTGATTCCATGGAAGGTGGTAATGGTGATCCTCTGCTGATGATCTTGTTTAGTGGAGGATTTGAAGAGCTATCTTCTTTGTTCTTCCTCTCTCGATTCTGAACTGCTTGAGGCTAAACACCATTCTTAGATTGTGCACGAGTGAAAACAACACATGAAAAACTTGGAGCTTCTTCATCACCTTCCTCCTCATCATCAACGTATTCAATCAGGCCATTGTGCATGCCAACCTCTTCAATTTCAAGATAGTTTTCATAGTCATCCATGCTTTCTTCTTCAGTTTCCTCAATGTCTGTTCCTTCTTCTGATTCCCTAGTGTCATAGATGGCATTGACTAGTGGTGCTTCAAGAGCAAGCCTACGAGGAGGTGGAGCAATTCTTGGTCTATCATGAGGATTTGGTCTCCTTGGAGCATTCCTCATTATGATTTGTGACATAGTTGCTTCTTCAAAGCAACTAGGTCATTTGCCATTTTTTGGAACATTGGATTAGTGGTGACTGAATTTGAACTCTGACCTTTTTGCTTCCCATTTGGTCCTTTCACTTTTCCAAAAAGAATTAGATCATCATCAGTCTCAACTGAAAAGTCTTGAACTTCCCTCAATGTTCTTGGTTGGGCTCTTCTGAGGAAGAAACCAACTTCTGGTGGCAAAGAACTGATGAAGAACCTTTTCAAGTTGTTTTCAGGGGGTACCACATCTTCTGGGATCCTTCTTATCAACCTATTATACCTTGCTACAAAATCTCTCATTGATTTAGAGGTCTCCTTCTTCATCTGAACCAATTGGACCAACAAATCCTGACAATATTCTATGCTCTTGAACCTATGTTCAAATGCACTTCTTATATCTTCCCAACGCATGTGACAGATCTTGGGGGCAACATGTAGAACCATTCAACGGAATTTTCTTGGAGTGACTCCACAAAGAGCCTAACTGAAACATCTTCATCTTCAACTCCCAACACTCCACAACCAGTGAGAAATGCTACTACATGTTCTTCCTGGAGAGTGAGAACCATCCCCTTTGAATTTTGGGAATTTATTTCTTGAGCCTCTTGGGAGGTCATGAAGTGGTTGTGGAAGAGCAAGTGGACCAATATTTCTTCCCCATGGTACGTTAGGCCTACATTCCTCACGCTCATGATCACCCATTCTATTCATGTTTCTATCCTCCAATCTTGCTAAGACTACTTTCTCTTGCTCTTTATTTTGCTTCAATTTGGAGTCTTTCTATTTCTTCAAGTTGAGCCCTTATCTCCTCTTCAACAACTGCCCCTCTTTTAAGCTCTTCAAATGTGGGATCAATTTGTCCTCCAAGCCTCAGTTTTTGGGTGTACCTTCTATCAACCAACTTGAAAGTTTATGCTCTTCTGGGGTGCTTGGAATTTGTCTCTACCTTTCCAATTCAATACTCATCGTTCCTCTTCCAGGTCCAAAATCCTTATGGAAATGAAGTATTGATTGACACTTTGTCTATTATGCCAAATATCTTCTCTCATATCAGAAGCAATGTCTTCTTGGATGTGAAAGAGTAAATTAGGTCTCTCAACAAGAGGATTTCCTAGAATAGCCATGATTTACATCCATGAAGTTTGTGTGATTATTCAATCTCCAAAAACTTTTCTTCTAGATTTTTTTGTATTTTATGACCTTGAGGTCGTTTTTAGGTGTAGATGCTTGCAAAATCTACCCCACGGTGGGTGCCAAAAACTGTTGGTGAGAAAATTTGTTTTATGGACAAATTTGTGGGTTTCAAGCCAACGCTATGGGAATCTAAGTCCCTCTACTTGAACGGTGGATCTTCCGTATGTACATGCATGAAAACATAGATTTCAATGGTGGCCTTTTGACTAGAGATCTAACAGGGACACTCCACTGACCTTGTGGAAAAGCTAGCAATTTCTCACTAGAGATGAACTTTGTCTGAGAAGGGAAAAGGGAGTGAGAATGGAGGTGAGAGAAACTAATGTTGCGAGTAGAATATAATATGCCCACACACATTAATTAGAAATTTCATTTACATACATTTATAGTCAGAAGAAAAACAAATCTACAGGAGAAGCTACAAGACCGAATGAAACTCATTGGTCACAAAGTACCAATTAATTCCTTAATCAAGGAGGCAAAAATTCCTTCTTTTCTTATTGAAGCTCAAGCAGAGTTTGTACATAGCTTGAGAATGGAAGAAATTCGAGGAAGAAGAGAAAATAGAAGAAGAATGGCATTTTCTGTCTTTTCTAGGTATAGAGCACTCTGGTCTTTTTGAAATCAATCACCTGCCCCCTTGGAATGACATCGAGAAGCCATTATATCCTTTGCCAAAATGGTTACAATCTTTACAAATCCTCGATGCCTTTTCAAATTCCTTTGTTGTGAAGAAAACGCTCATGGCGGGTTAAAAACCAGATCTTACAAAGAAACCATTACATTCGATTTTTTAGTTTAAATATAGACCATTTGATTTGCTCCTATAGCTTTGAAATCGAGCAATCCACGTGGCAGGAAGGGATTGGAGTGGTTACGGGGAAAGCCATTTGTATTTTGTGATTTTTAGAGATTTGGTAGTTTGGAAAAAATTGACTTGCACCCTCGCTTTGACTTTTCAACTTAGACACGTGGCACGTTCTGATTGGAAATGGGGTCATGGCCCTTTTCTCAACATTTTAACCTTTTTTGGAAAAGGCTCAAAAACTCAATTTCCTTCACCATCCCGCTCCTCCGATTTGACTAGGACACATGGCACCTTCTAATTGGAAATGGGGTCACGACCCTTTTCTCAACATTTTAACCTTTTTTGGAAAAAGGCTCAAAAACTTGATTTCCTCTACAGACCCGCTACTCTGATTTGACTAGGACATGTGGCAAGCTTCACCTTTGACTTTTTCCCTACGGGCTTTAACTTTGATTTTTTCCCTTTAAAGCCTGATCAAGGCTTGTGGGTCACTTTTTAACTTTTCACCTTTTTTGTAAAGGGGCTCAAAAACACAAATCCTCTCCGATGGCCCGCTCATCCACTTTGACTTTTCAACGATGGGCTTTGCCTCTCCAATGACTTTGACCACATGGCAATCTAGCATTGATTTGGTAATTGACCCTTTCTGCCCCACCCTGGAGTTGCGTTGTTGCGACATGTGGAGCCATCCACTGAGGTTAGACTTTTTAATGACGATTTGGCTTTTCGGGTCCACGGGAAAATTTACCATTTTTACCAAAAGTGACCAAAAGTGTTAAGTTCACAAAAATCCCATTCCTCCCCATCCAATAGGATCTGACCATGTACCTACATTCATTGGGGTCAAAATTTGATGGGGAAAAGACACCCATCATCCCGACTACGGGAAAAATACACAGAGGAAGAGAACTTCATCATTTTGAGTCCAATTTTTGAATTTCCTTCACGAACTAGAGGCATGGAGGCAAAAATGATTTGATGACCCAAGCCATAGAACAAGTGAACAATTTTGATCAAAAATGGAGGTTGCAAAGAGGATATTATGTGCACAGACCGGAAATGGAGGATTTCTAAAAACGAGCAAAACAGAGGTTTAAACAACTCTAGGGCATGAATTTTGCTAATTTCTTGAATCTCTAACTTGGCTTAAACACCAATGAAGGGAATGAGCTCAAAAAATAATAATTTGGCTATGGAAACGCATAGCTATTTTCGAGGAGACAACACATAGCCAAGTATAACTAGATAATATAAAAATATTCTTTATCCGTGCTCTACCACCGGAAGTTGGTTTCTTCCTCATAAGATCCCAACCTAGGGACTTGAAAGAAGCACAAGAGTATGTGGTTGAGATAGAGGATGACCTAATCTTGTATGGGAAAGTGAAGGGTCCTAATGGAAAATATAAAGGTCGAGTTTTGGCTCAACTCTCACTAATCCAATGATCCAAAATATGGCTAATGACATGATTCCTCAAGAAATAACTTTCTCAGTTACCATGAGGAATGTTCCAAGAAATCCAAATCCTTTGAATAGGCCAAGGATAACTCTACCTCCTCACCAACTCACTCTTGTAGCACCACCGGTTAATGCCACACGTGACAATCAAGAACCAAAAGAGGAAGAAAATATAGAATAACCCAAAGAGGAAGAAGGTGATGATGAAAAATACCTTGAAGTTGAAAAAGTTGATGGTGATATGCAAAATGCCCTTTTTGAGTATGTTTCAGCAAGAAAATTTGATGATGATGATGAAGCACTAAGCTTCTCGTGTGTGGTTTTCACTTAGGAATAGTCAAAGAAAGGGGCTTCGTCCTCGGCATCGCTAAAGAAAAAGAAAGAAGATCCTCCCGCTTAAGTCCCACATAATAAAATCACTAGCAGAGGATCACCACTACCACTTGTCCAATGGACTCAACCAAAGAGAAACTAGATTTGTTTGTGAGTAAGAATACATTTACTATGCTAAGTAAGTATTTTGGTACACCCCCTAGTTCAAAATCTATTTTGAAGAATGGCCCTTTGTCAATGCTACCCTAGCTAAATCCACCAAGTATCAAGCTAAACCAGCCACTCCCCTTTCTTCTAAACATGCTACCATGACCACTAAAGAGACCCAAGATCCTAAGGTAGCACCAGCTTTTCAATTCAAAACCACTACTATCCTTGGAACATCCTCTTCACTCCCCACATCTCCATTTGACTATGTTGAACATGTAAACAAAACTAAAGTTCAAATCACGAAGTTGGAATATTTGCAAGCGCTCCCAATTTAGTTTAATAGGTTTGTCAACACACGAAAAGGTACCCCAAAACCTCACATTGCAAACCCCAAAGACTAAAGGTCTTCTCCCTACCCTATCCAAACCTTCCTCACAGAACATGCTAGCACTTAGCGCATCCAATACTAACAAGGTAGAACCTTTCTACCTATCCCTTTTGGTCAAAGGCTACCAACTCAACAACTGTATCATAGATTCTGGAGCCTCTGACAACGTGATGCCCATCAAAGTAGAAAATGCCTTAGGACTTACCTTGACTTGGGAAAATGGATCTTGTTATTCCATGGAATCCAAAGAAGTACCATTGGTGGGTAGAATAAAGGATGCTCAAGTATCTATGGCTGATTTTCCAAAAAATAAAGTGTTGCTCACTATCCTAGTGGCATACATCCCAACATCATTCAAGATGTTACTAAGTAGAAGCTTCTATAGGGATTTGGGTGGTGAAATAAAAATGGATTGTTCCTCTGCGACCATACCAATAAGAGGAGAAATGAATAAACTGTTGATGGTGTGCAAGATGAAATACACAAAGTGTAAAAATCGATGATCCAAGGGAAAAAATTTATTACAAGATAGTGGGATAGGAAATTATTTTCTCACATCAGAAAGGGATGAAAATATTCCTTTCCTTACAGAAGAGGAAGAAGATCAGCTTTAGACCATGGATTTTGATGGAATCCATTCAAGCATAGGGTTTGGAGCCAACGTATTGTTGAATTCACCTTCAGTGAATCCTTTCCATTTTGTAAAAGCCGTAATTTAAAAATACTAACAATACTACAAAATATAAAGCTCTCCTCTTAGGGATGGATGTTACAGAGTCAATGGGTGTGAAGAAGCTCAAGTGTCTTGGAGATGTGGAGGTGATAGTGAAGCAAGTCCATAAATAATACCAAGTGAAGAATCCAAGACTCCGACATTATAGAAACAAAGTATGGGATTGCATTGAATATTTTGATGCATTCTCCATCGAATCCATCCCTCAAGAGAAAAATGAAAGGGTTGATTCTCTTGCAGTGTCAGCTTCCCTAGTGATACCACATCCATCTTTTGGAAAAGACAAGGTGACTGTGGAGATGGTTTTTAGACCTAGTGTGCCCAATAATGTAAACCACTTGTTGAGCGGACATAACACAAAGGATACACGCATGGGAAAAAGGTGCATTTGAAGGCATGGGAATATAGGAAAGGAAACACACACATAGAGATGAAAACTTGTGCCTCACGTAATGGTATTTTGGGTACATGTGGCTATTTAACACCATGCATAGTCTAGGTTAATAATATGATTTCTTCTTAGAGTGAACTATCGGACATCTATTATTGGAACACTCTCATGTATGCATGCTATTTTAAAGGTGCATGGCTATTATCACCATGTGACCTATTTTGAGAAGTTCATAGGTAGTGAAGGGAAAGTCCCCACCTCTATAAATATGTATTGAACTATGTAGTTTAGGGGAACTAAATTATTGTAGAGTTATGCTCTGGATCTGATGCACACGTGACTTATGGATATACTTTATAATGTAAGAAGCTTCTATGTTTTATAGTGTCTAATGTAATGGAATATATTGGATAAATAATGATGTTGACCATAACTAAATTTGGTTTAGTATGGTTAATCTTAGTATAGTTATTGTTTAATTCATGATTCACTAAGATCTAGATAACAATGGATCGTGGAATGTTTATGTTAATCTTATTATGCATTGTGGAATGTTTCTGTTTAATTATGGGTCTAAATATTTATTATCATCATCACACTAACATCCTACACAAGTAACTCTAAAGAGGGGCCTATTACCTTTACGCACTTCGGATGAGTGCTTAACTCAGTGGGTGATGTGCCAATGCACCCGGTTTATTCATAGTAGATTCTAGGCTCCATCATTGGTTCCATTGCCGGGACCTATTTTCAATTGTTTTCGTGGATGTTTCGTGATGAATACATACCTATCGACCCTAACAAGTGTTGAGGAGTGGATAAAATATCTAGAAGAAGAGGGTGCTCGAGGTTCAACACTGGATATGAGTTCGAAACACACCCGTGGGCGGAGAAGAATTTGTATGACTATTTGCATGAGAGCTTCTTTATTATCTTTCCACTAGAGTTGTACATGCAGTGGTTGGTTTCTTATGTGTCTAAAAGGAATTGGAGGTATTACACACTTATCTAGACGCAAGAAGAATTTCAAGCCCTCTATGATGCTTTGATCTAATTTGGATGTTAGATACTTGGTTATGTGGTGTCTTGAATAGCTATATTTTGGAGTACTCAATTTCGACTTACACTTTTCCGAGGTAGTTGAGTTTTAGTTTTTACAATATCCCAGGGAACTTATTTGTAAGGAATTCCACTGGTGATTAAAATTTTGATGGTAACCCTAAACTTGGAAGAAAAGCCGATGGCTAGCTAAACCCCACCATGCATGGGGGCATGAGCAAGTTTGGGGAAGGATGACAAACCTAGTGGCAGAGAGGTAAAGATTAGAAATATGGCTTAAGTACAATGAGGTGTACGGGAGGGAGATAAAGAAGCAACGTGATATTGCAGAATGAATGGCGTTGAGGAGAGAGATGGCTTGTGAAGGATTTGGAGCTCACGTAGAAGGCATGGAATTGGAGCATTTGGAACTCCCCATTTGGGAAAGCATGTCGAAACCGTCCTCGGCCTCATATGGGAGTGTGCTAGTAGAGACAACATGGGCTGTGTGCGCACATCTCGAATCTACCCGACAACCTAGCCCTTACGCTTAGTTTTCCAAAGATTTAGTACAAATAGTAGTCAATAATCTAGTTTGGGGAGTAGAAGAACATGATTAAATCAAGTAGAAAGTGTATACATGGTCGGGAAACATATTCTTTGCTATTTGGGGGTACATTTTTAGGCACATCGTCGACAAAAAAACTCAAGCACACAAAATTTTGGACTCACTTATGAGAGTAGCACCACATCATAAACTATAGGAGTTTAATTTAGTACCACCGTTAGGGACACACGACCGTAAATCCACCGGTTTGCTTCCTTTCTGCCACAGGTGGAGGATCAAGGGGCATAGGTGTCTCTAGTTCTAGTGGATCTGGTGGGTCTGGAGGCATAGGTAACACAAGAGGTTTTGGATCAGGAGGGCATGGTCCTCACCAACCCCAAAATATTTACATGGAGATGTCACTTTGTCTTCCAAAGTATAGGGAATAGAATATGTTGCTAAGCATGTGCACATGTGTGAGATACTATGGCACACAAAAGGAATCACAACTTCTGAGCATAAGGCAAGTCCATTTGTAACTACATTATAGGGACATGCACACAGTTGGTATAGAAAGTTTGACCATGATCAGACTTGCGTAGATTATGCAGTGTTATGGGATGCTTTCCTTAAAGAGTTCTATATCCTTGAGTTTGAGCAGAAGAGTATAAGCGTGCTCAAGGATATTAAGCAGGGCACTACTAAGAGTGTTCGAGAATATGATGCCCATTTCAAAATGCTCTTGTCTAAAATTTCATATGATATCCATGCAAGCCAACATGCACAGTGGTTCGTTGGGGGCTTGATCACATCGTTTAGGAGGGCGTTGTCCCATAAGACATATACGGACCCACATCAAGCACTTGAAGCAACATTACGCGATGAGGTAGTTGGAAGAATAGATATTGGAGTAAGCCCATTCCCGAAGCATAGATTACAACTGTGGTAAAGTAGTTGGAGAAACTATCGGCCAATTCAAAGACATGAGACACACACTAGGATTTGATGTACAAATTGTGAAGTGGAAGGGAATACTAAGGATAGTTGTTCCCGCAGTGAGTCGGTATGTTCATTATTGCTATACTGTGAGATATGTCATTTAGAGCATGATGCAAGTCACTGCCCATTATTATAATGCACGATAAGAAAGAATGTATCTTGTTATTGTAATATTTATCACCCGACTCACAATACGTAAGACCGCAGTTGATTGGTCGATCTATGATGCTATAGATATTGGTTTACTTACAGATATGAGTACTAGATAATTCTAAAAGTAAAAGTGAGCACCATGATCATGATCACATTCAAGGGCACTATGATCGGAACGAAGGGCGCTTTGAAGGAAGTCATGGCAGAGGTCGAGGATACCATGGTGGATTTGGGGTTGAGGCCATGGTGGTGGGTAAGGTGAGTTTCCTCATGGAATGTGTTTTACATGCGGATATCCTAAGCACAATAGGCATGAATGCCCTCGAGAATATTACTTGTTCCTTTTGTAGGAAGAATAAAAAATATGAGGAATACCTGACTTATATGATCATCTTAGCAAGTAGCATAAATAGGAAAACAAGGGTGCACATATGGTTAGAATACAACGCGCCATAAAAAATTAGTGGATGCCAAAGTTGGCACTAAACTTGAGGTAGTACCTGTGAATATTACTACATGCACTGAAGTTGTGTGCACCAGAGAAATGTTACAACATAAGCCTACCATTACTAAGGAGGAGGTTTTACATGCAAGGTACCCAGATCCTACACATCAAAAGGAGGTTTATCAAGAAACCATGGAGGTACTCAGAAATATTCAGGGTGAAATACAATGTTTAAAGGAACAATCATGAAGTTGGAACAAAAGAAGGCAACATAGATGGTCCAATCAAATGTTGATGATTTGAAATAGGTATGTAAGATGCTACGCCAGGAGAATATTATTCCATTACTAGGGAATTGGTTAAAGGGGAACACTCTACGTGCAGGTATTGAGAATGGACGACAAATCCTGCATGTTAATCTTCCCCCTCATAGCTTGGATTATGACAAGGAAATCAATCTGAATGTTGTTGTGGATGGGTGGTTTTTGAGCAATATATTGATTAACACGGGCGAGAAGTGAATGTGCTTACTCTAGATGCATGGGTATAGATGAGAAGACCTCCATTACAACCATCCTCTAATGTATTTTTTATGGCTAATCAAACTAAGGCCACTCCAATCAGATTTTTAAAGGATGCATCCATTACTATACAAGGGGTCAAGTTCCCGGGATGTTGAGGTTTTAGCACTTACAAAAGTAGATAACTTCCCATATCTACTTGGGTGCCCATGGTGTTATGAAAATAATGCTGATCTACAGCCTCAACAAGGGGTATATAAGTTTTGAGAACAAGGAAGAACGAGTTATTATCCCTTTAATAGATGAAAAGTCTAAACCTTATGTTGAACCTTTGAGTGAGGAAGACATGAACAAAATTTATGTGCACACCATTAGAGATCTGGAAGTACTTGAGCCATCTAAGGAAGGAATCCTCCAGTGGGAAGATGCACAATCTATTAGTGATACTACAAGTATTACTTGTGATAATTGGGTGCATGACACCTATGAGATGATTGGGCATGAGGTAAGAAGCACATTTATGTGGAGGAACAAACCTCATTGTATTAGGAGGATAGGTAACAACTCTGTACCTCGCTACACTAGGGAAGGAGATCCTATAGTATTCATGTGCGCCATAGAGGAGCAATGGAAAAATCAAGTGGAGAGAAGAAATATGTTAGTGTATACCCTACACAAGATGACAACATGCTGGTAGATGGTTCACAGGGATAATCTCATAGAATGGAATGAAGTAAGAGTTGCTCTAACAACTTGGTTTCTCAGAAGAAATGTGCCTACTCAAATCTACATATATCATGGTAATCAACCTATTCAACACCACATTCAAAATGCGAGAGTCTCTGGACAGAGGGGAAGGAAGCTTTACCACCTTCACTTTGGGTGCACAATATTTATTCCACTTTGCAAGGTTGCGTACGTGCTTGGTGTGTTTATGCGGAATTACATAGGAGACCGAGAATCGGCAGACTTGATTGCATGAATGACCCAGACTTTGACTACTTCTCATCTAAACCTCTAGTGAGATAGACATTTCACATTCTAGAGCACTTGACTATGAGAGATGGTACCAAGGATGAAGAACTCATTCAAGAGTTATTTGGTGAGGAAGAACCATGAGCACATTTTGATGAAATAGATGATACAAATGCCGAATTATTTAAATGCGCTTACTTTGAGAAGGAAAAAGGAAAGATGGTCTACATAGTGGATGATGAAGAAGTAGAAGATTTGGACATAGAACATTCAGTAGGTATGCATGATGTTTTAGATAGTGTAGATAAAAACGTGCGCACCTATCATAAACCTATGAAGACCAAGAAAGTGAACATTGGCACGAGATGTTTGAACCTAAAGACGCCATAATTGGGGATTATTGGTCTGATTCTGAAGTAGCAAAGATAATTGAGTTATTACGTGATTTCCAGAACTTATTCCCTAAGGGATACCATGAGTTAAAGGGGGTGCATGAGTCATTAAGTGAGATGAATATTAAGCTAAAGGAAGGTGCGCGCCTGGTCAAGAAAAGACCTTACAAGATGAACCCTAACCTACGTGTAAAATTTAAGGAAGAAATTGACAAAATGTTGAAATCTAGCATCATTAAGCCCCTAGAAGAATCAAAGTGGGTTAGCCCCATGGTAATCAGTATAAAGAAAGATGGTCGGATTAGGATTTTTGTGGATTACAGGGAGCTGAATGCTGCATGTGTGATTGATCCTTTTCCTATGCCTTTCATTGAGGAAATATTAGAAGGTGTTGCAGGGCACAAAATTTACTCTTTTACAGATGGATTCTCTGGTATCATCAGGTAAGAATTGCACAGAGGATCAAGAGAAGACAAATTTCACCACTAAATGGGGAAGCTTTGCATATACGGTGATGCCCTTTGGTTTGAAGAACATGCCTGTTGTATTTTCACACATATTTGTTCAAGAATTCCAGGATTTTATTCACAAATTCTTGTAGGTTTACTTAGATGATTAAATGATGTATGGTCTTGTTAAGGATCATTGTGACAACTTGCGCTTAATTTTTGAAAGATATAGACAATTAAACATCTCTTTAAATATCAAGAAGTGTGTGTTTGCTACACCTTTTGGAACTCTACTAGGGCACATCATCTGCAAGGAAGGTTTGTTAGTAGACCCAACTAAGGTTGCAATTATCGTAGGCCTAAAAGAACCTACCAGTCAAAGTGAGGTGTGCGGATTCTTGGGCCATACAGGGTATTATAGAAAATTTATCAAAGGATATGCAAATATTGTCATACCCTTGGAAGAGTTACTCAAAGGAAAAGGGATATTCTATTGGGGAGAACCACAACAAAGGCGGATTTGAGGCATCAAGGAGAGAATCACTACAACAACTATTATGCATTTTCCTGCATGGAACCAACCATTTCACGTACATGTGGATACCTCTGGCACAACCATTGGTGCAATGTTAGCTCACCGAGAAGGTATTATATATCATCCTATTTGTTTTGCTAGTAGAAATTTGATTTCTGCAGAACAAAATTATACAACTATAAAGATCAAGGCCTTGTCAATGATCTACACACTACATAAGTTTAGACAGTACTTGCTAGCAACATCCTTTGTATTTTATACAGATCACTTGGTGTTAAAATACTTGGTAAATAAGCCTCGTTTTTACAGGGGCGCATATGTCGATGGGTGCTCTTAGTCCAATAATTTTACTTTATAGTTGTGGTAACACCAGTAAAAGTAATTCTCACCTAGACCACTTATGAGAAATTCAATCGGAGAGGATGCACGTAAAATTGAAGATACACCGTTGGATGCACAGTTTTACATGTTACATCACGTGCCTTTTGAATTGGAGGATATTTATGTCTTTTTACTCATAGGCATGACTCCAGAAGGAATGAAATCCTTAAAGAAGAAACAACTTAAAATTCACATCGCACCCTTGATATTGATCGGTGGTGAATTATACAAACTAGGTTGAGATGAAGTATTGTGCCGGTGTGTATTTGAACATGAGCGCACATATATCATGGAAGAGGATCATGGGGGTATTGCAGGTGGGAACTATGCAGGTGACGCCACTGCGTGCAAGATTCTACTCACATGATTATGGTGGGAAACCCCGTGTCAAGGATTTTAAAGAGCATTGTAAGGCATGTAATCACTATCATCACCTTGGCAAACCTGGGAAAAGAGATGAAATGCCTTTGAGGCCTATTAATAGTGCAGATCCATTTGAAAAAAGGGCTATAGACTTTACGGGTCCTATTTCCCTAGGCACACGTAGAACCAGATAGCGCTACATAATCACTTGTATATATTATCTTACAAGATGGGAAGAAACAACACCTACAAAGGATTATATAGCAACTACATTAGCAAGGTTCTTATGGGAAAATATTCTTACTAGGTATGGATGTCTCATTGAGTTTGACAAGTGACAGGGCACACACTTCTTGAATGAGATAATGAGGATATTATTGGATGAATTTATGGTTAAACACCACAAGAATACACCTTATCACCCTTAAGAAAATGGGACTGTTGAGGCTCTCAACAAGATATTGAGCCAGACGTTAACAAAAATTTGTGATGTTGGAAGGAAAGATTGGGATGATAAAATTTCTAATGTACTTTGGGCATATCAAAGAACCTTCAAAGGTTGAATAAGGCAACACCATTTCACTTGGTGTTTGGTGCGTACAATTCTTCCTATGAAATTCATGTTACCTTCTTTGTGTATTACACACATGGGAGGTCTAGCTGATGAGAAATCATTAGAAGAGAGAATTGATAAGTTAATAAGTTGGATGAGAGGCACGCCATAGCACGTTTGAATCAAAAGTAGGATAAGGCCGATAGAAGGCATGGCATGACGCATACATCATCACGGGACAAGAAGTTTGAGGTTGGATAGATGGTACTTATTTATGATTCTAATTTTCTATGCCATCCAAGAAAACTTAACATGCATTGGTTGGGATCAGTATGTTATCACTCACATACTTGAATCAAGTGTTTGTCAATTAGAGGTGCTTGATGGAATATGGTTACTTTGGTTACTTCAATGGGAGCAAGTTAAAGCCCTACTATAAATAAGTCTTCTTGGTGTTTGTAATAAGGCGATTGCCATGTAGTATAGATTTCTCTTTCTATATTTCTTTTAATGTATTTCCTTCTTCAAATGCGCTATGCTTTGTCAATTTAGTTCGGTGCTTTGTGTAATAAGCGCATTTGCGCGTTGAAGCTAATTACAATTTAAAGTATTTTTATGCACAGAAAACTACACATACCATTAGTGTGGGGTGGTTGTTATTTGTTATTCAAAAATGGGTACACATAAGAACAAACTATTACATGTGTTATTCAAGTATGGAATAGAGTGATAGAAAGAAGATTGCTCCTAGATAATACCATAGGCAAATAAATGAATGAACAAAGATAATGCGAGGTAAGCTATGGTCATAGAAACTACTAGAGGAAGGCATAATGGCAAGGTACTTCGACACATGGGCGCGCGTGCGATGAGGAGGTCTGTAGCCAGAAGGTAGGAAGGTGTGCTAGAAGGTTATAACTAGGGTGCGTAGGTGTGTGACACAGAAGTTGGGAAAATGGTAAATTAATGAGAGGATCAGTGGTAGGTAAAGGAGCAATAAATGTAATAAATTTTCAAAAATATATATAAGGACATGATGCGGTTCATTTTTTACCTTTGCAATCACAAGTATTCGAGCGAGTTATTTACAACTAAGCCAAGCGAACGTATTGAGGTGCAGAGATTTGCAAAACCAGACGTGGAGAGTAGATTTATGCGTAGAAGTGGCTTGCGTCCCCATTGAAGAAGGGTTTGAGTGAAGCATAAAAATTGAGAAGAAGCTAGGGCACATGGTTTCGAGCTAGGGCACACGATTTTGAGTTAGGGCATGAAAGCTTACTCAACAGAAGAAAAAAGGTGAGATTTTTATATTGGCACCAAGGAAAGCACCTTTAGTAGGTACGAAGGGAAAGAAGAAGGTGGAAGTCAAGTTCGAAATTTCTCCTGAGAGTAATTTTTTAGAAATGCAAAGATCCAAGAGATTTTCTTTTAGGGTGGGATTGGGATTCCCATATCCGTAGATGCAAAGTAAGTGATTACAACCACCACACCACTGACAACAAGGGGGAGTTGGATGCTTTGTTGAATAAGAAGACCAAAAACGCATGGTGGATGACATGTCAATATATGATGATCTTTGGGGAGAAGTTGCTCAAGAAGGTAGGGGTGTATCAACTGTATGAACTCCCATATTTTGAAAAACTAGAAAGTTTATACCAATGGATTATGAGAAGAGTTCATGAGGAATTTTTCTATTTTGTTGGATGACGGGTAAGGATCACCGCCTTTGATTGCTATGTTGACATGACTAAAGGGTACACGGAAAAAGGTTAGTAGTGATCTAACTGATAAGGCAACTATTATAGCTACAAGCAAGGAGTTGGGATATGTCAAGGGTCTACATGGAAAGAACATCTACAAATTAAGGAAGTACCCTGGGTGCGGTAGTCCGCGCATTTGATCATTAAGCTAAATGATCAAGAGAGATGGGCGTAGGTAAATACCATGTGGCTACATATTGTGAAGAAAATTTCATAAGGAGAAGTGTAAAACTTAGCTGGCTTCATAGCATAAACAATTATTGAGGAAGCATGCACATGTAAAAAGATAAGTTTTGGCGTTATCCTATTATATCTCATGTTTCTAGAAATTGGAGTGCCCGATGGGCCAAATAACAAGATCTAGGAATACCCCATGGAGAAGAAGTCCCTCGTAGAGAGGTTTGTGTGAAGGAACAATGAGTGGCCCATTCAAACAAAGGGAAGAACTATGGTATGATCAATTGTGCGCGGCCTTTGAGGAGGAATGACACATTCCAAAGGAGTTACCCTTAGTAGTGGGTAAGGTGGTGCAGTTCATGGTGTATCAACATTTTTGCATCACACGGTTTGCAATGAAGGATGGGACATGGAGTCCCTAGTGAAACTTCCCTACACCTTCAAAATGTAATATTTCCGTGTAGTAGTACATAGGTTTACTGATGCACGTCGGTTGAGATTTAATGCGAGACAAGGTAGATTGTGACTACCATACTCTCAGAAAAACTTATGTTTATCCAGGTTGGTTTGCCTACATTGAGAGGCTCATTTCAGATGTTATAAGTATGAAGCCAGTAAGTTTGGCTATTGGGGACAATGGATCCGCACTTATCTATCTACAGATTAAGCCTAGGCTGGAAAATTACAAGTATGTGGAGAATGAGTTTATGCTTCCAAGGCTGCCTAAGGGTAAATACATAGTTGAAAATGTGGCAACTCCAAAGTCTACCTCGACCATAGAGATAAACGTAGAAGAAGAACATGAGGATAGTGGAGGCTTAGACCATAGAGGCTAGAGGTAGCCCACCGACAAAGTGGAAAGTGATCACGTAGATACTTCCCCCATAGGCACAAGGAAAGGAATACTTGGATGTAGATGCAGTCCATGAGGAGCACCAGTTTAAGAAGGTGTTCAGAAGAACTAGGACCCAAGGTGCAGGAACATCACAACCTTTACGAAGGTCACTTGAATCTCCCCTCAAAAAAAAGCACCAGAGAAAAGAGAAGAAGAAAGATGAAGCTTAACAAGGAGGTGGAGGAGTCCAAAGAGAGCGCACCGGTACTTGGTTCAACTAGAAGATGTGGAGGAACCCCGGGATGAAGAAATGAGAGATGATGAAGAATGGATAAAAGAAGCATAAGAAGTTGTGCGTGAGCAATCCAATGTGCTATTTACAAATTAGGTAGGAGAAGGGCCAACTCCAGACCTTGGTGCCCAAGTTCTTAAGGGGCCAAGGACAAAGAGAAGTGAAGAATATGCTGTCCCTAGTATGGGCTATATTGAAGACACAAGAAAAATCATCCGCGTCCACTTTCAAAGCACTGTGGGCCTTAAGGGGTTATATGGGTGGGAGCTGATGGACCCAGATATGGCCACTATGCACACAAGGAAACAATTATCCTGGTTCATGCAGACTCATATGGATGAACTAGATTTTGATGTGTGCGAGGAGTTCTGTGTCTCGTGAAGAGTGAAGAAGGCATCCCAAAGCAGCACCTAACAATAAAAACTACTCTAATGTCCGATGAGTAGGTCAAGTAATTCCTTGGTCAAGTTATTTGCTAAGTTGGTGCGAGAGAAATGTTGATAAGGTCACCACCATTCGAGCGTTGATGGAGGATAAAAAGATAAAACTACAAAGATAGCGTGCTTAAAGGAAGAGAAGGAATGAGAATGAGAAAATAATGAGGCTTTCGTTGGCATGGCTAAGGAGATTAGTGATCACATTTTGAAAACAAGGCCTCATCTAGAACATAAGGTACCTAAAAAATTTCCTTCGCTATGCACTATGGGGCCACTTTGGTCGATTTGGTGTTAGAGGATGGATCAATTCGAATGCCCGTACCAAAATACACTAAACAAGAAGCAGAGAGAGCACGTGCCTCTATGCTTAGAAAAATTTCAACTTATGAGGCATTGCTCTAAAATTTAAAGGATGAACTAAAGAAAGCAGACCAAGCTCTCAATTTGTGTGTGGCACCAGAGGTAGTAATAAGGACCAGAACTCTAGTTGAAGATAATGAAGTTCTAGCAACGATAAAAGATGAGACTTTAGGGAGCGAAAAAAGATTAACACCGTGAAACAAAAGCACAAAGCCCTCGCAACAACCTAGGATCTACATAAAGAGAGGATTGATGAGATTGGGAAGCTCATAGTGTAGAAGATGGATCTCCTAGAAGGAATGATGTCAGGTATGGCTAATGTTGTCTGGATACTACAAATGAGAAAGAAAAGATTACTCAGACGAACTGGATTCCATAGCCACAAATATTCTAGAGAAGACAAGGACCGCGCTAGATGAATGACAGACATTGGAGGCTGAGATCAAGAATGAATATCCAGAGCTAATCCTCCCAATTGAAGAAGAGGGAGTTGTAGAGTAAATATTCATTCATTTGTATAGTGATTCTTTAATTCTTTCAATACTTATTCTTTATTATTTGGGAACATCAGAAAGAATTCCCATTTCTGGGACGATAATGTACTTTAGTGTGGGGTAATGTTGAGAAGACAAAATTTTGCTCTAAGGAGAAAACACACAAAGGATATGCACACGGGAACAAGGTGCATTTGAAGGCATGGGAAGATAGGAAAGGAAACACTCGCCAGAACACTTTGGCTTGGGACTTAGCCATTTTTATGGATAAGGGATATTTTTGAGATAACATGCAGAGCACACATAAAGATGAAGACTTGTGCTACACGCAATGGTATTTTGGAAACACGTGGTTGTTAAGTGCCATGCATAGTCTAGGCTAATAGTATGATTTCTTCTTAGAGTTAACTATAGGAAATCTATTATTAGAACACTTGCATGTATGCATGGTATTGTAAAGGTGCATGGATATTATCAACATGCGACCTATTTTGAGAAGTGCATAGGTGGTGAAGGGAAAGTCCCCACCTCTATAAATATTTATTGAACTGTTTAGTTTAGGGGAACTAAATTATTGTAGAGTTATGTTGTTGGATCTTATGCACGCATGACTTATGGATATACTTTATAATGTAATAAGCTTATGTGTTTTATAGTGTCTAATTTAATGGAGTATATTGGTTGAATAATGGTGTTGAAAATAAATCAATCTAGTTCATGTATAGTTAATATTATTATAGTTATTGTTTAATTCATGATTCACTAAGATCTAGATCTAGATTATGCACTATGGAATGTTTATGTTTAATTATGGATCTGAATATGTATTATTATCATCACACTAACATAGTGCACAAAAATCTCTAAAGAGGGGCCCAGGTACCTTTGCACGCTTCGGTGAGCGCTTAGGTCAGCCGGGTGATGTGTCAAGCACCTTTGGGTTATTTGCAGTAGATTCAATGATGTAGATTCTAGGATGCATCACCACTTGTAAGTCTTCAATGATGACAATTAGCTCTTGACCTTCTTAGAATATAAAGATAATTTCAACAACCTCTTCTTTGAAGGAAGTGTGAATCCACATAGGGAGTTAGTAGCCGAAGAAGACAAATAAGGAATTAAGGGGATCGATGAAGATGGAGTACTCAAGCTTAAAGGAAATAATATTCCTATAGGCCTGGTGTCACTAGAATATCTCTTTGATAATCATGATCATTTCATCAAAGATAGAGCAAAGGAATCTTCAAGGTGTACCACTAAGTTCGAGAAAGAAAATATCAAGATTCTAGAAAAGCCTAGAATGGTAAACATCAGGTAAATGTTGCTCACTTGAGGAGAAAAGGAGATTCATCTCACTCTTGAAGAGGTATTCAGATGTCTTGGCTTATTCATATGATGAGCTTAAATATTTCCAACCTAAAGAAATGCACCACTCCATCCCCTTAAAACCAGAATCAAATCCTTTTAGGCAGAAGTAGAGGCCATAAAATCTGAAAATTATCGATACAATCAAGGAGGAGGTGCAGAAAAATGTTGAATGCAAGGATCATCTTCCCTTTCCACCATTCTACTTGGGTAGAAAACAATTTTCTAGTGCAAAAGAAGAATAGAGAGATAAGGATATGTGTAAATTTTTGTAACCTGAACCAAGCATACATAAAAGATAACTATCCCCTCTCGGTCATGGATCACATCTTACAAGCTCTCATGGGATCCAAGATGCTCTCACTACTTGACTGATTTTTGGGGTATAAAAACCAAAACAACCTTCACCATGCCTTGGGGCACTTTTTCCTACAACAGAATGGTGTTTGTCCTAATCAATGTAGGAGCAACTTTCCAACGAGTAATGGATTTGGCGTTTAAATATTTGCAAAGACCTTTGCATTGTGATATACTTGGATGACCTGATTGTATTCTTGAAGAAGAGAGGAGATCATATTCAACATTTGGAGTAGGTACTCATGAGGTGTAGAAAACATGGTATATCCTTAAATCCAAATAAATGCATCTTCGTGGTCATTGAAGGTAAGCTCCTTCGACATATACTAAATAAGGACGGGAAAAAAATTGATCCTGAAAGAATAAAGGCTATCCAAGAGCTGTCACGCCCACCACCGTAAAAGGGTGTGCATTCCTTCTTTGGCAAGGTCAATTTCTTGCGGCGCTTTGCTCCTGAATTTGATGAATTGACCAAACACATAATAGTGATGATGAAGCCTCAAGCCAGTTTCAAATGGAACAAAGAAGGGAAGGAGGAATTCGATGCAATAACAAAGGCACATACTGGTGTGACTGAATTTTGAAAAGGACTTCATCCTATACTGCTATGCTTCAGAACATACCATATCAACCATCTTGGTGCAAAATAATGAGGAAGGTATAGAATCTCCTATATCCTTCATGAGTGCGCCACTGAAGAACCATGAATTAAAGTACAATCAATTGGAGAAGCATGCCTATGCAGTGGTTAAGGCAAAGAAATTTTGATTCTACATTCTCAATTCTCACACCATAGTCATGGTACTTGGGTTCGCCATCAAATCCATCCTCACTCAGCAAGATCCAGGATCCAAGAGAGGAAACTGGTAGCAAGAATCTAGGAGTACGATTTGGAGATCAAGCCTTCTAATTTGGTGAGGGGAAATGGTTTGTGCAGGTTGATGGCTGAAGATGAGGCTCTCAAAGTTCATCATGGTGAAAAGGAATGCTCTTGTTCTAAATGCTTCAAAGACTTGCCTCGGGTCCTCTTTGTAAGCACAAAAATGAATGGTATGCAAACATTGCTTATTTCTTGACCTATGGTGAATGCCCTCCTCACTTAGATTACAAGAAACAGAGGACCCTCAAGTTGAAGGTAGCCAAGTACATCATTTGGAATCATGCTCTCTATAAGAGAGGATTGGATGGTTGTTTTCTCAAGTGTGTAGACAAAGCACAACAAGAACAACTTTTGAAAGCATACCATGATCAAGCCTACAGAGGACACTTCTCAACAATGGTGACAACCCATAAAATCATTGTTAGAACATAATATTAAGTGTTCATAATATTTAGTTTATAATTAAATAATATTGAATATAGGTTATTCTTTATTATTTAATATAAACTCTATATTAGGTTTCATTAGTTATTAATTAACTAATTATTAAATCGGGGTGTGCCTGTCACTTAATAGGGTATAACTCATCGGGTTATTTAAATATGGCTATGGTCCATATTCGGAGATATGTAATTATTCGGGTTAAAAACATGGAGCAGGAGTGAGGAAGGGAGTTCTAGACTGGTAAAAATTCTCTCAATATAATAGAAATTTTCTTCATGATTTTTTATTACATTGGGGCTTTCCACGTTATATGCTACTAGAGCGGGTTAAGTATTGGATAAATAATTTAATTAATCCAAATTTCATGTCTAGGGTAGTTAGTTGGTTAGTTGGTTAGTTGGTTAGGAACCTATTTAACCCCGTACCCTCTTCGAAATATGTTAATGTTTTTTTGAAGTTGGTGTGTGCACGGGGACTCTATTTGAAATATTTCCTATATTCTCTATAGTTTTTATATGTGTGAAATGATTAAAAATCTTGTCCCCTCTCTAAATTCCTAGATTAATTTTCATATGTGCGAAATGATTAAAAATATTTTCCCCTCTCTAATGCTCATGCTAGGGAATTATTTTGAAAACAAAAGTTCAAAATGACCCCATTCTCCCAATGATTTTCCAATTGAATACCTAATAAATTTACTAAGTCCTAAACAAATTGAACATTTAGAACCCCCATAATATATGTAAAGACATCTATAAAGTTCCTTTATCCTATATAAATATGTCACCATCTCAGTAATGCCCGCTAAAAACAATCCACTGGAGACCCAAGAACAACCTAGGATTAGTTAGGAAAATTATGGAATAATGTTTTTTGTTTAAAAGAGTCTACAACTAGGTTACAAGGAAACAATCACACTAACTAGTTCTAGAACAATTCTAGTCCACTAGAACATAATTTTATTTTATTAACAATTATTACAGGTCATAAGGTCCAAGATTTAGGGTTAGAAGGCTCAAAAAGGTTCGGAGGGTAAATCTTCACCATACCCACTCTCTAACAGCTTAAAGTTTCAAATTGATTTTTATCACACTTAACACATTAAAAATTCTCTAAATCATTCCCATTGGATAGGAAATTTCCTCATCTTTCCATTGATATAAATAAGTCCTCCTAACTCCTCATATTTCTCAAGTTATGGGCCGGCGGGCTCAAGGGCCTGTGGTGAAAATTTGCCCAAAGGGCGGGTTGGTGGGCCGCCGGGAGAATTTTGGAACATTTCTCATGCAAGGAGAAAAAATAAATTTGCGCCCATGCACCCACAGGTCCGCAAGTCCACAAGGGACACATGGTGCTTCTCAAGCCGCGCGGGGAGAGCGGGGCGGCGAGAGACGTTTGGGAAAATTTCTTGCACAGGGTGAAAAGCCAACATTGCGCCCGTAAGTCTGCAAGCCATAAGGGACATGTGGCATCACCTAAGCCAATGTGGGGAAAGTAAGGTGGCAGGGAGAAATTTTTTTAACGCCCCAAAGGGCTAAGAGGGTAACATTGACCCGTGCCTCCGCCGGCTCCTCATGCCACGTGGCCACTCTTGATTGGGCATGGGTCAGCGAGATGGCAAAGAAAACATGGAAAATTTTCCCAAAATTTTCCAAAACACAAAAAGGAAAAAGGGACTCACTCCTTTGCCAATGCCTCATGACGCCACGTGGCATCACCTGATTGGTCGAGGGCCGACGGGGCGGCGGGAAAACTTGGAATATTTTCCCAAAAATTTTCTCGGATGCGCTAAGTTTAAAAGGGGTCCGCCCCTCCTCCAACACCCCTGTGGTGCCACGTGGTAGCCTCTGATTGGTTTTGTGGATGGAGGGGAAACTTTGGATAAATTTTTCAAAAAAATTTCGTAAGCTCTAAGGGAAAAATTCGGCCCGCGGCCCACTAAGGAAATTTTCCCAATTTTTGACGCTAAGGAAGAAAAAAATTAAGAAGGCCATAAATTTTGATAGAGAGCTTGGTTTTGGGAAAACAAGGACTTTCTAGAAAGCTCTCGAAGTCCTTTTTACACATACATCCCGAGCATGTCCTCTAAAATCTTATTCACCCACTAAGTCTGTCCATCCGTCTTGGGTGATATGTTGTGCTGAAATTAATATTCGTCCCGAGGGCATGTCGCATGGTAGTCCAAAAATGGGAAGTGTACAAAGATCGTGGTCACTAATGATCTTTCACGGAATCCCACGCAACTTTGATGATCTCATCCAAATATACCCATGCCATCGCTTCTAGCCATGTATAAGTGGTCTTCACGGAGAAAAGTGAGCCACTTTCGTCAATTTATCAACCGTGACCATGATGGTGTCATGGTGATATCTCGACATTGGTAGCCCAACAATGAAGTCCATGGAAATGGTGTTCCATTTCCACTCCGGTATAGTATGAGGAAAGAGAAGGCCAGCGGATGCTGATGCTCGGCCTTCACTTTCTGGCACTCTAAACATCATGACATGAATTGGGCCACGTCTCTCCAAAGTCCTCTCCAATGATATAACTGTCTCAAGGTGGCATGCATCTTCTTCACCCCGGGATGGGCTGAATAGGGTGCACAATGTGCCTCTGCCAAGATGTCTTGCCTCAAGCCTCCATCTTTGGGAACATAAATCCAGCCTCTGTGCTTGAGAAGACCATCTAGCCTCTAAAGAAAAACCATCAAACTTCCCCTCGAGGGGTCTCTGAGACTCGATCTCTACTTGAACTGTAATGTAGAAGCTATCAAGAGGAAGCTGCTGAAGGATCCTGCTCCACAAATCTGTGCTCATTGAGGTGGCCATAGCCACATGTCTCCGTCTGCTGAGAGCTTCGCCACCACATTCTCCTTCCCTTTCACATGCTCTATCTCCATATCATACTCACAAAGCAACTCCATCTAATGCCACTGACGAGCGTTGAGATTGGGCTGCATGAAGAGGTGATGAAGACTTAGGTGATCTATTCTGAGTGTGAATCTCTAACCAAGCAGAAAATGTCTCCATCGAACAAAAGTGTGCACAACTGCCATAAGCTCAAGATCATGAGTCAAGTAATTAAGCTCGTAATCTTTGAGTTTGTGAGACTCAAAATCCATTACTCTACCCTCTTGCATCAACACACCTCCAAGCCCTGCTAAAGAAGCATCTATGCAAACAAAAACTCACCCTGTGGATCTAACACTGCAAGAATAGGTGTTGTAGTGAGGCATTCCTTCAGTGTACTGAAGGCCTGCTCACACCTGTCTGACCAAAAAAATTTCTTCCCTTTCCTCTGTAGGGAAGTGATGGGGTGTGCAATCCGAGAGAAGTCCTAAACAAATCTCCGGTAGTAACCTGCTAATCCCATGAAGCTGCGCACCTCAGTCATAGTAGTGGGTGCTTGGCCAATCCATAATAGCTCTAATCTTGGAAGGATTGACGACGATACCTTCCCCAGAAATGATATGGCCCAAATACTACACCTCCATGTGAAAGAATGTACACTTCTCCAAGTTCCCAAAAATTGTTGCTCTCGAAGACACTGAGGAACCTGGCAAAGGTGCTCCTCATGCGTATGCGAGAAATAAGAATTTCATCAAGGAAGATGAGCACGAAGCGATCTAAGAAGGTCCTAAATACTCCATTCATCAAACTCATAAAAACTGTGGGGCATTAGTCAAACCAAAAGACACCACTGTGAACTCATAGTGGCCATATCTCGTATGGAAGGTGGTCTTATGAATGTATGCCTCCGAAATCCTCAGCTGATGGTAGCTTGACTTAAGATCAATCTTAGAGAAAACTGTGGCTCCTTTCATCTGATCAAACAAATCATCAATGCATGGAAGGGGATAACGATTCTTAATCGTTACCTTATTCAACTGGTGGTAATCAATACACAACCACAAGGATCCATCCTTTTTCTTCACAAAAATCACCAGTGCACCCCAAGGGGATACACTAGGATAGATAAGGCCTTTCTCCAAAAGGCCCTCAAGTTGTAACTTGAGTTCACAGAGCTGGGTGTGGTCATTTGATAAGGTGCTCGTGAGATAGGCTCTGCTCCCGGAACCAGGTCTATATGAAAATCAATCTCACATGGGGGTGGTAACCCCGATAGCTCCCCCGAAATACATCTGCAAACTCTCTCAAAAAGGGTGATCATCTAGCAATGGTCCACTAGACCCATCCTCTGATTTATCACTGACTATAATAGCATACATCTGGCAACCCCATCACACACACCGCTTAAGCTGCATAGCAGAGATGGTATGAATAGAAACGAGTCTCCTGACCCCTGAAATCACCAACTCAACTCCCAAATCATCTACACAAGATATAATCTTGTGGTAACAATCCACTTTGGCCTTGTGTGTCGACAACCAATCCATACCCAAGATGACTCCATATGAGCCCAAAGGAAGGATACAAAGATCCGAGGTAGTGGTGAAAGGTCCCAAATCCACCACACACTCCTTAACTAAGGAGTCTACCGAGATCTTGGCTCTAGAAGCCATCTCAACATCCCAACTATGACCCTACCTAACTGCCACTAGCCTACACGTTCTACTAAATATGGTGTAATGAAAGAATCAGAAGAACTAGAATCAAACAAGATGGAGGTAGGAATACCACCAATGCTACCTGCAGTCTCAATAACTATACTCTAATGCTTTTCCTGGTAGTTCTCGACTACTGCATACATCCTATGACTGCCCCATATCACCAACAAGAGCTCTGAGATCTATGTCTTACCCTTGTTATTAGGGTTATGTGGGAAGTCTCTCAAAAATGTTCAATAACACCACAACCAAAACAACCGCCTTGATCCTCCTCTCCCCATGTAGCAGTCCAGTCGGTACTCTGGAGGTCTATGGGGTGGATCCTGATGATCTAGCTACGGTCTGCTGAGGTCTCTCTTGCAGCTCCTACTGAGTGAGATCTCTGGGCACCCTGTGTCCTAATGGGACCCCTAGGAGGAGGCCCCATACTCCGACCTCTCTATGCGCATCAAATATATGTGGAGGTCTATAAGGTGGGCGGACTGCTGCTTACTTTGTTGTGGGTCTAAAAGATGACTATGTTGAACCCTATCCACCACGAAGAGAGAGGTACTGATCCCCTCGATCTGTTGTCTTACATCTCGATGTATATGCAGCTCCGGACTTAGCCTCTAGCCTAGCTGCTAGGTCTTTCCTCAAGTCTCTCTCGCTATAGGCCTTCTCGATGGCCTCAGCTAATGTCTGTGGAAAATGGATCCACACTTGCACCTCCAATGTCTAGGTTCAGGCCCCAATGAACCTATGGATCCACACCTGCTCATCCTGCATATAATCAACATACTGGAGTAGATCTAGAAATCTACTCTCATACTCAGCCACTGTAAGAGATGCTTGTTGGAGGTCATGGAACTCATCTATCCGCTGTTGTATGAACCTTCGTGACAAATATATGTTTCAAAAATGCTCCTTAAAGAGCTCCTAGGTAACTGTCTTAGAAATCAACATGGAGCTTCTGCTCCTCTGTCCTCCACCAGACACTAGCTCCATCCCTTAGTAGATGGATCATGCACATGAGCTTTCATGTTGCTAGAACAAGGACAAAGCTTGAAGCATCCACTCAAGCTCACCAACCAAGCCTCTTCCTAAAATCCACCTATGTCACTAGAATAATGTGATGGTCAAAGCTTTAGGATCTCCCTGATGTGATCTGCAGCTATGGTCTGACGGCCTCTAGGTCTCTTTGCATGCTCATCCCTAAGCCTAGGGCTCCGAGACCTCTCTCTATGTCCTAAAACTCAGTCACCTTGTCCCCTCTATGGTGACTCTACTCTGGCTGACTCTGCATGGGAGTTCTCTCCTCCATGCTCCTCGCTGGGTCGAGGAGATAAATGACCCTCAATGGAAGGGACTCTATCATGTCTGGCTGCATGTCCTCCTACTGATCCTCCAGAGTGGCATTAACATCCTGAAGAGTCTGCAAAATATGGGGTAGGATGGCTACTATAACATGATCTGGTGGTGGTAAGTCTAGGTCTATGTGAAAAGACCCCTCATCCCGTCTACACCTCCTACACAGACCAAGGTGAGAGTTAGTTCATTTTTCTAAGTTTTATTCAATTTCCATGTTTACTAAAATATGTAATTTCTAACTAAGTTGCTTTCTAGATTTAAAAGTGTGATAGGTTTAAGTTTCATGTCTCAAGTTTTCTAGTGTGCCCAATGGCCCAAGATTTTGAACCACTTTCGATACCAAGTGTAACGCCCTAAAAACAACCCACTTGAGACCCAAGAACAACCTAGGATTAGTTAGGAAAATTATGGAATATTTTTTGTTTAAAAGAGTCTACAACTAGGTTACAAGGCAAAACTATCACTAACAAGTTCTAGAACAATTCTAATCCACTAGAACATACTTTTCTTTTATTAACAATTATTAGAGGTCATAAGGTCCAAAATTTAGGGTTAGAAGGTTCAATTAGGTTCAAAGGGTAAATCTTCACCATACCCACTCTCTAACAAGCTTAAAGTTTCAACTTGATTTTTCTCACACTTAATACATTCAAAAATTCCCTAAATCATTTCCATTGATAGGAAATTTCCTCACCTTTCCATTGATATAAAGAAGTCCTCCTAACTCCTCATATTTCTCAAGTTATGGGCCGACGGGCCTTGGGGTGAAAATTTTCCCCAAGAGCGGGCTTGGGCCTAGGGGTGAAAATTTTCCCAAAGGGCGGGTTGGCGGGCCATGGGGAGACTTTTGGAACATTTCCCATGTGGGGTGAAAAAATAACTTTACACCCATGCACCCACGGGTCCGCAAGTCCACAAGGGACACGTGGTGCTTCTCTTCTCCAGCGGGGAGAGCGGGGCGGCGGGGAGACATTTGGGAAAATTTCCCACACGGGGGGTGAAAAGCCAAAACATTGCGCCCATAAGTCCGCAAGCCACAAGGGACACGTGGCATCACCTAAGCCAACATGGGGAAAGTGGGGTGGTGGGGAGAAATTTTTTTAACGCCCGAAGGGCTAAGAGGGTAACATTGACCCGCCTCCCTCTGCCTCCTCCTCATGCCACGTGGCCACTCCCGATTAAGGCTCGCGGGTCAGGTCGGCAAGGGATGGCGGAGAAAACATGGAAAATTTTCCCAAAATTTTTTAAAACACAAAAAGGAAAAGGGACTCGCTCCTCCACCGATGCCTCATGATGCCACGTGGCATCACCTGATTGGTCAGTCAAGGGGGTGGGCGAGGGGAAAACTTGGAAATTTTCCCAAAATTTTCCGGATGCGCTAAGTTTAAAAAGGGGTCCACCCCTCCGCCAACACCCATGGTGCCATGTGGCAGCCTCTGATTGGTTGGCCATGGTGGGGTGGTGGGGAAACTTTGGAAAAAATTTCCCAAAATTTTTCCTAAGCTCTAAGGGAAAAATTTGGGCCAGGGCCCACCAAGGAAATTTTTCCAATTTTTGACGCCAAGGAAGAAAAACTTCAGAAGGCCATAACTTTTGATAGAGAGCTCGATTTTGGGAAAACGAGGACTTTATGGAAATATCTCGATGTCCTCTTTACACAGATCATTAATTTTTTATTTTGATAAATTTTAAGGGTCAATTTTAAGAAAACGGCCTGCAGGCTTTTACAGTGCGAACTGGTAAATTTTAACTTGTGAGATTTATTCAATTTGATCTTCTTCCTCTCTCAACATGTCAAATAGACATGGAGAGTTGTTCTTAGGAGGAATTAGGATAATTTTGTGAGGTAGATCTGTTTGATTGAATTCCAATTCAAAATTTACAAATTTGACAACAAAACGACTATGTGGAAAACTTTGAACTCGGTTTTGCCAAGTTTTGAAGTATTTCCATTAAGTGTTTTTGTCTAATTGAATTCGTTTAGGGCCTACTACTTCAATTTAATCATTTAATTTGTTATTTTATTGTTGTAGGTTTGATCTGTGCATTTTTTTGTTTTGATAATTGCCAGTTTGAAAGAACAAAAAAGGGAGCAAATTTTTAAAGGATCTATTTAATTACTTTCCATCTCCAAGTGTGGAAATTCATTCTAATCCTAGCCTAATACATTTAGTTGATTCAATCAAACCATCTACGAGATAAAATGCAAATTCTGATTTCCAATCTTAACATTTTTTGAAGAGAGAACAGAGCATTATATTTTTCCTCACACACATTCTTCTTTTCAATAGAGATTTCAAAACACAATGGATGATCAATTTCAATACAACAATACAGATTGAAAAAGGTAATGCAATCCTTTATTGATTCCAAAATACAACATTACAACCTTTCTTCTTTTATTCCTTCCAAAACATATATTATATACGAAAAATAATACATTTTCTTCTCACGTGTTTCACTTTACCACTTTTCAAATAGGGATTTCATAGTGAATGCTAAACACATATTTCCAATGGAATAACAACATATGGACAAGACAAAACCACTTCCATTAATTTAAATGAACTCTTACAACTTCCTTTCCATTTGGTTTCAAAATGCAACATACAAAAACACGTATCATTCTTTCACATTCTTTCCAAAATAGAATACAGAGTATAACTCTTTTACATTTCAAATTTCCACTTGCAATCAGTACAACATCTTTCCATTACAAACATTTACAAGTTCATCCACTTCAAGTGGGAAAGGTTACAATGAGATTTCATTTCACAAGGGACTGTCAAACTATCTTTTCTCAGCTCCAGAACAACAACATGCATACTCCTCATTCTTCCAATTTGATCACAACAGAGTAGGGGAAAGGCAACGCTCTCCACCCAACCAAGACATCCAATGAAGAGGAGAAGCCATCCTTCTTCATTGGCCCCCAGCCCCAACCACAATGCAATAAAAGATGTGATCCAACTCATGGCAAACAACAGGCTTCCACAAACATACAAGCAACATTTTCATAAAGAAACACAGTCCCAAATAGAATGTAGTTTACAACTACATTAAAACATGACAAACAATACAAAGGCTTCATCAAGCAAGCCAAAGGAGCAAGAAGCTATGGGGATGTTGCTTATGCCTCCCAAGGGGAAAATGGGTATCACCACCTGAGTACAACCCACCAAATATATATATATATATATATATATATATATATATATATCATTTCAAACCCTATCATGCCCTTCAAACCCATGCCCTTATGCCTCCCCAAGTACCCCTTATTCCTCACATTTTCTTATGTCTCCCCAACCTCTTATGGCACCCCATAACGAGTAAATAAATGCAAGCTATTTCTTTGTAAGGTGGAACCCAAATCCCAACTCCCTCCACCCTTATACCTCCCTAAAACACACTTGTTCCTCCCACAAAATAACCCCATAGTCTTCTCCTACACCATTCCTAGGCCATCTACCCAACAACCCACAAATATATATAAAACATTCACACAAGAACATTTACATATATACAAGAAGAGCATTTCAAGAGCCAAGCTCCTACCTCTCCATGATGGAGTTGTTCCAAGTTCCAAAACAAAAAGCTTTATCCCAATGCAAGCAATCCAAAACAGCCAAGCACAAGCATGCAACAATCTTCCAAAACTTCTCCAAGCAAGAGCTCCCAAAACAACAAGAAAATTCACCCAAAATGAAGTCTCCAAAAGTGAAGCAACCCAAAACAAGGAAAGAAATTCAAATTTTATAGAAGAGGGAAGAGAAGAGGATGAGGAGGATCCATGTAGGATGCCACATCACACATCCTCAACCCCAACCCCAAAAATTCAACTTCATTCTCCAATGCATAATAAATAAGTGGGTGAATAATATGACAGTTCACTTACACACTCAAACAAGCCCATACCCCATAAGGACTGAAATTAAATTAAGTAAGAAAAGTGCAATTACAACATTCAACTTGACTTGTAAAAATGCATAAAAAGGTCTAAATTTAACCCTCCAACCATAGGCAAGGTTGGTATGTAAATTTAAGAGGCATGGGACAAGTTTAACTTGTCCCACAAGCCTCCAAAATCAGCCTCCAAGGACAAATTCGAATTTCCAAGAAGGTGGAGTGTTTCACACTCAAAAGTTAACTTACACATCACTTACAAGGTCACTTACACATTCTTACAACACTTTAAAACATGGCCAACAACTCTATTAATTACATTCTTATGACATCTTTTAATTAATTAACTAAACAATATGATTACTCACAATATTAACACCACATTAAATAAATAATGAAAGGGTAAGTGCACCACATAAAACACATGCAAAAATTAAACAAAAGGGACCAAATAAAAGAAAAACATAAAATCCCTTGGTCACATTTAAAGGTGATTCCCCCATGGGAATCCCTAACAAAAATACAAACACACACAACAAAACTAGTTGCCATGGTGACCTTGTTGAATTCATCTAGAATTCCAATGTGGTTGGTCTCCAATCCCCGATGTTTGTTGTGATATTTTAACCTAGCAAAACACAAATACCTCCTTTGGCCTCATGGCCATATCAGAACATCCAAATGAATATAAATATAATTTCAAGATCATCAATATATATGTGAATCACAACAATTATCACGACAATCAACAATATCACTCACAATTTCATTAACAACTATATCATCATCAATTTTAATCCAATTTTCATTTTCTAGGTCTAATCAAAATATCCAATTATTACAAGTCCGAACAACATCCATCATATAACCATGTCCAACAATATATCATCATCAACATATAAAATGTCTCTAATAATCATCATGCATCATAACTGAATCAAGTCAACAATAATCCATGATCTAACATTTAACATCATCATCCAAATATGATTGCATTATTCGATCAAAAGTGTCAAAGGGAAGTGGGCACTACACCATCCCCACTTCTACCCATATATCCCCTAGTCGCACTAGTATAGATGAGCCTAAAATGGGGGTGTTTAACCAAAACCTCATCAACAAGATAAGTAGTAGCTTACACTTACCTCCTTCGAGAGGTGCCTTCTACCTTTTGTGGAGATAGGGGCAATTGTATGAATCTATATTTTATTGCATTGTTGGGACAAGTAAAAGATCCTTAGGAGATTAGGAGAATCAAAAATGGTCTCACCATTGACCAGATCAGTATTCCTCATAACATAAATCACACCTAAAGCACCATTAGATTTAACATTACTATTCTCAACATTTCTCCAAACTTTGTTTCCCATGGATTTTTTATTGTTCACATCCGTTTTAAACTCTTGCATCTCCAAAATAATAGCTATTGAAACCTCTTGCATTCCAAGTATTGATCTTCATTTATACTTTAGAGATTTTCCTTGGCCCTTTATGGTCCAAGGTTGATTACTTCCTTGCTGCTATTTATTTTTTCTATGATTTTTTTTTCTCCTATTTGTTTGAATTTTTTCCTCTAGTAATGCACCTCTTTCGGCAACTCTTGTAGAATGTTTAGGAGTCATGGAGGAAGATGCTTCTTGATGCTTGTTTTTCCCTTAATAGGAGTCACCATGATTTTGATTTCCTCACCTTTCTTCTGATTTGATCCTTGATGTGGCTATTTTTCTTTATCTAAAACTTATTCCAATGCTTCATTGGTCTATGTTGAGACTCATTTCTCCTAATGTATTCCTTTTTAGCTCTGCACCGGTAATTATTTTGTTTCTTCTTGGGTCATTTCTTTTGACTCTTCACCTTTCTTTTGGGTTTCATCTTCCTTATGCTCTTTGCTATCAATAATTTCCTCTTGTGTCATTTCATTCCCAATATCTTTTCCTTCCGGTTCTAGGAATGGTATGAGTATTTCCTCCAGATTGAGTTTGTTCGAAAAACTCCCCTTCCTCCAAAAAAACTTTTCTTGGTTTTCAAAGTTTCCTAAAAGAGGGTACTCCTTTCTTTCAAGATAGTTTACTCGTGGTTTGTCCTTGGATTCTTGTTCCCTTTCTTTTCTATCTCTTTTCGTTTTTTTATTATTGGCAAATAGTTTTTTGAAAGGGACTATACCCTTGAATACAAAAGAAGGCCTGAGAGCCGAAATAAGAGTGAGAAACAAAGAGAATGGATCAAGATCCAAGTGTTACAATGAAGCTCAAAGTAGCTCAGAAACAGCTACACAAACGAGACATAACAGCAAAACAACAACAAAAAAACAGCAAACCAACCGCAGAGAAACAGCAAACAGAAGCTCTGCGACTGTTACCCTTACCCAGGCGAAGCGTTACCCTTCAGAGTGGTAGATTTTTTCTTTTTGCTGACCGTTACCCACCCTGATGGAGCCTTCGCGGTTGGAGAAGAAGACAAAGGAGGAGTATTTTCCTTAGTCGCAAATGTCCCATTTGGAACAGCCAAGTTGTTCTCCTGAGAGATATATTTTTCATTTTCCATGCTGCCCTCAGCAGCTTGTGAATTTTCCATGTTTCTAACAATCTGAGTTTCGGATAAATGAGATAAATTTGTTGCAATTTCCTTGCTGTTGGAAATAGGATTTTCCAAAAAAGGAATTTCAGGGACAAACCCAGATTCATCCTTAGCATTTGAATTTGAATCAAGGTCCTCTTTTGCATCGAAAACCAAATGTTCCGGGAGGGCATCCTTCCACCAACTGCGTTTCTCATGCTGGCCCTTTGCCAACCCACAAGCAATAGACGTATGACCTAAACAGAAACACTTTCTGCATCGAAATGGAAGGCCCTCGTAATCTAAAGGTTGTGACCAAGTTCTGCTTTGCACCCTAAGATCAATGGTTGCTGGGAGGTTTTTAGCCGTGTCAAGTTCCACCAAGATTCGAGCATAGGTAGTGTGGGTGTAATCAGAAGTTTGAGAGTCTATAAACAACGTAGTTCCCAAGGTGTTTCCAATAGATTTCAAACATTCACTGCTCCAAAATTGGAGGGGTAAATGGGGCAATGGATTTCTATCTCTTTTCGTTGCTCCATTATCTCTATTGGTTTTTCTTTCCACTCCATTTTTGCTCCCTTGTATTTCCATTGTTATCATTTTTAGGGAATACTTTGAATTTATGCCCAACTTTATTACATTTCTTGAATCTAGCAATGGTAGTTTCATATTCCAATATTTATCTCCAAGTACCCAACTTAGAATGCATATTGATTATATCTGGTAAGTCTCTTTCCAGATCCACATTGACACAAATTCTTGCGTAAGTCAATCTTTTTCTTGCCTTAGTAGCACCATCAAAAGCCACTAGAGAACCAAAATATCTAGCTATACATGTCAAAACATCCTCGTCCTAGAATTCTAGAGGCATCCCATGTAGTCGACCCATAGAGGCATCACATTTATATTTTATGTATCGGGGTCGAATGCCGAGACCATCTCTTTAAAAAGAGACCCATGTTTCCCAAGAACCATGGTCCATCAACCAGTGCATGGGTGCAGTCTTCAAGATGTTGAACCAAATAAGAAAAAACCCTTTAGATATCGGGAGATTTCCATACTTCCTTGAGGGTTCCATTTTCTAAAATCCCATCTTCTTATAATATCTACATTTGGTCTTGGCCCATGAAACTTTCCTATCAGGGCTAGCTTATTCCTTTGCATTGCTTTCTCAATGACCACATCTAATATAGTAAAGTGATGACCTTTTTCTGAGATGTGATGCTTTATTTCATTCCTTTCCTATTCCTTTTCGTATCTTCATTTTTGCATGGATACCACGCCCGCCCACATGGTCTTGGGACCCTCACCACTCTTTTCCTTTCCATCTCCACTTCCCACGCCATCTTTGTCTCCGTCTTCGTCCCCTTCCTTGCACCTCGTTACAGGTTCAAAATCATTCTCCCGCCGCTTAAAGGATGTATATGATATTAAACCAAGATAAGGTTTTGATTTTATGTTGATGAGAAAAAATGAAAGATTATTTGGATCGATAAGGTCCACCTTGAAGTATAAAAGCAATTTCATTGCAAGTTACACACACACACACACACACACAAAAAAAACAAAAAAAAAAACAAAAAAACAAAAACACATAGTGCACGTGTGTATATAGAGCCATAAAAGATAAATTGGCATTTATTGAAACATGGAATGCCATTATGACATATAGAGACACAAAACTATGTTATGGGGTTTAGTGATATAAATTATTAACCATGAGATTTCAAATATACTTGATGGTAAAAACAAAATCAAGAGATAAGTTCTTTGGTTTAATATAACAACTATTATGATATTATACACCTAGAGTGAAAGTTGAATGACAAAAATTCTTACCGAGTATTTTGTAATACTAAAATTAAAACAAGATATGATAATATTGCCATAACCATGTGGATTATGAAATAATATGCTTATATTATTATCGGGAGATAAGATAATGATCATATTTTTGTTTACTTACAATTGTGAAAGTAAAAGACATATTGTTGACCTAGAAGTGTAACACATTCACATTGTATCTTGAAAGTATGATAAACTATCGAAAGGAAGAAATGATTATGAAATCATAATAATGACCATGAGAGTTAAACAAGGGTAACATAAAACTATTGACACAGAATGGAAAACGTATGTTTTAAACTAAACCTTAACGAGAACAATATAAGATATTATGCTTGTATGTAAAATTATCTCTTAGAAGATGATTATGATGGATAAACCTAGAAACAATATTTGAACTTGTCAACATTCCCATGTTGAGCATGATTGGTATGAGAGGTGGAAAACTTATAACCATAACTTATAACAAAAAGGAGAACTATGTTTCAATTAAAGGATAACGACTTTGTAGAATCATAAATTATTATATGCAAATACCATATTATAAAAAGGACTAGAGTTAGGAAAGTGGGGAGATATATGTATACTTTAAAAGAGTAATATCAAAATGAGAAAATGAAATATGTCAATTGTAAACATTTTATGTTCCTCCCTAACTCAATGACAACGATATGAAACAATATAGTTGTTATGTTTTGTGATGATATAGATGACATTTTCTACACATAGAATATGTATGGGAAAATAAATATACTTGTTAAGCAACATAAATTGATTAAGATGAAATGCTTAATATAGATATGATATTAATGAGATTAATATTCTTAAGTTGGGTTAACCTATCAAGAGGAAAGTGTTATGAGTTAAAAAATATGAGAATATGGAAATTTTGGATTAAAATATATGGAATGAATAATTCTTGTGAACAATGTATGAAGACATTTGTACCTTGCATAAATGATACTACAACTTAAACTATTGATTGAGGTCTAGGAATATGTCGCAACTGAGAAACTTGGAAAGTGATCATTATAAATGCTCAATATATGTTGATTATGTCTTGATGGGAATAAGATAATTATGAAAAAAATCTATATGACTTAGTTATGAGTTGGTGGATTTTATAACCCACAAGTCCTGTGATCGGAACCTAGCTCTTAAAGATGAGTAGTATATTCTAATTTATGATTTGATGGAATCATTAACTATTGAAAAGTAATACATTTATGATTTTGGTAAAAATTGGAATCTAATTTTGCTATGACTAGGCATATGGAATATTTTCTAGATCTTGCGGTGAACAGATCTAGTGATTATATTTTTATGAATAAGATGATGTTATGAATTATGAATATGTTGATTGTTGGAAATATCAATGAATATATTAAATAATAGAGATGAATATGGAACATTGGGTTTAATATTCTTGCACAGTGATTCTCGTAATTGGTATGGGCTAATTACAAAAATTATTATTGCTTGAAAACTACTCCTAGTTTGGAGTGATATGATTTTTAAATGGGTGAAGGAAAAATTAACATAATGATGAGGATTATTAGATCTATAATGCTTTAACACATTACATAATAGTTTTATATTGATTTTTATTGTTTATAAAACTTATATGAATCATTATTAAACCGTTGCAGCATGTATAACTAGAAAACATGTATATGGAAACTATTACGAACAATTTACGATCACTTGCATGTGATAGTAAACCAAGATTAGGCTTATTACAATAATGACTTCTTTGGGTGGTATGGGACATCTAAGAAGGTTGTGATTGCTTGTTTATTATTCATGGTTTGATTTGTATTGTTTGAGAAATTACAAATTGGGATTAGGATCTTTATAGAGTTAATGTGAACAGGTGGTGTGAGACATTTAGAGAGGTTAATGTTGTTTGTGTTCTAGTTCTAGTTTGCCAATGTTTTTAGTATACGGAGATAGATATATCCTATTGTGAGCTATGAATGGGAGTATTAATAGGGTGTGATTTTTATAAATGGGAACATTTGTTAGATGCGCTTTCACACGATGCTACGGGAATGAGATATATTGTGGTTAACATTAAAGTATTCCCTAATGATTAGTCATATATGATTATTTCATGCCCTAATTCGTTGTTAGATAAATGTGTATTGGAATAGGGAGTGACTTGTATAGATGGGCTAGGTAACCTAGGTACAATGGATCCCACATGACAAGTGTTTACAGAGTACAAGGTGGATCAAATAGATCCAAGGCCCACCTTCATGATAATTTAGTTGGATGTTTTCATGTCTTGGCATGTTATCGATTTCAATATATATAAGGGGTCCCTTATGTTATCCTAAGTCTTTATCTAAAGAAAATTATTCACTTATAATAATAATAATAATAATAATTATTATTATTATTATTATTATGATGTTTTATATCCCTACCCTTTTCATAATTCTACTACTTTTATGGATGACTCGTATTTGTACTACACATGGTGTTTCTCTCTTATTGAAGTGATTTCTCACATGTTCCCTTCTTGTGAAGGGTAGTGCTACTTTTAGGTTATGAGAGGTGTGTGGGGAACCGTAGGGCTCGTGGTTGGAGGTAAAGCACTCGATAATACTATTTTTGTTATTTGCATGACTTTAACATTGGATGGATCTCAGGAAAAGGTGACATATGTGTCACAACGTAGTTGTAATGTAATTTATTCATGATATCTAATGTAGTACTATATTTAAGATAAATGGATGAAAACTATTGTAAACTTGTAACCTTTTTAAGGTTGAAACATTTAACATGATGTAATTGAGTATAAATGATTGAGAAATGGAGACTTATGCATATTGAGACAAGGAAATGTAACATTTTATATTGAATACATGTAAAGCACTATGTATTGGAAACTATGTAAATTGAATCACATATGTTTGTGTAAGGAATTGTCACATGACACTTGAGTTGTACACCTAAGTAATGTTATAATTTTGATTTAATGGAACTATCTACTTTTGTATCACTTATTGTGGACTTGTAACTATGAAGGAATTTATACGTTAGAAAACATGAATGTACTATGAACTATGTTATGAAATGATTCAATGAATGAAATTATTACGTGTCATGTTTCTAATAAAAATCATTGGAATGGATTAGAATGGAATGCACAAATTAACAAATTAAGCGCAATGCCTTAGATAATTGGATGAACAATTATATGCGGAAACTAGTAGGTATTTTTACTTATTGTTTTACGCATAGTTAATTCACATTCATGTTATTAGGACATAAATTGTACAAGTTCAATGAATAATAAAAATTAATATATAATGATAGATAACTTTGAATACTTGTATTACTTATATATTATTTCTTGCATGTGTTGTGTGATTAAGCGTAGGACTAGGAAATTGAGAGGCATCAATTTCTTTCCCCGATTGTATACGGGTGATTCAGATTCCTATTCTAAAAATAAAATCCGGTTTATTTTTTCATTCTCATGTGGCAATAAGTATTGTTCTTGCTTTATATTATTTATAAGGAGTAAAAGGTAACATTCTATTCTCTTAAAGAACTTAGTATTTTTTAATTATGATTGAATTTGTAAATTTTCCTTAGTATCAAGTACACCTTAAAATGAAATGAGCATTAGATTTTTTCATAACCAAACGTAATTATTAGTATGCTTATTTAAATGAGACGATAATTGGATAATACATTTTGTATTGAATTACAAAGACAAATTTGTAGTTTAATAATTAAATAGAATACTTTATTTGAGATTTTCAGGTATTGTGTATTGATCATTCCATATAAATTGATTATTTATAGATGTTTGACTTTCAAAATATAGTTATATTTATATTGAAAATTATTGCAAAGTTTCTAAAAACAACTATGATATTGCAATGGTTATCCTCCCAAAAGTGAATGTAACTACCATTTCCAAATTTCCATGAATTTTTTTCTAAAGAAGATTTAATCATATATAAGATTTTTGTGTAGAGGTATAATATTCCTATTGAATCTAGATGAAATGTCTTTTCAAGAGTCTCCATGCAACCCTCATTGCAAAATACTAATTTGACACTATGAGAGTACAAATGTTAAGACCAATATGAACTTCTACAGTTCAATTTTTTTCCCATGCAACCATGGGTATTTTTGTTGTTTTATTGTTCCTTTCTATAAAAAAAAATATTTCACTAGATTTCAAGCATTTGATTTGGTTTGTTGAAATTGACTCTCAAATGATATTTTTGTTGTTTTATTGTTCCTTCTATACTAATATATCTGAAACCCAATTGACTCCCGGCTCACGACGGGAGGTTGATATCCTCCCTTCCTAAGCAGTGTTTCCAAATGTCGAACATGTTGAAATGACAATCAATTTTGTGTACTGTTTAACCCAGAAAAAAAAAAAAAAAAAAAAACTGTGCAAGAGCACTTGGGAGTGAGCTGAATGGGGGAAATAATGAACCATAAATTTCATCTCAGTCAAGATTTTACACGTCAATTGATAACCTTTTTTATTTGGTGACACTCGACTGGCCCGCAGAAGCAAATCATCAGTCGGTTGAATAAGTTTTGGTTTTGTCAGCGTTGTTATCCACGCAACTTCTATCTATTACTTGTCTGGTTTTTCATTACCGTCATCAATGATTTCCAATTGCAGAGATTCACATATTTTGTGTTGAGATTGATTGTTACCGGCGAGTTGTTGAGCCAAGACTGTGTAGTGAATCCAATCAGTCGTGAGCACAGCAGTTAATGTTAAGGAAGCACAAACTGCAACGGCCACCAGCAGACCCACCAGCAATCCAAACACTCCGAGCTTCCATTTGAGGGCCAGAAATACACCGAGAGGCAACCCAAACAAGTAAAACGAACCCAAACTCAGATACACCCCGACCGTCGGCCTGGCGGTGCCCCGCAGCACGCCGCCCGCCACCGTGAGCGGGAAATTGAAAAGCTCCGCCGCAGCCATCAAACACATCAATTCCGCCACTCCGGCGACCACACCCGGGTCCGAGCTAAACATCGTTCCCCAGGCATTGCGGGCGGATATCATGGCGGCGCCGCCCGCGCAGCCCACCGCGACGCTCAGCCCCACCGACACCACCGCCGCGTGGTATGCCCCCACGGGGTTGTTGGCTCCGAGTTCGTTCCCGACTCGCGTGGAGGCGCACGCCGCCAACGCGATCTGCAGCGCATAAAGCATCTGATCCCCGTTTAAAACGATGGCCAGCACGGAAACCGCCTCCTCCGCCTCGGGGAGCCGCCCCGTTATGAGCATCAGGATTTCGTAGCACCACCACTCTAAACACGTCAACAGGCACGACGGGGCGGAGAGTTTCACCAGCGGAGCCCAGCCGCTCCGCCACCACCGCTCCGCCTGCGCGGTCTTATGCAACCCCGTCTTGAGCACGTATACGGAGAGCATGATTATGACGTTGCAGTCGCTCCAGCAGATGGCGAGGGCGGCGCCCGCCACGCCCAGCTTATGCAACACCATATTGATGGGCACATGGAGAACCAGGGCTACCGCGGAGGCGACCATCATCGGCTTGGTTATGCACTGTGATCTTAGATAGATTCTCAGCGGCGCTAAAACAGAGGTCGCCACCAGATCCGGTAGAAGAAAAACCAGATAGACCCCGGCCACCTTGGAGATTTCCTCGTCTTGGCCCAATTTGAGGAGCAAAGACTCCACATTTAGCCAGAGGAATCCGATGGGAAGGGCTGCGAGGAGGAGCATGAGGATTCCTCGGTAGAGGGTCGCGCCCAGGAGCTGGTGGTTCGCCGCTCCGAAGGCTTGCGCGCAGAGGGGCTCCATTCCGCCGGAAAGCCCCGCCAGGACTGAGAAAGCCGTAACGTTGGCGAAGGTGAGCGCTAAGGCTCCTCCCGCCAGGTGGACCTCCCCGAGCCTTCCCAGGAAGGCTGTCGATATGACCATCCGCCCGAACCACATCATGTTCATGGCGGCGATTGGCAGGCCTATGCTTTTCTGGTTTTGGAGCTCCCATATGACCTGCTTCCATCCGGGCCATCGCTCCAGCTCTTCCTCGTTGTTTCTTCTCTTCAGCAACACCTCTGCTTCGCCTTCGACTTGTTGGGTTTGAGATTTCTCCACCATTTTTGATGGCTTCATGTTTTCTTTTTTTCTCTTCGGATTACTTGTGCAAGAATCCTCCTTCCATATATTCTCTGTTTTGTTTCTCTTTCAGCAAAGAGAGCGATTTTATTGGGCAGAGAGCAGGCGCTGGGACATGATTTAATGCTCCTTTGGTGTCCTCTTTGAAATTCGACGTTCTTTTTAGCTAATTTTTTGAATGGAAAACCAGTCAGACATCCACATTCTTTCTGTTTTTTTGGGATCGTACAGGTACCTTTCGAAAAACATTGGGACACGATAGGAACATAATCTTAGAAAACCTCCAAAACGCCCAATTGAAAAGTGGAGGGTGGAAGGATTGAGCATAAAAACTAAATTGAATCCGTGATTGAAAAATAAATGGAAGAGAAGTTCTCAAATTTGAAATCATACCACCCACGCTTGAAATAATGTTTAGTCGCTTTTAAGTGCATGCAAGATTGCTTTAGGCAATTGTCTCTTAGCTAAAAAGTGGGACATAGTGTAATTGCTTTTATAATTCCACTATATAGATAAATATATTATTAGACCTACAAGAAATGTAGGCATGTTTCTATGGATTCATTTATCTTGTAATAAGTGATATGAAACATCTAATATAGTAGTGTTATTTTTCATGTAAGATAAAGGGGTTACATGAATATTGTTTTAGATGGTGTAAATATAATGTTTCTATGGATTTGTTTATATTGTAGTAGGTGATATGAAACGTCTAATATGGTAGAGTTATTTTTCGTGTAATATAAAGGGACACATAAATATTATTTTAGATAAGCTATAAATAGATATATAAGCATTTGCATTATTATGTGTTTTAATAATATAATTGTGTTTACTTTATTATGTAATTTTATAATATAAGTATTGAATTAATACAATAAAATTTTAAGCATAATACAAAAATAGCAAATACTTCATAATAGAAGAACATGGTATATTAAGAATAAATTTCAACACATATTGTAAGGGTCGTTGTAAATTTGATAACTTTAAATTTTATTAATAAAATACACATATGATATATTGAAACATAAGGGACATTAACTCAAAATCATCATAATCGACTAACTAACTTCAACCACACATATAGAATACATGAAGCCCAACCTCTTCAAGCCTATATTTAACACCCTCATTTAATGGGTGAAATGACTATCTTTCATGTGGATCGCCCGGTCTCCACATGTGTAAATCCCTCCTTGACCTTAGAAAATGCAAACGGATTCTTTGGATTGGTCGATGCCTTCAACTTCCCGCTCTCAATGAATTACACATTTTTTCTAGGTTTTGGCGTAGGCATCACAAGCAACGACTTCGCTCAAGGATTCGGCGGGAGGATATTATTTCAACAATTTTACCCTCCTCCTTTGCAACTACATGAGACTTGAAAAAAATCCCTACATAAATATCTACTACATTTTATGTCATGGTTCCAAACCCACCTCTATAGAAATAAAGGGAAATAAACATAGCACAAACCTATGGTGTTGAAAACAAATTGAATTTCTTTAGTAGTTGATCATAGCCCTATTTTGTGTAATTCACCACCATATTTTCTAAGGCTTAAATTCAAAAAATCTAATTTATCTATGCTCTTAGTGGAAATTGTTGTCCAAAATTACACCCTCATATAATTTTGAATAACTCATCAAAATGGACTTAGCCATTTTTTTCTTAGGAAAGCCGCACAAGACTAAGTCGGTATTCTACGAAGTGTGAAAATGTAGTGTTTTGTGGGTTCTCCTAACCCACAACAAAGGAATCAAGAGCTCGGGACTTAAGTGGATTTTGACGAAGACAATGTTTTGTAGAGACTTGAAAGACCTTCGCACCATTGTGGAAGTCAATCTTTTGCACGCATCAAATCAATCTTTCACGGGTCGAAGGAAATTCGTAGAACGAAGGGATTTCATACTTGCAAAAAGTTAGAAAATTAGTTAAGGTTAGCTCCCGTGGAGCGAGGGAAGAAGTGATAATATGAGTACTTCACGGTATGGAGAAACAAAGTGTTATGCAAACTCAAAACAAATAGCATGCTATGGAGTTTTTAAATTTCATGGAACCAAGGATGAAGTTCGTCAAGTCAAAAGTCAAAACGCAAAGGGAGAAGGTGTCACAAGGCACCACACAAAAAAGGAAAGCAAGTTGGAAAATGACTAAGGTTGGAAGTCACTAAACACCATCCTAATGTTCCATGGGTTTCTCAAATCATAGTGTTCTCGCAAGTTCCTAAGGTCCGTAAAACAAAGGAACATAGTTGCGGGTAAAGTGTCTCAAAATAGAAAAGGAAATACATCCGCGGCATGAAGGAGAATCAAATAGCTAAGGGCGAAAACATTCAATTTCCACATGACAAAGGAAACTCCACTAATTACATAGGGAATATGGAAAGCCACGAATCAAAATAGAACCATCAAAATCCATGAAAGGGAGAAGTGAAAGTCGTTCTTGTTTCTAAACCGACGATCAAACGCATCAACCAATAGAATTTAATGAAGTATGTCATCATGTGTAGTTTGATGTCGTGTGATTGAATCAAGGTGATGTTGGACCGAAGAAATGACTAAGTATGAAGACATGTGTGAAGGCGGGAGAACACGCGAGGGTGCGTGTGGAAGCATGAAAGAAGAATTTTCACAATTAAAGAAGTGTGCAAAGGGGTACACAGAGTCATGAAAAAGAACGTGTGAAGGTTCATGCACAAGAGCAACAAAGATAAGATTTAGCCAGATTTGTAAGGAAGGCTAAAAATATGAAAAAACATGGGTTGGCATCAATCGTTAACACAGAAATCTATAAATAGACAAAAAAATGGATAAGGCATGCCTAGAATAAGGTAAAGAACATGCAAAGCTAAGATGGATACAAATTATGCATAGATAAGGCCATATATAATTATAGCACGTGCAACGGACTAAAGAAGAGTCTATTTAAAGCACACAACATGTCACTTTTGGAGAACCACATGATGACGCCTAATTATAGAAAATAACTTGTTAGGAAAGCATGCAAGATATGTATAGGATTAGTCTAAGATTAGATTAAAGCATGATAAATGGTGAAGGAAAAGTCCCCACCCTATATATATATAGTTGTGTTACATCTTTGAAAATAGATATAGGTGTGTGTATGAATGATTCCATGTACGAGTCTTGTCTTGTGCATAAGTCTCAGTAATGGAGGTTGACTAAGCCTATAATATTGTAATACATCATGATTATACTAATTAAAAAGCTCCTTTTGATTGGTGTTTGTGAATATTATAGTAATTCATGTTCTTCATGTGGTATGTTTGCATATTATGTTAACCATGAATGCAGGAATACATCTTGACTATCAAACACAAGGAGGGACCCAGTAGAGTTACGCGTGCTTTGGGTGAGCACTTAGGTTGCACTTAGGTGATGTGCCAACATGTATGACAATGTTACGTTGAACCTAGACTACAACACGACATTTTGGTTATGTTATCGAGACCTTCTTTCATTTCGACTTACAAGATGTGGTGCATGTTATCTAATTTCCTCCACCACCCGCTGAAATTAGATAACAAGTAGATTCCTGTTGTGAGTAATCAAGGTAGTTCTGAGAGTCTCGACTAAATACGAAAGGAGTCAAGCCTTTAGAAATTTTGGGAGGGACTTAGCCAAATCACGGTGAGAAATCCAATCCTGGAACGAGTCAACTCGAAGCAAAGTAATGGACTCGTGAAAGGTGTCATGTGTCATCCCGACGCAATGCCAAAAAAGAAAGGGAAGAATGAAATCTCAAAACCCCGCGGGACTTCCACGTGGAGTCAATGATAAGGGGCCCGCTAAGGAAAGGATCCTCAGTATTAATGAACAATGAGTCCCATTGCAAACTCAAGAAAAATAGAAGGATCCACGGAAGATGCCGCGTGTTAGCTCAGCGCACTTTCAAAAGATGCAAGAAAAGCGAGACCCTGGGGATGCGCTTGGTCTCTACATGGAGCTCGACAGCGCAAATGGACTCCAAGCCCAAAGCAGGTTGCAAGATTGGTGGCAAGTCAATGCCACGTGTGAAGTAGTAATAAATACCACCTAGAAGTTTTAAATGCTCAGATCTTTCAAAAGGTACAAAGGGAGAGGAAATTCCACCTACATTCAAAGGGCCACAAATGGAGCATTTCTTAACGAAACACCACAAAATAGGTGTCGGTGGAACCATGGTCTAGAATCTAATGCACAACAATCGAGGAGTTTGGATATGTAATAAAGATTTGAGGGTGTATTCCTTAAAAGATGAGCCCACTTCAAGGGAAGTGGTTGGAAAGTAATTGAGAATGTATTAAATGAATATGGATCTCATTTCTTAAAGGCAAATCATGTGGTGGTGTGAGACAAATTTCACAAATCTATTTCTGTCACTTCATCTCATTTATTACAACTTACAATGGTTGGGAAGTAGTTTCGATTTTTCTCTTCTCTTCTTCTCATTCTATATATTGTAATCTGGGGATTCAAAAAGATATATCGAGAGTGAGTCATTTTTCTCTTTGTCCTTGTTTCTTCTTTGCTAGGGCAGAACATGGAGCTCAAGCCTTCTTTCGAAGCTTTGTAGTGGCATTTTTCTTGCCTCTTACCTAGTTGATTGTTGTACTGTGCACAATTTTGGAGCAATATAATATGTCATGTGATGCATTTCATCCATCCTTTACATGTTTTATTATCTCTAATAGCCTTTATTCACTATCGGTATACTATGCATATCTCTAAATGTTCATTATGGGTTTTGGAAGTTGTGCTTAATGAGTTTTGAATTGGTGTTATGTGTGAATCTATCTCTGGCATGTGGTGCATTTCGTCCACCCTTTTCAGTGCTCACCTTTTCCGATTCGGTAGATGGATTCTTGATTAACTTCTTCTTTTTGACACATCACTACAGTAGTTTTGTGTTACGTTTTATTTTTTCTCTAACCCTTATCTCACACCACAAAGAAGAGCCAACTTCTTTAAAATATGGAGGTTACCTTAGGGCACACGTCCCACTAACCTAAGGTATCCTACAACTCGACATTTTGGCTATCCTTGGATAACATTGAAATTTGGATACACAATGGCAAATAGGAGCTTGCAAAAATATACATCATTGACATTAATTTCAATCCACACAAATGGGTCAAAGATAGCCTATATGACAAGATTTATGAGACATTCTTCAACTTCTTTCCATGGGAATTGTATGAATGGTTAGTAGCATATGCGCATAATAGAGGAAGTAGGATCGGACAAACATAGATCTAGATTTTGGAGTCGAGTTAGTATTAGGTGTTGGATGACTTGGGTGCATAGTGGACATGTGTAGTAGATCATTAGTGGGAAGGCATCTTGAGGAATTAAACTTTAGAATACACAATCTCTACATATTTGTGCCTAGAGGAAGTTGATTTTAGGTTCCTTAGTGAGCCTAGAGGATCATACTTATGCACACTTCCACTTTCTATCAAGATCCTACTTTGGTTGAACTCGGACTTGAGATCTTACGATGGCTAACTAAACACCCACCATGCACAAGGAAAAGGGAAGGAGTCGAAAGGATGATGTTGAGCTAGATGGAATCAAAGAGAGAATAAATACTACGTAGATATAATGATGCATGAGAAAGTATGGTTGAAGAGGAATTGAAACAAAGAGGAATAAGGGCAAGCGGAAGTGTTGAGAACCCTAAAGAGAGTGAGGGGCCATAAGACTATGTCCCTCTAATATTGAGAAAGTGTAGAAGAACACCCTCGTCATTTGAAGGAAGTGAGTTTATTGAATATTTGGGAGCCATTAGTGCACATCTGGACCACCCTGAAACCTTATCCCTTATGCATTGTACTCAGGATTCAAAATTTCATATAGAGGATCATCATAGTGATGGAGAACAATAAGGTAATCGGGGATCACCATGTTGGGAAGGAGATACAAGGAGGTACATACTAGTATCAACTCAGGAGGTGCAATAGATAAAATAAACACACATAGTAGCTGCTAGTGTCATGTAGTAGACATTTATAGTTGGTCAACAAAGTTTGTTTAGAATTAATCTAGTAGGTATAACATCGGGAAAAAGTGTTAGTGCACCACTCACCGGAAGTAGTTCCATAGGTGGGATACAAGGATAGCGTGTTTGTGCACAATTTAGTTCCACCACAGTCCACCAACTAGCTCTTCCGTAGGGCTACGATGCACTCCACCTACGAAAGCTCAAGAGGCTTTGGTCCTCCTTGAGTGGAGATAACCTTGGTGGAGGTTTTGGGTTAGGATCCGGTCCTCCCCAAACAAGTAGCAACCCCGTGACAATGAAGCATACCACCGCACCAACTCCCTTAGATTTTATATGAGATGTCACTCCATTTTCCTGAGTATAGAGGAGTAGAGGATGTTTTTAAACATGCGCACAAGTGTGAGGTCTTATGGATAGCCAAGGGGATCACCACCTTGAACGAGAAAGGCTTGTCGCTTCACGACTACACTACAAGGTCATATACATAGTTGGCATATGAAGTATAATCCACATCAAATAATAGTGGATTATGACACCCTACGAACCACCTTCTTGATAGAGTTTCACATTCCCAAGTTCAAGTAATAAAGCATCAGCGCACGCCGATGGGTTGGGAGTGGTGCAGTCAAGTCACATGGTTGTGTGCTTTCCCAACCATGTTCAAATCCCCTTAAGGCATGATCCTCCTCAGAGGTGGTTTCGCTAGATTCGGCATATCTGCTCGTGCTAACATTGGTGGTTACTGATGCTGGTGGTTCCTCCTCACTAATGACACTAGTGGATATTCCTCTCCCTGCTGACATTGATGGATTCTCCTCTCGTTGTTGATGCTGGTGGCTCCTCCTCTCGCTACTGACATAGGTGGATGCTCTGCTCACCGCCGATGCTCCTCTCACCGATGTCGTGGTGTCTCCTCTCGCTGCTGACACAGGTGGTTGTTTCAAGCTTTCGCCTTGCTGACACTGGTGGCTGCTCCTCTCATTTTTTACGCTGGTGGCTATTCCTCTCACTTCCATCACTGATAGTTGTCCCACTCGCTACAATCATTGTCATTGGTCACTGCATCTTCACTATGGTTTCATGGTTGCTTCAATTGGGTTCCTAATAGTGGTGCCCTTCATTATAACTAGGTTATGGATCCTCTCAAAAAATCCTCAATTATACAAGGATGTGGGTCCTTTCAACACCCTCAGTTTACCCTCAATTCCAAAAAAATAAAGCACCAGTGCACTCAAGGATATTAAATAGGGACTATCTTAAAGTTTCGAGAATATGATTCAAGACTATGTTGTTGAAACTCTCATATAATATCCTTCAAATTCAACATGCGCGGTGGTTTATAGGTGGATTTTTGACACCTTTCAAAAGGGAGTTATCACATAAAACATTCACATATCCACATGAGGCCTTGGAAGTAGATTTATGCACAGAATCAATTATTAGGATGGATATTGGAGTGAGTCCATTCCTTGAGTCACAAATTACAAAAATGGAAACACAGTTGGAAAATTTATCTACTAGCTCGATGCATGACACACGAAGTGTTATTTGGTGTATGAACTATGAAGTAGAGGGCGTACAAAGAATAGTTGTCCGCATAAGAATCTGCACATTCTACTTACAGCTTGTGAGATATGTCACAAGGACCATGATGTTAGAAATTTTCCACTACTCTAAGGAGATACAAAAAGAATGTGTCACTCTACTACGATATTTGTGAAGTGCATACTCATGATAAGGTTGATTACTTTCTGATTAATCACATACATGAGGCTTGTGAAACAATGTTGCGATAGGCTAATAGTTCACAAGTACACGAAGGGAAGAATAGTGGAGTTGGAAAAAATGGCAATGATGGTTATAGGGGAGGATATCGTGGTAGAGGTTGTGGCGATCGCAGAGGTAGGTTCAATTGAGGTACTTGCTACACTTTTGGGTCACTTGATCATTATCTATGCGAGGTGTCCGAAGAACATGTCTTGCTTATGATGTGGAAATGGGCACAAGGTAGAATAATTCCCAGGACTCAAACGTCCATGTGTGCAAGAATAAGAAGGAATGAGGCATAGAAATGATATACGTGAGCACGCGCATACAAGGTAAATGAAAGCCAAAGGAATTTACAATTGTAAAGAAAGAACCTTTAATAGTCACCACACGTGTATAAGCCTCACACATGCGATAACATGCGAGAAAAATATCACTCATCCAAAGAGAAGAGGTTGTGCAACCTATCAATTATCCCGATAGAGGGCAGCATAAGAAGGTATTTCAATAAACCATGGGCTCAATCATATATTTATAGGGAGAGATACAATGCTTAAAATATAAAGCACGGGATAGGGAGTGTGTGTGGCATACAAAAATACACGATAAAGTCATTGATGAACTCAGGGAAGTATGTTAGATGCTTAGACAAGAGAATATCATACCCATGCTAGGATAATGGTTATGAGAGAAGGTTCCATGCGTAGAGAAGGACAAAGAAAGACACATATTACATACAAATATGCCACCAAAACATCATGAATATGATAAGGAGATCACCTTGGATGCAATTATTGATGGTTAGCTAGTGAGAAATATCCTTATAGACACTGGTGTAGAGGTTAACCTTCTTATCTTAGATGTATGGAATAGGATGGGGAGGCCACCACTTCAACCTTCTTCTAGTGTGTTGTATATGGAAAATAAGACCATGACACTTGCGCCATTGGAGTTTTTAAGGATGCAAGAATCACTATACATGGGGCCAAATTCAAGATTGAATTTAGGGTTATAGTGTTAGAAGAGGAGATAAATTCCCGCATTACTTGATCATCCATGGTGTTATGCAAACAATGCAGACTTGTGTTTCAATAAGCATTATATTAGTTTTGATAATGAGGATGAGCACATAGTGATTCCTATGGATGGTACAAGGATTACACCCTATACAGAGCTGGTTAGTGAGGAAGAGATGCATCATATCTATCCACAAAAAAGTCGTGATCTAGAATCTGTTTAGCCAACAAAGGAGGGAGAGCTCAAATGGGGAGATGCACATTTGATCAATGACACTATAAGCATTGCTTGTGATAATTGGGCCCATGGAACATATGAAATGGTTAGTCACAAATGTCAGAGATGCATAACACCAATGATCAAACCAAGGACAATTAGGTGTATGGGAAGAACCATGTTACCAAGGTATACGGGAGAAGAAAAGCTTGAATCATTCTTATGCACCATAGAAGGGGAAGTGATTTAATATAAATTAAATTAAATTTTATTACGAGTAACTACTATAGTGAATGGTGTATGAATTCTAATAAATAGTGAAGGCACAAGAAAACAAGCATATAAATGGGAAACCCTAAGCAAGAGAGGGAAATAGAGAGACTTCGCTGATTCCCAAACAATATAAAAGTGATCTAGGGAAATGAATAGCTAAAACAGATTAGGCAAAGTTTCATAAATTCTTGTTGGAGGTTTTGAGACTTAGGAATGTGTCAAGACAGGAGCACCCACGGGAGGACAGGAGTGCCTGGGCATTAGTGTTTTTGTGAATGCTCCAAATCTGGTCTCTTCTGTGTAGGAGGAGCTTCATTGCTAGTCTTTGTTTATTGCTCTAGTTTCACTCCTTGATCACCGAATGTACTTGTAACCTGCAAAATAAGTTGTCTACCTGCACATGTATACAAACCACATCAAATATAATAAAAAAATGTAGAATGTGGAGTCAAACTAGACATTGGTGGTCACCCGAAGAGTGAAATTAGTACCAATCGTTGCACTATATCTCATAATCCATGTAGTTTTGTGTGTAAGTGTGTGTAATGACTCCCTAGGATGCCCTTATGCAAGTTGCACCAATGATAGTGGGCTAGATCTAGAATGTAGAAGATATATAGAATGTGTGGGATGGAATAGAACAAACTCCCCTCTTATGTTGTGTATACGAGATGAATGCGGCCTTTTCCCTTAAATGAGTGTGCTAGATGGATGCCTTAAAGTGCTTTTGTGCCTTTGGATACAAGCTTAGGTGATAGTATGTAATGCTAGTGCTTGGTCCTTTATTTTGAAAACATAATTGTGTATTTATATGATTCCCTTGTTTAAATTTTATAATTGACAACTAAAAGGCCGACCCAAAGTAGTAAAAAGTAATTAAGAAGTGAAAGGGGTCCAAAAGGATAAGAAAAAGGTAAAGAGGGATAAGAGCGAACAAGAGGAAAGGAGCACCTAGAGATAGTGTCCCAATTGGGCACTAGTGTCCGAGGCCATAGAAATATAAAATAGTCAAATGCCGACATGGTTGTAAGATGTGTAAGACCAATAAGAATACAAGAGATAAAGCAAAAGGCCAAAAAGGGTTGTCAACCACTAGTTTTCTTGCTTAGGAATCATGTATACATTAGTATGCTTTAGGACCTAGAAATGTACCCAATTACATAGATTTTGTGTCTACATTTGGCCCCACTTTATTTTGTTAAGTGAATAATCAATAGCATAAAGTAGATAGAATATGTGTACCTTGTAATCTTGTAGAGAAGAGTGTAGTCGATAGCATGCCAAGTGAAAAAGTGAAGCGTGAAGTGATCATAATGTGAAGCGTGGAATTTAGGAAAGTGAGGTAGACCCTAGGGATGATTTACACGTATAGTAGTGTGTTGTTGGATCTTGTGCTTGCTAATGTGAGCTAAAAAAATTTGTGTATAAGGATGGACATAAAAAGAAGAGAAAGAGAGTAATCAAAGTCTCATATATGGAAAATCGAGTAATATATGTATAATTAAAAATGTGTAAAGGAAAGAGTGCACTTTGATGTGTAAGAGAGTAAAGGATAGAAATTTGTCATGTTTGCTTTGGAAATGCTACTGAATTTATTGTCAATGGTGAGTTTTTTTGGGTGATCTCACACCAAGAGAGAGTTTTTTGGGTGATCTCATGCCGAGAGAGATTTTTGGGAGATCTCATGTCAAGTATGATTTTTTTAGGCAATCCCACACCGAGAGAGAGCTTTTGGAATATTTCACGCCAAGAGTGATTTTTAAGTGATCTCACGCCAAGTACAAGTTTTTTTGGGCAATCTCACGCTAAGAAAGGAGTGTTGGGGAGAGAGTTCTATTTTTAATCTCCTCATATGACGCTTCTTGAATAAGCACCACTATAGATGTTACGTCTCGATTTGTTCTAATTAGTACCAATTAGTCCCGATTATAACTTAAATGTACTAATAAATTGAATCCTGTAATTGGAGGAAAGTGCCCGATACTATAGAATTGTTTTGAAAACTACTTGAGATCATTTTGAACTGTGAAATTGACTATTTCTGCCCCCAAGACATTAGCACCCAAGGGAGGACATAAGCGCTAGGCATTATTGTATATTATCGGGTGTTAGTGTCTCACTTTCTGTGTGTGAGGCCAAAGTCTGATTACGGGCCATTCTATGACTATATTCATGTGTTGATTATGTACTTTGTTGATCTATATTGTATCTCGAGATGTTGTAGGGGTGATTTTGTCACCCAATAGATTCCCCCTTGTTTGGGGTGCATGCAATGACTGTAGGAGAATGCGGTCCAAATGAGAGGACCCTAATCTGATATACATATCTGAAATGTAGATACCTAAATGAGGTAGGAGATGTGCATGGTAGAAACCAAGGCACATGAAAAAAAAATAGAGGCTAGTACAAGTGTTAGTATAAAGGCTAACATGTAATAGAAGACAATGTGACAAGAAACTAGAAAGACAAGATAGACCATGAAAAGTGGGTTTCATACATGGGACATCACTCACAATGTCACAAGACAATTAGGGCCAAAGTGGCCAAAAACATACAATGATCACACAATACATAGGGCATATCCCGTAAACAATAACATACAATAACAAACAATATCAAGAAAAATGTATCAGATAACCATGGTTATATATAGTCCTGCAAGGAAAATGCTACATATGAAGCACTCATTAACATGTTAGAAAGATAAATAGTATGTCAAAGCGTGTATATATCAACAAAAAGAAAGTGATAGAAAGGACACATAGTAAATGATGAAACAATAAATCCTGTAGTATGTGGGAGTAGTCAAGGTAGATGCCCCAGGAGTGTCAATGAGACCGGTAAGAGATTCGATTTCGAGAATCATGCATCATGTAAGGAGTTGTAAGAGATCCGCATTTACTTCCAGAGACCAAGCGAACACACATATGTATATGAAAAATATAATGACATACGGAGAATTTGTCTAGCATAGTAAGCAAAGTGTAAGATGTAAGTAGTATAAGCTAAGAAGAATAAATGCAACCAAGATATACAAATATAATGTTGGACCCCTAAAAGTAACTAAGTACCTAAGGCATGAAGCCTTGTGGCGTGCAGAAATAGGGCACGAAGGCATGCACACAAGTAATTCTCGGAGAGGTGCGAAGTCTCACACCATGTCAAAATGGATTCGGGATTTAGTAAGTTTTGGACAACAGAAAATGCAAGGAAACACCCGGCATATTCCCTGGGTAGTGGTAGAGCAATGATGAAAGGATTCCATCAGGCCTTCATAGGTGATGATGAACAGTTAAAATGGAAGGAGAATGATTATTCTATGGGTATGATGGTCTTCGCAAGGGAATAAAAAGATAAGTAAGGATAGATAGGGAGTAGGAGAGTGTGTGAAAAATATGTAATGACGAGCTCTGTGATGAAAAGTAAGCTCTGCTAGTGTGAACATTTCCACAAATGGGACTCTCTTGATGTAATCTTGGCTTCCATATTTTGGCTTATGAATATAATGAAGTGATTCTAAAATGTGATGGGTATTGATCTATGTATTTTCCCTTTATGTTCATGTGTGTATTATGGTTTTTATTGATGATGTTCATGGGTTGATTCTACTTTCCTTTAGTTGATCATGTTAATCTATGCTTGGAATGCATTAGGCTAGGAGTTAGTGCTTACATCTTAAATTCCATGAATGAATGCACTTGTTCTCTGGTTATATTACATCCTCATGTTAAGAAGGAAAATTCTCATGAATCTCACATAAAGGAGGGACTCGGTGCCTACGCGTGCCTCGGGTGAGCTTCCAGGCCAAACTGGATGATATGTCGTCAGCGCGCTTGGGATTGGTTGCTGAAATAGCGGTGATAATAGAGACTACATGTTATATGAGTTTGATGGTGTGATAAGTAAGGAGTGCATATGATAGAATTGGATGTGTATGAGATGATGTTCATTTATAAATTCTCCCTCAACAGTCAAGAATGAACCATAGAACAAGAGTGTGTCATCGGGAAATAAGTATAGTGCGTGGGAATAGATGCTAGAAAGATATATCGTGAAACATTAAGCGTGAAGTGCGTAGATGTGAGGTTCATGGATGAAGTGTGCCCTCAACACTCAATTTTTAATTGTATCATGAGAGTACACCATCGGGTAATGACAATATAATGCATGTACCAAAGTGAGTGAGTATGCATAGAAAGTGTAGACATGAAATGCGAAGCATGAAGTGTAGTACTATAGACAATTGATATTGATGGAAGGGGGAAGAAAGTGCAATCCCCGAGTATGTTAGTTTTGGATATCTATGTAATGATGTAAGAAAGATATTGCGATGGTTATGGAGTTTGAAATGTATCATAAGAAAGTATATTATTGTCACGATGAGAGGTAGAAGCAAGAGTAGGACCGAGTTGGATTGTGGGTTGATAGGAGGAAGTTTAAAGAGGTTAGCTATCACAGGGTGAATTGGTTGGTCTTGCTCGGTTGGTGGTTTCTTTTTTAGAATGGGTAATATCGTAGAGTAATTGATAGGAGGAGGTGATGGGGTATGGATTTTGAGAGCTGGTTTCTTAGTTGGAATTGGTAACGTTGTAAAAAACTTGATAGGAGGATTGGGTGGACGACAAATTTTTAAATATGGTATAAATTTGGGTTGGGTAAGTGTATCTTGAATGATTAGAGAAGGAAAATTATTAATGATGGAATAATTATCACTAGACATAGAGGGATCTGATTTGGGCACCTAGTGGGATTTAACAATTGGAGATGAGTATGCAATAGAATGTTGTGTAGAAAATGAAATAAAACCTTGATGCTCAAGGTACTTAATTCTTCATTTTAAAGCATAAAAATCATTATCATGATGTTTATTAAGTCTAGGATAATTATAAAATGAGAGAGCTTTGTCTTTGGCAAGCCAATAAGGAGGGTAACAATGTGTAGACACTAAATCATGCACTTTGGGTACATTTCTAGATCCTAATCACATACTACTATTCATATGATTCCTACGTGAGAGAACTAGCAATTAACATCTGTCTTTGGCCTCTTTGTCTTTATTCATGTATTCTTATTGGCCTCGTACACCCTATAACCGAGTTGATGTTTCACTATTTCATCTTTTATCACTCTGGACACCAACGCCTAGCTAGGATGCCAATGCCTAGGCACCCACGTCCTTCTAGGTTCCCCCGACCTCTTTGTATCTTAACCACCCCTTTTGGGCCTCTTATAGTAATTTTTATGTATCCTTAGTATAACTTTCTAACCCCATGTGAAACTTGACATATCACCCAAAGGTGTTGGGTGCTCACCTGAGGCACGCGTGAGCCCCTCCTTTATGTGAGAATTGTGAGAAGGTTCTACCATTGATGGGGGATGGTTTGCAGAATGAGAATACATTTACTTAGTTAAAAGAAAAGTGGAAGGGAAGCTTATAGATCCACATATTAACGTATTAAATGAGCTAAGCATCTATGTAATAAGCATGATGAATCAGATCTGATTCATGATAGTCACACAACAAGAGGGTTTACACCCTTAAACATGATATACAAAACAAACCCTTAGATATATATTCATTTAGAGTGATTTTGGTAGCCACATTACAATCAAAAGAGGTCATCACAGACCATACATATCAAAATACTAGGACTCATCCCTTACAGATCTTCTCTGGTATGGTATTCTAGTTATGCCCTCCCAGTTCATCCCTTATTGTAGACCCTAATGTTATGCAAATGCTTGTTACATCCTTTAAAACCCTAAGCACTAAGTGATCTAAACCATAGCATGACTATAGTATCATACTCTTGATGCATCCCCTTTTGTCTATCTCCTATCTCCTTCAAGTCCCCCTTCCTTTCTCCCAAACATCTCTATATATAGGTCCAACATCCACCGACATGCCTTCTCTCCTAAACAGATCGCATGCCAAGTGTCAAAATGGTCCTCCAATGGTGAATGTTTATCCCCTTGCAAACCCTCCACTCTCTATAATGATGTCTTTTAGGAATATTCCCGTCTGGAATATCCTTTTCTTGACCTCCAAGGTTCTAAGTTGGCACCTTATCCACTCAAAGATGCCTAGTCGGGTCACGTTTTCCTCAAGTGCCTTGAATGCCGAATATGGCTACATCCTACAAATCACATGTCATGCCTTTTGCGTGTGCTCTAGTTTCTCCAAAACCCTTCTTAAACCTTTGTCTTGTGAGCTTCTCCCTGCTCACCCTTATCTTTATTGGTCTTGCGCACGTACGCACCTTTCTAGGTAGTTAGCCAATATTCAAGGCCCAACACCTCTTTTATCTTTTGGACATCTTGTTTTCTTATGGGTTGGCCTTTTAGTTGTTAATTGTGAAATTCAAACAAGGGAATCATATAAATATAAAGCTATGTGACCATAATAAAGGAACAAGCTCTAAGCATCTACTATTATCACCTAAGATTGCATTCAAAGGCATTACAAGAGAATCAAATCATTCATCTAGCTTTCATTCAAGGGACAAGGGACTACATTTTTCAGCATACATGCATAGGAGGGGAAGTTCATTTTGACATCCAAACATCTATTTACATTTCTACATATATCTACTTGCTTGATATTCAAGTACGTCGACACAAGAGCCACATAGGGAAAGATTCTTCATGCACACACAGAACTACATGGAGTCTGAGATGTAATGCATCACTCACCATAAGTTCACTCTGTTGAGTGACCATTGGGATTAGTCCAACTCCCCATTTTCATCGTTTTCTTTTTAGGATTTGATGTGTTTTGGGATTTTGCATAAGATCATTTGTTTTGCAGGTTATAGATGAACTTGGCCATTGTTGGTCGGAAATGTTGTCGTTGGAAGGCATCAACATTTCAGGGACAATAGTCCCTCCTCTTTATGGGGAGGTTCCCTTATTTCACCAAAACTTGAGAATCTAAATATATACAAATATACAATCTAATCAAATTTGAATGAGGATATTGGTGTAGTGAATGGTTCCATATTTTCAATACAAAAGACAAACAGGAATAGGGTTTTGAAGGAAGAAACAACGGCTTGTATGGTAAAGAAGTATGAATTAGGGAAAAAAAAATTCTAACTCATTTATCAAGGATACAAGTATCCTCCTTGGTTGTACAAGATTTCTCACTATTGTAAGACAAGAAGTGAAGAAGGCGAACATTCAGATACAGAGACTGCAGAGTTATATCTTACTAATGCATGTAAGAGATCTTAAGAACATGTGAGTCAATACATATGAAAATCCATGAAATATAAATGTAGATAGACACAAAGTTCTTCACACCATATTTAATGGATTAAACACAAAGTTTCAAGATTCAAATATATTAATCTTCATGTTCACGAATTTCAAGAAAGAGAAAAGGAAAGAACACAAATGAGAGAAAGAAAGTGTCTTCTTCTATATTGATCAAAAAAATTATATCTACATTCAAGAACACCAATATCCAACCCCTTTACAATGAAAAAGAAGCCTTATATAAGCTGAGGGGTGGATGTAACTAACTTTATAACTAATTTCTTTTTAATTAAGTGTTAAACACTTAATTATTCAATTACATAAGTTGGCTTTATTTTACAATTCTATTTTCAAAATAATAAAGCCAACTTTAAAACATAACAATTAGATAGAAGAAAGACTATGAACTAGAAGAAGGAACATTGGAAAGTGGAACAACTGAAACCTTCATCTTGAGAACATGAACTCGAACTTAGCCACGGATCAGCTATCTCCATGACCTTAGGGATAATTGTATTAGACATGAAATCTAACCAAATTCCAAGTGAGAACTCCATTTCCTTTGTTATTCCACCATTATGTAGTAGGCCTTTGGTGGCTTCCACAACTACATTATGCAATTTGGAAAGTTCTTCCATTTTATCTTTGTTGTCTGAATCTACCTTGAACAAGTGTTCCTTTATCAATCAATTGAATTTTTCTTTGATTTCATCAATTGAGTTTCTTTCTACAGAATTATCTTTCTAAAACTAGCAACGAAGAGCTTATAGATCAACAAAGATCTCCGATTTTAATGATTCTCCCTTTTGTTGTTCGATTCATCCTTTCTTTCCTTAGTTTCCTTTACTTCTTCTTCTTAATGGTGTGATATTTTTTCAAGCATGGGAGAAATTTCTTCAACCGATTCTTGAGTTTTCTCCTACTCCACCTCTTTCTCATGCATTTAATCAATCTTTTCTACCTCCTTTGTTTTATATTTCTTCACATACACATTGGTTAAGGAATCCAAGGGTGAGGAAGAAGGATTAAATTTCACTGGAACCTCTTGAAGAGGAGTGGATACTTATTTGTGTGAGGTGGAGGCTTCTTAAGAAGATGATTGCTTCATTATTTGCTTATATTATTTTAATTTTCATATTATACCATTTTCCTTATCCTCACTATCACAGGGATTATTCATCTCAGAAGGATTGTCCCTTTCTTTCTAAGACCAATCAATGGTTGGGAGAGGCATATGTTGAATGGTTTTGATATATTCTATAGAGTAAAAATCATCATCATCATCCCTAAGTCTTTATGAATATGATATACCTTTAAATCCTTGATTTTTGTAGAGAAAGCCTCCAAAGGTACCTTTTTCTTACTTCATATTCATCTGCACAATCTTCCCAGTAGTCCTCGATTGCAAGAACATGATAGTAAGACATTATCAAATGCTTGGAAATGAAACCTTTAATGTCAAAAGAGGATCTTATTTGATAGGTGTGAAACTTGAACTCAGTGATCATTCTTTCCACATTTTGTGCATCTAAGGCAGATCTGCATCTGTATTTTCCCAATGAGATAGGAAACTGAATGTCGATGATTTTATTATCATCCCTACAAGTTATGTGCAACATATCTAACTATCTGTAAACTTCCACTAGCACCAATTTTTCATTGCAATACATGGGTAATGATGGTGTGAGTGTCTTAAAAATTTGGGCCCATAAATCCTCCAAATTCAGGTGCCTAACATCATTATCCCCAATATTGGGCACAAAGGTTTCCAAGGAATAAATATTCTCATAACCCCCATATTGGAACTTCATTGTGAAGGCATGGGAGAAATATCAAGGAAAATAGAGGCTCAACAATGTTTTTCACAAGATATTTGGAGGGGAAGGTGAAAAACACAAACCACTACCAAATTAAATCAAGAAGGCATGAAATGACTCACCTCTAGTATGAAAATAATGGTGCCTCGTCAACGTTCCCAATACAATTTGAATTTTTGAAATTGGGTAAAAATGTGAAAGTTATGACTAAAAACATATTTTTAGGGCACGAGAGCAAAAGCACAATATATAAGGAAAATTACAGATTTTGGAATGGTGATAAATGAAAAAAAAAAACCCTTTATAGTAAGACAATTTGAAAATAGCGTTAATTTGAGAAACATAGTGGAATGCAGGAGTCGATGAAGTATTGGGCACTCCTTTAATAAATTTCCCAAATATTGTGGATATGACAGGATGTGGGAAACTGGAGGCCCATGGGAATAAGTACCTTATGTTCCAAAAGTTTCTGAAAACCCCACAATACAAGAAAATTTGATGAGTTGTAGAAAATATGGGGTTGTGGGAATAAGGGTTAGAAGGAACGAGTTCCATCCGACTTACAAATATCCGCACCAAGGATCATAATAATTATGGGGAAAAGGGAGTGTGGAGAACAATAAGCACCAAATAACACATTCCTTATGTTCTAAAAAGTTACGCAACACAAAGGATTCTCATAGATTTCCGTAATCATGAGGATGCGGGAAAAAATGGTTTCCGTGGAATGGTTCCTTCGATTAAAATTTCTCTCGCATAAATATAAATAAAGGTTTTATGGGTTAGAACATAATGCAATAAACAAGGCACTTTGTGAGGAATAAGGGTTCAAAGTGGGAAAAAGTTCCAAGGGGAGTACAAAAATCTGCACAACACTGAGACCAAATGCATTGCAGGTTAAATGGATATGTGGGGAATCTGAGGCCTGGAGGAACTTGTTCCTCCAGTTCCTTCATAACCTATAGTTCCCTGACAACACCGAAAAGGCTCAAATCAACTTAAAATAAACCAAATGCTATACTTTTCAATCCTTAGACTTCACAAAAGCAAACAAATTAGGGAAAAGGGGTCACTTAACCAAAAATTTAAATAATTACACATTTTGGGTAAGTGATAACAACTAGCTCTTTCTAGGACTTGACTTGATGCAGAGCAAATGAAATACAAAGTAAAGAACTGTTATCCATATTTCACCCCGTGCCAAATATTGGATCACCATGACCCCACATAGAAGAAACCTGAGAAAAATCATTCAAATCCTGCAAATTGGTCGCATAAGGACTCAACCACGGAGTGGTGGAGGCTAAGAGAGGCTAAAGGACCCTGCACAAAAGAACGACTCTGTCGAGCCGTTCCATGTCTTAATTTCATTCTTCAAGTTATAGGTAGACTTAACTATGGGATAGTAGGGTTAGATAAGAAGGGGTGATGTCTTAGAGGAACCAAAAAGGAGCCACGTGTCCTAATGATGCTTCTCCAAAGGTGAACCCAAAAAAGGGGAAGCCCAAACTAGCGCCAGGCTTCCACGCGTCCAAAATCCCAAAAATTAAGAGGGACCGTTGAAAATTCCACAAATCAACAAAGGCCGACAAGTGTCAACTTGATGCTCCTCCAAAGGAAAACTTTGGGTTGGGTTTTCAAGAAAGTGCGGTGCCTTCACATGTTATATCAAGAGGGGAAAAGTTAGTTGAATAGTCAATGCATGAGCCAAAGGCGGCGAAGGCCAAAGTGTCTTAATGATGCTTGACTCAAGGGTTAAATAAAGAAAATGTTTCCAAACGAGCGCTAGACTAACGCGTGTCCTAGAGTAAAGCGGGCGTTAGGGGAAAAGTTGATTCTCGTAGCCTTTGTTATCACAAAAGGGGTAAAAGTTACAAAATGGGTCGTAATTCCGCCTAGGGAAAAAGATAAATTACAGACCCGCAAACCTGACTTTTGTTCTAATCTGATGCCACGTGTCCCAAACCAAAAGGGGTACCCATTTTTCAAATTGTTTTCCCGCCCATTTGTACGGATTCGATACAAACTTTGAAGGGGCATATCTTTTGACTCGTGGCTCAAAATATTACAAATCGACACCATTGGAAAGCTCGACCTCCACTACACCATGGAAGCATAAAATATTACTTTCAGCAGCCTTGATGGGAAAAAACTAAAAAAATCTTTCACACCATTAAAGTGGATCTGGTTGCTTCCACTACCCATTTTTGATATTATTTTCCATTCTTCCTCCTCTAATACACCAAAGCAAGCATGGAGGATTAAAAAAATCTAGATTGTGGACAGATTTGCAGGAGCATTAATGACTAGTGGTCGAGTTGTCATCATATTTTCCTTCTTTCCTCTATTTTGGTCTCTTCTGATATAAATACAAGAGCTCTGCTCTTTGTAAGTGGTTGGACATTCTTTGTTTTACAGGATCCCTTCTCCTTCTAATAAAGGGATATGTGGGGTTCAGGCCTTCTATCAAAATTGCATTACGTTTCTACCTCTTGGCTACTTTGTAATGGATTGTATCAATCCATAGAGAAATAAAACACGTCTGTGATCAATTTTAGATCCTTTCTTATCTCTTTTGCTTTCATCTGGTCTCCCATTATATATCTGGCTATCTATGCTTGTTTATTGTATGCATTTTGTTGGTTTGTGTCTATTAGAAAAATAAGTGTTCATCATTCCTTTGGTGCATCACCTGGTAGTTTAGTCATTTCTTATTTCTTATACTCTTTTATCCTTGTCTCCTTGGCAAGTTTTAGATTAGGTATAGAGATAGATCCTCTGCAAATCCTTACGTATGCACCTAAACAGAGGGATAAGGAACCAACCTTTGATCTGGAGAGCTTTTCCATTTTTGCAAGGTCCCACACCTTGGGAAAAGTTCAATGTTATGCAATCACACCAAATGATTCTACCTTAGAAAAGTAGACCTACATAACTCATTTGGGGGTGCTGTGATTTCACACTAACAGTTTTGGCATGCCCGGTGGGATCAAGAAGTCTCTATATTATTACAGTAGGAATTGATGTACACTTGTTGTGATTCTGGCTTTTAAGAAGCCTTAAAATTATACATTTGATGACTCCAAAAGAAACAAATCTATTGGTTTCAGCAGCCCAAGCTTGGGAGATTCATGAATCTCACCCGGTCTAGAGCAAGGAAAGAAGGTATATTTGAATACTTGCATCTATCCCTGGTAGAAAAAGGAGAGGAAGAAGAGTTCAGAGGTCTCCATCTCCACCAAGTAGAACCTTATCAACACCTCCACCTGCAAGGCCTTTCTTTCATTCTGTAAGGATTCTTAGGCCAATCAGAATGGCATAACCAAATCCATATGTCAAATTCACCGACAATAGTCCACTCGCCTTGATTGCAAAAAACCTAGTTCTGATTGCAGTATTAAAGAGCATCCCATATTTCACTAGGGAAAATCAAACTTCTCTTGGTGACCATGTCCAAGATATTGCAAATGTCTATACAATCCATGAAATCCATGAGATGGACATTGCATTCAAACTGCTCACCTCTTCACTCAAAGGGAAATCTTCAAAATGGTTCAGGAGTCTTGAAGCAAGTTTTATCCAAAATTGGAACTAGATGTGCATGGATCTTCACAATCAGTTTAGGGAAAAAGGTGATAACTTGTCTTTGTTGGAGCAACTAATAACAATCAAGAGAGCCCCTGAATAAGTAGGCCGATGGACTTCAACCTCGATTTTAGCAGCACTAGGATAGGATTCCAACAGCAGTAAATCCCACTAATGAAGGTGCCTTCTTATACTTTCTTAGGGCTTTAAATTCTAATATTTCTCTGATGATTCAGTCAATGGGGGAACTACATTACCTGCAGCCTATAGCCTCTCCATAGGGGCTGAGAACCATTTGATTCAAGCTGGAAAAATCACTCCTAGGCCATCCATGCCTCTGTACCCCGACTTAGGAAGCCTAGATACTAGCCAAGCACCTAATTATCTCCTATATCCACCCTAGGAGTCAAAGCTCAATCAAGCTTCCACTTCATCATCTAATATCTCTAAAGAGATTCAAGAAGTGATGAAGCAACTTTAGAACTTTGGGAATGAGCTAGTGACCATTAAAAGACAACACGTTCGAGTTCCAGCCATACTAGCCCCAGTGAATATCAAGCTAGATCCCAAGATCAACAGAATAGGCCACCACCTCAAACTGTAAACCGTGAGCGTAACCAAGGAAAACCCCAAGCTACTAGACCTTTCAGACCGTATGATCCTAACACATCTTCAAATCAAGAGCATTGGTCCCAACACAGAACAATATGGCACAGGAATATGATTGGTGTTTTCCATGTGATCAACCACATAACCAATCAACATGCTTTAATGGTGCTCTAAATCAGGCCTTGATGGTGCAAACCAGTATGGTGCCACAAGAACCTAGCCAAGAGGAAGATCAGCAACAAGGAGCTCAATAAGGTGGCCCCCCAAATGAGACTATGCTTGTCAATTGGCAGGTCAAGACTTCTATGGGATGAATCAATCCCTCCTCAAGGTGTGGCTGCCAACACATGGTCCAAAAAGAGAAATATTGGAGAGGGCCAACCACTGAACTTAGGTGACCCTCAACCTTCCATCACTCCACAAGGTCCTGGTGCTCCAAGTACAACTCCCAACATGTTGAACCAATCCAAACCACCTTCCAAACCCAATCAGCACCAGTTGTAACAACCCATGTGCAAGAAAGAAATGTGTCTGGGAAGGGGTAGAAAAAGATAGCTCATTCAATATTATTGAGCAGATGAAAAGGACAAGTGTGAACATTTCACTATGGTAATCACTAGTTATCCCCAAGCAGAGGGATCTGTTGTAGACTGCCATGCAGAATTGGTCAAGTTCAAATCAACCCCCTAACCAGCAAGAGTGAGTGCTTGCCAATGTAGTTCAACTTGAGAGGAACCAAGGAGAACAACAAGGTAAGAACCTAAGACCTCCTCCATTCTATGTCTCATTAATTATTGGAGATAAATTAGTGCATAATTGTATGATTGATTATGGGGCTAGTAGTTATGTAATGCCCAAACAAATAGCTGATCAACTGGGTCTCCAATATGAATTCATCTCTAGACGAGAAGTCCAATTAGATGGGACAACAGTGAACATTGTGGGAAGCATCAAGGATCTGAGTCTCACTCTGCATGCCTACCCCAATGTGACTATTTTGAAAAACATGTCCATCATAGATTTTCCACCACATTTTTCTTTGTGTCTGCATGCAGGAGTTCACCGCCCGAGGTGGAGGTTACCTATCTGTTGATTGGTCACATATGATCTTTAGGACAAGGTATGGGGAAAAGGCCACAATCAGATCTGAACCCATTGTGGACTACCACATTGAATCTTATGTGCCTAGCCCAATCAATGCCAACTACTCAACTTTTGATCAAGAAGACCTCCTAAGCACTAATGAAGCAGATACTAAGGTGGGATGTATTCCAGACTTGACTCTATATGAGTGGGCCAACAAAAGACATGCTTTTGACCCCTATAAGGAGATGGAAGAATATGAGTTGGGTGTCTACTATCTACATGAAGAGAATCACCCTCTTCTTGACCTAATTAAGCCAGAATACAAGGATGACAATGGGGTATGTCAATTGTTCTTTGATGGCTCAAGGAGTAGACAAGGGGCTAGAGGAGGAGCTATGATTGTGTCCCCCAAAGGTATGAAGTACTATTCAACCTTCAGATTCCAGTTTGCTTGCTCAAATAACACTGCTGAATATGAGGCTTTAGTCCAAGGTCTTCATTGGGCAAGGAAGCTAGGAATCAAGAACTTGCAAGTATTCGGTGATAGTGAGCTAGTTACCAATCAAGTCAGAGGACTTAATGCTTTGTCAAAAATGACCTGCTCAAGAACTATAAGAGTAGGGTATGGGATCTCATGGAGTATTTTGAGGCCTTCAACATTTTTTCCATACCTAGGAAGGAGAATGAAGTTGTTGATAGGCTTGCAATGTTTGATGTGGTCGACAACATCAAAAGAGGAAAAGAACAATCACATATCCATGTGGTTGTGAGGCCAGCAGTGCCAGATAATAATACATGCTTTGGTAGGTGTTTGAGAATGATCAACAGATCATTAAATTTTTGCAAGAAGAAGTTGAATTCTCAGCTAGAAACTAGAGCAGACTAGAGCAACAGTACGGGAATCAGATAGTACAACTGCATACAAACAAGCTTCCCAAAGGCTTAGTGACACTAGAATCCATTTTCAATCCTAATGATCAAGTTCGAAAGGAGAAGGCTAACATGCAGATCAAAGGAGAAGATTCAGAGTCAATCCCAGTTGGAGAAGACAAAACACTTCAAATTGGCAAAGTGGCCACCAAGCAAGAAAGGTATGAATTCATATAACTTTGCCAAGAATTTCCTGATGTGTTTGCTTGGAGTTATGAGGACCTAAGAGGGTTCAATCCAAAACTAGCACAACACACAATCGAATTGGATCTAGCTACTTAGCCCATCAGGCAGAAGCAGAGACCATTCAACCCACATATTGAGCCTCTGATGAAGAAGGAGTTGAACAAGCTGATAGAGGCAAGCATCATATTTCCAATCAAACACTCAAGCTAGGTTGCGAATCTGGTCCCAAATGGAAGAAAAATGGAGAAATTAGGTTGTGTGTTGACTTTAGGGATTTGAACAAAGCCTCCCTCAAAGACCACTACCCACTCCCTTCAATGGAGCAGATCTTGCAAGTAGTGTCTAGGTTAGAAAGGTTCTCCCTCCTAGATGGCTACTCAGGGTACAACCAGATCATGGTGAAAGAAGATGATCAATTCAAAACAACTTTCACCACCAAATGGGGCACCTATGCATACAAGAAAATGCCATTTGGATTGTCTAACGCCGAGCCACTTTTCGAGGGCAATGGATATGGCATTCAAGGGGCTGATCAACAAAATAGTGTTGATCTATCTAGATGACATTACAGTGTTTTCCAAAATGTAGCAGACCACCTTTTCCATCTAAGGTAGGTGTTCCAATGATGCAAGAGTTTTGGGGTGTCACTGAACCCCAAAAAATGCATATTCTTGGCCCATGAAGGCAAGCTTCTAGGCCATATCATATCAAAGGAAGGATTAGAAATTGACTGGGAAGAGTTCAAGCAATAAGAGCATTGCCATTGCCAAGTCACAAGAAGGATCTTCAAAGCTTCTTGGGAAAAATCAATTTTGTCCGTAGGTTTGTTCCAAACTTTTCTACCCTTGTTAAGCCAATAACGTTGATGCTGAAGAAGAGCTTAACATTTAGGTGGAAAGCTAAAGGAAAAGAAAGTTTTGAGGCTATCAAAGAAGCCATATCATAAGCCCCAACTCTTGTGAACCCATATTTTTCCAAAGACTTCATACTGTATGCCTTTGGTGGTAGCGACACAATTTCTGCAATCTTGGTGCAACAGAACAAAGAAAGTACAGAATAGCCAATTGCTTTCTTCAGCCAGAGTCTAGAAGATTATGAGGTGAGGTACTCCTTCATTGAGAAGTAGGTCCTGTGGTAATCAGAGGATTGAATAAGTTTAAGAATTTGGTTTCAAACAACAAAATCTAACTATTGGTCTCCCATGCGGGAGTTAAAGAATTCCTTCTTAGCAAGGACCTGAATGAAAAGCATGCAGGATGGATCACCCGTGTCATGGAATATGACATTGAGATCAAGGTCACCAAGCTGGTCTGTGGGAAGGGGTTGTGTGAACAACTAGCCTCAAGTCAGCAAGATGAAATAGACAATGAAAAGGAGGTTGTTCTTGTTCTACAAGATGATCAAGAAGAAGGGAGAGATGATGTACCTACTCCTTGTTGGACCCAAGACATGGTACACTTCCTTCAAATAGGCCTGTGTCCTCATGGGATGGGTAAAGAAAAAAGGAGACATTTTAGGTTACATGCCATCCCATATGTTCTTATTAATGGTGTCTTGTTCAAAAGAGACATCAATGACATTTTGTTGAGATGCATTGAGACAGATCAAGTGGAGAGAGTGCTACAAGAATTCCATGTTGAAGTAGCTGGAGGCCATTTTTCTCTAAGAGTGACAACACTCAAAATCATGAAAGCAGGATATTATTGGCCCAGAGTGTTTAGTGACTACTACACATGGATCAAAAGGTGCAAGAATTGTGCATTCTTCAAAGGCAAGGAAAGGCTAGCAGCACTTCCATTGCACCCAATCTCATTCGACCAACCTTTCATGCAATGGGGATTAGAATTCATTAGAGTCATCAATCCAAACTCAAGCCAAGGTCACAAATGGATCCTGACAGCGACAGATTATTTCACCAAATGGACCGAGGCAGTGGCACTCAAGGAAGCAAATGAGTCTAGTATCCTAGATTTCTATGAAGGGATAGTGACCAGATTTGGAGTGTCAGCCACCATCATATCAGATAATGCATTAGCATTTATAGGTTCCAAGATCATAGGATGGGCCATCAAGAATGGGACTTATTTGAGTACTTCATCAAACTATTACCCTCAAGGTAATGGCCAGGTTGAGTCCACAAACAAGAACTTGCTAAATATCATCAGAAGAAATCTTGATGAGAATCAGAGGACCTGGCACAAAGCTCAAAATGGCCTTATGGGATGATAGAATAATGCCCAAGAGATCTACAGGTAGCTCTCCATTCAAGCTCGTCTATGGGAAAGAGGTAGTGTTGCCTATATCACTTGAGTTTCCAGCATTGGAGCTTGTGAAGCAACTAGAGATGTCTGAATTTGGACCAATGGAGGCCAGGTATGCGGAGCTAATAGAATTAGAAGAAATCAAAGAGCATGCTCTCCAAGCAATAGAGAAGAATTAGGCTTTAGTTAAGAAATGCTTTGACAAGAAGGAAAAATCAAGGAACTTCTAGGACGGAGACCTAGTTTTGAAATGGGATGTAGATTTAGCAAAACCAGGAAGGCATTCCAAATTTGATGCCATCTGAGTGGCCCCTATATGATCACAAGATGCAAAAGTAGCAATGCTTTCTAATTATCTACATTAGAGGGTGAAGAGTTACTGATTCCAATGAACGGGATATATCTTAAGCATCATTACTAAAGGGAAAGTTATCACCCTATACATATTAGTTTAGTTTTCTCTTTCCTCTAAGTGCTTATGCACATTATCTTGTTGTAGTGTAGATTGCTTTTCTCCTAAGTGATTTACACGCTCTGCATGTTCCATTTGGAGCATGTATGATTTCAAATTTTTGGATATAGTGTGGTGTTGTTTTGTGGCTCTTGTGTAGTCCATTCAGAGAGATAGATGAAGCCCTGGTCAAAACAATTTTCTACTCTCAGAAACCTTAATTTCGAGATTTCTTATGAAATTGAGAGTGTAAGCAACCGTGCTCTTGATCGAGAGGTAGAGTTAGTATCAGACCGTCTTTCTCAACTCCATGCCCAACAAATACGACAAGGCAATTGGTCTTTTCATCTAGCAGGAAGATACCCCTGTGAGTCACCAAATTGTTATCCATATTTCACCCCCATGCCAAATATTATATCACCACGACCCCACATAGAAGGAACCTAAGAAAAATCATTCAAATCTTGCAAATTCATCACGAAGACTCAACCATGGAGTGGTAGAGGCTAAGCGCAGCTAAAGGACCTTGCTTAAAATAATGACTTTATCGAGCCATTCCATGTCTTAATTTCATTATTCAAGTTATAGGTAGACTCAACTATGGGATAGTAGGGTCAGACAAGAAGGGGTGATGCCTTAGAGGAACCAAAAAAGGAGCCACATGTCCTAACGACGCTTCTCCAAAGGTGAACCCAAAAAATGGGAAGCCCAAACTAGCACCAGGCATCCATGCATCCAAAATCCCAAAAAGTAAGAGGGACCATTGAAAATTCCATAGATCAGCGGAGGCCGACAAGTGTCAACTCGAAGCTCCTCTAAAGGAAAACTTTGGGTCAAGTTTTTAAGCAACATGGTGCCTCCATGTGTTATATCAAGAGGGGCAGAGTTAGTTGAATAGTTAATGCATGAGCCAGGCCGACGGAGGCTGCCAAGTGTCTTAATGGCACCGATTTAAGGGTTAAATAAAGAAAATGTTTCCAAACAAGCACCGTGACCGACGCGTATCCCGGAGGAAAGTGGGGCATTGGGGGAAAAGTTGATTCTTTGCCCCTTGTTATCACAAAAGGGGTAAAAGTTGTAAATGGCCCGCAACTCCGCCTGGGAAAAAGATAAATTACGGACCCGTAAGCCTGATTTTTGTTCTAATCCAGCTGCCATGTGTCCCAAACCAAAAGGGGGACCCATTTTTCAAATTGTTTTCCCACCCATTTGTATAGATTCAATACAAACTTTGAAGGGGCATATCTTTCGACTCGGGCTCAAAATATTGCAAATCTGACACCGTTGGAAAGCTCTAGACCTCCACTACACCATGGAAGCATAAAATATTACTTTCAATAGGCCTTGATGGGAAAAAAACTAAAAAATGGCTTTCACACCATTAAAGTGGATCTGGTTGCTTCCACTACCCATTTTTTTGATATTATTTTCCATTCTTCCTCCTCTAATATGCCAAAGCAAGCATGGAGGATTAAAAAAATCCAAATTGTGGACAGATTTGTAGGAGCATTAATGACTGGTGGTCGAGTTGTCATCAGATTTTCCTTTTTTCCTCTGTTTTGGTCACTTCTGATATAAATACAAGAGCTCTACTCTTGGTAAGTGGTTGGACATTCTTTTTTTTTGCATGCTCCTTATCCTTCTAGTAAAGGGATCTGTGGGGTTCAAGCCTTCTATCAAAATTGCATTACATTTCTACCTCTTGGCTACTTTGTAATGGACTGTATCAATCTACAGAGCAATAAAACACGTCTGTGATTGATTTTAGATCCTTTCTTGTCTCTTTTGCTTTCATCTGGTATCCCATTATATATCTGGCTATCTCATGCTTGTTTATTGTATGTATTTTGTTAGTTTGTGTCTATTAGAAAAATAAGTGTTCATCATTCCTTTGGTGCATCACCTGGTAGTTTAGTCATTTCTTATTTCTTATACTCTTTTATCCTTGTCTCCTTGGCAAGTTTTAGATTAGGTATAGAGATAGATCCTCTGCAAATCCTTACATATGCACCTAAATAGAGGGATAAGGAACCAACCTTTGATCTGGAGATATTTCCATTTTTGCAAGGTCCCACGCCTTGGGAAAAGTTCAATGTTATGCAATCACACCAAATGACTCTACCTTAGAAAAGTAGACCTATATAACTCATTTGGGGGTGTTGTGATTTTGCACTAACAAGAACCTCATAAACTCATGGTTACAAGATCAGTGCATACATCCATTGGGAAAATACATACAAAACAAGACCAAACAGAAGAACATAAAGACATAAGACAAAGACTATACAAGAATATGTACAGAACTATATACAAAGAACTGATATCCACTTATGACTTGAACAACTTTAGATACTAGCCACTATATGGCAATGGAAGGGAAGTTCCATCCATATAGCTTAAATAATAGGAATTTTCACTAACAAAGTGCCAAATTTTAAAAGGACCAAGCTCAGAGTGAGTTGAACTTACCGTGACTTCCACGAGGTTCACACCTTTTGTCCCAAAGTAGGACAATATCTCCAACTTAGAATTCTCGGGACTGGTTTTTATCAAATATTTTCTTAATTCTTTACTTGGTGTGTAGATATCCTATCCAAAACCTGTAACCTTTCTTCATCCAAAATTTTCAAGTACAGGATTCTCTTTTCCATGGCATTTGAGAACTATTCATCTTCAATGGCTTTAGCAAGGTGCAATGCAGGAAACTCCATTGTATCGAAACTAAGCTTCCATTTCATAGACCAATTGAAATGGATACATCTTGATGGCTCTTTTTGGTGTGATTCTATCAACCCAAAGAGCATCATATAAATTTTTATGCCAATTCCTTTGTGATTCATCCACTAGTTTCTTGATAATGGTTACTAGGTTCTTATTGGTTGACTTGTCTTGTCCATTCCCTTATGGATAATAATCAGAGGAATGTGTAAGGGAAATCCCATACCCATAAAAAAATGAGCTAATGAAAAGAGAAGTTAGGGGAATTATCTATTACAATCTTATTTGGGACCCCAAATCTTACCAATATATTTTCTTTGATAAAATCAAAAACAACTTCAGAAGTGGTTCTTTTAACTGGAATTGCTTCAACCCACTTCGTGAAGTAATCAGTGGTAGTTAGAACATGAGTGTGACCTACACTTGAATTTTGATTGATATTTCCAATGAAATCTATCCCTGTTACAGGGAAGGCTCTTTGATAACCACTAAATTCGAGGCAAGGTGGCCAACTTGGGTTTTCTTTTCCAATTGGGATTACTTTAACTCATGATCCTTCAACACATAACTCATGAATGCAATGGGCACTTCACATCCATGAAAGTTATTTTTACTAGAATAGCTGAAAAAGTATGCTCGAAGGCATAACAGTAAATTATGAAATCCTTATCAAAATTTGGGCAGGAAAGAATAGGTGTCCTAGCAATAGCTCTCTTTATGTTCTCAAAAGCATTCTTCCCTTTGGCACTCCAGTGGAAAGATTGCTTTTCTTTCATCATATGGGATATGTTTCTTGTCAACTCTGCAAAATCAGAATAAATATTCTAAAGATTTTTCTTAAGAAGGAATGAACACCTTTCTTGCTCATTGGAAGAGATATATTTTGGATAGCTTGAACACACTCTAGATCAATATTTATCCCATCCTTAGACACAATGTGTCTCGAGAAAATTTCCCTGTTACACCAAAGACAAATTTCTTTGGATTCAATGAGATGCCATGATCTCTACATCTTTGAAGAACTGAATTTCGGTGCTGAAAATGATCTTATCTCTTTTGGAAAAGATAGTAAGATCATCCAAATAAATCATTATACTCTTATTCTTCATATCTCCAAAGGAAAAATCCATTTCCCTCTAGAATGTTGCACCTACGTTGATCAAGCCAAAAGGAATCCTTCGGTAGGAAAATGTACCCTAGGGAGTTGTGAAGGAAATTTTATGTTGATATTGCATGTCCACTTCAATCTGGTTGTACCCAAAAACCCATCAAGCATGGATAGTATCTTGGAACCAGTCCACATCCTGCGCAAAATCTGATCCATTATAGTTAGTGGATAATTTTCTTTGAGATAAGCCTAGTTCAAATTTCTAAAATCAACACAAATCTAAATTTCTCCACTTTTCTTCCTCACATGCACAATATTAGCAATCCAAGCTAAATGATGGATAGGAAATATTATCCTAGAATTTACCATCTTTTAGATCTCTTGATAAAGAGTTCTTGTAATCTTCTGATTGTAATGTCTCTGTTTTGGAAAAATGGTTAAATGTCTAGCTTCAAAGGAATATAGAGTTGCATCTCCCTTGGTTTAAAATTTTTCAGGTCATCATAGGAGTAAGTTAGCGCGCGCGCGCACGCACACACACACACACACACACACACATATTTCTTCAACAGTTCAACCATTTTTCTTTTTTCTTCACCAAAACAACATTTTCTAATATTGACAAATTTTGGCTCCTCATCACTTCCTAAATTAACCTTCTCAAAATCAGATGATTGGATAGTATCTTGTGACACTTTTCCTTTTATATACCTATTGGTTTATCAAACAAATATTCTAAGCTCACAAGACCTTTAGGTATCTTGTTACCTTTGAGTTTGATGCATCCATCTTGATCAAGATTCTTCCTCAACTCCTTCCTCGGAACATAAGACGTGGATTCTTGGTAGCTTGACCTACTTCGCTCAAAATAAAATTGGCTAAAATTTTCATTTAATTCAAGGAAGGAAATCAAATGTTGGTCATCATTGAAGACCTACCGATGTCCAACGTTATCGGGAATGTTGGGTCTAAAATCATCTCCACCGTAAACTTATCTTGACTTAAATTTGGATGAGGGATAAGTAGGGACCCGAGAGATTGCTAAAGTATCTACTCTAGTGTTGTTGTCTCTTAAAAAAATTGATTGAAAAGGCATCTAGAAACTCAATAGAATCCCATACCTTGTTGTGATAGTGCTTGATCCTTTCATTATTCACCGAAAGATACCTACATGGAAAATTTTAGTGGCGAATGTTTTTAAACTCACGAATATTCAGGTTTTTGGAAATTAGAAATGGAATTTTTTCAGCAATCGGCTACCATGCAGTTCACCAAAAATTCAGCCGACATGTCATTTGTACGGACAAGGTCACCTAGTATTTACACATATAAATGAACTTATGCATGTATTTCACCAACATTTCGAATCAACATGTGCACATATTTGCCAAAGTATATTACTATACATATCACCTAGGTATAAAACATATACAACCTGTCGACCTTTTTTCAATCTGCGAGTGTGGTACCTCTCTTGTCCAACATTTGTCATCAAATTGTAATCCATATAATTGCAATCTATCTAACTATATTTTTTCCAACTTTGATCTATCCAACCCCAATCCATCCAACTATAACTCATCCAAATTCAATCCATTCAACCTAAATCTATCCAACTATAATCCGTCCAACTACAAACCATCCAACCGTGATCCATCCAACTGCAATCTATCCAACTATAACCCCTCCAACTGTTATCCATCCAAATATAATTTTTCCAACAGCTTATCCGTCCAAATTTTATCCCTCCAAATACAATTTTTCCAATAGTAATCCATCCACCCATAACTGTCCAACCTCTACCGTTCATCTTATTCGTCTAACCCCTATCTCACATATTCATGTTTATTGAACCTACCAACCCTCCTACCCATACCTTCTAACTCCTTACCACCCATACGTGTAGCCATATTTCAACAGTTATCTGCGACATATCCATGGATTCTAGAAAACTGGGTAACAAGGTTTTTGCCAGTTCAAAATAGAGTAACACAAAATTATTTGGTTATTTTGGAAACTCACAAAAAATTAATGTTATGGTGGGATTTGTAGAAAATATAGGTATGTAATATCTACTAATTTACATAATTTTATTATTATATTTTTCATATTGTATGTTTCTTTTACTCTTTATAAAATTGAGTATTTACTCTTTGCACTCTTATTTATTTAGTGGTATAAATAATATAAATAAATAATACTATTTCTGTAACACTTTTATATGCATACATTTCTCAAACACCTTTAAAAACTAATGTGTTTCAAGATGTCGATGATCCTTTTGGTTTTAATGAAACTAATATTTCTCAAGATGATTTGGTTGATGAAAACATTCATTCCCTTGATGACATTAAACTAGGAGAAGATTCGTCAAATACTCATCCAACATCAACATCAAAAGAATCTTCTACTCCATTTTTGTTTCCAAAAAAAGGAGACGTGATGATCAACATATTCCTGATGAAAACCCAGATGCACAAGTTGAAGTTGAATAAAGTAATAAAAATCAGTGAGATGAAAGAGGAAAAACTTGACAATGGGAAGGACTTTCAGGTTTGACTGGGCAGCCAAATATCCTTTTATTGAACTGTGGAGCACAAAATGGTAATGATATTCCAACTCAATGTCGATGTAAAATATGTAGTTGGAAACAAGGGAAATATCACATAATGTAACTCAAACTAGACACCATTGAAAAACACTGTGGGAAAATATATATTTCCCAAAAGTAAAAGGATGGGCACATAGTAAGATCTCATAAATGGAAAAATACAAAAGACTACTTGCATGTTAAGTATGTAGAAGAGTATGAAAAAGAACAAAAACGTTTGAAAAATGTGGCACAATTATATTTGTTTTCTTGTGTTTTTGCAATGGAAAACTTCACCTGGAAAGTGGGACAATGATACCACAGTGTCGAAACTTTTCAATGTTGTACCTTCCCAAGACACCCCTAGGTTAGTCCATCCCTAAGGCTAGTTCTATCCAATCAGTCTAATGATACCAAAGTGAATGTAAAGTATTCCCCTAGGTGATTTAGGATCTTCTAGAACATTCAAGTAATCAAGTAGTTTTGGGAAGAACTAACATCAACCTTCCTAGGACTAGCACACCACCCCAAGCAGATCAAGGGAATGAAACTCATTTTGGAGGAGTATTAAAGTTATAGGAACATTATGGAAATGATTTTGAAAGATTCATGGAAGATTCAGAGGCATTGGAAAAAAATCAGCGAAAGCGGATTTTTGGGCCCGAACATGCATGCACCACGAAAGAGGGCCTGAGATCCAAAGCAAGATTCTAGGAGACCTAAAATGATTTGAAATCCCAAAAAATTATAAATGGAAATAATTTTCAATTTTCTCCATGGTGGAAAAAATGGGACTTCTTGAAACCTCATGCATTGTTCTAGGCAATTCATTCTTCCGCACAACAAGTGATCTCAAGAAATAAGGAGCAATTTGGAAGGGTTGTAGTAAAAATTGGATCTTGGAACCATCACCATTGGATTCATAGGGTTGTTTGTAGGTGGAATCATATAAAATTTCACTCAAAAATTCATCCGGGAGCTCGAGATATGGTCTTCGCAAGTTGGTCCCAAGGTGTGTTTTCCCATACTTAGCCAAATTAGAAGCTAGACACGTGGCAGCCTATGGTGAAGATGCACTCCTTGGCCCATTCATCCCTTTTCAAAGTGATGAAAGGGAGATAAATTTTACCCTTCCCTTTTTAAGCCCCCAGGTCACCAATATGACCAAAAACTCATCCACTAGCCCTCGTTGACTAGTTTGACCTGTGCACCCACCAACCGTTGCATGCCCACCACATGTCCTCACCAGAATGAAGTGTAATTCCATGTCCCCTTTTACCTTTAAAAATGGGATGAAAGGGACATTAAAATTTTCCCTACCCCTTTTTTCCTTCTATTCTCAATGTGATCACAAACTAACTCTCAGGTGCTAAAACTCACCCCCCCGCTTAAGTTACTCAAAGAATAAAAAGATGCCAAGTTCCAAGCCCAGAATGAGGTATAATTTTATGTCCCCTTACACCTTTTGAAAAGGGATGAAAGGGATAGAAAAATGTGTCCCATCCCTACCCTTTACATTTCAAACACTATAAATACCAACACTTAGCATTATTTTTGCCATTTTTCCCCCACTCCTCCAAATGTTGTCTAAACTGTGTCAAATTTTCCCCAGAGATAGAAATATGAAATTTTTTTCCATTCGATCAAATACATACAATCCTCCTCCATCTTTAAACATTGAAAACCAAAAATAAAATAAAAATAATGGATCAAAATGGAAGAAAAAAGAATATTTTTTCTCGAAAACCACAAAGTCTCTCAATCAAAAATCTTCGTATCTCACAAAATACAAATCAAATTTGAATGCCATATTTTTCATTCATATAGAATCCTGGAACCTTGAATATCACAAAATAATTTTTTTGCATGCATGGCCCAAGGTTTTTCTCGGTAGAAAAACCCTCATTCCCCGTCACAAAATTTTTGATTTTTAAAATCTTCCAAACCGGTGATTGGGTAAAGTTGAAATTTCATAGGAGTGCTATTGGGAAAAAATCCATATCGAAACCTTCATTTCATCATGATCCGAGAACCCGAGACCCACTTTCCAAAAATAGTAAGACTTCCTACACAAGTGGCTGCTATTTTGGGTAAGTCATCATCTAGAAGAAGCTGCGAAAGAAAATAGTGTGCACTAAGGAGGAAAACGAGGTCGGATTGATTAGTCGGTCCAAAAATAGTAGAATTCATCATTTACTAAAAATAGTAAGTCTCTTATATGGGTTCCTACCATTTTTAGTAATTCACCTTAGAAGAGAAATCCAGAGAAGACATCATATACATGGGGAGTTATTCAGGTAAAACTCATTGGTGTGGTCATCTCGGCCCAAAATCATCACTTACTAAAAATAGTAAGTTGTCTTATAGGAACTTTCTATAAATAGTAAGTTGTTCCAGAAAGTGGATTTCACAAAGGGAGTGTACAGAGAGATAAACATTCAAGTTGGCATCATCAGTTGGAGTTCAGAGAAGTAGATTTTGACACTTACCAAAAATAGTAAGTTTCCTTTCCAAATATAGTAAGTGTTGAAGAATCATGAAGTTCAAGTTTTTCAGAGTGAAACCAGCATAGTATCTCTCTCATCTGAGTATGAGATAGGTGACAATGATGTTACCTATATGGATCTTGATGATCTAAAGGCTCGCATGATGGAAGATGAAAGAGAACTAATCAAAGATAGAGTGTTTACAATTGGGTTGTTTGCAAATGTATTGGGAACCCCGTGTCCATGCAATGCACGATCGTTCTTGGCTTTCTCACATAACTATGAGCCAAACACGTAGATAATTCAAGTGGAAAATGTACAGAAAATTGAATTCATCACCCCTAGAACCATCTCACTTGCCTTGCAAATTCCAAAACCAACCAACATGGCTTTCATCACAAAGGAGAAGGTCGTGAGTGAATGGAATAGCACAGATGCCTATTTACAAGGCATCGCATTGGAATCATGGATGAAGACAGAAAAAATCCCTCCAGGATGCTAAAGATACTTTCAAGATGTGAATTTTGTGAAGGCTATTTGAATGTAATCACTCTCCTTAGCAGGGTGATGGGAGAAGTGAGTACAAGATATTTTCAAGATTGGATGACACTCTTCATTCTAATAGTGATGAAGGAAATTAGAAGATTGATTGGTGGCAGATAATTAGTGATAACTTGCATCTCCACCTTCCTTGAGTACCTATTACAAAGAACTTCCACATGACTTCCTATTTGGTTTACCTTCTCGCCAACTCGAGGTCATTCAAGGGATTGGTCCTCACTCAAAATTTTTTTGTCAAGGTCCCGTGATTTCAAGAAACACCCTCATTTGGTGATGAGATAAATTCACAGACACTTCACCCACATGAATGATGTATTCACAATGTTCATGGTCAAAATTTTGGAGGGTGATTTGTATGCAATAATTTCACCGTAGGTGGCATCCCTGATAAGAAAATATGGTTCCTATTTTATTCAATTCTCAACTTTCTCCTACTTGCATGTTTTTGACTTTAACCAAGCTCCGCTAAGGTTTCTCGTACCTTATTAATCAATTATTCTATTTGAGATCTGTAGGTAACTCGCACATGTGAACAATAGACTCAAAAATAGAAAGAAGAAGCTTGTCTCATTCCCCATCTCTCTTAGGGTGTTCATATACAAGAATATAAATGATGCTTCCCATCCGGAGAGTACCTTCATACACTTAACTCTACACCAATACACCTCCGAGCCAACTTCAACATATGAACCGATTCGGACACCTTTCATGTACCAAAGTTGCACCATATTCTACAAATTGAGGATTATTGGGCCAACTGTGTTGATGATTTGAATGTGCATGAGAGGGATTACATGAGAATGATAGTATGAGAGATGAAGAAGTATTATTTTTCTTGGTATGAAGATGGTTTACAGGATGATGGAATGGAACTGTATGATCCTAAATATGAGGCGGTCAAGGCTTCCCCATTGCCTCAGTCAATTGGCATGTTCGTGAGTCTGGAGATATCAAGGAGCGGACCAAGAAAGTAGTCAGAAGAATGAGAGAATGGTTCCAAAGGAAGAGGGCCATTTCCATTCAATCATGAAGTACCCCCACAATCTAGAAGAAAGCTTCACAACAATCATCATCAAAAGTGGTGGAGATTACTTTGAGTTCAGGACACTCTGCAACGAGTTCAAAGTGAAAATACACATATTTGAAGGCTTCTCCTCATGAGGAGTCACCAAAGAGAGCCGAGGATAAAGAAGACCCAGCTTGCGGAAACACAAGTTATAGAAGAGCACATAGTTCAGACCCTTTCCTTGAGCTACCTCAAGAGACCCCACCTCTTGTCAACACTATTGCCTCCCCCATCTTGGAGATGTGACTTCCACCTGAGTAGGGAATGGTTGATATGCCTATCATGGAGCCTAAGTTTTATGATATGTTATTGTGGATGAAATAGATGATAGCACATGAAACATGCACTATCCAAAAGTCGTGGCCCCGATTTATCAAGAATTGCATCATTGGCCAAAGGAAGAAAATTAAATTTTACACACGTGGCCTCACGATTCTACAATGGAGACACAAGTGAACACTATATTGAAGCAGCCTAACCTAAGCTGATCAAGACGGGGGATGAAATGACATTGACTGATTATAAAATGAGCACAATTCCACTAGGGTCAGCTACCCATGAAGGATATTTACATATGTACCAACAGTCTTTCACTCGCTTGGTGGCAAGGAACAAGGAGTACAAGAAAAATATTGAAGAGCTAGAAGAGTAGGTGCAAACTCTTTCTTTTGATGTACAACATCTGGTGGATCCAAGTGCCTCAACAATCCCTATCGATGAAGTTGCACCCATAAGCAGCTTCAATCCAAAATCCATCAAGAGGACACAATATTTCACGGTGGAGGGATGGGCTAATGGCGAATGGCTCAGTATGATTTTTGAAAAGGGAAAGTCATTGCTTCATGATGTTATAAAAATGCGGGAAGATATAATTGAATAATTATAGATCTAAAAAATAAACAATTGAGAATTCTAGATTATAATATGCAAACATTTAACCATATGTTTATATATACATATAACAGCTTAATGTATCATTAATGAAAGTAAATAACAAGAACTCGAAAGAAAAGGAGATAAGAGACACCATATTTAAGTGGAGAAAGCCAAAGGGAAAAAAACCACTGAAAAAGCATTGTCTTATATTAAGAATTTCACACTTTAACCTAGCACTTTTACTTCGTTCCTTGGTCTCACAATAAACAATAACAAACTTCTACCTCATTGTATAACATCTTGCATAAGTAGCTTGATCTTAGATCAAATGGTCTATATGATTAATAGTACCATGTAATTCAATATCATAAGTAAATAGTCCCATGAGGGATCATCCTACTTATATAGGATGGGTGAGTGGTTATACCACTTCACTCTTTTCAAGGTTGTGAAAGACCAACTAAGATTATTAAAAATAATCTTTAAGACAAGGGTCTATCTAAGTGGTTATCCCCACTTGAAATTAACACCCCAAAACTCCTCCTTAATGTTAAGTGGGGAAGATAAAAATAGACATGCAAAGTTTACCTTTTTCTACAAAAGGATTTACAGATCCTTGAATCAGAAATAGTGATTCAGGATAGCATGCAAACAAGGGAAATCAGATGATCTTCCCATATAGAAATTATTAAGAACAAGTGCTTTATGTATGAATACTTACATTAGATTATGGATCCTTTTATAAACCAAGGCATACCCATAACTAAAGCTTCACTGGGATTTACAAGTAACTTCACTTATAGTGACACATTTACTTATTACAAAATGGAGGAAGTATTGGAAGTTTACAACAGCCGTTAAGAGGTGGAATTGTCATGCACACTCCCCCTCAATGGAAACACCTGATAGGCCCAACAAGGCATGAAACTTGTAAAACTTCATAGCACACAATGTCTTGGCAAAGATATCTAGCAACTTGATCTTCAAGAGAAATGTAACTTGAGATCAATATCACCATTTAGGACTTTTCCTCAAATAAAATTCATATGAACTTCAATATGCTTGGTCCTTTGATGTTGAATTGGATTCTTTGCAAGAGCAATGCAACTTTGGTTGTCACATAGAAGAGTAGTTCTCCCTTTGACACCCATGTGCAATTCATCCAATAGTCTTTTCAGCCACATAGCTTCTTTGGCAGCTTCCATAGCACTTTTATACTCTACCTCGCAGAGAAGAGATAGAAAATGTTGGTTACTTATTGCTACTCCAAGTGATGGCACTTGCACCTAACTTGAAAAGATATACAGAAGTAGACTTTCTATTTGCAGCATCACCAACATGATCAGAATCACAATAACTAAATAATTGTGCATCATTACAAGAAGAATAAAAAATACCATAATTGATTGTCCCTTTAATATATTTCAAAATTATTTTTTCCATTTTCCAATGAGACTCATAAGTTTCTTGCATAAATATTGAAACTAATCCTATTGCATAAGAAATATCAGGTCTAGTAATGGTCAAATAAATTAGACTACCAACTAGTTGTCTATACAGAGTAGGATTAAATTTAGCACAAGTTGGTTTAGGGTCTAACTTAAAAGAAAATTCACAAAGATACCGATATTTAGATGCAACAATAGACTTATGATCTTGAAATATAATCATGCCAAGAAAATTATTTAATAAACCTAAATCGGTCATTTAAAAATGTTGTTTTAGATTTTCTTTGATTCTAACAATTAAATTTCTATCACTGCTAGTAATCAAAATATCATCAACATAGAGAAAAATAATGATAATATGATTGTTATCAAACTTAACAAATAAATCATTATCAAAACAACTATTAGAAAAACGAAGTTCTTGAATTTTCCTATTAATTTTAGCGTACCAAGCTCTAGGAGCTTGCTTTTTAAGCTTACAGACATAAAGTTCTTTACCATGTTCTTCAAAACCTTTAGGCTGACTCATATAGATTTATTCTTTTAATTCACCATTTAAGAAAGCATTTTTGACATCCATTTGGTGAATCTCCCAACCATATTGGGTAGCTAATGCAAGAAGAAATCTTACAGTGCTCATCTTAGCAACAAGAGAAAAGGTATCAACATAGTATATACTAGGTTTCTGAGTGAAACCATAAGCTACAAGCCTTGCCTTGAAATTTTCAATCTCTCCTAGAGAGTTATATTTAATTTTGAAAAACCACCTAAATCCTACAATGCTTCTTTTGCAAGGAGGAAGGACTAGTTCCCAAGTTTCATTTTTGATTAAAGCATTCTATCATCCTTCATAGCTTGAATCCATCTATCATCTTGAGATGATTCTTCAAAGAATTTTTGTTCTACCTCATAGAGGTTCATCAAGGCATCATAAGTATGTTGGCTTCTGGTTAGATTTCTAAGATTATCAAGTGAGAGTTTTGAACAAGACTTTTAGCCCATTTAGGAACCTTAGGTTGTAAGACAATTTGGGATGATTCCCCCTCAATCTCCATCATATCTAGATTAGGATGAACATCCTCTTGCAAAAAAATTCCATGAGAGAAGAATTAGTATGCTATATCTCCGGAGTGGCAAAGGAGGGTTCATGAGGATCATCAAAGAAAGTTCTTTCTAAGACATGAAATTTTGTGTTTTCAATAATATCTTACTTGAACGTGTCATAAAATCTTAATCCTTTAGTTTTATAGACATAGCCAACAAAAATACAAGAAAATGAGGTTGGATCAAGCTTCTTCCTTTTGTATTTTGGAATGAAGATAGAAGCAGGACTACCAAAGATCTTAAGGTGAGAGATATCAAGTTTTTTCTTTGAATCTAGATTTAATGCTAGAATTTTGATTAGAATAATTATTAGACTTGTTTTAGGTTGCCTTATGATTCTAAGAGAACAAGGCTTGAGAGGCAGTCTCTTTTGAATCAAAATTTTCCATTACTCTCTCTTCTTGAATCAACAAAGAAGACAAGGTGTCTAGATCAAGCAGATCATTTTCATTTTGATACTTAGAGTTAAGAATTGAAATGAATTTTCTAAACTTTTCACTAATAATAATATGGATTATAAAGTACGTGCTTATCTTGAAATAATTCACAGTTGCAGCCATCTAGTTGAGCTTTAATGTTCTTAATTTTAGCTAAATAGTTGACAATTTTCTCATCCCCCTTCATGGGTGATGTAAACAACTCTAAAACTAGTTTAATTATTTTAGATAGCATGTTGCCATTATGCATGGTCTCTAATTGTTTCCATGCATCTACAGGTGAGTCCATATGACCTATATACATTAAGAATTCATCTCTAATGCTTTGCAATAGGATGGACAGGGCTTCTTGAGATCTCTGAGAGAAGGAGCTAAGGTTTTCAAGGGTATATTGTTTCCCTGTGGGAAATTTTTCAATACCAGTCACAAGATCCCAGAGCTTTCTATCCATGAAACAAGATTTTAACCTTACCCTCCAGATAATATAGTTCATTTCATTCAAAAGTTGAGACTTATCCAACAAAAAATTGGCAGAACTGGCCATTTTTAATGCTCAGATAACAATGGAAATAATTACAGTTTTAAAAATGAGTCAAGGAAGCCAAACATAGACAAAAGACTAGCTAAAAATATTTTTAATAGCTATACAAAAGCAAATAACTTGAATTTAGACAAAAAAATAGCTTGATTTGGTCGAATTTAAGATTGATTTAACAAAACAGAGTCAGGGTCGAGTTACAGTAGCTCAACGAGTTCTTTTGCAACTCAACTTGCTTTGAGCTAAAGGATGAGCTACATGAGATCAAAAATGAGCTACAAGATTAATTTGAAATCACGGGACAAAGGACTTTAAAATCCACAAAACAAAGGGATTTGAGAACCATGGTACAAAGAAAATGATTGAAAAAATGCTAACAAAACAAAATATGACATGTGGAGGATTAAAATGCATGTCGACAGACGAGTGGTTCATACTTCACAGTGCAACCACAAAGACTAATTTAAAAATGATATGTGGATCCTTTTAAATGGCTCACACTTCACAAATCTACCCAAAACTAACAAACCTGCAACAAACAAATATATGTGTAAGCTTTTGATTAGCTCGCATTTTGCAAATGCAGCTAATAAGATAGAAGACAATTAATAAAATGAATACACGAGTCTTAAATTAATTAGATCACTTTTTTGCACTCTAACACAATGTGAAATCAAAGACAATCAAAAGAAGCCACTTGTCGAAAAATTATTGATTAAAGGCTCGACACTTGGTAGCTTTTCACCAAACTTTAAATAAAGACTTTGTGGCAAACTAAAAACTACGAAAGTTAGCTAATTTTAAAATAAAGTTTAGGTCCAAAGAAGGAACAAGATAGGTGTCACAATTTAAGTAGCTAAGTCACTACAAATACTGACACCCTGACACTTGAAATGTGTCAAAAATAATTTGATCGCGCTTATGCAATTCGACAAAAATAAAGCCAAAAAAATATACATGGAGCCTTTTAAGTGGCTCACTTTTCACAAGTCTGAAAAATACTTGACAAATGTGAAAATGTGGAAAATTCTAATTGGATAATTACTGCCACAAATGAACGACTGACAAAAGAAAAATATGGAGCAATTCTATTGGCTCGATTTCACAAAAACTGACAAATGCGAAATGAAAGGATACTTGGAGCAATTTTATTGGCTTACCCTTCGCAAATGATAAAAGACAATAAAATGCAAAATATTTGGCTACTTGGAGTAATTATATTGGATTGGATTTTGTAAATCTAACAAATGTGACAAACAAAGATACTTGGAGAAATCTTATTGGCTTACCCTTCACAAATGACGCAAGCAAGCTAGGAGAAATACGGAGCTACTTGGAGCTATTTGATTGGGTTATATTTCACAAATGACAGAGGATAGTTAAGTCAAGTCTGACAAGAAGGAGACATGCGTAAATCCTTTATTGGCTCATGGATTGTAATTGAAAATCAAATAAACAATATTACTGACACCACAAAGTAAGATGGAGCTTTTTGATTGGCTTGGGCTTCGTAAAAATTGACAAATGCGAAGCTAGCTAGAGCAATATGATTGGCTCAAGCTTCACAGTCAAAAGAATTCAAATAAGATTGATAGGGCAAAGCCAGATGGCACAAAATGATTGGCCCAAGCTTTGCAAAGATAGAAAGATGTCATATTGAAGCCACTTGGCACTCTATGACTGGGTATGGCTTCACAAATATGAAAAAGAGGACAGAGAAGCTATTTGGAGAAATTTTATTGGTCCAAACTTTGTAAAACGACAAAACGAAGACAAATGGCAAAAGATGATTGGATTGGGCTTCTCAAAAGTAGATCTGTCCACAAATAAAGATTAAAAAATAAAACAGATTTAAATGCTCTGAACTAACTAGATCTAGAGAGATCTTTCAGGTCCATATTCAAAAAATAACCCTAACGGCTATAAATGACGTGAAAAACTCAAAATAAGCTCATAGATGACGGTTTTAAACCAAAAATGACTAAAACAAGATGTAGAAGCAAGGATCAAGCATACAAATAGCTCGACATGATTTAAATAATCAATCGACCAATATCCAAGTAATTTGGGGATAAAAATTAGAACTTTACACCTAATTTAGCTTGAAGTTGGTTGAATTTTTAGGGTTTCGCATATCAAATGATCTTCAAGCTTCTTCGATCTTGCAAGATGGAAAACATATAGATCTAGATTTGCACACACATAATTAGAAGCTCTAATACCATGTTATAACTAATCTGAGAATATATAATTGAATAATTATAGATCCATAAAATAAACAACTGAGGATTATAGATTATAATGTGTAGACATTTAACCAGATGTTTATATGTGCATATAACATTAATCAGATCATTAATGAAAGTAAATAACAAGAACTAAAAGTAAATGAGACAAGAGACACTAGATTTAAGTGGAGAAACCAAAAGGGAAAAACTCCACTGAAAAGCATTGTCTTATATTAAGAATTTAACACTTTAACCCAACACTTCCACTTCGCTCCTCGGTCTCACAATAAACAATAATAGACTTCTGCCTCATTGTATAACAACTTGCATAAGTATCTTGAGATTATATCAAATGGTCTATATACTTAATAACACCATGCAATTAATTATCACAAGTAAATAGTCCCGTGAGGTATCATCCTACTTATATAGGATATGTGAGTGGTTATACCGCTTCACTCTTTTCAAGACTGTGAAAGACCGACTAAGATTATTAAAAATAATCTTTAAGACAAGGGGTTGTCTAAGTGGTTATCCCCACTTGACATTAACACCCCAACATAGAACGCAGTCAAAATCTTCTCCTACATTTTTGCAAATCGAAACAAGGCATGGATGATTACGTAAGATCTAGAAAAGAAAAAGGATCACCGAGAAACACTCGCTCTCGGAGATGATCGAAGAAGGTTTTAGAACCCCTTATGTGGAATTGTCACATTCAAAATGACCTTAGATACCAGATATGAAATGATCAATCGATACATCGCAGAGTTGGATGAAAAAGAAGAACGAGCATACAAGTTGAAGGACAACATCAATCACTTCAATCTAAAAACGTGAAGTTCCTGCAATGGAATAAAGCACAACATTTGATGAGTTGATTGGGTCATTTGAATAACATGTCAAGAAGGAGGAAGGTAATTCTTTATCCTTCAATAAGGATACTCTGGAGTCCCTATCAGGGATTCGTGCCGCCATTACACTCATTGCGAAAAAGCACCCATCTTGGTTTGAAAAGTGCAAAGATATCAACAGTGTTTCGGATGGTTGGACATAGACTCTAAGTTGTGTGTTTGTTACTCATGTCGAAAAAGTGGCTTTGTTTCATCTCATTTCAATAAGGAATTCAAGGGAGTGGAGATCTCGGTGGCGCAAGATGGAGACTAGTCAGCGGTGAAATCAAGTCCAGTAGGAGTGGCATATTCTTCTTCCTCTTTGTTCTTCTCTCTCTTTCTCTCTCTCTCTCACCTTCCCCCAAATTTCTCTCTCTTCAATTTTATAATTCTTCATTGGGGGTGCACTTTTTATATGTCCTTAATGAAATTAAAAATCAACTTTATGTTTCTAATGTAAAAGTCACCTTTATGTTATAAAAAGGGACTTAATATTTTCCTAGGAAGTTGAAAAGTTTTAAGTTGTGCGAGGACATATGAAAATTCATTAGGGGGTATATGAAGATTCCATTCTCAAAGGGTTATTGGTTTTGAATTTTTGAATTCATGAGAGAGATTTTTCCTACTTGTGGAAGAACAAAGAGTTATCCATTTTATGTTATTTCCCCTCTCTATTTTCCTCCATTCTCCTATCATGTACAACTCTTGATTTTAAATGCTAATGAAGGAAGAAGTTTCTATTTTCCAAGGCATATGAATGTGTGCATCTTTGTATGCATGGTTTCCTCTAGCTAGTAGCTTTAAGATCTTGTTGTTTTCTTCTCTTGAATACATGTGTTGAAATTTCTAACTAGTGTGTGCAGAATCTGAGTTTCTACTTGCAACATTAGTTCTCCTACCTCTCATTCTCACTCCCTTTCCCTCTCCAGACAAATTCTTCTCTAGAAATCAATTTCTATCTTTTCCACAGATTCAATGGAGTGTCCATGTGTGATCTAGATTGCAAGGCCACAAAGAAAACCCCACTTTTTCACGTGCATGCAAATACGGAAGATGCGCTGTCTAAGTAGAGGGACTTCGACTCTAAGAACGTTGGAAAGTGTAGTCCATTTTTCTTACTCAAACCCTAGGCACACTAGCATCACTCAAATAGATCTAAGCGCCACCGTGAGGCATGTAAAGGTACTGTACCTCTTTTAATACCATCTTTGTCAAGGTTTTAGCATGATCACACAAGTATTCCATATCCATATAAAGTAATTAAAGATAAAACATGACAAGAGATAGATCAAAACCATGATGCATAAAGAATTAAACAAGGATCAATATCAGATCTACCTTACAAGAACCATGAATAGTGACATCAAAAGTCATTATCCATCCACAAACATCCATCATATTATTCCATAAAAACAAAATAGTTGATTACATCATAAATTATCATCATGAAGTCATGTGCACAAATATACCATCAACATAACTTTGTTACAATCTCCACAAAGATGATCTAAGATATGTAAATCAATACATATATATAGGTAGTGGGGACTTTCCCTTCACTACTCATGCACTCTCAAAATAGGTTGCATGCTAAGAATAGCCATGTGTCACTACAAAAGCAACTATATAAGCATGCAAGCTTTGCTAATAATAGATTACCTATAAATAACTCTAGATCTAATCCTATTATTAGCTCTAACTCCACATGATGCTTGATCTTCCACTTGTTCCCAAAATAGCTTGGCATGTCTTCTAAGTATTCTATAAGAGGGTATTCGAGAACTTGATCCATTCTTATCCCATACATACATAATGGCTAAGTCTCAAAATCCAACTTTCCCCTCAAATGCGTGCCTGTATCCATTGATATTTTGCATGCACCCACTTCTAGAGCACCCTAATCTCATGCACCTCTAGTACTTAGGCATAAATATGTCCAGCCAACATTACCCCACACTAGCTTCATTGCCACCCTTGGCAATGGGTAATCATGCCTTGTCTCTCCAAGAATAAAGAATAAGAAATAAAAGAATGAATGTACATAAAGAATGAAAGAATATATGGGCGCTCTTATTCTTCTGAAGGAAGTAGTAACTCAGGGTACTCATTCTTAATTTCTTTTTATAACTCATTCGATTTATCGATCACCTTATTTTTCTTTTCATTTATGTCTGCAAGTACTCCTTCCATTTCATCCAAATTCATATTCTTGCCCTCATTTTGTATCACCCTAAGAACATTCGCTAGACTTGAGATCATCCCATCCATTACATACATACGTCGGCTATAAGTTTCCCAATCTCCTTTATATTTTCTTTGTGAGGGTCCCATGCTGTTGTGAGTGCACCGTGCTTCTCTACCACTAATGTCAGCCTCTCCTCGCACCCAAGTGTTTCATTCTTCTTCATGGCAAGGACCTCATTTTCCTTGGCCAAATTCCTTGTCTTAATGATTATCTTCGGTCTACACACATATTTAACATTGAATCTACCTTCTTCATTTCATCTCTCAAAATCAAGCAAATATTCATATCCAGCTATTATGCACAATATCATAGCCTTTATTTTTTCCCTCTCACTTTGCAATATTTTATTCTTTACGGGTAGTTGTCTATGTGGTCTCTTATAGCATGCTCAACTGATTCTTGATCATTAATTGCACACACTTGTAAGAAGTGCAAACTTCAAAGAGGACTAGTATATTTACTCGTCTATTTGTTAATGTTTGGATGTGTGTCTATAATCTCATTCCCAATTATACTTGCAAAATCTAGAATGCCCCTGTCTTTTCTCATTTTCCTTTTTTCTTGCTTCATTAATTGCTCCACATGTTCCTTCAGCTCTTATTTTCTTCCAAGAGAGATCTTAAGACGGTTGATTTATCTATATTACTTCTCGTTACCTCCATTGTTATCTTGTTCACCACATTACTTTCCTACTCATCGGTAAACTATGTAGGCTTGATAGTCCAAAGAAACATTATGAGCCTTTTTCTTCATCTTTCTCTTAACACATGCATCCTCCTTAATATAAAATTCTGGCTCATCAATATGTGTTTGCATACTCCAAGACAATTGATTTCTTATGCATAAATTGGACACTTGAGGGTCCATAAGCTCCCATCCATAAAGCTCCTGAAGATTCAAATTAGTTTAAAACCTAGTGTGAATGATATTTGTTCTATCATCAACATATCCAACTGTGGGAGTTTTATACATATCTCCCTTGTCTCCTCCTTAGTTCCTAACTTTGGAACATGCACCCTAGCATCAAGCATTGGTCCTTTACCTATATGTGCATCAATAGGCTCACTAGATGGCTTTCCCTTATCTTCGTCCTTCCCTACAACTGTAACACCACTCCCTACCTTGCACTCTTCAAACTCCTCTACTTCATGCTTTAATTCTTCACCCCGAGGTTTCTCTATGTTTAAAGTAATAACAAAGGTCTCCTTAATGTTACGCATGTTTTCATCTCGACTTCTCACCCTCACTATCCTTAGTGGGAATATATTTTTCCTCTTCTTTTATGGTTCTTCCTTCATTAGAGAGTTTCTAGGTGACCTCCTAGGTGGTTTCAAGGGCCTTAAGCTTGTGCCTTGTATCCTTGTCCTTCTTAGCACCAACCCGAACATATGTTCCTAAACACCCTCACTTATCCCTATCTCCACATCGCCTGTTTCCATTCTCACTTCCTCACCTTCCTCTTGTGTTAGAGGTGTTTCCTCATGCACTCTCTTTTCCCCCACATTCAAATACCTTCTTGTACCATAATCCAAAATGCCACTATCTTCCTTTAGTTCTTCCTCCTCTTCTTTTTCTTCTTCATGGGGCATATTAGACTCTTCTTCCTTCAATATTCTCATAGTATTCTTCCCCTTGGGCATTTCAGAAGCCTGAACTCATTCTCAATGTATTTCCATTTTCCAATTTAGGCTTAAGGTAAATGTATACCTTAGCCGCACCAAACTTCCCAATTACCAAGCTTATAGAATTAATATTGATATCATCTGAAATCAACTTCTCTATATAAGAAGACTTACCTAGATATACATATGTCTTTGGAGTGTATGGTAATCACAATCTACTTTATCTGCATTAAAAATCAACTTTGTGCATGTAAAACTCGTGCACCAAGGCCTAAAAATATCACACGATGAAGGCATATGGGAGTTTGCACCAAGGGCTCCAATTTCCATCCTTCATTCCAAAATGCCCTATGCAAAAATGTTGATACGCAAAAACTAGGCATGCTTCTCCAATACCAAAGGAAGATCCTTTAGTATTCTCCATTCATCCTCAAAAGCAACATGCAAGCGCTCATACCAAAGTTATAACCTTTACTTGTAGGGTCCATGTATGTACCCAAAATTGTAAGGTACTATACTGCCAGAACAACGTGACACGTGCCCCAATGATGATACAGGTCTCCTAACAAGGTGTTCGGGATCCGAAAAGCTCTCCAAGTGTGCATTAACATCCCACATGCCCTGCTTAGCCCCCGTGTGATTTATTTTTTCCTTTTCCCCTCTTTTCTTGGCCTTTTTCTCTTCAGTGACGAAACCGCCGCCCGAACAGGGTGGCGGTCCTGTAACCGCCGCCCTGCTCAGGGCGGCGGTCCTTTACGCATTTTCTAGAAAGCTCTTTTAACATGAATCACGTAACCTCAACATTTTACCAGCTTTCTTTCACCACCATAAGCTTTCATTTATGATTCTAGTTCCCTAGAATAGTGTTTTGCCATTGTTTATAGTTTAAGAGTTCTATTTGGCTTTTACCTTGGGTAAATGCAAATGCTATAAATAGTTGGCTTGTGCTCAAGCAAATGGCCCCTCAAAATTTGCCTCTGATTTCTCTTTGCAATAGATTTAGTTTTCATTTTGCTTAGAATGCTTAGTTTCTTTCATTGCATGCTTAGTTAGCATTGTTTTACTATTGGTAAGCCACATATCCATCTTGTGCAAGCACTGTTGTTATTTCATCCAATCCATTAGAGTAGAATAGCTTAGGAAGCCATTAAAGTTACAGGTTTTTTCTCCTCAAACAGGATAGTTTTAGGTTCGGGACGCTCCATGTTGCATGACTCACAATAAATCCCACTAGGAATTGCATAAGCCAAGCTCTCTGTACTCTTGCGCTATCACTCTCCTACTCGCATCGTATTCAGTCTGTATTCTGAGCTGCCTTTGTCCCAATATCTACTTCATTGATGCTAGCATTACACACTTTTCTAGATCCATGTGAACACGAAGGAATGAGGAGATCACATTGAGGGGACAAGATCAAACACACCGGTGGATTCGCCACTTTTCTGCGAGAATCCGTGTTCTAGCTTTCAAAGTTCTAGTTAGAATCATATCAAATAGAGTAGTTAATTACTTTATTTCGAGTTAATTCTACTCTCGATATTGCTAGGGAAGTCATGGGGGATAATAGTTTCGAGAAACTATGATTCACTCCTCACTTCGAGGTAGGATCGAGAGTCTTGCAAATAGATTAGATAAGCTATTTCATTGTTTAGAATAGATCTACAAGTTACAGGACAAATAGCTACACTCGGTTATTTTGTTTGTTTTAAATTGATTATTTTAGTTATCATTTCTCGATATTTTAAATAGTTGCTTCCTTAAATTCATAAAGCTCATCGAAAACACAAAAAAATAGAGAAGTCATACATACTATATAGATATAGTTCACATAGGTAAATTTTATTTTACTTGAGTTCGATTTACTTTGTTACTTTTATATGACAATCACGGGACCTAGAGAGCCCAGGGAATACGTATTTGAGCCAATCGTGCCTCAGCCCAATCTCATCACAGCGATAACTGATATAGATCAAAATCTTAGGATTCAAGTCTTCCAACAACAAGTAAGCTTGCAACAAATCAATTCCCAATTAAGTGGGTTAAATGTAGAAGATGAACAAGCACACACGTTTTGGTCAAATCAACCGAACTACAGATTACCCTAGACAACATTCATATGACTGTAGAAGGGTTCAAAAGAGAACAAACCTTTGGTTGTGATCCTTTGGTCCCACAACCAGATGCAGGAGACACTCTTCTAGATATAGATACCAGCCTAAGAATCCAGGTTGCACGAACGCCTGTAGGGTATTCTGAGAAAATCACACAGTTATTGATCCTAAATATAGAAGCTGAGAAAGCATATGATTACTAGATATTAGGGATTAGGACTTGATTTCACGCATGACCATAACAGGTCCACAACAACTAAGAATCTATGGTTGTGACCCACAGATCCTGCAGCCTAACGAATCCACAGGAGAATTAGACATAGACACTGGCCTACGCACACTAGTATTCCAGTCTACCCCACTTCCACCTATCATCATCGAACAATTATCCTTGCTAGACACAGCAGCTAACAAAGCTAGGGAATTCTAGACTAGGCCAGAGAATCGTCCATAGAATTGGCTATATTTACCATCCACCATATGACCTTATCCAGAAACGTATATGAAACTATCCCAGGACATTTTCCACGTATTCCACAACCCATAGATTGAATCATGCCAGAGCTCGATATTGATTAGAGCCTTCGAGCATCATCCTTACGATCGATCTATCACACCATTCGGAGTTAGAAGGGCCTTCTTTGCCTTAGATTCACAAATTCCACTAGTGCGTATTGAAGACATTAGATTGCCTAACTAGTTTTTCTGCATCCCATATTTATTCCATCCCCACCGGCTGTCTCGGCATGACCTCGGGAGGTCGGGTGCGAGGAAGAGTTGCTTGTAGATTCCCACGCTCGCTTGTCACTTTTCCATCGTACAAAATTGGTGAACCCGACGTGAACAAACAACTGTTTCACCTTCTGTACCTCATTGGCTTTCACCATCACCTTCGCTCCTTCCCATTATTTTGCGGGTATTCATATACCCCCCGAATATGTCGGGATTTGATGCATATGGTAGACCCCTCTTGGGTCTTGAGGCATACTACGCCCAACAAAATAGACAATCATCACCCTCACTCTCAGTATGGGGTGACAACTATTCAACTAACCAGTTGTCAACACAAACTCTGAGAATCAGATATAACTCATCATTTCAAACTGAGGAGTTAGATCAGCTCGCTCAAACACAACAAACAGAGCCTTCAGGCTCGAATAACATGAAATTTACTGGAGAATCTAGTTCATCTCCTCGAGATCTTTGCTTAGACCACAAATTAGTAGACAATCAAACTCATACCGAGGTCTCTTTCAAGAAAATACCTCTATGCCACTGCATATATAAGAAATACTCTCGGAGAAACTTGGCAAGATAGCGATCAGTTCATAGTAGGATATCACATGCCTATATAAAGCCATGGTATACAACAAACACTACTACGGCAAAACACCGTGACTTCACCAAATGAATTCATTTCAACTCTAATAGAAAAGGTTAGAGGGTTAGAACTTTCCCAAGCAAGTCAAAATTCACAATTCATGCAAGCAGGGAGTTCCAATCCTCCACACCATCCTAGCCAAGTAGATCTCCTCACAGGAGTAGGCACGTTAGGCATGACTCCGCAGTATTCACAACAAATGCCAACTAGACCCACCATCTCTAACACTGTTCCTCCCGGTCTAGTACAGAACAATCCATTCCTAGACAGTACCCCATCATACTTAAACATATACTCCAAATCACCACAAGGGGATATGTTCTCCTCTCCGGCATGTTTTCTCAAACACAGGGGCTTCCTTATGCCCCTGCCAATGCATACGTTGCGCCATATCAACAACCCATCCCACCACCGCTCCCTCAACAGGCACCGTCAATGGTCGAAACATATGCGATAGGGACGTACTCAGAATATTTGAAAGAGCCCTTGGATTTCACCATACGAAGTGTCATGCTTCCAAGACCTCTTCCCGATTTTCCCAAATACAAAGGAGAGGGAGATCCAAACGCGCATATCAAAGCTTACGCTACAGCCATTCGAGAACTACTCCCATGGGATGGGGTTGTTGCTAAAATATTCCCAAAAACCTTGGAAGGCATCGCTCTCGATTGGTATTATAGAATACCTGAGGCTTCCATACATTCGTTCAAACAACTCATGTCAGAGTTCATCAAGGCCTTCGACATGAACAAATTATTAAGAACAGGAATTAGGGAGTTCTTACACATCAAACAAGAACACAATGAATCTGTCGCCCATTTCATCCAAAGGTGGTGTACAGTTCTTTATTATTCGGAAAGTGCTCCAAACATGGATCAAATGAAACCATGTGATTTATTCCTTCATTCACTCAAAGAGAAGTGAAGGAAGAATTCCAGTTCCCATTAAGAACTTACAATGAAGTACTTGAGAGCGCTCTTTGAATAGATCAAGCGGTGATTGATAGTGGTCGCAAAACATATGGAGCAAATGGGAGGTTAATCACCCCCAACCAGAACACCACAACTTATCCTACTACCACAAACGTCAATCAAGGACCTAAAATCCTTAACAAAAATTGGGGTGTAACAACAGATGGAATAACCGACCAGCCTAAAAAGGTAAATGTTTTCAATACTCCATCACAAATAAACAACCAACGAAATAACAACTTTACCCCAACAATCAATGCAGTGGATTTTAATCATCCACAACAACAACAGTAAAATCCCATACAAGGTCCAAGCCAAAATTCAACTAGGTACCAAAACCAGAATTCAAACCAAAGACAACAAATGCAAAATTTTAATAGACAACGGTTTGATCAAAATTTTGGGCCACAATACACATCAAACCAACAAACTAGGAATTACAATCCTAATTCGTATTGTGGTTTCCACAAAATTTGGGGCCATGACACTAGAACATGCCGTGACTACAATAAATTCATGCAACGCTTGCCAGATGAACAAAAACAACTTTTCATGGATATGTTCTTGGTAGATCCTACGTCACCAACGTCAAATACCTTTTTAGGGGTAGTTTCCCCTCAAAATGCACCCCTGAAGATCTTTAATGATCCACTCCCAAATCATGATAACAACAAGCTAAATCTAACTAGGATGAACAAGGGTGTGATGACAAGAAACAATGATCATGAAGCCTCAACCTCGCTAAATCCATTAGTTGCGCCACAACTAAGAAGTCAACCACGACCTAAGGTAGTCGGTTTAGTGGAGTTAGACACTGAGTTACCCATCGAAGCTATAACAAGGACGCGAGATTATTTCTCTCAGCCAAGTCCAAGCCACCTACCAGAGGAAAATGACATCCAACAAATTGTAGTAAAACCTGTGGGAGCCTATGATTTGATTAACGACCTAACAAAAACCTTCTCGCACATTTCATTCTTAGACTTACTAAAGAACTCTCCTACCCACATGGCTGCTCTTTTAGAAGCATTAGGTTTAGGTCATCTAATTAACATCACTCCACCGCCTGAAACACAGGTAAATCATGTGGACTTTGATGTTCATCCTCCAGGGCAGGCAGATAGGGATGTCGAATTCATATTCGAGATAAACAAAATGCCGACAGATGCTGAGATCGCATGCCGAGGTGATCCAACCTTACATTTGCAAGTATGGGTTTATAACAACTATGTAAAGCGTGCAATGGTTGACGATGGGGCGGCAGTTAACATAGTCCCCTTCTCTTTCCTCCAAAAGCTAGGGTATGGAGAAACCAATTGTTCCACAACTCGAAACACACTAAGGGGCTATGATAGCCTTAAAGCCACCTCGGTTGGAACTATAATATTACCGGTCACCTTAGGACCCAAAACCATCTTGACTGAGTTTTATATTATAGATCGGGAAACTAACTATAATATGATCCTCGGCTGACCATGGATACACCGCATGAAGGAAATCCCTTCTACACTATTTCAAGAAGTAAGGTTTTTACATTTAGGAAAGATATTCGTGGCCAAAGGTGATCCAAAACCATTTGATGTACACCTAGCTGACTTAAAGAAAAGACCAGGTGTGCACTCGGAGTTTGAACTCCCGACAAACCAACTTAATAAACCTACCGACACAAAAACAAAAGAAAAGTTGGTACCTACGACAGATCTTGAAACTATGAGCCTAGCCAAAGCAACCCCAACCCCCAAAGATGAGGCTAACACTGTAGAAGCAGTATCATTAGGAACTACTGCAAAAATCGTTGAATTGCTAGAAAATGATCTACCAATATTCTTACCATTCGATTCAGTAGGCATAGGGTATTCCCTAGGCATTGGCTCTCTTCCAGCAGAGGATCTCTGTATGGTGGAAGTAGAATATGCAAACACAACAGATATCCCAGCGTCCATATTCCCAGTCAAATATTGGACACTCCATTTTGATGGAGCTAGATGCCGTTACGGAGCGGGGGCAGGTATAATCTTTACTTCCCCTGAAGGAAAAGTCTTACCTTTTGCCTTTAAACTAAATTTCGAGTGCACAAACAATGGCGCTGAGTACGAAGCCCTCCTCCTTTGCCTCATCTTAGCTAAGAGAATTGGTGTTGATAACATCAGAGTCTTAGGAGAATCACAATTAGTAGTAAACCAAGTATCTGAGGTATATGAAACCAAAGCCGAGTACTTACAACTTTACAAAAAGTTGTATTAGATTTAAGCAAGGAGTTTGACTTCATATCAATTGAAGCAATCCCGCGAGAGAAAAATCTTCTCGCCGATTCAATAGCAACTTCAGCATCACGTTTTACTCCAAGCAATAAGTTAGAGGATACCTGTTTCTTGGTATCCCTTCGTGATGAACCATTGATAAAGACAACGAAAAATTCCCTTTTAAATGAAATGAATCTACTATCCTAGACCATGTTGATAGTGATATGGCCACTTTGGATTACTTAAACACCTATGCGGCACTACATCTCTCCTATCGTATGATAGATTTGTCCTTAATCCCACATTCGTCTTCCTACTTTGGAAATCCCATGATGAATCTTCCCTCACAAATGGAACCTAACATATACACAGTAGAAAATGGGGATGATTTGGATTTACCTCCAGTGCCACCTGAGTTTGAAGAGGGTAACACCTCTTTGATCAAAGAAACAATTGATATTAACATCGGAACGGAAGATGAACCAAGGATATTGAAACTAGGATCCTTGTTAACCCCAGAGGAAGTAGAAATACACACTCGGATCCTCAAAGAACATCAAAAGGCATTTGCATTTAATTATAAGGAAATGACAGGAGTTGTACCCCACATCACGGTGCACAACCTCGTCACTAAATCTGATGCAAAGTCTAGTTAAACAAAAATCGAGACCCATGAAACCCAAGGTAGCTCTCATGGTAAAAGAGGAGGTAATAAAACTCCTCCAAGTAGGATTCATCAAGCCAGTCGATTACTCCCAATGGGTATCTAACATCATTCTCATTCTCAAGAAGAATGGAAAGATACGCATCTACATATATTTCAAGACATCAACAAAGCATGTCCTAAAGACGACTTCCCATTGCCATCCATTGATGTCATTGTTGATGCAACAGCTGGGTTTGAACTTTTGTCTCTCATGGATGGATTCTTGGGATACAATCAAATTAAAATATCTGAACAAGATCAAGCTAAAACCACATTTATAACTCCTTGGGGAACCTATTACTACGCTGTTATGCCATTCGGTCTCAAGAATGCTGGTGCTACATATCAACGAGCTATGACATATATATTTCACGATCTAATTCATAAAATCATGGAATCCTACGTAGATGACTTGTTGGCTAAGGCCAAGAAGCGTTGTGACCATCCGGAAGTACTCCACGTCATTCTCTCACATCTGATAGAGTACGGAGTCATGCTAAATCCAGAAAAATGCGTCTTTGGTGTAACAAGAGGGAAGCTCCTAGGTTACATCATATCATCACGAGGGATAGATGTTGACCCAACCAAAATTTGGGCTGTCCTCGAAATGGTTCCACCTTCGGATGAATATGGAATTAGGTCATTTCTCGAAAAGCTGGGTTCAATCCGAAGATTCATCCTGGACTTAAGTTTCGCCATTCATCCAATCAACAATTTACTCAAGAAAGACTATAGCATTGATTGGACTGAAGATTGCAATAAAGATTTCAATGCAGTTAAGCGTTTCTTGTTGTCACCACCTACGCTAATGCCACCTAAGCTAGATCACTGTTAATTTTATACTCACGAGCTACTAATGTCTCGCTTGCTTTGTGCCTTTGGCTCAAGAAGACGATGACAAGAGAGAACACGTGATTTATTTCATTAGCCAAATGTTGCTCGACTATGAAACATGTTATACACAAGGAAACGAGAATGCCTCGCCATAGTCTTTGCAACCAAACGCCTAAGACATTATATGCTAAATCAAGAAACAAGGGTCAAGGTAAAACGGACCATTTACGAACTTTCCTCACACAAGGGTCCTTGTCTAAAAAGGCTGGATGTTTTATAACCTTAATGGGGAATTCAAATTAACGTTTGTAAATCGAAGTCGGTTAAAGGACAAATCATCGCAGATTGGTTAGCCGAGAACCCATTAGATGGAGGCGATCTAGTAGATTTAGATTTTCCGGATGAGTGCGTATATACATCAAAACCCAACCCTCTATCTCTCGAGTGTCCCCAGTACCACGATATCATTAATTATATCATGGACCATACGTATCCGTAAGAGCTACACCGTAACAAATAAGGCGGTTACGTATTATCGTAGCTAAATACATCATTATAGAGCAAGTGCTCTATCGGAAAGCGTTCGATGGAATGCTCCTATGTGTCGACACGAAGATTCCAAGAAGATTCTCCATGAATCCCACAAGTGGAATGTGTGGAGGCCACTTCGGTGGTCATGCCACCACTCGTAAAATACATCGAATGGGATATTTCTGGCCTACTCTAGAACACGATGCAGTAGAGTTTGTATGCAAGTATCAAAAGTGCCAAGAATTCTCCCATGAGATCCATATTCCGGCACAAGCTCTGCAACCAATCACTACTCCATGGCCCTTTTCTACATGGGGCCTAGATTTAATAGGGAAATTCTCTCCCTCGTCCACAGATGGCCATAATTTTATAATCATGGCCACCGTATATTTTACCAAATGGGTAGAGGCTATGCCTCTTACTACTGTACCTAGTTCTGTAATCGCCAAGTTCATTTTGAACCAAATCATTTGCAGGTACGGTATCCCACAAATCATTATCTCCGATAATGGAACTTCTTTTAAAAATGAATAGGTTCACGATCTATGCAATAAGTTTAAAATAAGCCATCATACGGCTTCCTTGTATTACCCTCAAGCCAATGGACAGGCTGAAGCGACGAATAAAACACTAAAATCCATTCTCCTTAAAACGGTGAAAGAAAACAAACGATATTGGCACTTGAAGTTATATCTGGCCTTATGGGCCCATCGAACCTCAATAAGAACACCAACGGGAGCAACTCCTTTCTCACTCGTATTTGGGGCAGAGGCAGTTCTCCCACTCGAGGTTGAAATACCCGGTCTCCGCATTTCGTTACAAGGGGTTTGTCATCACCAATCCGGCACTATGATAATTCTTCACCGGGAACTCCTCGTGCTATGATTATTTACTAATGCACAGCCTTTAGTTTGGTGGATGTAATCTGGAAACAAAACAACAACATAACACAAAAATACCATCGACTATGATAAGACGGAATGATGACAAATCTGAAATATCAAAGTAAATTATAATATTAACATGAAATTGTTACAATCTCACCCATGAGGTACTTCAAGTGTTATTGACTTCACTTGACTTTCACCAAGACTATGGGAGAAACTTTACAATTACACCTCTTAATGGCTTCTTCAACACACCTTTAAACTGATGGCTTCCTTTGCACACTTCCTACAATATTTCTCACTACTTCCTTCTATGCTAAATGAGGGGGGTGGCCTCTCTATTTATAGAACTTCCAGGCTTATCCATCTTATCTCTAAGATAGGATAAGAAATCCACTCTGACGAATCATATTTCATACCTTAACTCTTATCTATACATGTAAGCTTATCCTTTAAGATAAGATAAACCTTATCATTTTACATGGGTTCCACATTTTTAGACTTTTTACAAATAAAATACACAAAATATTTATGACCTCACTCCTTGTCCTTATTACCAATATAATATTTCTAATTCCTAATCATGTAGACCCTACTTCTCTAATTACCCAAACTTTGACATTTTAACATTACCGGACCACTTACGACAAATATTTACTTTTTACAACATTCCTATTGTACTTTGATCATTACCGTACTCCACATTATTGGCGGCACTGCGTGATCGATGGTGCCGTTATCTTCTATCATACGCTACTACTAATTATACTTAACAACATCCTATTCCTAATACATACATTAATGAAATAGAAATTATGGAGGAAAATTTTAGTGTCGACATCTTCCCCTTCCTAGCTTCTACTCCGTCCCTCGAGTAGACTCTTCTCGTGCTTGGAAAATATTCAACTTGTCGTGGTTGACCCATTTCGTAATGGGAGTGCCATCCAATTCCTCCAAATGATACGTACCATTTTCATGCACAAATCGCTATTTTGTAGGGCCCCATCCATTTTGGAAGAAATTTTCTCTGTCTTCTTTTTTTTGTATCCGAATCATATACTAGAACCAAGTCATTCACATGAAATGGAGACCACCGGATCTTTTGATCAAAGTATTCCTTCTCGCTTCATTTTCTTCTTATGGCTTGTATCCTTTGCTATTTCTCTCATTTCCTCCAAAGAAATGAAGATGTACCAACCTTTCTTTTACTCGAATCACTTTCATCCATCCTTTCATTTTTCATAACTCTCACAAAGGGGAATATCAAACTCAATAGAAGAATCGGATCAATGCCATAGGCCAACCGAAATGGGGAGTATCCTGTTGCTGACTTTGATGTTGCCCTATATGCCCACAATGCTGCATGAATCCTTTTATCCCATTTATGTACTGCGCAAGGCCGCATCTTTGCTAGAATTTGACACAACACAAAATTTGTTCATTCCACCTCGTCCATTTGTGCTTGGCTTGTATGTTGTTGCCTTCCTGTGCTTAATAGAAAACTTATTGACTAGGGATTCTACCACCTCATTAATGAAGTGGCTTCCTTGATCTGTTACAATTTCTAATGGGCAACCAAATCTGTGACAATGCGCTCATACATGAACCTTGCCACTTCATCCATGGAAGTTGTTTTCAATGGCCTAGCTTCAACCCACTTGGTTAAATAATCTGTGGCAACTACAATATACTTATTTTGGCATGATGTAGTTGGAAGTGGACCTACAATGTCTATTCCCACTTTTCAAAGGGACCAAGGGAAGAATAGGACATAATGGAGCCGATGAAGTCTTACTGCTACCATGTGTTTGACAAATATCACATGTCTTACAATAATTATAACAATCTTTAAAAAGAGTGGGCCAATGATAACCTGCATCCAAGATCCTTCTTGCTGTAAGTTGTCCAGAGAAGTGCCCTCCACATGTACCATTGTGGAATTCTTCTAGCAGCTTCCTTCCTTGATCACGCCCAACGCCTCTCTTGTATCTGTCCCATCGTGTCCTATTCAAATAATACTCCATGCAGAATAGAATATGGACGATTGGCTTGAGTAATCTTTCTCTTAGTCTTTGCATTGGCACCATCAGGAAACTTGAATTCATTCAGATAATTCCAAATATCTATGTATTCACTAGGGATTGTGTCAAGGGATAACAATGTTGCATCGGGGAAATCATCATCATCACAAGATGATCCTAAACCATCATAGGCTCGAGAGAGTGCATCTGCATTGACATGCTTCTTTCCTGGCCTATCTATAATATCAAATTCAAATTCTTGTAGCAAAATTATCCATCTTGCTATCCTCCCTGATGGGTTAGGCTTATTTACAATATATTTTAGAGCCTGATGATCTGTTACAACTATAAATTTTTGCCCTAGCAAGTAATTTCTAAACTTCTTTACAACAAAAATGATAGCGAGCCTCTTTTTCAGCCATAAATATAATTTACCTCAAGACTTTGCTCATTTGTCTCGCTCTCCCAAAGTAAATTGATGTTCATTCTCATTTTCATCCTTTTGGCTCAAAGTACTTCCTAGTGCTACATTCGAGGCATCAAGTACACAATGAATGGCTTGCTCCAACTGGATTCTTCAAAACAGTGAAGACACCAGTGGCTTCCTTCAGCTTGTCCAAAAGCTTCATGCGCCTTATTTCCTGGTTCATAAGTAACATCCTTCTTCAAGAACTCAAGTTAGTGGTCATGTGCAATCTTTGAGAAATTCTTGATGAACCTTCTATATAGAACTCCCACATGGCCTAAAAATGATCTCAACTTACTTCTATTCATAGGAAATGGTAAATCTTTGATTTTTGAAACTTTATCAGATCGCACTCAATACCATCTCTCGATACAACATGCCCTAACAAAACACCTTTAGAACATCCAAAGACACACTTTGTAGGGTTTAGTGAGGCTTGTGCTTCATCTAACCTTTGAAATGTTGTCTCCATCTGGTGCAGTGTCCAACTTGCTCCCATAGATGCAAAAATCATCTAGAAATACTCTGATGAAGGTCCCAATGTAGGGTTCGAACACCCTATTCATCAAACGCTAGAATGTTGCCGCATTACACAACCCAAAAGGCATAACTCTATAAGCAAACGCTCCCAAGGAGTGGTGAATGTGGTCTTCACCTGATCTTTCTCTTTCGCTATACCAACTTGGTTGAGCCACTATATCCATCAAGAAAACTATAAGCACTCTGCCAACTACTTCGCCCAAGATCTGATCTCGAAAATGGAAGAGGGTAATGATCCTTCTTTGTTGCCTTATTGAGCTTCCCGTAATCAACACAAATGCGTAGCTTCCCATTCTTTTTTATTGAGATCACAATGGGAGAAACCCATTCTCGAATTCTCCACAAAGAAATATGAATCCCGCATCAAGCAACTTATCTATTTCTTCTTTTACGCCTTTGGAAAAATTAGGATTCATTCTATATGGCATTTGCTTTATGGGCTTAGCACCATCTACCACCAATAGAATGTTCTACCCAACTTACTTGATGGAGTTCCTTGTAATCAAAAGTGAATAGGTGTATGTACCTTCAAAGAGCCGGAGGTAGGATTCCTTCTCACTCTCCATCACAACATCACCAATATTTATTTGTTGGAGATGATCATCAACTTCTTCTTCAGATAATTTTATGGGGTCATGAGTTGGTGTGACTGGAAGGATATCCATGACCAAACATCCACCTCACTTTCTTCATCTTCAAAGTGTCCACTTCACCGGTACTAGAGTAATCAGAGGATGTCCAATCATCAGTTTCATCACTTGAATCCACAGGTTCTGCTTTATGATGTCGAGGGATCACGTTTATCTTCACCCTCTCTCTACCACGTCCAAGTGTCATGAAACCTTCATTCCAATAGTTTCTTGCATGAACTCTCCTTAGCCATGGTCTTCCCAACAACATTGGGTACAATGCAACAGTACCATTTTTCATCACCTGAAAGTCTACCACACATACAACACCCATAAAAATATTGCCACATTTGAAACTACACCTTCGGTTTAGTTTTTCCTTTATTTAATGACCTTAACATAAGTGTCAAGGGCGATCAATTTTTAAACCCAACATATTCATTACAGACTTCGGTCATTACATTAATCGCAAAGACCTCCATCAACTAAGACATCATGAATTGAAATGCCATTACATAATACCTCAGCTTGTGGAGCATAGGGATCCACCTCGCTCCCAAAACAGGGACCTCAACCTCCTTCCTTCGCCGAGCATTGAGTCCACTTCGCAACTCCCGCCTCTTCTCGAAGACATAGCCAAGAGTTGACCATATGTAATATTTGCAGCATTTTTTGGACAGATCTTCCAAGATGGAGTATGGTCCTTGCCCCGTGAAATCAGAAAATCCCGCACACCCAACTTTCTTCTCCTATGTTTCTTACTAGTTTCTTATTTCATCTTCTTAGGATCATTTCCATCTTGATTATCTTTTTCTTTCTTTCTTTTTTACAAACACATCTACTTCATTATTTCTCGCTCTTATCTACTACATCAAAAGAATTCACAGTGCTTTTCCTTTATCATTATCTCCTTTACCGATGTAGAAGCTCTATCCGACAATTATACTTATAATGACCCTTTTATAACAACCATAACATACAACTTCGTAAATATTTCTTTTGACCTCTATCTCCTCCCCGAGAACTAAATTCTTTTCCTCAAGAAGATTAATAGTTAATCGACCCATCTTTTTGAGAAGATCTTCATACTCAGTAGATGTACTAGGAGAAATATTTGTGCTCACCGAGAGTGGTTGTGGATTCTGACCAAAGGCGCTGGTGTAGGCTCTACTTTAGCCACAATTTCTTTGGGATCCTCTTCCATGCTTTCTTCTTGCCTTCTTGCAATCTCCTTTGCTTGTTCAATGGTAGCTAGGCGGTCATACTTCACTCGTTGTCTGATCTCTGGCTTCATCCCAAGAATGAAGTGCTTACAGAGGAGATTATCCATGCCATTCATCAACCCATCCGCTAATCCTTCCTTCCGGATCTGGGCATCGAGCTTCCTCCTTAGCTCTAGAATACGAGCATGATAATCCTTTATCTTCTCCTTCTCTCTTTGAGATAGCTTTGTGATCTCAATCATGAGATCTGCATATTTTTGTTGTTCACCAAATTCTTCAAGAAAACTTTCAGTTAATAAATCCCATGAATTTTTCACATTATCACCTAGTGTTTCAAACCACCTAAGTGTTGAACCATCCAAAAAGGTAGGAAAAAATTCAGTCCATTGTTCCCTTCTTATAAGGCCATTACAAATACAAGATCGTTTAAACTCTTGAATGAAAGAAGAAGCATCTTCATTAGATTGAGCTGAAAAAATAGGAATCTTTCCCATTTTCAAAAGTAACCACCATGAAATACCAACCCACAAGTACAATTAACAAGACTTATGTGCACAAATAATTGGAATCACTATACTAGAAAGTGACTTTACACCTTTCTACAGTAAAATAGAAATGACCACGGTAAACTATGGTAAAACTTGACTTATCATGCGTAAAAACTCGACTTTACTATGGTAAACACTATTCACGGTAAAAAAGTGAAGTTATCATGCGGTAAATACTATTCATGGTAAAAAGTGACTTTATCATAAATACTATTCACAAAAAAATGACTTTATCATGGTAACTACTATTCACAAAGGTAAAATGACTTTACCATGGTAACTACTACGCACAAAAAAAAACAAGGTTACCCTCCAATTGATTTTTGACTAAGTGGGAATATCTCTCCGTAAAATCCACTAACGAGGAATGGTCCCGAACGGAACCAAAATGTCATCACCAATCCGCACTATGATAATTCTTCACCAGGAACTCCTCGTGCTATGATTATTTACTAATGCACAGCCTTTAGTTTGGTGGATGTAATCTGGAAACAAAACAACAACATAACACAAAAATACCATCGACTATGATAAGACGGAATGATGACAAATCTGAAATATCAAAGTAAATTATAATATTAACATGAAATTGTTACAATCTCACCCATGAGGTACTTCAAGTGTTATTGACTTCACTTGACTTTCACCAAGACTATGGGAGAAACTTTACAATTACACCTCTTAATGGCTTCTTCAACACACCTTTAAACTGATGGCTTCCTTCGCACACTTCCTACAATATTTCTCACTACTTCCTTCTATGCTAAATTAGGGGGTGGCCTCTATTTATAGAACTTCCAGGATTATCCATCTTATCTCTAAGATAGGATAAGAAATCCACTCTGACGAATCATATTTCATACCTTAACTCTTATCTGTACATGTAAGCTTATCCTTTAAGATAAGATAAACCTTATCATTTTACATGGGTTCCACATTTTTAGACTTTTTACAAATAAAATACACAAAATATTTATGACCTCACTCCTTGTCCTTATTACCAATATAATATTTCTAATTCCTAATCATGTAGACCCTACTTCTCTAATTACCCAAACTTTGACATTTTAACATTACCGGACCACTTACGACAAATATTTACTTTTTACAACATTCCTATTGTACTTTGACTGTTACCGTACTCCACATTATTGGCGGCACCGTACTGACGGTGCTGTTATCTTCTATCAGATGCTACTACTAATTATACTTAACAACATCCTATTCCTAATACATACATTATTGAAATAGAAATTATGGAGGAAACTTTTAATGTCGACATGTTACGGATGAAGACGCTTACAGAGAAGTGCGTCTTTCCCAACTAGAAATCCTAGACGAAACTAGGTTAGATGATGAACAAGCGCACAGAGTCTATGCTTGACCGGATGTGCCAAAGGTAGTATAACAAAAAGTCTATGAACACGACATATATGAAGGTGATCTAGTTCTAAGGCTAGACAGTAGGATCGACAAGAATACCGCGAAGGAAGGAAATTCCACCTAAATGGTTGGGCCCATACCGAGTCATGAAGGACTATGGAAACGGTGCATACCTCTTATGTATGCTAGAAGGTGAGGAATTTGGTGAAACAGGTCATTCCCTACACCTCAAGTGGTTCTACGCATAAGCAGCTAGCACTACTTATATATATATCTCTTGCATCTTCATATAGATTAGGATCATTTTGTCTACTTGTTTCATACACAAATGGTGATCAAGGAATCTATTCTCAAAGAAATTCATTACAAACTCATGATGTTGTTGGCATAAACACTTTAATCATACTTCTCCACTTTCATGATATCATCAAATTATCTCGGAATCATTTTATCAAATAAAGCTAGACATGACAAAGTCTTAACGGTAACCATACCGGGATCTGCAAGTTTATTTTCACTTTGTTGGTTTCTTCTCGGGGTAGGTGTCTTGCCTATGGTCATTCTAGAAGCTTCATGGTGTCACATCTATCCCATATGTATATATCTTTGAAATAAACACATACCGACATTTTACTCAAATAAACAAGTCAAACATTGATCAAGCGAAAATTTTAATTTTACACATTTCCTTGCCCCACCAACCTTTGGTGATGAGCTTGCGTCTCTTACTAGTGACGTAGGGTTGGGAAAGGATGGAAATGCCCTTACTTGCCTATGCTTTGCCCACGGTGATAAACCCACGCTTCTTACTAGTAGCATGGGGCAAAGTGTAGGGGGTCCTCTTGACAAATAAATGCAAAAGGTCATACACAAACAATTCAAACTTTGAAACTTTGAGTCAAAAACAAATGAATCAGATGTTCAAAATCCCAAGAGAGTTAAAATCCTAAAAACCCAGATTTTGTCTACTATGTGGCCATCTACGGGTCTAAGTCTGGATAAACCGCAAAGCAAGTTGCATCCAAAACTATGAAGTCACTCGAGTGGAGTGGACTTGTGGTGTCCTAATTTGGTTCCGCCAAAGCTTTGTCTGTCTTCCATCACTATCATTTCACTACACCTCATAACTTGCACCCTTCCCAACTCTTGGTGATAAGCCCTCGCATCTTACTAGTTGCGTGGAGTTGGGGTAGAAAAGCAGGTTTATCTGCTTCATCGTACTCGGTTTATTTTCATCACTTTGCCAAAACAAACATGAAGTATCCAAAATTGCTTACAGAAAATAAGATTCAAAATCACATTATATCTACATCATCATATATCAGCATCATGAAACACAAAAGGAAAGTAAAACACTTGCATCATTTGTTCACCATTGCATACATTCTAAAAGAAACATATTGTAACACCCTGAACTATTGTTACTTCCTCCTGAGCATGCAAGTGTTGATATATGATTTCTTCTGTATGAGGATGTGTTCCTTTGATTGTGAAGTCATGCTTGATATGGATTGTATCTTCTTTGCTCTTGAAGATCTTTGACTGAGTCAGGATATGCTTGGACTCTTTTATTTCTTTCATTTTTAGCACCTGAGTTCAATTGATTTCGGGAGGAATTGTGGATTTAACCATCTTTATGACTCAGCCTTGGATCAGTTGCATTGATCCAAGAGATGTTTTAAGTTTGTTCAGGATGAACAAAAAGAAAAAAATATTGACCTTTCGAAGATGCAAGGTCTGAATGAGTTGAATAAGCAATTCCAGAGTTTAACTCAGGATGATCGTGTAAAATGAATTTGGTTTCCGATATCGTAATATCAGGAAGGCCTAGACCTTAAGCCAGGTAAGAAATTCTGGTGTATACTGCAAGCTTATTAGCTATACCGGATAGAATCCATTACGGGAATGTTATACCCTGCTTGGTTCTAATACTGATCGGTCCTACTTGTGAGACCTAGACTGGATTCGTTAAGGTTAATAACCTTAACCTAGACTATAACCTATTGGTTGATTGATTTCTAATCTAAACTAACCCTAATCTATAAGCGTAATGCTCCTAAGGTTAACTACACCTAGCACTATGGAAGTAAGACTAATGTCTTACCTTATGATCTAACCTATGTTCTAACCTATCTTAACTAATGGATGGATGGAGGGGGACCTATGAAGGGGCACGAGTCATGGGTGGTGGTTTCCATGGCATTAAATGAGGTGGATAAGGATGAAGGACTTGGGATTTGGCGGAGGTTGCTAACGGCTATTGTGACCTGACGTGGCAGCATCGCCAAATTTGGGAATGGTTGTTTGTTTTCATTTGTCAATCGCCAACTTTGGCGGTCGGTGGCAATGGAGAATAGGCGGGAATGTGGGAGTTAATGCCATTGATGAACTTTGGTTCTGAGCGTGGATTGCTTGGGAAGGCATGCAAATGGAAAACTGGTTGGTTGTTTGGTTTTCCATACGTTCGCTTTTCTCTCTGCTTGATCACTGGTTCTTTGAACCAGTCAACTTTGTGTTGCATGGCAACTCTGGGAATATCTAGCTCCTTTCTCTGTCGGGGAAAGTTTATAAGGCATGAAGGTAACAATTTATTGTTGTTTAATCTATCGTGGAGGAAGAAGAGAAGGTGCGAGCACATTCAGAGATCTTCTTCGGATTTTTAAGCGACACTATCAGGCATGATAGGCCCTAACTTTTAAAAATCTTGCTTTACTTCAAATGCTTTCATTAAAACAACTCTGTTCAGGTGATTTTAGTACAGTTGGTTTGAAGCAATGTATTGGTTTTTCTTTTCCTATGGATTGGGGATCTCGGGTTATTCGAAGACTTTGTTGAAATGTTTACTGTATTTATTCTTCTTTTTGGATTCATTTCGACTGAAGACCTGGCTGTGCTATTATTGTTGTTGAATCCTGTTGAATCTTGCTGTGAATACTTGATGTTTCTTCTATTTGGGATGCTTACTGTGTTTATTTTACTTGAACGCGACTTCTGTGAAGTCCTTACTGTGTTTTCAATTTTGGTTAGACACCGTTGAAGGTTTGCAAGGATTATTTATGCAAATGACTCTGTTGGAGTCCTTGAAACGTATCTTATGTTTTCAACTTCTGTAGAAGCTTTGTAGTGAATACTATTTGGTATTGACTCAGTTGGAGTCTTTGAGTTGTTGTCGTATGAATTCGACTTCAATCGAAACCCTGGTTGTGAGTACTGGTGGGTTATGACTCTGTTGGAGTCCTTGCAGTATTTCCATTTGAACACGACTTCTGATGAAGTCCATGATGTGTTGCGTGTTGACTCGATTTCTGATTTAAGTCCTCGCTGTGCATGCATATTGAATACACTCTTTCTAAATATTGTTGTGTATATATTCAGTTTGATTCTGGGGATTAAGTGTTGGGTTTTCATTACAAACTTGACTCTGTTTGAGTCCCTGCTGTATTTTTGTATTAGCTCGACTTCGGATGAAACTTTGATGAATTATTGATATGGATTCGACTTATGTGAAATCCTTGTTGTGGTTATTCTTTCTTGAATTAGGCTTCTGAAATAAGTCCTTGTTGTATCATCGTAGAGATTAGACTCAGTTGAATGTTGCTGTGTATGTATGTGTTTCGACTCAGTGGAAATGTCGTTGTGTTTGCATATGGAAACATCCTTTGTTTATAGTGTTATCTAGTCTCGTATTTGACTGAGATAAAGAGTTCCTAGCTGTGCCATGTCAGGCGATGGCATAGGGTATTTTCATGTTTGATGAATGATATGGAAAGATTTGTTGAGTCTATTATGTTTGGATTATTTACTACTGCTTTGTCGCGAGAGCTCTTGTATTGCTTAATGGCTACAGGTGATTTTTATTATGGAATTTAGATGAAACTGTAGTTCTTCTTGTAATCTCGACTGTTTAGTCGCATGCGTAAATGTAATTGCGTTATTCTAGAGGAGTCGGTACAGTCCAGAACATGATTGATATGGGAATCTGACTGTCTCTGTTTCTTTTCCTATGCTGTAAAGTATATGTTGATGCATAATAGGAGGAATAAGAAAATACTCTCTCCTAGTCTGGAAACTTTGTGTGCTTTCTTCTTGTATCCTTATGTGATCTCTACGGTAAGGGCATAACAAGAATAGACTGTGGTATTGTATGGAGAGACTGGTATAAAATGTGTGTTGTTGTATAAGTAGGTATACTTGTCAATACCATTGAAATATGTTATGATTATAAAAGAATCCCGTCAGTTGAGCTTGCGGAATGTTATAAACTGCCTTTGTGGAATGGGTAAAAACATATTTGTTGGATACACGAACTGTTAGGAAATTCATTTGTGTTGTTGAATGGAATAATTTGTGGATTATTGCTGTCCTAGTGATTCAGATGGATGGTTGTTTTGGATACATTTGTTCTTCTTAGTCTCTAATATATATGATGAATCATCTGAAAAGTATTTAGGATTAATTGGTAACTATAATATGAGTTATGCATTAAAAGTCATGTTTGAATTACAGAAAGAGCATAGTCTGATTTATGTTTACATGTTTGATGAAATGATTTCATTTAAACAGGGTGTTTAATGAGAGCAATTGGTGGATTGCAATTGTTTTAAGAATTAGTGCTTATCATGCTCAGTTCACCGAACTGACCCGTGTTGACAATTTTTGCAGATGGTTGTCGTAAGTGGTAAAGGCACGCAGATCTGATATGATGTTCAGATTGTTTAATTTGGTTTATGATGAATTCCAACTTGATTCTCTAAATGTACTACACTGAGAAAGTTGTTCTCTTGCTGTTGTGTATTGTATCAAATATGCTGAATGCATAAATTGTAATTGATTAGCTTAGAAATGAATGAAATGAGGGGATTGTTACTTATGTGGCTGCATTTGTATCTTGATGAATTGAACTTCTTCGGTTCGAATGTTTTTAAGTGCATTTTTATTATTTTATACCTTGGAGATATTTGGGATTCTCTAAGTAAGCCTTGTAAAGATTATGTGGCTGGATACTTGTAAATGATTGGTAGTTCTGTTATGTTCTATATAAGGCTAAATTTGAAATTAGCCCACTGTTCTTCGAGAAGCTAAGGTTAAAATAAACCTTAACAGGAAGCTGAACGGGAAGAGTAATTTATTACTTCCTAACCTTGATCTAAGTCAAGACAACATATTAAATGATTTAAAATTACTATATCTTATTACTAATAAGAAAGATATATTTCAGCTTTGAGAACTGATATAAACCTAAAAGGGTATGGTTAGCAACCTTATGAGAAGACTTGGGGCTACTGCCCAATTTCGTTGATTAAGATAATTGTGAATCAATGAACTCCTTGATGAGATCTCAAATCTTATTAATCTTCTCACTGTGAAATGGGTCTTAAATAGGAAAGGCAACTCAAAGGTGAGGAACCCGGGGTTGGGAAAAGACTACCCTAAAAGGAGCGTCTTAAAGTATAACTTTAACTCAACGGAAGTAACACCTTAAAGTTAAGTAGATCTTTTCGAGGTGGTTTTGAAGAATGACGGCACAAGTCAACTGCAGGGTTGTACCTTCGAGAAGATTAGGATCTTCTCGAAGATACAACAATGCAGGTGACTTATGGTGACACCCTTTGCATTGATCGTTAAGATTTACACCTTAAACTCGAACAAGTTTTTACTCGGGATCTGGTTAGGAACATGGTCATGTTATGAGGCTGCCCTTGGGGATTCAGGGTACCTTGACACACAGGGTCAACTAGGGTTGATCCAGTATGTCAGCTTATCCCTAGTCCTCGAGAACATCCTTATAACGTTGTCATGTTATTAATCCATTCCTGAGTGAATGACTTGGGGGAGGGATGGCTGACAGAATTCAAGTATGGGACATTCTATATAACATCGGAGTAGGGTGGAGGACGTATTCCAGATTGACGAGTATGTCGTCAAGGAATATGAGACATGAACAGTATGTTTCAAAACTTTGGCCAAAGTATCGCAAGCTGCTGATTGCGTTGTCCTATGTCACCTAGTCTAAGGGACGAGATGCCGATGAATAATGGTAACGATTATTCAGATAGGTTCCTTGGACAGAGCATTCTGAAATCCCAGATTAGGGAAGAGAACCGCAAGAGTGAAGAGTTAGTAAAAATGCCAACTCTGTGAAACACATGAATAGATCGGTGGTGCACCGAGTCATTACAGCTACATATGGTTATCTGTTATAAGAATGGTTGTTTTGATTTGTGAGTTCTAAATTATGTATTTAGAACTAGGAAGCATTTATCAAAAAAAAAAAATTAAAAAATTACTTGTTCTAATGTACTAATTTGGGAATGTTACACATATAAACATACATCATTGTATAAGAAACTAGAAATAGAAAGTGAGCCATGAATGCTAATATTTTGATCCAGAATGAATACATATATATAAATGATCAACGTTTATATACAATGTCATCATGCACTAAGCATGGTCAAAACGCTCAAAGAGCCCGGGATATACAAAAGAATATATAGTACAAAATCTATGAGAGCCAAGTGGCTTCTCAATCCCTACGAGACCCCTCTGAAGGTGCACACCCATGCCAAGGACTCCGGCTATGCCGGCGCTTTGAATGCATGGAGGGCTCAGGATCCCGAGGGGCAGCCGCAGTCTCACCATGAGAATGGCTCCTCATCAAGTGCTCAGCCGTCCCACTCTCTAACTCCGTGCGAAGGGTCGATACCATCCTGACCACATGCCGATCGGAGTGAAGATGTTGGTATGTCTATCGGCTGCTGAAGGCTCCCCAGCATCCACGGACAGCTTTGTGCGGGTCCTCTCCATGGGGATCATCAGGGTATCGGTGCATACCATACGAATCAAATCTTGCCACTCATCGGCGGTCTCTACAAACAAAGGAGAAAACAAATTAAAAACCAAACAAGAAATTAAAAGATACAAGATAGAAACTAAGGAGATCCTAACAAAGAAATGAACATTAAAAGGGAGAGAGGGTAACTTACTCGGATCACTAGGCCTCCAAGATGGATCTATGGGATCAGCGCCCGCCACGGATGCCGCTGCCGACTGAGGGGCTACTCCTGTGGCTGGAGCAACGTAGCACCCCACAACAGACTCATCCTCCCCATGGCCCTGGGAGAGTGGCTCCTCTAAAACCAGAGTCACCCTCTCTGCACTCTGCTCAGCCCTCTCCACCTGCATGATATCCTAGGTATCGTGCCACTCAGGATCACTGTCCTCGGTCTCCTCCTCTGTCTCTCCCCCTGTAAACTCCTCAGACTCAAAGTCTACCTCAATGGGGTCATCGCTACTATGGGCAGGACCCGCAGTGATCTGAAGCAAAGGTGCCTGAGGTGCACCGGCTCTCCCTCTAGCATGTACTATCCTCTTGGCTGCAATAGGAACGCAAAGAGTAACCACTTTCCAACCCCACCTCTGTGCCCCCTCGGCCTCTCGAATCGACTCCGTATACTGGCGCCACTGGGGAAGCATACCCATGTATGGTAAGCCAAACTACTGAGGAACACGGCCAAAGGGGTGCATCTCCACTCGCCCCACTCTATCAATAAGCTACCCTGTGGTGGAGCAGGAGATCAAGGTAAGAGCCTCCTCACCCCATATGCCTGCCATAGTCTAGTATGGTGTGGCCTCCATGTCGGCAGTAGTCAGGGAAGCAACTGGATGATGAGGTGCTCTAAGCATCGACATGTCTATCCATCTGCCTTCCCTCACAGCTCCCGTGATCTCGCCACCTCCACACCCCCCGTCATAAGGGATCAAGTGCTCATAGACCCAACTCATGACTAGGGTCGGGTGGCTCAAGGATCGCCCAAAAACGGAACACCCTATATAAGTCGTGGTAGGTGGTCCCAAGAATGTCTGCCCCCAGGGCATATATCCGACCATGCCCCTTTATCTGTGCAATAATAAGGGACCAACAATATAATAATGTATCTCCTCCCTTGTCCCCGATCAGTCTCGAGGCAAGGATCCCCATGATGGCCTGGCGAAGTAAGGGGATGGGAAAAGAAGGGATGGATCGAACTCTAACCCCCTTCTTCAACCCCATGGAGATGACTGCATCTCCCATGTATGTAGCCCTCTGTGTAATATGTGCCCATGAACCTGTTGTCTCTAGGGTGAGTCGTCTCCCGATGATCGGGACCCCTAGAATACGATAGACATCCTCTAATGTAATAGTCCACTCACCGCAGACCCTTGCAATCGGAAGGTGTTCCGATCTGCATCCCAGTATGAGAACAAGTCACAAAGGATGTGACTAGATGGTGTAATGTGGGGCATGCGTGAAATGCGTAGTATCCCAGCCCACTGAAGAGTGTCCTCCTCATCCTGTGAGAGGGCATCTAGTACCCCTGGGAGCCAATCACACTCCCTCTCTCGACTCCACCGGATATACTCCTCTCTCACCTGCATACACCCAAAAACACACAAAACAGAGCAAGTTAGCATCCAAGTAATACTAGAAAAATCATGAAAGCACGTAGAAATGCTAAAAATACAAACACAATCTCAAATAGATGTTCCTTTTACATTCTGTGCAAAACCGCCGCCCTGAGCAGGAGGCGGTTTTGTAATCGCCATATAAGGGTGGTGGTTGTGTAACCACCACCGACTGAATAGGGCGAAGTCATGTAACCACCACCCTGGGTAGGGCGGCGGTCATGGTCCGAAAACCCACGCGGGTTTTTAAATTTAAAAGGCCTAAAAATGTAAAATGACCAATTTCCTAAAAACAAAGCCTACCCAAGAGCGCCCCACTAGGTGGACCTTTTAACACTAACATTTTCAAAAATTACCCCCATGACAAAGTATTTAGCATTTCAAATTTAAGGGGGTAAAAGGATAAATGAAGAAAATTAACCTGTGATCTCACGGGTCGATGTTTCGCACGTGGAGGCATGATCGCTATCTCGTCACGACGCTTTCGACTCTACTCATGCAAGAAACCGTCACCGTGGGTCCTAGAGCTTAAAATCAATCAAATCGACTTGCACAAATGAATAGGAAAATGGGCCCACTTTCATATATATAGTGTCCGGATTCGTTTCAAATAACTTTTTCACAGGTTTGGAGCGCCGACGGAGGTAAACTCCTATCCCCACACAAATGGTACGTTCTCATTCCCTATTATTTTAGCGTTTATTTTTCAAACTATTGTGTCTATCTGCACTTGAGTTCTCTTTTCATTTTGCAGGTAGTGGGAATCTTGGATGGCATCATTTCAACACACGGATGTATCAGGTATAACTTCTAACTTCCCATTTCGGGACCGCCATACTCGGACCCACCATTTTATGCCTCTTCATGGCTAAAATGCTTCTCCGAGGGGGCAATATGTACGTACCCAAAATTGTAAGGTACTGTACTACTAGAACAACGTGACATGTGCCCCAATGATGATACAGGTCTCCTCGCAAGGTGTTCGGGATCCGAAAATCTCTCCAAGTGTGTGTTAACATCCCACATGCCCCGCTTAGCCCCCGCGTGCTTTGTTTTTTCCTTTTCCCCTCTTTTCTTGGCCTTTTTCTCTTCAGTGACAAAACCACCGCCCTGCCTAGGTGGTGGTCTCGTGACCGCCGCCCTACTTAGGGCAGCGGTCCTTTACGCATTTTCTAGAAAGCTCTTTTAACACGACTCACGTAAATTCAACATTTTACCAGCTTTCTTTCACCGCCATAAGCTTGCATTTATGATTCTGGTTCCCTGGAATAGTGTTTTGCCATTGTTTATAGTTTAAGAGTTCTATTTGGCTTTTACCTTGGGTAAATGCAAATGCTATAAATAGTTGGCTTGTGCTCAAGAAAATGGCCCCTCAAAATTTGCCTCTGATTTCTCTTTGCAATAGATTTAGTTTTCCTTTTGCTTAGAATGCTTAGTTTCTTTCATTGCATGCTTAGTTAGCATTGTTTTACTGTTGGTAAGCCACATATCCATCTTGTGCAAGCACTGTTGTTATTTCATCCAATCCATTGGAGTAGAATAGCTTAGGAAGCCATTAAAGTTGTAGGTTTTTCTCCTCAAACAGGATAGTTTCAGGTTCTGGACACTTTATGTTGCATGACTCGCAATAAATCCCACTAGGAATTGCATAAGCCAAGCTCTGTACTCTTGCGCTATCACTCTCTACTCGCATCGTATTCATGGCCAGCGTATTCCGAGATCTACTTCGCTTTATGCTAGCATTACACGCTTTTTGGATCCACGTGAACATAAAGGAACGAGGAGATCACACTGAGGGGACAAGATCACACACACCATCGGATTCGCCAATGTTATGCAGAATCCAGGTTCTAGCTTTCAAATTTCTAGTTAGAATCATATCAAATAGAGTAGTTAATTACTTTATTTCAGTTAATTCTACTCTCGATATTGCCAAGGAAGCTGTGGGGATTGATAGTTTCTGAGAAACTATGATTCACTCCTCACTTCTGAGGTAGGATCGAGAGTCTTGCAAATAGATTAGATAAGCTATTTCATTGTTTAGAATAGATCTACAAATTACACAGACAAATAGCTACACTCGGTTATTTTGTTTGTTTTAAATTGATTATTTTAGTTGTCATTTCTAGATATTTTAAATAGCTATTGCTTTCTTAAATTCATAAAGCTCATCAGAAAACACAAAAAAATAGAGAAGTCATACATACTATAGATATACTTCACATAGGTAAATTTTATTTTACTGTAGTTCACTTTACTTTGTTGCTTTTGTATGACAATCACGGGACCTAGAGAGCCCAGAGAATACGTATTCGAGCCAATCATGCCTCAGCCCAATCTCATCATAGCGATAACTGATATAGATCAAAATCTTAGGATTCAAGTCTTCCAAACAACGGTAAGCTTGCAACAAATCAATTCCCAATTGAGTGGGTTAAACATAGAAGACGACCAAGCACACACATTTTGGTCAAATCAACCGAACTACAGATTACCCTAGACAACATTCATATGACTGTAGAAGGGTTCGAAAGAGAACAAACCTTTGGTTGTGATCCTTTGGTCCCACAGCCAGATGCAGGAGACACTCTTATAGATATAGATACCAGCCTAAGAATCCAGGTTGCATGAATGCCTGTAGGGTATTCTGAGAAAATCACACAGTTATTGATCCTAAATATAGAAGCTGAGAAAGCATACGATTACTGGATATTAGGGATTAGGACTTGATTTCACGCATGACCATAACAAGTCCACAACAACTAAGAATCTACGGTTGTGACCCACAGATCCCGCAGCATAAAAATCCACAAGAGAATTAGACATAGACACTGGCCTACACACACTAGTATTCCGGTCTACCCCACTTCCACCTATCATCATCAAACAATTATCCTTGCTAGACACAACAGCTAACAGAGCTAGGGAATTCTGGACTAGGCCAGAGAATCGTCCATAGAATTGGCTATATTTACCATCCACCATATGACCTTATCCAGAAACGTATATGAAACTATCCTAGGACATTTTCCACGTATTCCACAACCCATAGATCGAATCACGCCAGAGCTCGATATTGATTGGAGCCTTCGAGCAGTCATCCTTGCCGATCGATCTATCACACCAATTCAGGTTAGAAGGGCCTTCTTTGCCTTAGATTCACAAATTCCACTAGTGCGTATTGAAGACATTAGATTGCCTAACTAGTTTGTCTGCATCCCATATTTATTCCATCCCCACCAGCTATCTCGGCACGACCTCGGGAGGTCAAGTGCGAGGAAGAGTTACTTGTAGATTCCCACACTCGCTTGTCACTTTTCCATCGTGATACCCACTCATGGATCCATCTCATGTATATGTTGAAAATATTTTTGCAAGAGAATTCTTCTCTTCAAGGAATTGCTAAATATTTTCCTTTGGCTCGTCAGGCACTCCAATTTCTAAAAATACTATAGACAATAATATAACACCAAAACTTATCTTTTCTCCCTAGTGCACTTCTACAATAATAATCTCAGTAATAAAGTAAGACAAGTTGTATACCACTCATGTCATCTTCTTCATGATGTGTAGCCATCGTCTCTGCTTGACCTATGTCGAGCGTTCTTGGTTATTCAATTTGGTGAGGAGGTGTGTTCCTTCCTGAATCACAGGGTACTTTTCTAGCTTGCAAATATCCATTACGCACCCTCCCTTTGTATAAGCTAGTGTAACCCTTGTTGCCTCTACACAATCACCATTAGAAATATCACCGCCAAACTCACTTCTCAATATTCTTAACCCCTCACAACCTTTTAATCATGGGCATGGTAAGTCGCATTCACTCCCCAACAAAAGGAAATAAGTCCTCATGGACTCGGGTCATCAACCATTGGTACAAATTTATGGTTTCCCAAAATACGACATGTCGTAAAGTTGCATAACTCCGACATTAGACAACTTCTCCTACATGGACACGTTGTTTTTTGTTCGCAAATTTGTTTTTACCACTAATAATTTTTCCAATTCATCCTTGTTATCCTTGTTCCGATGATTTTAGTCACTTACTTTGTTGCATCTAATATGTGAATCCCAATCCAATCCCATTATAACACCTTCCAGGTGCTTGTAATTCTGAAAATTGACTTTCGGGGTATCTTCCACCTCTATTTCCACTTCCTTTTTCTTCCTGCCCCTTGTGGTTTCTCTAGGTGCTCGTTTTGGTGCCATTGTGATGATAAAAATATGTTCTTGCACTAGATTCAAGCTTTGTAACTTAAACTTTTGTTCCCTATCTTTTCCTCAAACCCTAACTCATATATTTTCTTCCCCGCACCTTTGGTTCACTCAAACACCTTCTCTGATGGAGCGCCAACTAATGGCATGCACAAAACTATCTGTTTTAATCTATATAATAGCTATCTATGTACTTTTCCATGTAACTCACTCTTTAGCTCACTCTTCAACTCGCTTGAACACTTCTCTTCACAATGCAAGGTAAAAATGATATCGCAACCCCTCCTTATATAAATTTTTCAAATTTCCCCACATTTATTTCTCTTCACCAACCACCATACTCAGCATTAATCAGCCTTTCATTCCTTTTTTCATGCTTCGTAAGTAATTTTTTTGTGCTAAGTTTTCTACACCCCTAGTCATAACCTTCTGGTGTGCCCTCTACTTCTCAACAACAAACCTCCTCTCACTCACCTTCATGCGCCGACGTACCTATCCACTACGCCTCACACTAAGTAGTTTCTCATGTTGTTGCCTACCTCATATTACACTATGTGTACATATATCTATGTGTGGTCTTCTCCCATGAGCCATTTTCCTTAATCTACACCTTTACCTCAAACACACGCACCACATTTCCTCTATGCATACCCATCATCCAGAGATCATTCAATCATGGCCTATTTATCATGTATCTTCTTCACCCACACTAAAATTATGTGTGGTCTTCTGCATATGAATTCACTAGATAGTAGTCACTATCGACATGAAAACACGCTTATTACAACAAAACAAAGAACTAAATTGACAAAGCATAACAACAATGAAAGTAAAAACATATAAAGAAAATGCATGAAATAAAATCCTATTCTAACTGATAATGCTACCTTATTACAAACACTAAGAAGACTTATTTATAGTAGGGCTTCAACGTACTCCCATTGAAATAACTGGGAAACCAAGTTCCATCCAACACTTAATGGCGAAAAGCACTTGAATCAAGTATATAAGTCACCACATATGGTCCCAACCAATATACCTTAAACTTCCTAGGGTTGTGTGGAAACTTTTTGTCATAAAGAAGAACCATTTGTCCAACTTCAATCTTCTTATTCTTAATATGAATATCGTGTCATGCCATATGTCGGGCCTTTTATGTCTTCTAGCTCCATCGAGAAATGATGCACTTGCTCATCCACCTACATTAGTTTATCAATGTTCTCTTCAAGTGTCCTTTCATCATCCAATCCACCTACATGAGCAATACGTAGGGAGGGTAACATAAATTTCACTGGTAAAATAGCCTCTGTGCCAAACACCAACTGAAAATTTGTTACCTTATTCAACCTCTTATATGTTGTCGTATGCCTACGCATGAAGAGACTTTATCATCCCATTCATTTCTTCCAACATCACAAATCTTTTTCAATGTATGTCGCAATATCTTATTGAAAGCCTCGGTGGTAACATTATCTTGTGGGTGATAAGGGGTTTTTTTTTGATGCGCCACCATAAACTTTTCCAATAATATTCTAATAGTTTCATTCAAAAAGTGTATGCCCCTATCACTTGTCAAGCTCAATAGACATCCATACTTGTTGATAATATTTTTCCATAAGAGCCTTGTTGTTGTAGCTTTCATGTAATCCTTTGTAAGAGTTGTTTCGCCCACCTTGTAAGATAATATGTATAATTTATAATATAGCGCAGCTAGTCCTCCACGCATGTGGGGAAATAGGACCCACAAAGTCAATTTCCCATTTCTCAAAATTTTTGCGCTTACAATTGTTCTCAAATGCATTTCATCTCTATGCCCAAGATTCCCAAAGCGTTGACGACAGTGATCACATGCCCTGGCATACTCTTTACAATCCTTATATACTATTTCCCACTAAAGACCAGCTAGCAAAATCTTGTGTGTGGTAGCATTACCTATATCATTTCCTCCTCAAATCCCTCCATGAACTTCCTTCATTATAGATTCATGCTCATGTTCAAGTACACACCTCTGCAAAACCTAATCACGACCTAAATTGTATAAATCTCCACTGATCAACATGTAGGGTGCGACGTGTATGGCAAGTTGTTTCTTTTCTAAGATTTTCATTCCCTCAAGTGCCACAATAGTATGCGGATATACAATAATATCTTCTAAGTCGAGAGTGCATATTTAAGTCTAAATAGTTGTGCATGTGGCATTGTGTCCTCAATCCTCTGCACGTCCTCACCTGAGTTAATCCTTGATAAATGATCTGGTCTGGAATTTTTATTTCCTAGTTTTACCACAACTATGAAGTCAAATTCCTAAAACAACATAATCAAATGGCATATATGCCCCTGTAAAACAAACTTATTAACCAAGTACTTCAAAGATGCCAAGTAATCAGTATAAAATATAAAGGGAGTTTCTAGCAAATATTGTCTAAACTTATGCAGCGCGTAAATCATTGACAATGCTTCGCACTCTGTAGTTGTGTAATTCTACTCAGCTAGTGTAAAATTCCTTCTCACAAAATAGATAGGATGATCAACAATCGCATCACTAGGTTGTGCCAACACTACACCAATGGCCATGCCAGAGGCATCAACATGTACATGAAATGGTTTGTCCCAAAAAGGAAAGTGTAGAATGGGCGCAGTAAGGGTTTCCTTCAATGTCTCAAATGTTGCCTATTGCGCCTCATTCTAATGGAACTTTCCTTTACTTTTCAAAAATTCCTCCAAGGGTGCGGAAATCTTAACATATCCCTTAATGAACTTCTTGTAATAACACATATGTCCTAGAAACCCACGCACCTCACTCTGATTGGTAGGCTCCTCTAATCCCAAGATGACTGCAACCTTATCAGGATCTACCAATAAGGCTTCCTTGTAGATAATGTGTCCCAAAAAAGTTCCAAAAGGCATAGAAAAGATACACTTCTTAATATTCAAGGAGATGCTTAACTTCATACATCTCTCAAACATAAGTCTCAAGTTATCACAGTGATCTTTTACCATCCCATATACAGTCCAATCATCCAACTAAACTTGTAAGAACTTATGAATAAAATCTTCAAATTCTGCACAACAATGTGTGAAAAGGATGCATGCGCATTCTTTAACCCAAAGGGCATAACTGTGTATGCTAAATTTCCCCTTCAATGGTTAAATTCATCTTTTCCTAGTTTTCTTTAGCAATTTGCACATGATGATAACCATAGAATCCATCAGTAAAAGAGTAAATCCCATGCCCTACAATGCCTTCCTCCACAGATCCTTATCCAACCATATTTCTTTATGTTGATCACCATAGGGTTAACCCACTCTTATTCCTCAATGGGCTCTATGATTCCATATTTCAGCATCTTATCAATCTCTTCCTTAACTTTGACGCATAGATTAGGATTCATTTTATAAGTTCGCTTCCTAATCAGGTGTGCACCTTCCTTTAAATTGATCCTCATCTCACCCAAAGAGGGGTGTACTCCCTAATATTCATGATATCATCTAAGAAATAAGTCCTGGAAGTCACACAATAGCTCAATTATCTTTTCGACCTCTTGTTGAACCAATAGTCACCAATAATGGTCACTTTAGGCTCGACATCTATCCCAATGTTTACCTTCTTCATTTTCATAGGCTCGTGATATGCGTGCACCTTCTCATCTGCACTATCTAACACCTCGTGTGTATGCACGATAGTGTGATCAATATCTATATTTTCTACTTCTTCATCATCAATCATATAAATTAGCTTACCCTTATCTTTTTCCAAGAAGGCACACACTCGATGCTCTTCATCAATTTCTTCGCCTTCAAAGTGTGCCTTGAAATCTAACTCTCCAAACATATATAACAAGATTTCCTCAGCTCTTGCACTATCTCCCAACGTAAAGTGCTTTACAATTTGTAATGCTTCATGCACCTAAGGTTTAGTAGAAAAATAGTCAAAGTTCTAAACCATACATGAGGTCATCTCCTACCAATTAATGTTTTTTTGTAAGCTTTAAATGAACATACCATGCATGTGCATAACCACTTAGGTTGCATAGAAATTATGCACCCATAGTTATGCTGGAAAAGCATCCTTCCCCTCCATCCAGAGTCTCTCACACTTTTAAACATGATGTGAAGCATAATCCCTCCCATTAAATTCACATATTTGAGTAGGTACATTGCTCCTAAGAAACATAGTAGAGAAGGTGATTCTCACTTCTCACCACTCCAGATGGTTATCTCTATGTGTATTCCACTAACGTTTCGTTTTCCTGTGTAGGGTATAAACTAGCATGTTTCTTCTTTCTACTTGGTCTTTCCATTGAGCTTCCATCACGTGCAAGAAATACATCAAGATTTCCTTCACCAGTATACCAAGGTACCTAGTTAATGCCCAAGCACCTAATCATGCGTGGCCTAATTACATGGGTAACCATGTTCTTGATCTCTCACCAGTCATTTCATACGTTCCATGTGTCTAGTTATCACATGCAACACTAGTTGTATCACTCATAGACTAAGCATCATCCCACTGAATAATACCTTCTTTAGATGGCTCAATAACTTTAGGATCTCTGATGGTGTGCACATAAATTCTATTAAGATACACTGTCTCAATGGCTCTACATAAGGTGTAGCTTTCCCATCTGTCAAAGGAATAATGAAGCGTTATTCTTTGTTCTCAAAATTAATATGACCTTTATTAAAGCGCAGTTAAAATTATTCATGTAACACCAAGGGTGCTTGAGAAATGAGGGTAAATTATTTGCTTCGCAATCACCAAGACCTCAAAGTCACCAATAAACTTGGCCCCTTGTATAGTAATATTGGCATCCTTTAATACTCCAATGGGAGTGGCTTTAGTCCTATTTTCCATATACATCACATTTGAAGAGGGATGTAACGGTGGTCTCCCCATCTGATTCCACGCATCCAAAGTGCGTACATTTACTTCTACACCTGTATCAATCATGATATTACTTAGCATTCACCCATCAACAACTACATTCAAAGTGATCTATTTATCATATTCAATACTGTGAGGAGGAAACTTCGCATGCAATATTTGCCTCTCGTGCTCATATCTAGTGTGTAGTATTTTACCCCTCATCCATTTCCCCAACAAAGGAATGTTATTCTCCGACACATCATCTTACAAACCTCCTTTAATTCATCAACATCTTTCTAAGGAAGCTCAACTTTCTTCGCTTGTTCCAACTTCCGTGATTGCTCCTTCAAACATTGTATTTCACCCTGCAAGTTTATAATAACCTCCATAGCTTCATGATAAACTTCCTTCTAATGAGTAGGATCTAGATATTTCACATATAATACTTCTCATTTTGTAATAACAAGTTTCTACTTAGAACTCTCACCGACATGTGTAGCCTCAGTGCGTGTAGTCACCAACACAGGTATTACCTCAGGATCAGATGGTAACTTTGACATCCACTAATCTTCTATGATGCGTTGTACCTTGATCATCCCCGTGCCCTTATCCTATTTGTGGTGCTTTCTCATATGCTCATATAAATTAGGGAACTCTTCAAACTTATGTTGTTTTCTGCACCATGATCAAACCACGTTCTGAGGGAATTCATACCTATAATGATCAGGGGATCCACACGTATAACAGGTTCCACAAGGGAAGTCACCTCTTCCACCACTATAACTACAACCTATGTATCCTCCACGGTAACTTCTACCTCGACCACCTCCATTAAAGTGCCCTTCATTATGACTATGATTATCACCCTGGTCCTTATAATTATTTGCAACATTGTTTTGGCATACACTAGTTTCAATAGCCTCATGAATCTGATCAATCAATCTACATTTTTCTATATCATGAGTATGGGACTTGAAAATCTTACAATAACAATACATGTTCTTCTAGATAGCATGCTACAACAATGGGCATCTACTTGAATCATGATCCAAGTGAAAAATATCACAATCCATCAAAGATGGTGTGTTACGATTCACGAGGAAACTATCCTTACTATTTCTTTCCACCTCGCAACTGTACACCATATACCATTGTGCGTCTCATGGGATGAATTAGTTGAAAAATTATCCAATTATTTCACCATAGAAGCAAGTTGCACCTACAAGAATGGGCTAACTCTAGTCTCTATGTCCCAACTACCTCGGCGCATGAAGAGCTTCCTCTAATGCCTCATGTGGGTCTATAAAGATCTTATGAGAGATTTTCCTTCTAAAAGGTGTGATTAGTCCACCAACAAACCACTGAGCATGTTGGCTAGGGTGAATATCATAAGACAACTTTGATAACAAAGTTTTAAAATGGGAATCATATTCTCTGACACTCTTAGCCATACCTGCTTAATGTCCTTCATCACGCTAATGTTTTTCTGTTCAAACTCAGGTATATGAAATTATACCAAGAAGCCATCATGAAACACGTTATAATCTATAGTAGTCTGGTTCATATCATACTTCATTTACCAACTATGTGTGTGCCCTTGCAAAGTAGTAATAAATTGACTTGCCTTCTGTTTAGGGGTTGTAATTCCCTTAGCACGTCATAATATTTCACACTTGTGTACATGCTCTGTAGTATCCTTAATAACTCTATATTTTGGAAAGTGAAGGTACATCTCATAAAATATTTTTATGCTTTATGAGGGTGCAAACCTTATCCACCGAGATCTGGAACTGTATTACCTCCAGTGTTTCATCCACCTCTAGAACCACTAGACCTACTTGATCCCAAACCTCCCGATCCTCCTTATCCACCTCCTATAATGGGCACAATACTAGAGGATGGTTTTCCTTGTGTCCCAATAGTTGTACTAAACTAAAATCCAATAGTATGAGAGGTTTTATTACTTCTAGGCGTATTACCAATGTTCTCACGCACCCAAGCTTTGTCCCGATGACGTGCCAAAAGTATTTCTTCAATCGGTCCTCCAAATAGCAAATATTTTGTCACTTTTGATGCCATATATTTTTTTGATATACTTTAGTATTCAAAGGAAACTGATATCTACTTATTGCTACTTTATCACCAAAACTATCATGTTTCTCAATAACTATTTTAGGAACTGGAACACCAAGTGCAAGGGAAAGATGGTTAGGTGTGATCGGATGCACTCCTATGGCCCTTATCCTTTCTTCTTATGACACACTCTCATATTAAGCTAAAGGGGATTCTCTTCCACACTTGCCTAAATGGCGAAGTACTGACTACTCAGGTTCCATGTCCTCTGCATGAACCTCGAATCCTTTGCACATCACCTATCTCTACAACTCCATAGACTCCTCGGTGTTGCACTTGTTTTCCAATTACCTTTCATGTGCTTCATTATACTTAAATCGCCATTCCTCTCTTTATTTTTCTTCCGTCAAGTCTGTCATCTTTCACCACACTTTCTCCGCCGCCGCACGTGATGGAGATTTATCTAGCCAAAGGTTGTTCTTCCAAATCTAGAGTTACCAATAAGATCTTAATTGCTAAAGGGATAACATGCAAATAATATCCTTTGGGTTCATGCAAGAATTGAAACTCAACAACGGATGGATAGGAATAAGTAGAAACAACATACTCTAACATATAGATATGTAAATTACCACTACATCGTTGATCTATAGCGCGTGTCTAAGGCGAGATCAACATCATGCAAATTCTTGTAGTCTTCATGTGTCCAAATAATATATTTGTACCTCTAATTTCTCTCTGATGCATATGCTACCACCCACTCATACAACTCTATAGGAAAATAATAGAAAAATGTCTCATAAATCTCGTGATATAAATGTTTTTCAACCCACGTGCATGCATGAAAATCAGGTCCACTATTATATCTGTGAGAAAACTCATCCTCTAAATCTTGTAACCAACTCTCAATACTGGAAAAAAATCAACTGATACATCTTCATCATGTGACATCCTTGCAACATCTTGAAAAGAGGTCCTAAAATGGAACCAAAAGTAGTCTCTTTTTGTTACCCAAACCATAGGTGCGTTGGCACATCACTCGAGACATATCGATTGCTCACCCAAAGTGTGAAAAGGTACCAGTCCCTCTTTTAATACCATCTTTGTCAAGGTGTTAGCATGATCACACAAGTATTCCATATCCATAACAAGTAATTAAAGGTGAAACATGACAAGAGCTAGATCATAACCATGATGCATAAAGAATTAAACAAGGATCAATATTAGATCTACCTTACAAGAACCATAAATAGTGACATCAACAATCATTATCCATCCACAAAGATCCATCATATTAATCCATCAAAACACAATAGTTGATTACATAATAAAGCATCATCATGAATTCATGTGCACAAATATACCAAGAATACATAACTTTGTTACAATCTTTGTAGTACCTAAGCCCTATAAATCAATACATATATATAGGCATTGGGGACTTTCCTTCATGAGCATGCACTCTTAAAATAGGTTTCATGCTAAGAATACCCATGCACTACTACAAAAGCATGCAAGCTTCGTTAACAATAGATTATCTATAAATAAATCTAGATCTAATCCTATTATTAGCTCTAACTTTTCATGACGCTTGATCTTCCACTTGTTCCCAAAATATCTTGGCATGTCTTCTAAGTCTTCTATCAAAACGTATTCAAATTTCAATCCATTCTTAACCCATATATGCAAAAGAGCTAAGTCTCAAACTCAAACTTTCCCCTCGCAGTGCCATGTATATGCTAATCTTCTACATGTACCTACGCATATGCTTCATGTGTGCTATCATCTCATGCACCTTTAGCATTTATGCATAAATATGTCCATCCAAAAGTAAGAAACCCACAAAATTTTCCACCCGAAAAATGTTCTCACTAACATTTTTTGGCACCCACTATGGGGCAAATTTAGCAGTATCTACAACCAAATACAACTGGAAAAATACAAAAAAAAATCAATAAACCAAAAAAATGGAATTTTAAAATCCACATGAGCCATATGTCTCTAAACCATGGCTATTTCAGAAACCCTCTTGTTAAAAGACCTGAGTTACTATTTCATATTGAGGAAGACATTGCTTCATATTTACGAGAGGATATCTAGCACAACAGATAAAGTTTGCACATAGTACTTCATCACCACAAGAGTATTGGACCTCAAACAACAACATGTTGTTAAACTAGAAAGAAAAATATTGATTCATGCACCATATAGAAGAGTGTACATTTTTAAGCTAGTGGATAGAAGGTACACTCGGCAACAAAGATAAGGAGGACAAATTGATCCCATATTCGAAGAACTTCAAAGAAGACAAGAAATTCTAAGAAATCCAAGGTCTCCCCTTCATCAAGTAAATATCCCCATCAGAATTCTAAGAGTCATCAACTCGTTGGACATGGAATTTCTAAATATCAATGAACATTGATGATTTTACCAACATTAAGACTAAAGAGGAAGCTATAAAAAGAAAATCAAGAGTTGAAGTGGAGATAAGAGCTTAAATTAAATAGATTTAGAGATCTAAATCCAAATCGAGATGCAAGAGCAAAATTATCAAAGCCACATCCTTAGAAAGGTTGCAAGCTAGGATCAGAGACACAAAGGTGAATCATGAAGAATGTAGGCCAAATGTATCATGGGGTGGAAACAATGGCCCACTTGCTCTTCCACAACCACTACACAAGCTACCAAAAGGTTTAAGAAAAAAATTCCCAAAATTCAGATGGGGTGGTTCCCAACTCCCCATGGAGCATTTAGCAGTGTTCATCACCACCTATAGTGTATTGGGTGTTGCACATGAGGATTATCTTATACTCTTCGTTGAATTGTTGTAAGAGAATTTTTTTGAATGGTTTTATATGTTTCTCGTAAGGTCTATCACTTGTTGGGAAGACATAAGGAGAATATTTGAACATAGGTTCAAATCTACAAAGGACTGTCAAGATCTTATGGTTTAATTGGTGTAAATGAAGAAGGAACAATCTAAGTCGATGAGAGATTTTGTGGCCAAATATAACAAGATAATCAGAAGGATCCCCGAAGATTTTGTGTCTCCCGATAACAATCTGAAAAGGTTCTTCATCAGTTCCCTACCATCGGAAGTTAGTTTCTTCCTCATAAGATCCCAACCAACTGATCTAAAGAAGCACAAGACCACACAATCAAGATAGAGGATGATTTAATATTAGCTAGGAAGATTAAGGGCCCTAATGGAAAATAGCTCAGGATGACATGATTTCCTTGAAGAAACAATTGTCTCAAATCACCATGTAAAATTCTCCAAGGAAGACAAATCCTCCAAACGCCATGAATCACCCCGTCCCCATAGGATTTCTCTTGAAGCACCACCACTTAATGCTACATGTGAAACCAATGAACTAGAGGAGGAGGCTGAAATATAGGAACCTAAATAATACTATGTTGGTGACGATGAAAACTACCTTAAGGTTGAAGAAGTTGATGAGATGTAAAAAAATGACCTTTTCAAATATGTCTCGAGAAGTGAAGACAGAGATGATGAAGGAAGAACAAATATTTTTCTACATGGTCTAAGAAAGGATCCTCATCTTCAATGGCCATTATGAAATAAAATAAAAATAAATAATACCCCTAAGGAAGTTCCACAAAATAAGATCATCAGCAGAGGATCACCGCTACCACCTTAAATGGAGTTGGCTAAATAAAGACCAGACCCAATTGTTTAGCAAATCCACCACTACCACACTAAGTAAGTCTTCTAGTCCTTCCCCTAGTTCAAAAGTTTCTAAAAGTAATCCTTCTTCAAATGACTACTCCTTTAAAATTACCCAAAGTATCACCAAATCTTACTTCCCCATCTCTTTCTAAACTAGTTACTATGCTTGTGAAAGAAAATAAAAATCCCAAAGTAACTACACCTTTTCCGTATAGATCCTTTATCATCCCTAGAATTTCAAACCCACTTCCCACATCTCTATTTGATTATGTGGAGCATGCAAGTAAAACCAAGGTGTAAGTCACATATTTTTAATACTTGTAAACACATCCTACCCAATTTGAAAGATTTTTGACACTTTAGTCTGAATGGCACACCCAAGCCCAAAGTAAAAAGTTTAATGCTAAAGGATTACTTCCCACACCATCCACACCCCTTCATAAAACATGTTAGCCCTTAGTACCTCTAAAATCAACAATGTTAAACCTTTATATGTGTCACTTCTCATTAAAGGCTTCCAATTCAATAATTACATCATCGATTCTGAAGCCTCTGATAATGTAATGTCATTCAAAGTAGTAAATTCTCTAGGTATCACCTTGACTCATGTGAATGGATCTTATTATTCTATGGAGTCCAAAGAAGTGTCATTTTTAGGAATAATAAAGGATTCATAGGTGGCACTAGCTAATTTTCATAAAAGAAGGTGTTCCTAACTATCTTGGTAGTGGACATTCCAACATCTTTTGGGATGCCACTGAGCTAAATATTTTGTGGATATCTAGGTGGAGAAATTAAAATGGATTGATCATCTGTGACCATTCTAGTAAAGGGATAAATGAATAAATTTCTACCAGTGAGAAAGATGAAGTACAAAGTACAAAAAATATCGATGACCCGAGGGCAAAACATCCTATTTCAGGATGGCGGGCTAGGTAACTAATTCTCCACATCGGAGAAGGATGATAATTTTCCACTTCTCATGGAGGAGGAGGAAGATCAAATCTAGACAAAGGAGTTTGATGGTAGTCATTCCAGCACATGGTTAGGAGAAGGTGTGGTGTTGTGTTCTCCTTCGGTGAATTTACCCCTATTTTCCTACAAGCCGCAACTTTGATAACACAAACAACATGGTGGAGTATGAAGCCCTTCTCCTGGGTATGAGCTGTAGTAAATATATGGGGATCAAGAAACTGAGATGCCAAGGTGATGGAGGTAATAGTAAAGCAAGTTTGAAAGCAATACCAAGTGAAGAATCCAAGACTCTACATTATAGAAACAGAATATGGGACTGCATTGAATCTTTTGATGCGTTCTCCATCAAGTCTATTCTCAAGAGAGAAGAATGAAAAGGGTCCCATTCTCTTGCAGTGTCATCTTCCCTTGTGATACCACATCCATCTTTCGGTAAAGACAAGGTGACAATGGGAGATGGTTTTTAGACCCATGTACCCGATAATGTAAACCACTAGCAAGTCTTCAATGATGACAATCAACTCCTAGGTTTTCTAGAGCAGAGATAATTTCAATATCCTCTTCTTCAAAGGAAGTGAGAATCCACACAGGAAGCAGTAGCTGAAGAAGATAAAGAAGGAATTGAAGGCATCAATGAAGGAGTGATCAAACTAAAAGGGAATAAAATCCCTAAAGGCTTAGTCTCTCTAGAAGATCTCTTTGATAAGCATGATAGATTTCATTCAAGAGAAGGCGAAGCAATCTTCTCGGTGCCCCACCAATTTTGAAAAGGAAAATATCGGGACTCCCAAGAATCTAAGAATGGTCAACATTGGAAAGTGTTGTTCATCAGAAGAAAAGAGAAGATTTGTTTCATTTCTCAAGAAGTATTCAGATGTCTTGGCCTATTCTTATGATGAGCTTAAGTCCTTCCAACCAAAGGAGATGCACCATTCAATTCCCTTGAAGCCAGATGCCAAGCCATTTAGGAAAAAATAGAGGTTGTATAACCCAAAGATAGATGACACCATCAAAGAGGAAGTGATGAAGATGCTCAATGCAAGGATCATTTTCCCTATCCATCATTCCACATGGGTAGAAAAAATCATACCAATGTCAAAAGAAGAATGGTGAGATAAGGATATGTGTGGATTTCTATAATCTAAACCAGCCTCCCTGAAGGATAATTATCCTCTCCCGATCATGGACCACATTCTTGCAGACAATCACTAGATCTAAAATGCTTTCATTGCTTGATGGATTTTTGGGGTATAATAAAATTGAGGTAGCAGAGGAGGATCATACCAAAATAGCCTTCACAACACCATGGGGCACTTTTGCGTACAACAGAATGCCTTTTGGCCTAATCAATGCAGGGCTACATTTCAAAGAGAAATGGATCTGGCCTTCAAGGACTTGAAGCACTACATTTTCATATACCTGGATGATCTTACAGTCTTCTCAAAGAAGAGAGGAGACCACTTGCATCATTTGGAATATGTACTCATAAGGTGTAGAAAGCACAACATATCCTTGAACCCAAAAAAGTGCATCTTCAAGTTACATAAGGTAAGCTATTAGGACACATTGTAAATAAGCATGGAGCGCGCATTGATCCTGAAAGAGTGAGAGCCATTCAAGCATTATCCTTGCCCATGAGTAAGAAGGGAGTTCATTCCTTCTTTGGAAAAGTCAATTTTCTTGAAGCTTCATTTCCAGTTCACAGAATTGAAGAAGCATATCACAACCATGATGAAACCTCAAGCCAACTTCAAGTGGAATGATGATGGAAAATCAGCTTTTGAAGAAATAAAAAGCCATTACTAAGGCCCCAACTTTGGTATCTCTATATTTTAGTAAAGAATTCATATGTATTGTTATGCATCGAGCATACCCTCTCTTTTGTTCTTGTTCAAAAGAATGATGAAGGTGTGGAGGCACCTATTTCCTTCATGAGTTTCCCATTGAAGAAACACAAGCTAAACTACAACCAACTAGAGAAGCATGCCTATGTGGTGGTCAAGGCCGTAAAAATTTCAGGTTCTACATACTTAATTCTCACACTTTGGTGATGGTCCCCAGCACTATGATCAAGTCCATCTTAACTCAACAAGACCCTGGAGCCAAGAGGGAAATTGGGTCATAAAGACTCAAGAGTATGACTTGGAGATTCAACCTTCTAATTTGGTGTGAGGGAATGGTTTGTGTAAATTGATCGCAAGATGAAACTCTCAAAGCTCAACATGGTGGGGATGATTGTCTTTGCCCCAAGTGTTTTGAAGATAGGCCACAAGTTCTCTTCGTGAACACCACCGATGAATGGTATGTGGATATTACTTATTACTTGACCTATGGTGAGTGCCCTACCCACCTTGACTATAAGCAGAGAAGAACACTCAAGCTAAGGGTGGAAAAGTTTGTAATTTGGAACCATGCACTCTATAAGATAAGTCTTGATGGATGCTTTCTCAGTGTGTCGATAAAGAACAAAAAGAGAAGTTGTTGAAAGCATATCACAACCAAGCTTATGGTGGACATTTTCGGCGATGGTCACTACACATAAGATCCTTAAGGGGAGATATTATTAGATTACCCTCTTCGTAGATGCTCAAGAATGGGTCTCCAAGTGTGAATAATGTCAACAATTTATTGGGAGACCACAGCTCAAAACTACCACTCAGGCCAGTTGTCATCAAAAATCATTCCAGCAGTGGGGATTGGACTTCATTGGTGCTTTGAATCCTCATTCAAGCCTGGTCACACCTATGTACTCACAAAATAGATTATTTCACAAAGTGGGTGGAGGCCATCCTATTCAAGTAGGAAAACACTGAGACGGTGTGCAAAATCATAAAAGAGAACATCATCATCCATTTTGGATTCCCAAAAAAGATCATGGTGGAAAATGCCACCTATTTTCCTCAAGGGAGTTGACATAATTCTGCTACGGCCATGGTATTTCCCTATCCCACTCATCATATTACTATCCACAGGGAAATGGTCAAACTTAAATCAAGTAACAAGAACATCGTGACCATAGTCCACAAGCTCGTAGATGAGAACCAAAGGAATTGGCACAAGAAGCTATATGATGCATTGTGGGTAGATAGGATAACTCTAAAGAAAGCAATTGGAATGTCACCATTCCAGTTTCTATATGGAATTGAAGTAGAAATTCCCATCACGGTTGAAATGTCAGCTCTCAAATTGCTCCAAGGAATAGAAGATGAACAATACAAGGATTCGATTGACAAGAGGATCTTGTTTCTTAAGAAGCTAGAAGAGAACATATTTTGAGTGGTAGATCATATCAAGGAGCATCAATTGAAGGTGAAAAGGTTTTTGATAAAAAGGCCAAGGCAAGAGAATTCAAAGTTGGAGACCTTGTTCTACTATGGGACAAGAGGAGAGAACCAAAAGGGAGCCATGGAAAGTTTGATTCATTGTGGCTCAGTCCATTCCAGATCCATGAGACTTGTGGTGAAAATGTATTCCTACTCTCATATCTAGATGGGACGCCATTGGAATTTCCCTGTAATGGGAAATATTTGAAGTAGTATCATCAGTGAAATTGGGTTATCCCCCGCTTTGTACCATAGGTGATTTTTAGGTGTGTGTTTCCCTTCCTATTGTGTGTTTTCCCTTTTCGTGTGTTTGTGTTTCCTTTCATCATTTTTGTGTGTGTGTGTGTTCTTCCTTTCTCTATCTCTCTGCAAGTTATATGTGACTCCTGTAAAGCCCAATGGATAAGGCACTGGTCAATGTATTATCAAGTTGAGATTCTGGGATTTCTCATTTCATGTCTTCATTTCACTCATTCCATAATATGTCCCCAAGATAGAGCCAATTTTTGTCCTATGTTTTTGCAGGGGAAAAATTCACTGGAAAGCAGGACAACGATACCATAGTGTCAAAACTTTTCAAAGTTATACCTTCCCAAGACACCCCTAGGTCATTCCATCCCCAAGGTCAGTCCTATCCAATCAATCTAATGATCCCAAAGTGAATGTCAATTATTCCCTAGGTGATTTAGGAAAGAAAATCAGTCCCCTAGGTGATTTAGGATCTTCTGGAACATTCAAGTAATCAAGAAGTTTGGGAAGGGCTACCATCATCCTTCCTAGGACTAGTGCACCACCCCTAGAGTGGATCAAGGAAAAACTCATTTTGGAGGAGTATTCAAGTTCTAGGAACATTAGGAAATGATTTTGAAATATTCAGGTAAGATTCAGAGGTGTTGGAAACAATTCACCATAAAGCGGTTTTTCGGGCCAAACGAAGCATGCACTATGCAAAAGAGGACTGAGCTCCAAAGTGAAATATTATAGCATCTCCATGATGATTTTAAATCCAAAAAGTATCAATGGAAATAATTTTCAATGTCCTCCATGGTGTAAAAAATGGGACTTCTTGAAACCTCATGCATTGTTCTAGGCAACTCATTCTTCTGGCGCACAACAAGCGATCCCTGAAAAGAAGGATCCATTTAGAGTGGTTGCAATCAAATTTGTATCTTAGGACCATCACCATTGGATTCATAGGGTTTTTTTTAGGTGGTGTCATATAAAATTTCACCCAAAAATTCATTCGGGAGCCCGAGATATGGTCTTCGCAAATCGGTCCCAAGGTGTGTTTTCCCATACTTAGCCAAATTAGAATTTGTACATGTGGAAGCCTATGGTGAAGGCACAATTCATTTTCCCATTCATCCATTTTTTACAAAGGGATGAAAGGGACATAAAAAAATTTCCCTACCCTTTTTAAGTCCCGGGTCACCAATATGACCAAAAACTCATCCACTAGCCCCCGTTGACTAGTTTGACTGTGCACCCACCAACCACTACATGCCCCACATGTCCTCACCAGAATGAAGTGGAATTTCATGTCCCTTTGTCCCTTTCACAAATGGATGAAAGGGATATGAAAATGTTCCTAACCCTATTGTTCCTTCTAGTTCTCAATGTGACCACAAACTAACTCCTAGGTGCTAAAACTCAGCCCTCCCACTTAAGTTACTCAACGAATAAAAAGATGCCAAGTGTCAAGCCAAAAATGAGGTGGAATTTATGTCCCCTTTTCACCTTTTAAAAGGGATTAAAGGGATATAAAAATGTGCCCCATCCCTACCCTTTTCATTTCAAACACTATAAATACCAACACTTAGCATTTTTTTTCCATTTTCCCCATGCTCGTCTAAACGCCACTTTTGAAACTCTTCCCAAATTTTCCGTAGATAGAAAAATGTTTTTTTTGCATTTTATCAAGTCCATGAAATTCTACTCCATCTTTGAGCATTGAAAAACACTAAAAATTTCCAAAAATAATGGATCAAATGGTGGAAGAAAAAAATATTTTTGCCTAAAAACCACAAAATCTCACATAAAAAAATCTTCATATCTCACAAAATACAAGTCGGATTCAAATGTTGTCTTTTGCATTAATCTAGAATCCTAGGCACCTTGAATATCATAGAGTAATTTTTCACATGCATGGCCTGGATTTTTTCTGGTGGAGAAACCCTCATTCCCCGTCACAAAATTTTTTATTTTTAAAATCTTCCAAACCGGTGATCGGGTGAAGCTAAAATTTCATAGGAGTGATATTGGGAAAAACCCATATCAGAAAAATTCCATCACAATCTGAGCACCAAAGACCCACTTTCCAAAAATAGTAAGCCTTCCTACATGGGTGGTGTATTTTGGGTAAGTCATCATCGAAGAAGTCTAAAAAATAGTGTGCACTAAGGAGGAAAACGAGGTCAGATTGATCAGTCGGTCTAAAAATATTAGAATTTATCACTTACTAAAAATAAGTTGAGTGTTCTATTTTAATAAGATAAAACTCAGAAGATAAAGGGGGAGTAATGCAAAAAAAATCGATCTCGGTCTCAAAATCATCACTCACTAAAAATAGTAAGTTGTTCCAAATAAATAGCATATTTTATTGAAGCAGTGTATTTATGTCATAAAAATTCAAGTTCATTTCAACATCATCGGTTAGGAGTTCAGAGAAGTAGATTCCACTTACCAAAAATAGTAAGTTGCCCTTTCCAGATATAGTAAGTGTTGAAGAATCATGAAGTTCAAGTTTTCGGGAGTGAAACCAGCACATCTATCTCTCATCTAGTATGATATAGTTGACAGTGATGTTACCTATATGGATCTTGATGATCTAAAGGCTCACATGATGGCAAATGAAAAAGAACCAATCAAAGATAGAGTGTTCACAAGTGGGTTGTTCATAGTTGTTGGGCACCTATGTCCGTGCAATACACTAAGCTAATCATTGGCATGCTCACATCACTACGAGTCATACACATGGACAATGGTTCACAAATGGTAGTCATCACCCCTAGAACCATCTCACTTGCGCCTCAAATTCTAACCTCGGCCAACATGGTTGTCATCACAAAGGAGAAGGTCGTGAGTGAATGGAATAGCTTCCAGATGCCTATCTATAAGGCATCGCACCGGGATTGTGGATGAAGATAGGAAGAAATCCTCCAGGGATTCCGAAGACACTTTTTATGTAAATTTCATGAAGGCTATTCGAGAGGTTGTTAGGAATAACTATTTGTTAGTGCTCACATTTGAATAATCTATGGGTGATGAGTTGTAATGACAATTCATATTTGTAATAATTAGGATAAAATAATAATATGTTGTAATATGTGAAAGTTGTATTATTATACAACTCACGTAGTTATTAGGAGTATGGAGAGTTTGTAGGGTGGTTGTGAGAGATTATGGGAGTGATATTGGGAAATAGTTGAGTCTCTATAGGAGAGATATGAAAAGGATTTAAGATTGGAGTTTGAATCCTTGTATTAAGGATATCATTCTCCTATATAGAAATAATCTCTCATTATGTAATTGGTTCCAAATGTATTGAGTATCTCAAATAAATACAACATTGGTATCAAAAGTATGTTTTCAATATTCATTTGTTGATATTATAGCAAAGCCCTACCAAAATAATAGATGCAATCACTCTCCTCAAAGTGAAGGTGATGGGGGAAGTGATTACAAGATATTTTAAAGATTGAATGACACTCTTAATTCTAACCATTACGAAGAAGAAATTAGAAGATTGGTTGGGGAAAGTAATCAGCGACAACTTACATCTCCAATCGCTTCGAGTACCTATGCCAAAGAAGTTCCATGTGAATTCCTATTTTTTCTATCTTCTTGCCAACTCGAGGTCATTCAAGGGATTTTCCCTCACTTAGAAAATTTCTACCAAGGTCTTGGCATTCAAGAAAATCCATCGGTTGGTGATGAGAGAAAGTCACAAACACTTCACCCGCATGAATGATGCATTCACAATGTTCGTGGTCAAAGTTTGGAGGGTGATTTGTATGCAAGAATGTCACCGCAGGTGGCATCCCTGATAAGAAAATATGGTTCCTATTTTATTCAGTTCTCAACTTTCTCCTACTTGTGAGTTTCCAACTTTAACCAAGCTCCACTAAGGTTGCCCAAGTACCTTAGTGATCAAATTGTTTTATTTGAGCTCTGCTCACGGCTATCGTGCATGTGAAAATAGACTCGAAAATAGAAATAAAAATTTCATTTCATTCCCCATCTCTCTCGGGTGTTCACATGTAAGAATGTAAATGATGCATCCCATCTAGAGACTACCTTCACACACTTGACTATGCACCAGTACATCACCAGAGCCAATTTTGGCATGAAAACTGATCTAGACACCTTTCATGTCCCGAGTTACACCATGTTCCACAAATTGAGGATTATTGAGTCAATCAGTGTCGATGATTTCAATTTATGGGAGAGGGATAAAATGAGAATGAAAGTAGGAGAGATGAATAAGTATCAATTCCTTGGTATGAAGATGGTTTGCAAGATGATGGAATAGAAATGTATGATCTTGAATATGAGGTGGTCAAGGCTTCCCCATTGCCTTAGGGTCAATTGGAATGTTTGCAAATCTGGAGATATCAAGGAGTGAATCGAGAAAGTAGTCAAAAGAATGAGATAATGGTTCCAAAGAAAGAGTTCCATTTCCATTCAATCACGAAGTACCACCACAATCCTTAAGAAGCAAGCTTCTTAAACAATCAGTCATCATCAAAAGTGGTGGAGATTACTTTGAGTTTAGGACACTTTGAATGAGTTCAAAGCAAAAATCCACAGATTTGGAGGCTTCTCTTCATGAGGAGTCACCAAAGAGAGTAAGGATAGAATAAGACCCATTTGCGGAAACACAAGTTGTAGAAGAGCACGCAATTCAGACCTATCCTTGAGCTTGCCATAAGAGGCCCCGCCTCTGCAACTCTATAAAAATGCATCCCCCCTTCGAAGATGTCTCTTCCACCTGAGCAAGGAACAGTTGATATGCCTATCATGGAGCCTGAGTCTGATGAGATTTTCCCTTGTATGAAAGAGATAATATCACATGATACATGCACTTGACCAAAAGTTATGGTCCCCAATTTATCAGCAATTACATCATTGGCCAAGGGAAGAAAAATAAAACTAGCACACTTGGCCTCACGATTCTATAGTGGAGACACAGGTAAATAATACATCAAAGTAGCCCCCACCTAAGGTCATCAAGTCGATGGATGAAATGACACCGATGATTATGAAATGAGCACAATTCCACTTTCATCTATCTACTATGAAGGATACTTGCATATGTACTCAACAAAGATTCCGCTCACTTGGTGGCGAGGAACAAGGAGTACAAGAAAATATTGAATAGCTAGAAGAGCAAGTGCAAACTCTTTCATCTTATGTATAACATCTAGTGGATCCAAGTGCGGCTCAAATCCCTATCGAGGAAGTTTACGCCCATAAGCAACTTCAATCTAGAATCCATCAGAGGACACAAGAGTTCACGGTGCAGGGACAAGCTAATGGAAAAAGGATCAGTACGATTATTGAAAAGGGAAATTCATTGGTTTAGAGGCATTCAAACTCTTATCCTACATATATGCAAATAAAAATAAGGTGTGGATGATTAGATGAGATTTGGAAAAGGAAAAGGATCACTGGGACCTTCTTCATCCATTGGTAATGGAAATGAGCAACACTTTCTCTTAGGATTTTATCAGTAAGAAGGTTTTTGGCACCATTTCTGAGGACTTTCATGTGTTTGGGCAAGGATCTTAGACACCAGATATGAAAATCTAGCCATCATAGATTTGGATGAAAATGAAAAATGAGCATAGAAGTTGCAAGATATTATCAATCACCAAATCCAGAAACTTGGAGTGCCTGCGATGGAAGAAAGCACAATAATTGATGATTTGATTGGGCCATTCAAATAACATGTCAAGGAGGTAGGAAATCCATTATCCTTCAATAAGGATACTCTGGAGTCCCTATCAAGGATTCATGCCACCATTGCACTCATTGTGGAAAAACACCCATCTTGGTTTGAAAAGTGCAAAGATATCAATAATGTTTCGGATGGTTGGATAGAGACTCTAAGTTGTGTGTGTGTCCTCATGCCGACTTTGAGTAGATCTTTCAATAAAGAATCAAGGGAGCGAACATGGGATGGAGACCGGTCAGGTAGTGAAATCAAGTCTACATGAGTGGCCTATTCTCTCTCTCTCTCTCTCTCTCTCTCTCTCTCTCTCTCTTCCCCAACTTTCTCTCTCTTCAATTTTATAATTCTTCGTTGGGGGTGCACTTTTTATATGTCCTTAATGAAATTACAAAAGAAAATTTATGTTTCTAATGTAGAAATCACATTTATGTTATAAAAAGGGAATTAATATTTTCCTAGGAAATTGAAAAAATTTAAGTTACGCGAGGACATATGAAAATTTCGTTGGGGGGTATATAATGTAAAAGTCACCTTTATGTTATAAAAAGTGACTTAATATTTCCCTAGGAAGTTGAAAAGTTTTAAGTTTCTCCAGGAAATATGAAAAGTCATTGGGGGTATATGAAGAGTCATCTCTCTTCTTATAAAAGGAAAATACCTCCCATTCTCAAAGGGTTTTTAGTTGTGATTTTTTTAATTCATGAGAGATAGTTTGCCTACTTGTGGAAGAACAAAGAGTTAGCCATTTTCTACTATTTCCCCTTCTCATTTTCCTCCATTCTCCTACCATATCCAATTCTTGATTTTACATGTTAATGAAGGAATAAGTTTTTGTTTTCCAAGGCATATGAATGTGTGCATCTTTGTATGCATGGTTTCCTCTAGCCGTAGCTTTAAGATCTTGTTATTTTCTTCTCTTGAATGCATGTGTTGAATTTTCTAGCTAGTTTGTGCAGGAATCGAGTTGTTTCTTTCAACATTAGTTCTCCTACCTCTCATTCTCACTCCTTTTCCCGTTATCCGACAAGGTCTTCTCTAGCAAGTGATTGCTAGATTTCCCAGGTCATGGAGTGCCCCTATGTGATCCCCGATTTGTGAGGCCACTCAGAAAAGACCCACTTTTTCATGTGCATGCAAATACAAAAGTCACATTATCTAAGTAGAGGGATTTCAACTCCTAGAGCATTGGAAAGAAACCCACAAATTTTTCCACCCAAAATATTTTCTCACCAACAATAGAAAAATTAAGCAAAGCTATGGAGACTAAAATGCATGCCAAAAGTATTCAATTTTCTATTATATTCCATATATTGAAAAAGGGAATACTTGTTGGGAATTCAAGATTTGCAGAATAGTGCTATGATTCAATAACAAACCCAATCATGCACACATGATCTAAACAATTCCCCAAAATCTACAACAGTGGAAGTATAAACTAGAATAATCCAAATCAAAACAAAGTACACACACATAACACAACATGTATTGTGGTTCACCCAATGTGGGCTACGTCCACCAAAGATAGAGATATCATATATATAATATAACAAGAGATTACAAACCAACTCTTCTACACAAGAGTACATGTATCTCTACAAGAGTATCTCTTCCTCCCAGATCTCCAACCGATCTTCCTGAGTACACTAAACCGTGCCTCCATACCACCACATGTGTCTCCTCCAGATCTCTAACCAGATCTACCTAAGTGCACTACAATTGTGCCTATGAAACACCACCAGATATCACATACATGAAGCTACCCTAGCATCTTCCATTGTGTAACCAAGCTCTCACTATATTGTGAATCTACAAACAAGACCTCTAGAAGGGTCTACCAATGTGCAACCGTAACCATGCACCAAGAAATAAGTCTCTCCATCATCACTACATCAACATATGCAAACATGAAGACAACTTCCTCTACAATAATAGATTCCTATGGATCAACAATACATCATGATCTCATGGATCTATAATACAAGATCTCACAACATGTGGATCTACAAGAATGAGCAATAACAAGATCTCACAACAACCTATGGATCTAACAAGAATAAACACTAAGTGTTTTGCATACTATGCAAGCCATTACATGAGACTAAATAATACAAAGGAAATATAGTAGAAGATAATACCATATTCTCACCAATAGTGTACCTACACTTTCCTTTTGTTCAACTTCTCTCTATGAAAGCTCCTATCTTCATGCAATCTGATTTTTCTTTTTCTTCTTCTTCTTCATCCTTTCAACCAAGGATTATGCTCTTCTTCACTTCTAACACCTCTAACCCTATTTTTATAATCAAGTTATCACCGAATCACGACCCTATATTTATACAAGTGCATATACTTGAGCTCACGGTGTGATTGGATAACATGGGTATGTCGACACTAAAATTTTCCTCCATAATTTCTATTTCATTAATGTATGTATTAGGAATAGGATGTTGTTAAGTATAATTAGTAGTAGCGTCTGATAGAAGATAACGGCACCGTCGATGCGGTGCCGCCATAATGTGGAGTACGGTAGCAGTCAAAGTACAATAGGAATGTTGTAAAAGTAAATATTTTTCGTAAGTGGTCCGGTAATGTTAAAATGTCAAAGTTTGGGTAATTAGAGAAGTAGGGTCTACATGATTAGGAATTAGAAATATTATATTGGTAATAAGGACAAGGAGTGAGGTCATAAATATTTTGTGTATTTTATTTGTAAAAAGTCTAAAAATGTGGAACCCATGTAAAATGATAAGGTTTATCTTATCTTAAAGGATAAGCTTACATGTACGAGATAAGAGTTAAGGTATGAAATATGATTCATCGAGTGGATTTCTTATCCTATCTTAGAGATAAGATGGATAAGCCTGGAATTTCTATAAATAGAGAGGCCACCCCCCTCATTTAGCATAGAAGGAAGTAGTGAGAAATATTGTAGGAAGTGTGCGAAGGAAGCCATCAGTTTAAAGGTGTGTTGAAGAAGCCATTAAGAGGTGTAATTGTAAAGTTTCTCCCATAGTCTTGGTGAAAGTCAAGTGAAGTCAATAACACTTGAAGTACCTCATGGGTGAGATTGTAACAATTTCATGTTAATATTATAATTTACTTTGATATTTCAGATTTGTCATCATTCCGTCTTATCATAGTCGATGGTATTTTTGTGTTATGTTGTTGTTTTGTTTCCAGATTACATCCACCAAACTAAAGGTTATGCATTAGTAAATAATCATAGCACGAGGAGTTCCCGGTGAAGAATTATCATAGTGCCGGATTGGTGATGACATTTTGGTTCCGTTCGGGACCATTCCTCGTTGGTGGATTTTCTGGAGAGATATTCCCACTTAGTCAAAAATCAATTGGAGGGTAACCTTGTTTTTACTCGTGTGCATAGTAGTTACCATGGTAAATTCATTTTTACCGTGAATAGTAGTTACCATGATAAAGTCATTTTTGCTTTGGGAATAGTATTTACCGCATGATAAAGTCACTTTTTACCGTGAATAGTATTTACTGCAAGAACTTCACTTTTACCGTGAATAGTGTTTACCACGGAAAGTCGGTTTTACATGCATGATAAGTCAAGTTTTACCATAGTTTACCGTGGTCATTTCTATTTCTTGTAGAAGGTGTAAAGTCACTTTCTAGTATAGTGATTCCAATTATTTGTGCACATAAGTCTTGTTAATTGTACTTGTGGGTTGGTATTTCACGGTGGTTACTTTTGAAAATGGGAAAGATTCCTGTTTTTTCAGCTCAATCTAATGAAGATGCTTCTTCTTTCATTCAAGAGTTTAAACGATCTTGTATTTGTAATGGCCTTATAAGAAGGGAACAATGGACTGAATTTTTTCCTACCTTTTTGGATGGTTCAGCACTTAGGTGGTTTGAAACACTAGGTGATAATGTGAAAAATTCATGGGATTTATTAACTGAAAGTTTTCTTGAAGAATTTGGTGAACAACAGAAATATGCAGATCTCATGATCGAGATCACAAAGCTATCCCAAGGAGAGAAGGAGAAGATAAGGGATTATCATGCTCGTGTTCTAGAGCTAAGGAGGAAGCTCGATGCCCAGATCCGGAAGGAAGGATTAGCGGATGGGTTGATGAATGGCGTGGATAATCTCCTCTGTAAGCACTTTAGTCTTGGGATGAAGCTAGAGATCAGACAATGAGTGAAGTATGACCGCCCAGCTACCATTGAACAAGCAAAGGAGATTGCAAGAAGGCAAGAAGAAAGCATGGAAGAGGAGCCCAAAGAAATTGTGGCTAAAGTAGAGCCTACACCAGCGTCTTTGGTCTAGAATCCACAACCACTCTCGGTGAGCACAAATATTTCTCCTAGTACATCTATTGAGTATGAAGATCTACTAAAAAAGATGGGTCAGTTAACTATTAATCTTCTTCAAGGAAAAGAATTTAGTTCTCAGGGAGGAGATAGAGGTCCAAAAAGAAATATTTCTGAAGTCGTATGTTATGGTTGTTATAAAAAGGGTCATTATAAGTATAATTGTCCAGATAGAGCTTCTACATCTGGTAAAGGAGATAATGATAAAGGAAAAGCACCTGTGAATTCTTTTGATGTAGTAGATAAGAGCAGAAATAATGAAGTAGATGTGTTTGTAACAAAAAGAAAGAAAGAAAAAGATAATCAAGATGGAAATGATCCTAAGAAGATGAAAGAAGAAACTAGTAAGAAACATAGGAGAAGAAAGTTGGGTGTGCAGGATTTTCTGATTTCACAGGGGCAAGGACCATACTCCATCTTGGAAGATCTGTCCAAAGGCACAAAATATTACATATGGTCAACTCTTGGCTATGTCTTCGAGAAGAGGCGGGAGTTGCGAAGTGGACTCAATGCTCGACGAAGGAAGGAGGTTGAGGTCCCTGTTTTGGAGGCGAGGCGGATCCTGTGCTCCACAAGGTGAGGTATTATGTAATGGCATTTCAATTCATGATGTCTTAGTTGATGGAGGTGCTGCGATTAATGTAATGACCAAGTCTGTAATGAATATGTTGGGTTTAAAATTGATCGCCCTTGACACTTATGTTAAGGTCATTAAATAAAGGAAAAACTAAACCGAGAAGGTGTAGTTTCAAATGTGGCAAATATCTCATTATGGGTGTTGTATGTGTGGTAGACTTTCGGGTGATGAAAAATGAATACTTGTTGCGTACCCAATGTTGTTGGGAAGACCATGGCTAAGGAGAGTTCATGCAAGAAACTATTGGAATGAAGGTTTCATGACACTTGGACGTGGTAGAGAGAGGGTGAAGATAAACATGATCCCTCGACATCATAAAGTAGAACCTGTGGATTCAAGTGATGAAACTGATGATTGGACATCCTCTGATTACTCTAGTACCAGTGAAGTGGACATTGAAGATGAAAAAAGTGAGATGGATGTTTCAGTCATGGATATCCTTCCAGTCACACCAACTCATGACCCCATAAAATTATCTGAAGAAGAAGTTGATGATCGTCTCCAACAAATAAAGATTGGTGATGCTGTGATGGAGAGTGAGAAGGAATCCTACCTCCAGCTCTTTCGAAGGTACATACACCTATTCACTTTTGATTACAAGGAACTCCATCAAGTAAGTTGGGTAGAACATTCTATTGAGCTGGTAGATGGTGCTAAGCCCATAAAGCAAATGCCATATAGAATGAATCCTAATTTTTCTAAGACTGTAAAAGAAGAAATAGATAAGTTGCTTGATGCAGGATTCATATTTGCTAGTGGAGAATTCAGAATGGGTTTCTCCCATTGTGATCTCAATAAAAAATAATGGGAAGCTACGCATTTGTGTTGATTACAGGAAGCTCAATAAGGCAACAAAGAAGGATCATTACCCTCTTCCATTTTCGATCGAGATCTTGGGCGAAGTAGGCTGCCAGAGTGCTATAGTTTTGCTAATGGATATAGCGGCTGAACCAAGTTCGTATAGCGAGAAAGATCAGTGAAGACCACGTTCACCACTCCTTGGGAACGTTTCCTTATAGAGTTATGCCTTTTGGGTTGTGTAATGCTCCAAAGCAACATTCCAGGCGTTTGATGAATAGGGTGTTCGAACCCTACATTGGGACCTTCATCGAGTATTTCTAGATGATTTTTGCATCTATGGGAGCAAGTTGGACCACTGCACCAGATGGAGACAACATTTCAAAGGTTAGATGAACCATAAGCTTCACTAAACCCTATAAAGTGTGTCTTTGGATGTTCTAAAGGCGTTTTGTTAGGGCATGTTGTATCCGAGAGATGGTATTGGTGCGATCCCGATAAAGTTTCAAAAATCAAATATTTACCATTTCCTATGAATAGAATTAAGTTGAGATCATTTTTAGGCCATGTGGGTTACTATAGAAGGTTCATCAAGAATTTCTCAAAGATTGCACACCACTAACCCGATTCTTGAAGAAGGATGATACTTATGAACCAGAAATAAGGCGCATGAAGCTTTTGGACAACTAAAGGAAGCCACAGTGTCTTCACCTATTTTGAAGAATCCATATTGAGCAAGCCATTCATTGTGTACACTTTGATGCCTCGAGATGCAGCACTAGGAAGTACTTTGAGCCAAAAGGATGAAAATGGGAATGAACATCCAATTTACTTTGGGAGCGAGACAAATGAGCTTCTTGAGGTAAATTATCTTTATGGCGAATCAAAAGAGGCTCGGCTATCATTTTTTTGTAAATAAGTTTAGAAATTACTTGCTTGAGGGCAAAAATTTATATTTGTGATCATTAGGCTCTAAAATATATTGTAAATAAGCCTAACCCATCGGGAGGATAGCAAGATGGATAATTTTGCTACAAGAATTTGAATTTGACATTATAGATAGGCCGGAAAGAAGCATGTCAATGCATATGCACTCTCTCGAGCCTATGATGGTTTAGGATCATCTTGTGATGATGATGATTTCCGATGCAACATTGTTCTCCCTTGACACAATCCCTAGTGAATACATAGATATTTGGAATTATCTCAATGAATTCAAGTTTCTGATGGTGCCAATGCAAACACTAAGAGAAAGATTACTCAAGCCGATCGTCCATATTCTATTCTCGCATGGAGTATTATTTTGAATAGGACACGATGGAGCGATGAAGAGGGCGATTAGACGTGATCAAGGGAAGGAACTGCAGAAGAATTCCACAATGGTACATGTGGAGGGCACTTCTCTGGACAACTTACAACAAGAAGGATCTTGGATGCAGTTATCAACTGCCCACTCTTTTTAAATATTGTTATAATTATTGTAAGACGTGTGATATTTGTCAAACACATGGTAACCGTAAGACTTCATCAGCTCCATTATGTCCTATTCTTCCCCTTGGTCCCTTTGAAAAGTGGGGAATAGACATTTTAGGTCCACTTCCAAATACATCACGCCAAAATAAGTATATTGTAGTTGCCACAGATTATTTAACCAAATGGGTTGAAGCTAGGCCATTAAAAATAGCTTCCATGGATGAAGTGGCAAGGTTCATGTATGAACGCATTGTCACCAGATTTGGTTGCCCATTAGAAATTGTAATAGATCAAGGAAGCCACTTCATTAATGAGGTGGTAGAAGCCCTAGTCAATAATTTTTCTATTAAGCACAGGAAGGCAACAACATACAAGCCAAGCACAAATGGACAGGTGGAACGAACAAATTTTGTGTTGTGTCAAATTCTAGCAAAAGATGCAGCCTTACAGGTACATAAATGGGATAAAAGGATTCATACAACATTGTGGGCATATAGGGCAACATCAAAGTCAACAACAGGATACTCCCCATTTCAGTTGGCCTATGGCATTGATCCAGTTCTTCCTATTGAGTTTGATATTCCCACTGTGAGAGTTATGAAAAATGAAAGGATGGATGAAAGTGATTCAGTAAAAGAAAGGTTGGTACATCTTCATTTCTTGGAGGAAATCAGAGAAATAGCAAAGGATACAAGCCATAAGAAGAAAATGAAGCGAAGGAATACTTTGATCAAAAGATCCGGTGGTCTCCATTTCATGTGAATGACTTGGTTCTAGTATATGATTCCGAGATACAAAAAGAAGACAGAGAAAAATTTCTTCCAAAATGGATGGGGCCCTACAAAATAGCGATTGTGCATGAAAATGGTACGTCTTGACCGGAGGAATTGGATGGCACTCCCATTACGAAATGGGTCAACCACGACAAGTTGAAGATTTTCCAAGCACCAAAGAGTCTACTCAGGAGGACGGAGTAGAAGCTAGAAGGGGAAGATGTCGACACTAAAATTTTCCTCCATAATTTCTATTTCATTAATGTATGTATTAGGAATAGGATGTTGTTAAGTATAATTAGTAGTAGCGTCGATAGAAGATAACGGCACCGTCGATGGTGCCGCCAATAATGTGGAGTACGGTAGATCAAAGTACAATAGGAATGTTGTAAAAGTAAATATTTAAATAAGTGGTCCGGTAATGTTAAAATGTCAAATTTTGGGTAATTAGAGAAGTAGGGTCTACATGATTAGGAATTAGAAATATTATATTGGTAATAAGGACAAGGAGTGAGGTCATAAATATTTTGTGTATTTTATTTGTAAAAAGTCTAAAAATGTGGAACCCATGTAAAATGATAAGGTTTATCTTATCTTAAAGGATAAGCTTACATGTATAGATAAGAGTTAAGGTATGAAATATGATTCGTCAGAGTGGATTTCTTATCCTATCTTAGAGATAAGATGGATAAGCCTAGAATTTCTATAAATAGAGGCCACCCCCCTCATTTAGCATAGAAGGAAGTAGTGAGAAATATTGTAGGAAGTGTGCGAAGGAAGCCATCAGTTTAAAGGTGTGTTGAAGAAGCCATTAAGAGGTGTAATTGTAAAGTTTCTCCCATAGTCTTGGTGAAAGTCAAGTGAAGTCAATAACACTTGAAGTACCTCATGGGTGAGATTGTAACAATTTCATGTTAATATTATAATTTACTTTGATATTTCAGATTTGTCATCATTTCGTCTTATCATAGTCGATGGTATTTTTGTGTTATGTTGTTGTTTTGTTTCCAGATTACATCCACCAAACTAAAGGTTGTGCATTAGTAAATAATCATAGCACGAGGATTTCCCGGTGAAGAATTATCATAGTGCCGGATTGGTGATGACAGTACTATCTCCAAGTTATGGGACTTGCTACTTGAGATAGACCTCCGAGAAAAATTTCTTGCTCCTAAACTACCTTCCACAATCTACTCTAATGCGGGAAACTAACTATTCTAATCTAAATTTTCAAGGGACCAGGGAGAGAGAATGCATAAAATTAAAACCTACACTAAAGCGGTTATACACCAGAAAAGGAGGGTGTGAGAGTAGTCTTCAAATGCGTGAAATACAGAAGTAAAGTGCACACTAGAAGAGGTGATGACAGTTCTCCATAATCTAGAAAAACACATTCACAACAATATTTCAAACATACACAATGATAATGGATCCCTGCATGAACATAATAATAGACACAATATTATTGTAATCAAAGTTGAAGGGGCAAGAAGAATGCAAGAAAACACAGCAGGGGAAGATGCATCCACAAACTTATATTTTATTGCTTCACGATATGCACGCATGTTCAATCTATTACAAGATAAGGGCCTGGATCACCATACAAAGAGTCCACAACAAGGGTATACAACACATTATCTTCACAAAGCAATTTTTGTAGAGCTTTGCTACAAAACTACCCCCTTTTACAATGAGCCCAACACTCCAATTTATAGAAAAGATGAGAACAGAGAGAGGAGGAAAAATGAAAATCCCGAATCTATCCTTCAACCACTTATAAGAGGCATTAAATGGAGTAAAATTATTATATATTACTTGTAAAAGGCTCCCCATACTTGTCTCAGTGCTGCGGCGAGAGAAAGAATGATGACCATGCCTCTTAATTGCACTTCCAACCACCAAATAAAATATTGTTATGAACCCAGCCATGTTTTCTAAAAATATCGACCAATTTTTCATTAAATCTAGAATTTCTTGATTTCTGTGCATTAGGTTCGAGCCACAATTCCAACGGTACCAATTTTGTGTGATTTCGTTGAGAAATGCAAAAGTTATGGCCTTCTCGAGCGGACATTTTAGGTCAGCGGCGTTTTACATTCATTTGACGGGAATGAGCATTAAGCGATTGGAGCGAATATGTTTCTTTTAATTAAATATATCTACCCTCATTAAAAATAATAAATCATCATGCTCGTTCGAGAAAGTCTAGAAAGTCCCGAATATGTAGAGGATGTCATGCTCGTTCCAGAAAGTCCAATTTTGTGAAAATCGGAGCTCGAAATCAAAAGTTATGGCCGTTTGAAGTTCACGGGTCAAACGTTGACTTTTCTTCTTTGCCTTCGGCTATTTTGGATTTTGAGTCCCACACGTACTTTTGTCCCAACTTTCCTAGATGAAAATCTCCTACTTCGGCCGATTCGGGCTTCCTTGTTTCTTGTTTGCGGCTTTTTCGCTTTTCGCGTCCCACGCGTCCCTCGCGTACTTTTGTCCCAACCGTCCCCGCATGGTGCACGGACAAATATTTCGAACCGCCCGAAATGGAATGTTTGTTGACAAATCGGCCGATTCGCGTCCGCGCGCTTTTTGTCCCAATTGTCCCAAAACTACGCGAAACAAAAAACTTGACGATTTTCCTCGCTTTGGTCGATTCGGCTTTTATGTCCTCGCATCCCGACGTCCCAACTGTCCTCGTGGACCGCCTGGGACAAAAATGTCTGACTTAGCCGATTTTATTTGTTTTTTCGGCCCCAAGCTTGGTACGGCGAACCTCGATCGACCCGTTTGGTATGACCGAACCCTTCGACCGAAATGCTTCAAAACAGTCCTGCAACCTTATTTTTGCATTTTTTCCATTTTTTTCTAACTCGTTGGGATTTCTTCTTGGATGGGAGAGTTAGAAAAAAGCCGAGGGGACCCTAAAAACATGATTTTGGGCCTCGAATCAATCTACTTGCTCGGGACTGAATAATTTGATACATGTTATGAAAATTACCTTGAGGGTGAATTTTGGATAACAATAACTTATATAATCCTAGACAAACTTAGGCACAATAGCCGAGCAATTACATCCAATATATTTTCTTTAAAACAAACGCTATATTAAATCTTGTGGCTTATAAATAAAACACTCCCACACAGTGTAACCGATGTCGGTTCTTTGCTGCATGTGCATAAATGTCGATCACTACTTCTGATGATGTTGGTCACTATTTGATCGATGTTAGTCACTTCTGACCGATGTCGGTCACCGTGTGTAACCCATTCACTTTTTAATGCATGCTCCAGGTGAAGCTAATTAGCTCCACGACCTAACAAAGACACATTTCATATTTCTCAGGTAATAAAATTTTGTATCAGGTTATTGGCTTACAGAACATTCCACAATCACATTGGTTAGATAGTAGTGGCTGGGAAATTGCAAAATGTCTTTCTCTGGTGAAAAAGGAGGATCTAAAAGAGGCTATTAAGAATGCAAAATTTACTTCCCTTTTAATTGATGAGGTTATGACAGTGGACAATACTTCATGAGTTTGTATTCATGTATACACTTTTGCAAATGAAGTAAGAAATCCCCATCTCTTAGCAATTCATAAAATGAGTGAAAATTGTAATTTTGAAAACATTTACAAATTGGTGGTGTCAAGTTTGAAGGATATTATAGGTATGGATGATTTTTCCATTGCAACAAAGTTAGTTTGTGTTAGAACTAACGGTGCAGCTGTAATGTGGGGGGCATAAATGATCTCTGCATAAGACTATAAACAATTGTTGCCCCTATATGATTGCAATTCATTGCATGGCTCACATAATGAATCTAGCCTATAAAATTGTGAGCACATTTGAAAGTGTTTCCAAAGTGGAGGAGTTGATCCATGATTTGCATGCATATTATTCAAGTAGTCCAAAGAGATTTTTAGAATTTTATAAATTTGCAATTGGATTGACAGATGGGAAAAATCTTCTCAAAGATGTAGATACCAGATGGATTTCAATGTATGAGCCTATTTGTAAAATATTTGAAGAATATCCTTCATTGATAGGTTTTATGTATAAATACCGCAGGGAAGTAGATAAAGCTAAATATTTTTGTATCGTCTAATGATATATTGAAACTTTACTTACACTATGTGGTATTTTGCCAATGTTGAATGAGCTAAATGCATGCACAACAACACGTTGACTCTACATAACATAATTCATACGACGAGAAAACATGTGTGCGAGATAGTATATATTTTTAGATGGAAGTTTTGGGGACCTATTTTTGAAAGATGGAATGCATTAATAGACCTTAAGAATCCAAGTCGTTACTTAAAATTCAAAATAAATGATCATCTTTGTATAACAACTCATGGGAAAGAGATACCGAGTTCATAATTTTAAGAGAAGAGAAGATTTGGTTGGATCATGTTATCGCCAAATCACGCACCCCCAAATGGCCTTAGTGCGAGATGGGACATTTGGTGTGATTAGGTAACATGGGATCACCTCTCAAGCTATGGGACTTGTGGGCTTGAGGTGAACCTCCGAGAGAAGGTCGGATTCCTCTTCCTAAAATAAGCACTACACTACTCCTAATGCAATAAAAACAGCTACCTAGACCTATACTAACATTTCAAGGGGATTAGGGAGAGAGATTTGCAAGAAATAAAACCTACACTAGAAGTGGTGATGCACCAAGAAAGGATTTGCTAGAAAAAAATCCGGCTTGCCAATGAAGAGAGATGATCATGAGGAGGACGAAGATACATCACATACTCAATTTACATACAGTACTTCATTCCTTGATAAGTAAAATGACCTCCAAAACTTGTAAAAGAAACACTGGTTGCACAGTTCACCTACAAACATGAGAGAGGAAAATAGAAGCAGAAAAATGATGTAAGGACATATAATTGATCACAAAACATAATTTCCATTACTTCAAGCACTTGCATACAAAGGCATCATTACAACAACGAAAGACATAGGTTGTCATTACAATTTTGAGAAGAAGGGGAAGCTTGGAAAATTTTCTAACTCCTTTGGAATAGGCATCCCTTTACATTTTATAGCACTTTCTGAGATGAGTGAGAGAAAGAAGTAGAGAATCCTAAAATCTAGGCGAATGTAGCAAAAAACAGTCAACCATGTTTGCCTCATTAATTGTAACTCCACCTTTCAAGGAATTATTCATGGAATGAGTAAAACCTGCAATTTTGGAATAGAAAAATTCCAAAAATCAATCTTCTGATGATTTCATGACATATCTCTCGTTTTCCCGATCCCAATGACTATAAGTTTGTGGAAAATAGACAATCAGGGAGGAATTTATGGTTCCTTGAATAAAAGTTACTTTTGGGCATTCTGAGCACTATGCTTAACCAACTCCCATAAATTCAAATAATTTAATTTTCTCCATTAAATGTAAATTCCTCCTCAAATTATTAAAATTAATATTTTAATAAATCTTTTGAAAACATTTTGATATGTCATAGGTTATCTTTGCTTTGGGGGTTTGAATGTTTGACTTGACAAAATGGCTCACCCATCATCGGCTCTTCATTATTAACAATTTTCTAATGACCGCCACATTTTTTAACAATCTTGGTGACACGTTTTCCATTGGTGGTTATTAGTTATACATCCACAAGGGATCTTCCAAGTTTTATGACTTCCTTCGACCGCATCTTTCTCCACGTTTCCATCGTGCTCCGATCGATGACTCGGTTAACTCAACGATTAATTCAGACTTCGTAGTCCAACCGAGCTCATCCTTTCGGGTTTCGAACCCGAATCTCCCTACATGCACCGAGCTCCAATCACCCCAAACCTAAAAACCCCCAAAACTCAAATTTTGGAGTTTCATGTTTTCGGGCTTCGTGGATTTTTATAATTTTTTGAATCGTGTTGAGTTGTGGAGCTCAATTACTTCAGTTTAGCATGTAATGGAAACTTGCTGGAAAATACAAGAATATCATCGGTTAAGGGGGACTGCATCGATCACCTAGGATCGCAATGATCAGTATGACCAAGATCGATTAAGCAAGGGAGGAACCGGCAGCGGTTAGGTCTAACCGGCATCGGTTACCTATGCGAATGATGTTTTAATTAACTCTTGGGAATTAGATCTATTTTTAGCATTAAAGTATATCTATTGATTGTAATTGCATCATTAAGTGCCCTAAGTCTATAAATGACTATATAAACATAAAATATAGGGTTTAGAAGTAATGATTAACAAGAATTAGAAAGAACTTACAAAAGTTGGTGAGTGAGAGAATTCTTGGTGATGAAGCAAAAGCTTGAGAGAAAGAAAGTATTGTACATCTGAGAGGTGTGGAAGATTGTAAATATTCATTGTATATCTTTTCAAACTTTGGATAATAGATTGGATTATTTCTTGGTGGAGGTATCCCACACTAGGTGAACCACGTTAAATCTAGTGTTGATTTATTTCTCTTGTTTTGTATATTTATTCTGGTAGAATATCCGCTTTTATTTGCATGTATGCTTAGATATGATATATTATCTATACAACCGATGTGCTAACCCCAACAACTAGTATCAAAGCTTTGTTTGATGGTTTTTTGTGTTGATAGATTTACTCACAGAGGATTTTCTGATTGAGTGGGAGCTACAAAGAATGGCAAAAGAAAACAAATACAAGGTAGAGAAATTTGACGGCTGAAATTATCAATTATGGAAGATGCAGATTGAGGATTATTTGTATCAAAGAGATTTGTACTTACCATTGGATGAGAAGTTTAGACCTACGAAGATGACTGCTTTGAAGAATGGAAGATTCTTGTGAGAATGGCCTGTGATCTATAAGATTGAGCTTGGAAACATCCATGGCTTCTAATATTACGAAGCAGGCTTCTATGGTAGACTTAATGAAATCTCCCGCTAATTTATATGAAAAACCTAGTGTTTCAAATAAAGTTTATTTGATGAAGAAACTATTTAGTTCTAAGATGCATGAAGGTGGATCTGCATCTAGTCATTTGAATGATTTCTGATCTATTGTAAATCGATTAAAATTGGTTGTTGTACAATTTGATGATGAAGTAAAAGCACTTTTATTCTTATGTTCTTTGCCTGATAGTTGGGACAACTTGGTAATGGTTGTTAGTAATATAGAATTTGCTAATAATATTTTGAAGTTTGATGATGTGGTTAGTATAATCTTGAATGAAGAAATTCACAGGAAGAGTACAGAGGAATCATCATCTGGAAATGCTTTGAATGTAGAAAGAAGGGGCAAGCAGAAGGAGAGATCCAAGAGTAAGAGTAATGGGAAATCAAAGTCAAGGGATAGAAGATCTAAATCCAGAAGTAAGGGAATTACTTTTTGGAAATGTGGAAAGAAAGGACATGCAAAGAAAGATTGTTGGTCAAAGGACAAAGAGAACCAACTCCCAGACAAAGGTAAAGAAGTAAATCTTGCTATATCAAGATGATCTTATTCTTTCTTTAGATAATAGAATTGAATCATGGGTTTTAGATTCAAGAGCTTCTTTCCATGCAACCCCTAATAAGGGTTATTTCAAAAATTATGTCCAAGGTAATTTTGGGCATGTTTATTTGGGTGATGATGAACCTTGTAGTATTATTGGTAAAGGGTAAGTTCATATAAAATTACAGAATGGAAATACATGGGTATTGAAAGATGTGAGGCATGTGTCAAGCCTCATGAGGAATCTTATTTCTGTAGGGTAACTAGGTAAATTTGGTTGCATGGTTACTTTTATAGGAGACTCTTGGAAAGTCACCAAGGGTTATTTTTGTGGCAAGAGGTAAGAAGGTAGAAACGCTATATTTATCTACATGTATTACTAATTCCTTTTCTGCATTATCTACTTCAGATTCAGATGCATGTATGTGGCATAACCGGTTGGGTCATATGATTCAAAAAGGAATGCAGATCTTAAAGGCTAATGGTAATTTATCAGATTTAAAATATTTATATCTTGATTTACGTGAGTATTGTATCTTTGGAAATCAAAAGAAAGTGAAATTTATCAAAGTTGGGGCAACTAATAAGGAGCAGAAATTGGAGCCTGTACACTCGGGTGTATGGGGACCAACTTGGGTAGCTTCTCATGGAGGATCCCAGTATTATGTTACTTTCATTGATGATGCTACAAGAAAGGTATGGGTTTATTGTATTAAACGTAAATCTAATGTTTTTGAGACTTTTAAAAGATGGAAAGCCCTCGTTGAGAATGAATCAAATTCTAAGTTAAAGTTCCTTAGATCTGACAATGGTGGTGAATACTGTAGGAAAGATTTCAATTATTATTGTTCAGTGTATGGGATACGTAGAGAAATAACGGTTTCAAGAACACCACAGGATAATGGTGTTGTAGAAAGAATGAACAGGACAATCATGGAACGTGCTAGAAGTATGAGCATACATTCTGGATTGCCCTTGCATTTTTGGGTAAAAGCAGTTGATACAATGGTTTATTTGATTAACTGTGGGCCTTCAAGTTCACTAGATGGAGGAATACCAGAGGAAGGTTAGACCGGAAAAGAGGTAGATCTTTCTTTTCTTAAAGTTTTTGGTTTAGAATCTTTTGTGCATGTTGATAGGGAAAATAGAAAGAAGTTGGATGCAAAATCCAAGAGGTGCACTTTCATTGGTTATGGATCTGGTGATTTCGGTTTCTGTTTTTGGGATTTAGAGAATTCTAAAATTATTAGGAGTCGTGATGTTGAATGGAATGAAAAGAGAATGTACAGGGATCAAATTTTGGTACCCAAGGATGAACTGGTTAAGAATTTTGTGAATGAAAATGAACTCTAGGATTTAAAAGTATTACCGACAATGTTACATAGTATCGCTGGTTTGATTGACCCTTGACTAACATCGGTCGAGACAAACCGGTATTGGTTATAAAAGATCCAAACCGGCATCGGTTAGCAGAACCAATGTCGGTTAGAGGTGATTGGCATTGATCACTTTCAGATTTGGCTAGGAATGTCTAGGAGGTCCAGTTTGAGCCTACGGTACCCCAAAATCTGTGAGAACGTCAAAAGGGTAACTAAACCTCCGAGAAATATTTACACCTTCTCTATTTTATTTATTATTGATCGATAATGGTGAACCGATAGAGCTTTGAAGAAGCAATGTAGGATAAGACTCACATTTAGTGGGAGCATGGCATGGGTGAGGAGATGGACTCTTTGGAATAGAACCAGACTTGGTATTTGGTTAAGTTGTTAGTAGGTAAGAGAACATAGCAAACCAAGTGGGTTTACAGGATCAAGGGAGAAGAGGGTGGATAGAAAAGGTATAAGACAAGGCTTGTAGTAAAGGAATTTTCACATAAAGAAGGTATTGACTTTGATGAAATATTTTCTTGTGTTGTTAAGATGACTTCTATTCATACTATATTGAGCTTAGTTGCAATAGAATATTTTCATTTAGAGCAAATAGATGTGAAGATGGATTTCCTTCATGGTGATTTAGATGAAGAGATTTATATGCAGCAATTCGCTTGGGTATGAAGTCAAGGGTAAGGAGAAATTAGTGTGTAGGTTGAAAAAGAGCCTATATGGGATCAAGCAAGCTCCAAGGCAATGGTACATGAAGTTTGATAGTTTTATGCATGAGCATGGTTACTTGAGATGTGAATCTGACCATTGTGTTTATTTCAAGAAGCTTGAAAATGGGAGCTATATTATTTTGTTATTGTATGTGGATGATATGCTTATTACAGGATCTAGTATGCATGACATTGGTGAGCTTAAGGAAAGCTAGCTCACACATTTGCTATGAAGGATTTAGGATTTGTAAAAATAATCCTTGGCATGCAAATACATAGAGACAGGAAAAACAAGAAATTGTATTTGTCTCAGGAGGATTATATCTACAAGGTGTTAGAAAGGTTCAACATGCAGAATGCAAAACATGTTAGTACACCTATGGCTGGACACTTCAAATTGAGCAAAGATCAGTGTCCTTCATCACATGAGGAGGTCAAATACATGACACAAGTTCCATATGCTTCAAGATTGGGAGTCTCATGTATGTTATGGTTTGTACCAGACTAGACATTGCACAGAAATGGGAGTTGTGAGTAGATATATGGCCAATCTAGGTAAAGAGCATTGGAAAGTAGTCCAATGGATACTCAGGTATTTGAAAGGGATATCTAGCATGTAGTTATGCTATGGAGGTTCAAATATTTCATTATGTGGCTATGTTGATTCAAATATGGCTAGAGATCTGGATGGTAGGAGGAGCACTAATATATATATTTTCACAAAGATGTGGAATGACAGTTAAATTATATTTCAAGATTGTAGAAGGTTGTGGCTTTGTCTACTATAGAGGTAGAGTATGTTACAGCTACAAAGGCTAGCAAGGAGATGATATGGATGAGTAGGTTCATGGAAGAGTTGGGAAAGGAGAAAGGTGATTGTAAATTGTTCAGTGATAGTCAGAGTGTAATTCATTTGGAAAAGAACTCAACATTTCATTTAAGAATGAAACACATTCAATTGAGGTATCACTTCATATGGTAGGTATTGGAGGATGGACAGTTGAATCTAGAAAAGATTCATACGAGAAAGAACCTTGCAGATATGCTAATAAAGCCATTAGTAAAGGAGAAGTTGGAGCTACACTCCACTTCTGTTGGTCTTTGAGTTTGAGACTTGAAGAGGAAGAAACAGAGCTAAGGAAGGATCCAAGAATGATGTTGTATAGGTATGGTGCAGTAATTAATCTCCAAGTGGGAGATTTTTGAGTTTTGGAGCTCAATTACTTCAGTTTAGAATGCAATGGAAAATTTCTAGAAAATACGGTAACCATCATCGGTTAAGGGGGATGGCATCGGTCACCTAGGACCGGAAGTGGTCATGTATGACCGACATCGGTTAGGCAAGGGAGGAACTGGAAGTGGTTAGGTCTAACTGGTATCGGTTACCTATGCAAGGATGTTTTAATTAACTCTTGGGAATTAGATCTATTTTTAGCATTAAAGTATATCTATTGATTATAATTGCATGACTAAGTGCCCTAAGTCTATAAACGACTATATAAGCATAAAAGCTAGGGTTTAGAAGTAATGATTAACAAGAATTAGAAATAACTTGCAAAAGTTGGTGTGAGAGAGAATTCTTGGTGATGAAGCAAAATCTTGAGAGAAAGAAAGTATTATACATCTAAGAGGTGTGGAAGATTGTAAATCTTCATTGTATATCTTATCAAAGCTTTGGATAATAGATTGTCTTGTTTCTTGGTGGACGTAGCCCACACTGAGTAAACCATTTTAAATCTGGTGTTGATTTATGTCTCTTGTTTTGTATATTTCTTCTAGTAGAATATCCGCTTTTATTTACATGTATGCTTAGATCTGATATATTGTCTGCAGACAACCAAGTGTGCTAACCCCACAAATTAGTGCCAAAATTCCCAAACTCCAATGCAACATTTAGGCTGAACTCGAAAACACTCCTTTGTTTCTTACCATCTTACTCGGGAACTCTTTGAATTCTGAAATCATGAACTCGAACTTGAGTTTGGGCCCAGATTTTTCCCTCAAATTTAACAAATTCACCTGGCAAGTTCTAAATGACACATCTCCGAAAAAGCCCAAAATGGCATGTCCATTCGATGCAATTTAGGATTTACCCATCCAGAGGCTAAGCTCTATATTGAGCTTGTTGCATCATTGTCCTTTCACCGGCTTGATCTACTCGACTCTCCAAACAATGATCAACCACCGGAATTTTTTTGCATGGCCTTGATCTCATGATTTCAACATGTCCCATTTTGTTGATCAATTCATCCAAGACTTTATCATCTTCACCGGTAATGAGCCCTTCGATTTGATTGAAATGGCTTGTTTCTTTTGTTTCCACTCACCCTATTTAATTTTACAATTGAAACTATATGAGCTCGGGTTTCTCATCTTGAGTCAACTTGGATCATCGAGTCCACTTTGGGCCTCGAGCTCGAACTATGAATCGATTATGAGAAATTTTAATTAATGCCTCAAATTTATCTCGTACATGATGTGACCCGGTGAGTCATGTCATGATCCCTTCGTTGAGTTCTAAACAAAACTTGGTCATCCCTTCTCCTCGGTGTTTAACTCACTCCTCCAACTTCCCGAATTTGATACAGAGTTCATCGCTTCATTCCAACTTGGCCTTAAACATCTTGGCTCTATTGGTGAGCCATTCATTCATTCCATCTGTCAAAGTACTAATCCATGCCCATACCAAATTGCCAGCTTATTCATCCTGTGAGCCCCACTTTCATTCTACCAACTCGCCATTACGGATAACAATATCCAACTGCATTCAAGCCATTTCAAGTGTATACCCTATGAACTATGAAATGATTCACATTATGCCTCCTCATGGCATCTTGAAATTTCACGAGTTCCAACCTACATGATTTCTTTTTTCATTCCACCGACTTGAAGCTCCGTGTTCAAGCTTCTTGTTCAATGTTCCGTATTTATTTCCCCATGCTTTACTTCACTCGACCTTGAACATTTTCTGGTCCCTAGTAACATTCCTACAATTCAATCGAGTCGACCCCAAGCCTCAGCTTTTTATGCCTACCACCGAGTTAATTTCGTGCTCACCTCGAACTCCTTGCGATCTCTTTGAGTTTGAGCTCACCCTTTCTCATTCCCGAGCTTGTGTAACTTTTCACGATGAAACCGATCAAGATCCTTTACAAATTAATCCCACTCTCACCAATTTACACTTACAAAATCCATCCAAGAAACTATGGCTTCAGTGAAAACATTCGATCTCGAGCCCTAAAATGAGCCTAAAATGGGCTACTCATACATCTCGAGCTCGCTTCACGAGCTCTGCGCATTGTACTCATCCAATCCGCTTGAATTATTCTAGCTCTCCACCCTCCTCAACATCCTTCGTGTTTTTATTCACCTAGCTCAAGCTTGCATATGCCCCAAAATATTCATCTATTCAGGTGAGTCAAACACCCCATAGTGGATGCCACTAAACCATGAATCGACTCATAATTATCTCACCCTGAAATGTAACTTGATCAATTATGAGCTCATCTCGTGAGAAACACTAGCCCACCCAAACTAGAAGGACTGGGCCTCATGTATTCATGTGACCCCGCCTATGAACTTGTTGACCTATGCCAACCGGTGAGTCAATCCTTTCTTCATTGTATCGAGTGAAGCACCAAGTTGTGCTCTCCACCTAGCTCGATGGGCTCAACTCCATTACAACTTGGTACCAATTATATAATGTCAAGCCACTCTGTGATGAATATCAACCACCTCCGAGCTAATTTTCCCTAGTGTCATTATTCTCTTCACATTGATTTTTTCCCTAACGTTAATTGTCTTGGGCTTTATTTGAACCGAGACATTCTAGAACATGATAAGACCTTCATTTTCCATCTTTTCCCAAGAGGGGTAAAAATGGTGGGATAACAGGTCAAAGATGGATGAAGTAAGAATGACACGCAATTTATATGAAACAATATTATGTGACACTCAAAATAAATTGAAAAATATTTCTCAATATTTATCTACAGAGATCCATGAATGATTCAAAAGGATAAATTACTTAAAGCAATGGGAGTTGTCAATCCATAGTTTTGGAATACAATTGAGGCATACCTAAAACATCCATTAGTACTTTATTTATAAAATACATGACTAGTCTAATGGAACATTTTTGTAAGCGTTAAGCGTGAAGAGATAAACACGGTTGTTAAAGGTATTTTATAAAAGATATTACTCGGTTCTAAGTCACGAAATTTTTCCACCACTATGTTAGAGCAATTTCAGTTTCTAGATGAGCCAAATGAAAATGGTTCCATTAGAATACTTTGGAAGAAGCTTTATTCAAGTAGTATTTTGCGAGAGGATTTGAGCAGTATTTTTCATATATATGAACTTTTTCAAACTATGATTCTGGGATATGTTGAAGATGAGAGGGTATCAGTGCATTGTCCTTTGTAAAATCAAAAGTCCGTAATAGATTGGATAGAAATTTAGAAATTTGTATCCATATGATTAGAAAGAAGAGGAGTCGGTAACATTAAGTGATCTGGGGATCCGAACACATCCACCAAATACACTACCAATTCAATATATTCCAGACATAAATGAGCGGGTTACTCCAAGACTATTTCAATTGCCAGAGTTCTAATTTCTTGTATACATTATTGACAATATTGACAATGATTTGATATATTGATATATTTCATATTGATTAATGATAATCAACTAGTCTTAATAAACTGTGTGGTTTACTTGTAACAAATTCATTTTTTTATTTTGTTTTATTATTGAAATAAAGACAATGATTTATTTAGATCCATCTATGTGATTATTGATTAATATTTTATCTCTACATGAAACATAAATACTTTCAAACAAACACACACTAAAATCTTAAACCATGTTTTACATCTCCAAATAGTAACATAAAAACATTCACAATAAGCAGAAATCCAATTACAAGTTTGCATATTAAATTGTTGAAAACTTTCAATAAATGTGATACAACAATAAATATAGTTCCAATTCAAAATTAGACTTGTATTCATTCTAACAAGAGGTAGATTACTTTATGAAGACATACATGTTTTCATAAAGCATTGTTAGCCAATACAATTACAAAATGATGGGTTATCAATTGTTTTCAAAGCTTCGGGAAAGTTACTCATCATAAAATAACTCATTACGAGGAATCCTCTTTTCTACCTATGATTCTAAATCATATTTGTCCTTACGTCTGCCACACGAATAAAAAAAAAAAAAATTGGTTGGCCACTATCTTTAATTCTTATGTCTAGTGTCAGAATTGTGATAACACACATGTCACATGGTGAAACTAACATTTTTTCAATTTTTTATTATAGGGGATGCTTGATATTTTTCTTGCAAAATAGGTAGAGTTTTCTCAGTTTGTATAGTTCTCTCTGTTAAAATTCCTTATGCTTGAAAATCTGCGTTGTGCTATTGATATTTTGAAGAATATTGTACTCCTCCCTCACCATCTCCTGATGACAAAAGTGATGGATCAACATCTGTATTTTCTTTTAGTAAGATATCTGGATCCATCTTATGCTCCTTGATTATCCTTCTCAATGTATTATTTTGTTTATTTAATAATAAAAAATTTTCCTTTAATTGTATAAATGCATTCAAGATTTCGAAGAATTCTTTAAATGTGCATCAAATACAACTACGTCTTTTTAAAATTTCATATTTTTCCTACAAAACAAAAAAATGAAATGTATTAGTCTATTAGATAAGTCATAAATAATTTATTACAATGCTCATAATTTCATGATTTTATGATTAAAAGATCATAGATAACCTACCACAACTTTCTCTTTTTCTGCATTTGTAATTAAAACATTACTTTTGTCTCTAGCCCATTTGTTGTAGTATGTCTAGGCTTCAACATTAATATTCTCTAACTTGTTTTAGCATTATATCTAAAATATCATCATCATAATCATTATTATACAAAATTGTGCCTAATTGAGCTTTGTTTAGCAAAATGTCAAGCCTTCTTTAGTTGGCTCTCTATAGCAATGAACAATGAATGCCTTTGAGCATGATTATGGTATCGGGTATTTATTTCTTTGATCAAAATTTTGGCCCTTCTCTCCCAAGTTCACACTGATTCCACATTAGACATAACAACTTCCTAAATTATAGCACCCACACTTTCTCGATACCATATTTTCGAAGACAAAATCTATCTTCTGATCATCCGTGAGTGGAATTTGACTTGGTTAAGGAGGAGAGTTTATTATTTCAGGAACATCTTGTTGTGATTTTGGTTGACGAGGTGGAGTAGATTATATCATATTATGGGTGTCAAAATAGTTACCCCTCTTTGTGTCACCAAGTATAAAATCACAAATACTCATCGTTGCGCTTTATTTTGTTCAAAATTTGGGTACTCGTTGCACTAAATACACCTAGTGAAAAACTTGGAAATTCTGAGGTTACGGGATGAACTATTCTGTAGAGTTGACAAAAAACCTTATATTCTTCCTTGCAAATTTTCTTTTTGTTTATATAGTGCGCATCAACAGATGTTGGAGGCCTTTTTGGATTTGTTGTGAAATTTTAATAGCTACAAGAAGCAAAATGCAAAGCATTAAAAAACTAAGCATTATACCCTTGTACCCTTGTAAATAGTAAATAACATATTTACAAGTATAACTAAAAAAATATGCTAAATGTTATAAATTACCCTGCATGCTCAGAGATGTGTCTATGACCACTCGACCTTGACACTTTGAGACTGAATTTGATCTAGATCATCAAATTTAGAACTTTCTGAAAACAAAAATATAGAAATATTAAAATAATTTACCACTTATAGAATAGATAGCTTGTCTATGATTCATGTTAATGTTAGTAGCTTAGTTATAAACAATAATATTTATACCTGTAGAAAAATGTGATGGGATATGTGGTGGTGGAGCTATCGACCCCCTAGGTATTTTTGTCAAGGCAATCGAAGTGGGGTTGATTCTATTGAATCCATATCAGAATCACCTGAGACCTCTCGAGGGGCTTTACCCCGAGCAATAGCCTCCTTATGAGATATTGCAGCTATAATTCTTCTCTGTAGAAGATAAAATTACTATTATTATTGCATTAAAAAATAATTAATTGTTATAATGTTAAAAAAGTTGTTACTTTTTATTCTTCAAGTGAAAGACCAATCATTTTTTCATTTATTGCGGTCGAATTTGTCCGTCTGCGATTGGTGGAAAGCTTCATGATAGAAAGAAACTAGATAATTACCACAATAAAACACATTCTTAGATTTATCATATGAATTCATACTTTGGAAAGGGCATTGTTAACATCTATTTTAATTTGATTGGACAAATATGTGCACCAATCGAATTGTTGCCCTACCAGTATCCACAATATATATTAAACCACCTAAAATGGAATGTCTGTGGATCTTCCCTGCAACACAATCCTAGATTGAAATAGTGATATCATTGTAATAAATAATTTTTGTAACACCTTGTATAATAAGGCCTCTTTTGGAACGATTAACTGCAGCAATGCAACAAGATACAAGAAAATTTAGATGTTTGGGTAGTCGAGTAATATTAAGAAAACAAACAATTGAAAATAAAATTGAACTTACCATCAACCTACACATTGTAATGAGACTCTAATTTTTTTGTCTTCATCAATTAGGACAACCTTTGTAGTCACAGGCATCTAGTTTTGAAAAGGTAAGCTAGTTAATCGATAGATGTATGTTGACTCCACACAAAATTAAAATATACAATCCATCGGGGAATATAAAACGTTCCTTCTTCCGGCTATAAAGATTTATCGGGTAATAAAACCCGGTAGTATCTATTTCAAATTGGGGAATTTTGACAAGCCTCGTTAATTTTTTTGTGCTTCCATTATTTAGGTGTGTCCTTAAGTTTTATCGGTGTCGTAATCTGAGGGCACATGATATTTTGTACTAGAATTTTGAGGCACCGGCGAGTAATTGTGTTTTTTTCCATTGTTGAAAGCTTCAAAAATTGTTGTAAAATTGCAAGAGAGGGAGGAAAGACTATAGGTGCATGTTGGTTTGGTAGAAAATTGGAGAGAACGTTGTAGAAAAGTGAAGAAATGAACCTTGTAGGGGTATATATATGGCTCGGGTTCACTAAACCAAACATGTGGCGACCAAAAATAGGTGGAGAGTTTTGAGGAAACACTGTCTAGGGACACGTGCATATGATAAGCCATCTAATTGGTAACGGATGTCTGGTTCTCTTGATCTGTCTAATAGAAATAGGATGAATGTCCAACATGACCCATATAATGGAAAAGGATGTGCATCCAAACAAAAAAGTTTCAAGAGGTAGTCGTATAATAAGGAATTCTTGATATGTTTTTCCAATAGAAGAAGGATGAACGTCTAATAGGAAGCGTCTAATAGGAATAGACAAACATCCTATAAAGAAAATTTGACCGTCAACCCAACCCACTAACATGGAAGGGAAAACTATCTAATAGAGAAGAGATAGTATTTTGCTTGTGGATAGACATACATCTACCATCCGTCCAACTATACGAAACTATGGAAAAATATGGTCTGTTAAATCACCTTTGCCATGAGACAATTTTTCGATATTCATCATCGTTTGAAAGTCCATTTTGGAGGTTTACCACTCATTCTATAATAATTTTTTAGAGGGGGTCTTAAAATGAACTCTGCATACCTCATACTTGTTTGAAAATGAGCTCAAATCACCTTATGCACAAAGGCTCTTCATCCCCATCTCATTTTCTCTCGCTAGAGTGAGAAGAAGAGCCTCATTCTTAGTAGTATTGTTGGTGTTGGAAAATTGGAGTTTATAAGAGAATGGGTGGAGCTTTCCATCAGGTGACACCAACACGATCCTTGCTCTAGAACCCATTGTGGAACAACTCCCATCAAACTTGAGATTCCATATGTCATTAGGGTATTCTTGAAAAAACTGGGAGTTTTAATTTCACATTCAAACATCACCATATAATTTCCATGACCCATGTCTTCATACAGGATTTGTGCCTTAGGGTCATCTGTCTTCTAAATGATATATTCAACTTACTTTTTGGAAACATTTTATTCATCTACCTATTGACTAGGATGATTACATGGGATGAGTCCATTTGGATTTCACCTCTGAATTCTTTGTAAAATTTTCTACTCAATAACATACCATAGGATGGGGCATGTCAAAGAAAAGAATTGTGGCCTTGACTCATTTCTCTGGAAGTAAAAATGCCACTTGCGCATATTTTATCCTTTCGACTAAGGGCACCTCCTTAGTCTCCATTGAGTAACAAGAGCTGAAATTTTTAGTGAGGGTAAAATTAAGTGTATGAGAAACTTTTGTAGGCATCACATTATCTGATGCTCCGAATCAATAACATTGTTGATAATTTTATGGCCAGCTATTAAGCAATGCCGCATAAAAGGGTTTAATTTTTCTTGAGGTGGAGGGTGTGGAAGTCATTAATTTTTGTGGAGATGGAGACTTAGGGGTGGGAAAAATACCTTTAGAAGACATGGAAGAATGATTAGGTTTGAAATTAACATATTTTACTACTTGGGTGAAGGCCTCGAGGTGAGTCTAATAAAATTCAGCTTCAGAGATCTGAATTTTAGTCTTTTTGATATGATCAATAATATCAAATACCATAAATTTGATGGATCTTCTTGGCTAGAAACATCAGGAGCTTTAGGATTATCAGCTTTTGGGGCTGAAGATGCTTTTGAAATAGGTGTGGGAGTTGGTACTTTAGGAACAAAAGAATAAGAAGTAAGAGTACTAGACAAAGAAGCAACACTTAATTTCTTAGCATCGGTAGGGATGGGTGATCCTATTTTTACAACCATTGGGATGGCGGCAGTAGGAGCTTCTTTATATTTCTCCTTCTTTGTAGGCTACACAACATCCTTCTTCTTTCTTAGTTGTTCTCAAGTCGTGACAAAATATGATTCACTATTCGATCGGAAATACATCATCATAATCATCATCGTCATATTCATAGATGAGATAATTGATATGAGAATAATTTAATTCATCATGTACCTCTTTGGTATCCTCTTTTTTTTCTTCAATCTCTTCTTCCTCCACTTCATATTCAAGTTCATGTACTTCACATGTTGCATTGACCAAAACTTTCATATGAGGAGCTTGATGGATAGCTTCGGTTGAGTGGCAAGGAGATGATTTCTCGGTGGAAGTTCCTTCTTGCGATATCTTTGTAGGGCACATTCTCGAGCCAATTATTTCTTGATAGTAATCATGTCATTTGATAAATTTTGGACCAATTGATCAAAATTTGAAGAACCTGGAGGGAGAATCTTTAGCCTTGGGTGGCTCTTTTCTCAACTTACCTGACATAATCAAGTCATCTTCTACACTTATGGCCAAATTTTGATCCAAATCCAAATTAGCAATGTTTTCTTTCCTCAATGCATAACTTACCTCTGGAAATTGGGAATTAATAAAGAATCACTTCATATTTTGTGTAGTAGGATGAGCGGTAGCTAGAATCTTGTTAACCAGTTTTGTTGAACTTGGAAATGAACTCCCACATAGGATCATAGGGTTCTTTCTTCATTTGGGAGAGTTAGGCCAGAAGTGCATGAGAATATTCTATAGGCTTGAACCTGTTCTCAATTTGAGTTTGTAAAGTGTCCCGGTTTGTAACGAGCCAAGTGTAAGATGATAAAACCAATTTACAACAATATCCTATCGAGTCTCAATGAATAGTCCGATGATATGTCCTCATGCTCAACTCTAAGGACTTTACATGCAATAATAAAAGTTACAATGTGTTCATTTGGATACACTTTTCCATCACCTCTGTATTTCTGAAAATTCTTTAAATTCCCTTGGGATCATTCGAGGTTGTGCAAGGGCTAGGGGCCCAACTTGTTAACCCCAAGGTAATGGTATAAAATTCATTGTAGGAAAGATAACATGTAAAGGGATAACAACATCGTCTAGGACTAAAGCCTAAGTAGTAGCACTTTCTTGAGAAGATGAAGTAGCCCTTCCTTTGGTAGGATGTGTGCTTATTAACCTTTTTCCTTTTCCTTTCTTCTCCAAAGATAACTCAAAATTTTGTTGTTTCTATAGTTGGAAAGTAGGATCTTCTACTCCTTGAGCTCTTTATCCTCGGGTATATCTTCTTTCAACCATTGTGATGGAATTGTTGGTTTTCTCTAAAGATTAATCTATGGGAAACACAACATGTGCCCCATGGTTTGTGTAAAAAATTGTTGGTTGAAAATTTTGTCGTTGGAAGGAAATCAATAGTTTAGGGGACAACAATCCCTCCTCTTTATGGGGAGGTTCCCTTATTTCACTAAAACTTGAGAATATAAATATATAATCTAATCAAATTTGAATGAGGATATTGGCGCAGTGAATGGTTCCATATTTTCAATACAAAACACAAACAACGAATAGGGTTTTGAGGAAGAAATAACAACTTATATGGGAAAGAAGTATGAATTAGGGAAACAAAGTTTTGTCTAACTCATTTATCAAGGATACATGTATCCTCATTAGTTGTACAATATTTCTCACTACTATAAGACAAGAATTGAATAAGGAAGCACATTCGAGATATAGAGATCTGTGAGTTATATTTTACTAATGCATGTAAGATATCTTAAGAACATGTGAATCAATACATATGAAAATCCATGAAATATAAATGTAGATACACACAAATTTCTTCACACCATATTCTATGGATTAAATAAAAAGTTTTAGGATTCAAATATGTTAATCTTCACGTTCATGAATTTCAAGAAAGAGAAAAGGAAAGAACACAAATGAGAGAAAGAAAATGTCTTCTTCAAGATTGATCAAAAATTCTATATCTACATTCAAGAACACCAATATACAACCCCCTTTACTGATGGGTTTCATCATTCCATTCATTTAATCAACTTCTTGTTGATGTCATATCAAACCTAGGGTGGTCCAAAGCTATATGCAACAAGAGTACTTTAACCGATCTAGTAGTTGACTGTAGTTATTTTTGTATTTTCTGGGGATCTCTTCAATGTCTTAAGGACTTCTTGGTAAAACCTTATTTAAATCAAACTATGAAAACTTGTTGAAAGTAAACACACTAAAAGCTTTGTTGAAAGGAAACACACTGTGCAAAATGGAAACACACTTGCTGTTGGAAAATAAACACACTTGCTTCTAAAAGTAAACACACTTGCTTTTGGAAATAAACACACTCAATTTAGAATGCTTGAAAATAATTGCAAGAAATATAAGAATCTATCTAAACACCTGCAAGAACAAGTACGCAATGTGAGAATTTGATTGAAAGAATTAAAATGATACGAATTAACATATCTAAGCTATTTGCTGAAGAAATATAAATACCAAATAAACGAATATCTTGGTCCTTGGGGGAGTGGGCCCTTGCTCCTCCTTGAATCAGGATTTAAAAACTTAGAATTCTCTCAAATAAGAATGGCTATTTTATTGATGATACATTCGGTATCACAAACGTATTGGAGTCCAATACTTAGTCTATTTCTCTTCTCTGTTCTATATCATATTCTCATATCTCTAATAATAATTTCTATCTACTACAGGTCTACTTTTATATACATTTTACAATCACAGTTGTCTCAATGATTCTGATGAAATCGAATCATGCCTAGAATAGATGTTGAGTTGGATTTCAGCTTAATCAAATAGTCAGGATAACTCTCCTCAATCTACGTTCGAAATATTCTCGTCCTTCCTGATTAAAAGGGTCGTAGATGCAAAATCTCTTGATGTGGTTTAAAATAGATAACTCCCATCGGTTCCATAACTTCAGAGAAGTTCCAGAGCCATAGGAATTTGTTAAGGATAAAAACTGTGAGAGTTCTGGAGCTATCCCCAGGAGTTCGGAACTAAGTCCGAAAATTCTGGAACTAAATACTGGAGTTCTAAAACTAAGTCCAAAAGTTCCAGAACTAAATGATGACTATGTGATGGAGTTCCGGAACTAGCTTGGAAGTTTTGGAACTAAGTTGTGTGGGAACAGATGTTTCTAAAAACATATTGAACGCTTCCTACTTAATTTCCTCAACTGATTAGACCTGGTTTATTACAAAAATGAATTCAAACACACACTTTTTTAACATTAGAATTACAATCAATCAAAAGATAGACAATTACATCCTAACTCATATCAGATCAACTAAAAGTCACACAATGCAATCAAACTTAATCAAAAGGAGAGTAAGATGAGATCATATATTATACATTAATCAGACATATTCTAGCCTCATCATTTCCCCAAATTTGATTTTTTGTTAGTCCCTTTAAAAAATTCGTTCTTCAAAAGTGGGGTTATAATTTCTGCATTCCATTTGATTGCTCAGATCAAATGGCTGAAACTGGATTTTCCAATGTTTAAACTTGGATGTACTGTACCCTTCTCTTTCTTCTATTTTCCTCTCCCACTATTTAAATTCAGTAGGGTCTTGAGGTTATTTGTTCTACCAAGGAGACATGGTGGTGATAAGTAGAGGGTGCCTTGTTCACATTCCCATCCATATTTTCCTATAGGTTTCATTAAATTGGGGAATTATTGTACATAAAGCCATTTCCCTTTCTAGACTCCGAGATCAGATTTGTTAGGAAATTACTTCCGTTCTTCTCAAGGAAATAGTAAGGAGTCCCCACCTCTTTAAGAATACTTCATAAATATCTTAAAAATTTTCCTCCTCATAGGAGGTGAAGGCATCAATACTCTTTTGCAGAATGGCAGGATAGTGTGTCTTGAATCTCTCATCAAAGGCATGAGTTCTAAAATGTGAGAGGAAGGTAGAGGGTTTACCATAATGATCTCTCATATAGAGACCTATTGAGCCGGCTTTCAATAAAAATTCATATTCCCTTTCCTTCCATGTAATTTGGTTTTAAAAACAGAGACAAATGCATTGAGTTGGCTCTCCCCTACATATAAATTGATCATAAATCATGTGTTTTTCTCTAGCATAAAATTACAAAGATAAAATTCACACAGAAGATTTTTCTACTCAGGATTGGAGAGAGAGTAAGCTGCCATGAATTCAAATTCATCTTGTAGTTCATGTGGAAGCCCACATGCAATCCTAAACAGTTGTCAACAAATGAACTGCTCTTCTAAAAACACACTATATGCAAGAGAGGGCCTCCTGTAGGTAAGCAATTTCTCACTCATAATACAAACCATATGAATTTTTGCAAGACATTTATATTTATTTCCTTCCTCCTTATAAAACTTTTCTTCCCATTCTTTCCTTGCCTTCATTTCTTCTTCCATTTTGGTCTTCAATTCCTCATTTGATGTTTTGGCTTCTCTGAGTTCCCTGCAAGTGTCATTCCATAGTTGTTTAAGTGGAAAATAGGTTAACTCAGTCTGTGTAGAGACTGTGGATACAACACTCTATTTTCTGGAAGTTTGAAATTCTTCCTCTTTTTCTATCGGTTGTTGATAACTCCTCAATCCCGGGCTGCAAGATGGGTTGTCAGCTCTCCAATGAGCACTTCCCTTTGTTCCAATTTGAGCTTGAGGAAATCCAATTCCTCATCTTTTTCTCTAATAATGAGCTCTGCTCTAGACAAGAACAGATCATGTTTAACTTGCTATCTTTCTTCTTCCTCTGAAATTATTTGAGGAGTTGGGCATTCTTCTTCTATCAAAGGAAAATTTCCTTTTCTTCTCCAGGATGCCAACTCTTCTTCTTCATGTGGCAATGTTGAGGGTTCAACCAATTCCTAAAAATATTTCTCTTCAAATCTCTCCTCTCCTCTGTCCATTTCAGCTTGACTTGGCTCAGGGGGAGTCATGGCCATGCTACCCAAAATATCAACAGCTTCCTCTTCCATCCTTTCCTGCTCACTCCTTCCCTCTAGGGTTTCCTTTAACCTCTTATGAATTTTTCTTCTCTGGGAAGTTCATCATGCCCAGCAATGGATTTCCTTCTAGATCTTCTTCTCACTATTATTTCTTTCTCTTGCATGGGTGAGCTATCACCGTCAGAGACAAATATTGGCTCCTCTGAAGCCGCTGCAGAAGAAGGAATTTCCTTCACATGTACGAAAGCTCGATGTTTTAATATTTCTCACCAACCTTCTTATTTTTGTTATATTTTCTCTTTCCAGACCCTCTATTCTTCTGCAAGTGCATCAATTTCCATATTAGTTAAAGGAGAGAGTGGGGTTGGAATTGTTCTTCTAATAATATTAGGGTTTTTTTAACTTGCCAAGAAACTTGTCCCAAATTTCTTCCCCATTCTTCTCTTGTGAGGAAAATGGTGCTAACATATTAAATGAATTAGACCATGATGCCTAATTGTCCCAACACCCCAAAGAATACCTCTGAGCCAAGGTCTCAGATAGAATCAAAATAAACCCTGGAAGGTTTATTATGTATTCAAGTTTGGTGGCTCCATACTTCAAATATATGAGCATTTTTAGGACTTCTTTTCCCACAAACCCAAATTGACCATCACAGGTTAAATATTTTACTATCCAAAATGCTACCTTATCAAAGGGTTTGGGAAAACTGGCCCTTCTGACCCCTTTTATGATTTTCTTTGTATTATAGATGTATTGGGGTTCAGTTTCTCCTTCTTACAGTAAGACTTCAACCAGTTCTTTCAAAGTCCCCTTGGTAGGTTGTGGAACATGCACAATTGGCACTCCAGACACATTACTTATAGTATTTATAAAAAAAGGAATAAAGACATTTCTCACCTTTGTTCTGGATTTTTCTAGGTTTATGACGAATTCTCTTACCAATTCGTCATTATGCCTTGAAAATTTCTTCAGGAATTCAAGCCATCCTGCATGCTCAAAGATGGATGCCACTTCTTTGTCTGCAAACAAATGAGAATCATCCTCTGGTTCATATTTCTCCTTAATCCCCATATCGGCTTGAGTTTTGTTTCTTTTGACTTTATGCAAATTGGTTGCATGCCCTTTTCTTAGCTGTGGAACCGATGAATTTGGCTATGGAACCTCTATTCTTAGCTATGGAACCTCTGTTCTTAGTTGCGGAACTTCTGAATTCTTTGTTCTTTGCTGTGGAATACAACCTTAATTCGATGCTCCTTCCTCAAAATATCTTTGTAACTTATTTCACTTGAGTTTTGCAATAATGATTACTAATGATAACCATGCCACCACTTATTCCATCCAAATCATCTTCATGATTACACACTTGTAATCATAATGTATAAATAGATGACTCATCATACCTACTTTTAAATTAAGTCACATCACACATGCAAACATTTAATCAACCCTAAATAAGTTAAAATACATAATTACCATCCTTGATGATGTAATCCTTTTGCTATGATGACTCGTCATTCCTACAAGTGGAACAAAACATGATTAGATAAGACAACTAGAATTCAAAAGAATTCCTTTATTTGAACTAGCCAAAAAGAGGTCAACCACCATTTACTGGTTTTCAATTGACCTTTGAGAGAATTTATTTTTTTAATATTATTTATTTTATTTTTTTGGGGGAAGAAAATGCCATTTGTTGGTTTTCATCTTCTTCCCTTTATTCTGGATCTATCATCTAGTTATTTGATCATTTTGGAAGAATTGGGTTCTTCCATATGATCAAATTATTTGTCTGCTTCAATCTTCCTCAAGAATTCATCCTTAGTGGGAGGCTTCCTATAGAGTTTCATCCTATGTCCATTGACCAAGAGTGTTTTGCTGCTGCCATCAATGGGAAGTAACTGAATAGAACCATTTTCAAATATCTACTCAATCGATATGGTCTCGACCATCTGGTTCTCAATTTTCCCTTAAACTGTTGGTACTTAGAATAAAACAGCAATGCCTAGTCTCCTACTTTGAATTGCCTTTTCTTGATATGTGTGTCATGACATTGTTTCCTTTGCTCTCGAATTATCTATCTACTGAAGTGCTTCCAACCTTAATTCATCCAACTCATTAAGTTGAAGGATTCTTTCTTTTTGAGTTGCATTCAACTCAATTCCCACCTTCACTATTGTCCTCAATGTCTAAAGTTCAAACTCTATAGGAAACAAGGGATTTTTCCCATAGACTAATTCATATGGTGAAAACCTTGTTGTAGTTTTCCAAGTTGTATTATAAGCCCAGACAGCTTTAGGTAGTCTCTTTACCCAATCTTTTCTCCCAGCTTCAACTGTTTTGGTAAGGATGTTCTCCAATTCTCTATTTGTTACTTCAGCTTGTCCATTTGACTGTGGGTGGTAAGGAGATGACTTCTTATGATTGATTTGGTAATACCTTGTGAAAGCTTGGATCATATTAGACATGAATTATGGTCCCTGATCTGAAACTATGCTCCTTGGTGCTCCAAATTTTATCATAATTTTGTTCTAATGGAAATCAACAACTATTTCCTCAGTGACATTTTTCTATGCCTACACTTCTGCCCATTTTTTCACATAGTCAAGTACACACAATAATATATTCCTTCCCTTGTGAGGAAGGATTAAAGGGGCCAACAAAATCCAATCCCCATCTCTCAAATGGTTCAACCACAACTTGAGGTTGAAGAGGCATTTCATTGGTGAAAGTTGGTTATCCCATCCTTTGACAAGGATCACACCTCTTGATATATCTCTTCACATCCTTGTATAGAGATGGCCAATAATAACCAATGCCAAGTATCTTATGAGTTGTTCTTTTCACTGAATAATTTCCTCCACTTGGTTCATCATGACATGCTCTAAGGATGTCAAATATTTCATCCTCTCTTACACACCTACGCAAGACAAAATCAGGACCACACTTAAACAACATTCCATTTAACCATTTGAATTGTGCACTATTTTTAATTAACTTCTTTATTTGTTTCTTAGTGAAAGAAGGAGGGAACTTCCTGTTACAAGATAATTGGCCATACCAACAAACCATGGTGTACTTCTTGCTGAGATTATAAACAGCTTGTTCATCCGGAAAGTTATCATTGACTAGATCTTGCTCCCCCGTGGTGGTTAGTCTTGACAAATAATCAACTACCACATTAGATTTTCTTGGATTGTCCACAATGGTAATATCAAATTATTGCAAAAGTAACAACCATCTAATTATTCTTCCACCAACCATTGTTTTGTTCATTAAATACTTAATTTATGAATGATCTATGTGTACAAATATCTTGTACCACTGTAATATAATGTCTCGAATTTATTGATTGCATAAATCACAAAGCAAGAAATTCCTTTTCAATGGTGGTGTGATTCTTTTCGGTGGGAGTAATATTCTTGCTAAGATAATAAATTGCATACATCTTTCCTTCCTCATCTTTATGTCCCAATAGTACACCAATGGAATAATTTGAGTCATCTATTTGGATATGAAATGGCTTTTCCCAATTAGGACCTCTCAATATTGGGGCACTTGATTAATTTTTCTTTAATTTATTCAAAATCATGCTAACACTTTTCATCCCAAATAAAATGGCAAATCCTTTGTTAGCAAATTAAACATGGGGAAGCAATTTTACTGAAATCTTTTATAAAGTGCCCGTATTACCCAAAGATGCCCTAGAAATGATTTGATATCGTGGGGGTCCGAGGAATAGGTAGATATGAAATGATTCTAATTTTTTTTTGATCCACCTGAATTCCTTTCTTTGAAATATGGTGCCCTAATACAATCCCCTCATCTACTATCATCAAATATTTTTCATCACTAACAAACAGTGTTGTGTTGTTCACATCTTATTAACACTCTATCCAAATTTCTCAAAGCATATTCAAATGTATCTCCATCTACAAAGAAGTCATCCATATATACCTCAACACAATCATTTGTTAGATCAAAAAGATTGCAAGTAAGTACACTCTCTCTAGAATGTTACCGAGCATTGCATAAACCAAATGGTAACACCCTATAGGAAAAGGTTCCCCATGGACATGTAAATGTATTTTTGTCCCGATCTTCAGCAGCAACTCTAATCTGATTGTACCCACTAAAGCCATCCAAGAAATAAAAGTATTGTTTACCTGAAATTTTATCTAGGACTTGATCTATGAATGGTAAGGGGAAATAATCTCTCATTATGGCTTTGTTTAGTTACCTATAGTCAACACATATTCTCCATTTTCTGTTCTTTTTGGAAATAATTATAAGAGGAGATACCCACCGGCTATCTCGAGATAGGGTAGATGAAACCCGCTTGTAATAGTTTTTCAATTTCTTGTTTGACTATGTCCCTTAAAGTCAAGGTTAATCCTTCTTTAAGGCTGCCTAACTAGTTTAATGTTTTTAGTATAGATGTGATGAGTGTAGATACTTGGATGAATCCCCTTCATGTCTTTGTAATCCCAAGCAAAAGCTTTAGTATGATTTTTTAGAACATCAAACAATTTATCTTCTTCATCCTCCTTCAACCAATTGTTAATGTTTAAAGTTTTACCCAGTTGAATTTCAACATGTTTGGTTCCAATATGTGATGAACTAATTTGTGGGAAGGGTTTCATTAAAGTATTTAATGGACATGCATGTGGTAACAACATATGGTATGTAGCAACATCTCCAAAATTTCCTTGAGACAAAATACTGAAAAAGGATAGTAATGAGAATTATGATACTTATCTCTTTGCATGCCAAATTCTTCGCAATCCGCTTTACTTTCCGTAAATTCTTCACCACTTCCCGATGTACTTGAAACTCGAAGCTACTTGATTCATTGTCTCCCCATGAGAAATCTTGTTCTCTCTGGAGTGAAATCATTTTCAATTAAAGATAACTGTTGTTGTCATGGTACCAAAACTAAATGTGATAGTTTCAAACTATAGCCACAAGTTCTAAAACTAAGTTCGCAGGTTCTAGAACTAAGTTCGTGGGTTCCAAAACTAAGTTCGCAAGTTCCAAAACTATTCTTGATTGCTTCGAAGGCAACATGTTCTCATCCAATGGTGGATTAATTATATCTTCTACCTCTCTTACATGATCCCGTAATGTGATCATAGCCAAAGAAGACAAATTTTTCTTATTAGTCTCTGGAGAATCAACCCACAATTGTTCATGATTGTCGAGAAAAGGTCATGCGATAGGATATAAGGAAATTTGTTTAGTGTTCTTACCATTCAAGATTGTCATATCACCTGACCTATAATCTATCAGAGTAGCAACTATAGCTAACCATTGTCTACCCAAAATAATGGGATAACCCAATGTTTTACCTTTTGGCTGTAGTATAAGGAAGTCAACTGGATATTCCTATGACTCCACCATAACTACCACGTCTTTAATAATTCCTTTTGGTTTTGCTACAGACTGGTCTATCATCTGTAATATGGTATTAGTAGGTTGTATACCCGTTAATGGTAATATTTTCAGAGTATCCACTGTCATTACATTGATAGCAGCTCCCAAATCTACCAAAACATAATGTAAATCCTTATTTCCTATAGAAACAGAAATAACAGGACTTCCAAGATCTCCGCATTTGGGAAGCAAAATTTTCCCGCTAATAAATCGCAAGTTTCTCATCTACTTTAATAGTCTTGGGGTAATCTTGTTGCTTCCTTCTAGGATTTTTCATACATAACATTTTAATTAATTTGTTCAATTCTGGAATGTCTTTAATTGCTTGTAACATTCGTATTTCAATATTCAATTTTGTTAGTTCCTATACCAATTCAGACTCCTTGATTTCTATAGCTTCTTTGAATCTCTCTGGAAAAGGAGTCTCAGTAGTGTTGTTATCTAGCTCCTTTTCTTTTCTTTCTATATCCTCTTTTCGAACAACAGTACTAGGGATTTCATTTTCTTCTTTCATTTCAGTGATTATAAGGGGTGGACTGTTAATGATTTTCCCATATCTAGTTTGAATATCTTTATAATCCATAGCATGTAAATCAACTGATTTTTCTAGGTTTTGTTCCATAAATAGGAGTTGTTTGTTTGTTTCGGGGTTTGTTCTCGGGTCAGTGTCTTTGGCATTTGTGTTTGGGCTACATTCTCAGTTTGTGAATTTTGTGCAGGAGATCCCATGATGGCCTATTGATTCTGATTTGGATATGTTCTTCCTTGAGAATAATTACTAGGGTTCCATCTAGGTTGTGACCAAGCATAAGGATTTCCTTGACCAGCCCATGGTTGTTGATGTCCCTAAGCATACCAAGCTTGATTTTCCCAATCTTGAGGGTTCCAAGTTGGTTGAGGTACCCAAGGAGGTTGTCCCCAATTTTAGGTCTTTGCCTGAGTAGCCCATGGAATCGTCTAAGGATTAGGAGCTGATCTTGGCATAAACTACCCTTGGTTAGGTTGTCTCTGAACAAAATTCAATTCTTTTATTGTAGATGAGGCACTGGTTTGTTTAAGTTGATTCTTAATAATGGGAAGTAAAGAACAAACATCAATATCATGTTCTTTAGATTCACAGATAAGACACATTTCTATTTTATCCAAAGGATAGTCTCTTAGTGCATGTTTCTTCCTACATCTAAGACAATACATAGCCAATGGTTCAGTTTTGGAATTTTCTTTAGCTTGTAATCCATCCATAGTAGAGGTTAATTGTAGTAAAATGTCTATTTTAAAGTTTTCTAACTCATCCATTATTTTTTCATATCTAGATTCAGACTTTTCACTTATTTTCATTTTCTAGGTACACCTCTCGTTCTAGAATAGCTTCTACAAATCTCTTTAATTCCATTCATTCTTATCTAATCAATGTCTCCACCTCCTATCAAGTTAAGGGCTTCCCTAGATTCATCATCCAAGCCTTTAAGAAAAATGGTTTTACTTAACTCCTCTGTAAGCACAAATCCACATCTTTTGCTAATAAAGAGGAATCTATCTAAATAGTCTTCTATGTTTTCATCATCCTCCTACTTGATTTTGAAGAATTCTTCCTTCCTATTTCTCCCTCTATAATAATCCTGGTATTTATCTAGGAAGGCAGTCTCCATTTGTGCCCAAGTGCTAATAGAGTTGGATGGTAATCCCATGAACCACCTCATTGTTGCATCCTTCAAAGTGGATGGAAACAACTTGAGTTTTTGATTATCTATCTTATAATCATAGGTCTGACATAGTACCTTGAACTCAAACAAAAATTGGTTAGGATCTTCAGATGACATCCCTCTAAAGGTGGGTAAATGTGCAGGTGAGATATTTTTCATTGATGTATCATCATCTCCCAATTGGATTGGATAGGTAAAAGTCCTATCAAGTTCTCTCTCATCTTCTCATGCCATTTTAAAAATATTTTTTGAATTTTCCTCCCAATCAATGTGGTAAGCGGTATGCCTTGGGGAAGGTGAAAAATCAAGAGTAGGCGGTTGACTACTCAATTGAGAATGAAAAATCACCCTAAATGGATCTTGAGTAATAAGCCTTTTCCTAAAAGTTTCACTCCCTTCACGTGACTGATGTAAGAATTCCAAAAATGGTAGTTTTGTTTCTTGTCTAATAGGGGATGATGGTGCTTCCAATTCTTGATCAATTTCCTTACTTTGACTAGAGGATGCTATGAATTCTTGTGAAGGTGTTTTTGGGAGGAATCTACCCTGTGATTCTCTTGGTCTACTCATATATTTTGTGATATAGCAGGGAAGATCCTTCAACTACTAGATGTATGTTTTGTTGCTCTTGCTAACACTTAATTAGAAATTTCCAACTAGTGTTCCCCAAAACGGTGCCAAAAATGATGGGTGTCGTCATTCCCTTCATTTAATCAACTTCTTGTTGATGTCATATCAAACCAGGGGTGTGTCTAAAGCTATATGTAACAAGAGTACTTTAACCGATCTAGTAGTTGACTGTAGTTATTTTTGTATTTTCTGGGGGATCTCTTCAATGTCTTAAGGACTTCTTGGTAAAACCTTATTTAAATCAAACTATGAAAACTTGTTGAAAGTAAACACACTGAAAGCTTTCTTTGAAAGGAAACGCACTGCAAAATGGAAACACACTTGCTTCTGAAAGTAAACACACTTTCTTTTGGAAACAAACACACTCAATTTAGAATGCTTGAAAATGATTGTAAGAAATATAAGAATCTATATAAACACCTGTAGGAACAAATACACAATAGAATTTGACCGAAAGAATTAAAACAATACTGAAATTAACGTATCTAAGCTATTTTCTGAAGAAATATAAATACCAAATAAATGAATATCCTGGTCCTTAGGGGAGTGGGCCCTTGCTCCTCCTCGAATCAAGATTTAACAACTCATAATTCTCTCAAATAAGAATGGATATTTTATTGATGAAACATTCTCGTATTAAAAACATATTGGATCTGAGTACTTAGTCTATTTCTCTTCTCTGTTCTATATCATATTCTATATCTCTAATAATAATTTCTATCTACTTTATGAATTCTACTTTTAATACATTTTACAATCACATTGTCTCAATGATTCGATGAAATTGAATCGTGCCTGAATAGATGTTGAGTCGATTACGGTTAATCGATAGTTGTAGGATAACTCTCCCTTGATCTGCATTCAGAAATATTCTCATCCTTCTTGATTGAAAGGGTCATAGATGCAAAATCTCTAGATGTGGTTCAAAATAGATAACTCCCATCGGTTATGGAACTTCGGAGAAGTTCCAAAACCATAGGAATTTGTTAAGGATCAAAAACATGAGAGTTCCAAAGCTATCCCCAGGAGTTCAGGAACTAAGTCCGAAAATTTTGGAACTAAATACTGGAGTTCTCGGAACTAAGTCCAAAAGTTTCTGAACTAAATGATGACTGTGTGATGGAGTTCTGGAACTAGCTTGGAATTTCCAGAACTAAGTTGTGTGGGAAAATATGTTGCTAAAAACATACTTGAATGCTTCCTACTTCATTTCCTCAACTAATTAGACTCTTTATTACAAAGCTGAATTCAAACACACATTTGTCGAATTCTAGAGCTTTTTAACATTATAATTATAATCAATCAAAAAGACAGATAATTACATCCTAACTCATATCGATCAACTAAAATTCACACAATGCAATCAAACTTAATCAAAAGGAGAGTAAGATGAGATCATATATTATACATTAATCGAACATATTTTGGCCTCATGATTTACAATGAAAACGAGGCCTTATATAGGTTGAAACTAACTTTCTAACTAATTGCTTTTTAATTAAGTGTTAAACACCTAATTAGTCAATTACATAAGTTGGATTTATTTTACAATTCTATTTTCAAAATAATAAAGCCAACTTTAAAACATAACAATTAGATAGAAAAATATTATGAACTAGAATAAGGAACATTAGAAAGTGGAACAACTGGAACCTTCATCTTCAGAACATGAACTCTGAACTTAGCCACAATATCGAGATCTCAATGACCTTAGGGATAATTTTATTGGACATATCAGCTAACCAACTTCCAAGTGAGAACTCCATTTCCTTTGTTATTCCACCATTCTGTAGAAGCCTTTGGTGGCTTCCATAACTACATTGTGCAATTTGTAAAGTTCTTCCATTTTATCTTTGTTGACTAAATCTTCCTTGAACAAATCTTCCTTTATCAATGAATTGAATTTTTCTTTGATTTCATCAACTGAGTTTCTCTCTGTAGAATTATCTTTGTAAAATTGGCAACAAAGAGCTTGTAGATAAAAATATATGATTTAAATGATTCTCTCTTATTTACCATGTTCTTTAAGTAATTGTTTTGATTCATTCTTTCTTTCCTCGATTGCCTTTACTTCTTCTTCTCGAAGGCTATGATATATTTTCAAGCATGGGAGAAATTTCTTCAAATGATTCTTGAGTTTTCTCTTGCTCCACCTCTTTCTCAGGCATTTCATCAATATTTTCTATCTCCTTTGTTTTATCTTTATTCACATACACCTTGGTTGAGGAATCCAAGGGTGAGGAAGAAAGAGTCAATTGCACTAGAACCTCTTGAAGAGGAGTAGAGACTTCTTTATGTGAGGTGGAGGCTTCTTGAGAAGATGATTGCTTCATTTTTTCTTATATTCTTTCATTTTCCTATTGTACCATTTCCTTTTCCTCACTATCACAAGATTATTCATCTCAGAAGGATCATCCCTTTCTTTTTGGGACCAATCAATGGTTGGGAAAGGAATATGCTAAATGGTTTTGATATATTATATAAAGTACAAATTATCATCATCCTCTAAGTCTTCAAGAACATGATACACCTTGAAATCCTTGATTTTTTATAGAGAAAGCCTCCCAAAGTACCTTTTTCTTACTTCATATTCATCTACACAATCTTCCCAGTAGTCCTCGATTCTAGGAACATAATAGTAATACATTATCAAATACTTGGAAATGAAACCTTTAATGTCAAAATAAGATCTTATTTGATAGGTGTGAAACTTGAACTCAGTGATCATACTTTCTACATTTTGTGAATCTAAGGAAACTCTTCATTTGTAGTTTCCCAAGGAGATAGGAAATTGAATGTCAGTGGTTTTCTTATCCCTACATGTTCTGTACAACATATCTAATTGTCTGCAAAATTCTACTAGCACCAATTTTCTATTGCAATACATGGGAAATGATGATGGGAGTGTCTTCAGAAATTTGGGCCCAAATCCTCCAAATTTAGGTGCCTAACATCACTATCCCAAATATTGGGTACAGAGGTTTCAAGGAAGAAATATTCGCATAACCCCGTATTGGAAATTCTTTGTGAAGGATTAGGAGAAAGTTTGAGGAAAATGGAGGCTCAATAATGTTTTTCAGGAGATATTTGGAGGGGAAGGAAAAAAAACACAAATCACTACAAAATTAAATCAATAAGGCATAAAATGACTCACCTTTAGCATGAAAAGAATGGTGCCTCATTAAATTTCCCAACATAATTTGAATTTTTGAAATTGAGTACAAAATGAGCAAGTTATGATGAAAAACATATTTTAGGGCACGAGTGAAAAACACAAAGGTGCATAGGAAATTTACCAAATTTGGAATGGTAAGAAATGACCAAAATTACCCTTTAATAGTAAGAAAATTCAAAAATAAGGTTAATTTGAACAACATAGTGGAATGCAGAAGTCGGTGAAGTTACGATAACTCCTTTAATCATTTTCCCAATATTGTGGATATGACAGGATGCAATGAACTGGAGGCTCGTGGGAACAAATACCTTTTGTTCCAAAATTTTCAAAAAAACCCCGCAATACAAGATAATTTGGTAATTTTCAGAAAATATGGGCTTGCATGGGAATGAGGATCGCGAGGAACGAGTTCCATCCGACTTACAAACATTTGCAGCAAGGATCATAAGAATTGTAGGGAAAAAGGGAGTGCGGAGAATAATAAGCACCAAAGAACACATTCCTTATGTTCCAAAAAGTTCTACATTGTATGCAACACAAAGGATTCTAATAGATTATGGGAATCCTAAGGATGTGGAGAAAAAGGGGTTCCGTGGAATGGTTCCATCCAATTAAACAATATTTTTATAACTATAAACAAAAGTTTTATAGGATTTAGAACATAGTGTGGGGAACAAGACACTGCAGGGAACAAGGGTTCAGCGGGAATAGGTTCCACGGGAGTAAAAAAATTTACACAACACTAAGACCAAATAAGTGACAGATTAAATGGAGATGCGAGGAATCGGGAGGCCCGTGAGGAACTTATTCCTCTAGTTCTATCAGAACCCATAATTTATGCACAACATTGAAAAGGAAAAAATCAACTTACAATAAACCAACTACCAAACGTTTTTCAATCCTTAGAATTCACAGAAGTTAAAAAATTAGGGAAAAGGGGTCACTTAACCAAACATTTTTAAAAAATCTAAAATTACACATTTTGTGTGGGTGACAATAGCGAGGGTTAATAACATTGAAGTGACATAAAAGATATCATTTTCTGGCCATCTTCACAATCACAAACACCCAATACAGGTCTATAGCGCCTAAACACCCTTGACCTAATCCAGAACCTGATTGTGACTTGTTCCAACAATTCTACAAATTTCTCGTGTGTCGTTACGATAGATTCCTCTTGTTCAATGATTTTCCACTTCGACATACTTTGAAATTATTACAAAATCAGCTAGGCATCTTATTCCCTTTCTTGCACCTAGGGTTTCAATTCTATCTAGCCTATTTCTTAGGTCAAATATGTACTTCATTTCTTTATTTATCAATTGTTACATTACAATATAGGGTTTAGCATAAAATTCTATTTTTTTAAAATCATTTTGGTGAACCCATCTCATTCAAACACTCTTAGGTCCTCATTTCATCACTTCTTGCATTTATCTTAGGATCCTCTCATCATGGATATTTATATTCATGATTTCTTGCTAGTCAATCCTGAGTGTCGCATTAAAATCATTAATCTTTTGGATACTACTCGTATTCCTTCTACTACTCATCCTACTCGTATTCCTTCTACTACTCATCCGTAGACATTGTTTATCAGACATTTGTAGATGCATTTTCTCAACAACTTACTTTTCCATCTACTATTGTTGACAATATTTTTGTTTATGAAAATGATCGTCTCTATATATACAAGTATGCATCCATAACTAGGGAGTTAAGAAAATTTTGGTCCATAATGGATTTGAACTTAATATTTGTACTTTATCATTCATTTAGAATATAGGCCTTTCCATAGCCAATCTTAACCCAACCTCTATTTCTCTCTGGGCATATGATTCTATCACGCATCCATGCATGGGCACTATTACTTTACCTATCATAGTTGGGCCAAAAATGGTTCTTATAGTATTCTTTTTATTGATTTCCTTGTTCCATATAATTTCTTACTCGAAGGTTGCGACTTCACAAAATGCAAGCACTACCTTCTATAGTTCACTGGTGCATTAAATTCTTACATGAAGGCTTTGAATATATAGTTCCCGTTGATAGTATCTGATTCTAAAATTTCAATCTAGATCCCAATAGTGCATTACATATTTTTAATTCTACCATTATGCATCCCGATGTTGATCCGCAACCCATGGACTATCTGGACAACTTGCCTCCGCCGAAGGAATTGTTTGTACATTATACATTTTTCCATTTGCTTGTGCTCAACCCCTACTACTACCACTATGGTAATTTATCGAGGTATGTCTATACACTAGACATCATGTCACCTTCCTCATATTCTCATGAGCAACTTGCATCTGTGGTCCCTCCTTTCACATGCATGTTTTTCATGAATAACCCTTATTGGCCTCACATTCCATTCGATCCCACTTTCTCTAATACTATTTACACATATGATGGCTTGACTCGACTTTGATTTGATTATGCTAAAATGTAATATTATAGCCTAATCTAATGTAAGTTTACAAGAAATAAATGAAACAATGAAATACTTTGAAATAATACCAAAGCAACTAAGCAATAAATAATGAAACCCTAATTACAAAAAGGTTAGAAGATCCTTATCTAATTCACATAGGTTGCTATATCTATGTGACAGTGATGACCAGCTGAACAGAGTGGAATATTATTCCAAAGAATCCCGGTAAATTGCATATCTAGGTGATTTGGCTAGACTAGGATTCCCGGAGAAGGATGGGGGTGCTCGAGAGGCTTTGGTCTAGTTTTCTAGGCGCCTAGTCTATATAGATGCTCGAAAACCTCCTCTCGAAGTGTTGTAAGAGGTTTGCGCTTGATTTTATTTGACCACATGTATGTCATGTAATATCATTGAGGTTGTTGTAAACCTACAATGAAGAAAGCACTTGTAAAACCCTCAAATAGACATCAAATCCTAAAAAAGAAAGATGCAAAATGAGGGTTCAGACTGTCCTCAGCTACCACAATGATGGACTTACTATTGAGCATTGCACTACATCTCAGACCCAGTGTAGTTTTGTGTGTGTGTGTAATTTTTCACTAGGTTTCTCTTGTGCATGTCACACTTTGTGAGTAGCGAGCAAGTAGATAGATGTAGAATGTAAATAATGTGTGCATGGAAACAATAGAATCCCCTCCTATGAATTTGAATGCGAAGAACTAACCTTTGTCCCTTATGATGGAGCTAAATGGATGTAAATGGAGCTATAGATTCCTTGATGGATGCAACCTTAGGTGGTGATAGGTAGTGCTTAGTGCTTGGTCCCTTATTATGATCACATAAATTTATATTTATATGATTCCTTCACTTGAATTTTGTAATTAACCCTACTACAAAAAAATATGAGATGCTCAAATCGATAGGACCCAAAAAGTGTGACCAAAGTACAAAGAGGACAAGGGCACCTTGAGAGGATGGTGGCATCTAGTGATGGCATCCTGGCTGGGCGTTGGTGTCCAGAATGATAAATGTCAAAAGGTGAAAAGATAGACTAAGCAAGTAAGAGTGCAAGACTGAAAGTAGAAGCATAAAGTAAAGAAAGGTGGCCAAATACATGGGTTAATCATTACTTTTCATACTTAGGAATCATGTAAATAGTAGTATGTAACTTAACTAAATAATTACCCAAAGTGTGTGATTTTGTGTCTACATTTTCCCCCACTTTATGTTGGTGAGAAAAATTATCGGTAACATAAATTAGATATATATGCATACCTAATATCCATGTAGATTGATTTAGAAAGTGTGCCTAGGACTAGACAAAAACTTGGAGTGATAAAAAGAAAGATGGAGTGTGGAGACTAAGATGAAAAATTATAAAAATGTGATGAAAGTGAACCTAGGGAGAAAGCATGTGTGTGAATGTGGTTTTGTACATGTTGTTGGTTTTAATGTGTGTGTGATGTCAATGATGTTGATGATGTTGACTACATGCTTCCCATATGAATGGACTTGATCCGTGATGAGAAAAGAGTGTACAAAGGATCCTATAGATGATGTCAAAAGCGATTTTTTTGGGTGATCTCATGCCAATGTGATGGAAGAAATATAAGGAGAAACCATCTAGTTTTTCTTCCACCTTTAACTGCTTCCCAAATTGTAGATATCTCTTGTACTATTTGGTTTTTTGGTCAATCTGATGCCATGGAAGAAGTACTATAGAGAGGAAGGTCTAGTGTTATCCTCTAACATTTAACTTCTCCCCAAAATAAAACATCATTACAAATGGTTTGTACAAACGTAAATGTTAAGGACAATCTACCCTATAAAATTTTTCGTGTAGAGTTTTGTACACTGTGTTGAACCCAATCATTTTATAACTTCCCCTAGTTATAGGCACTCTAGGAAATTCATTGTTGTACTAAGGACCCAAGTCTGATTTTGAGCCCTGAATTATGAAAATCTATGTCACCGTATCGTGAGATTGTGATGTGTTTTGTATACTTTGTATGGGATGACCGACTCACCCAAATGATTTCCTCCTTGTTTGGGGTGCATGCGACATCGCTAAAGGAGAATGCACCCCAAAGGAGGACCGATTATTGAAATTGTTCCCTGCAGGGGGAAGGGGATGTGCTTGGTAGAAACCAAGGAACGTGTAAATAAGTGGTTGGGAAACAATTTTTAGTACAAGCAAAGACAAACATGCATGTATAAGATGAGGTGTAAGCTAGACAAACAATGTGCTAGCTAAAACACACAAGAAGAAGACAATTTGGATCGTGAAAAGTAGGTTGTATATATGGGACACCACTCATGATATCGCAATATAATCAAAGCCGTAGTGGTTGCGAAAAAAACAAGTGTGCACGCAAGAAAAATGTAAAGTCACACATATAATGACAAACAATGACAAGAAAGTAAAAAGCAATATAACAGATAACCATGGTGACAAATAGTCCTACAAAACAAATGCTACACATGAAGTACTCATTAGCATGTTAGAAATATAAAAAGTATGTCAAAGTGTGTATAATCTGATAAAGTAGTGTGTTATGAAACAATAGCACCTATAGTGTACAAAAGTGGATTCCCCTAGGAGCCACTATGGGACTAGTACTAGGTACTGTGCCAAGCATCCATGTTATGTGTAATGGATCTGTAGAGTCTGTGATCACAACTAGAAAGTAAGTGAATGCGTATGTGTGTATGATAACATACAATATATTTATCTATCATGTGTAATAAAGTGAACATGTATCAAGAAAATGAAAGAAAGAGTAAATGCAACCAAGATATGCAATATGTTATGGATGGATGGAATAGAATACAGATTGGATGATATGAGCCGTGTGCCCCCCGAGTGAATGGAATTGTATATAGTGATGTTAATTTTTTATGCCCTCAAAGGTCAATAATGAACCATAAACAAGAGTGCATCATTAGGAAATGGTTCAAATGATGTGTTGTGTGTAGCGTGATGTGACAAATGTGTAGTGATGATATGTGACATAGAGATGAGGTGTAAGAATGTGTGATGATGTATCCTAAATTATATATCACAATAAGATAACGAAATAAGTGTTTATTTAGCCTAAAGTGTATATCACTAGATGATGCTAGAGGAAGTGATGATGTAGCCTATGGCATATATCACTAAATGATGCAAGTGGAAGTGATGATGTATCCTATAACATATATCACTAAATGATGCAAGAGGAAGTGATGATGTAGCCTATAGCGTATATATCACTAATCTAGGAATGTCACATGAGAAAAAATATTAAATGGTTGAATGTGTGAATGTGATGAGGTCCATTTGTGATGTATACCCTCAACATTCCAGTATAGACCATGAGACTAGAGTGCGTCATCGGGTAATGAGTGCAACACGTATAAGTAGATGAGTAGAATGTGTAATATGTGTAGTAGAGGTAGTGTGATATGTAAAGTGTGTAATGTGTATTGTATAGGTTATAATGAAGTATGTGTAGATTATATAGGTGTAGAATGTGTATGAGGCATGAAGCACAATTATGTAAGATGTAAAATTTAGGATGTAAAATGTAATATGTGTGAAGGTGCGCAATGTGTAGTGTATATTGTGCAGTGTGTGAAGTTCATGTGTATAGGATGCCCTCAACAGATCAAGTGTGAATTGAATCAAAAGAGTGCATTAATGGGTAATGATGATGCAAATGTATGATGAGTGTAAAGGATGAGACAAAACGTGTTTAAGAAGAAAAGAGTGATGGTGCTAAATTGTAAGAGGTAATGAATGATTGATTGAGCGGTGTGGTAAATGATAGATAATTGTGTTGTATGCGTCATGGTTGTAAATGTATGTATGTGTGAGTGATTATGTGATGGAATGAGGTTCTTATTAGAAGAGATCCCTCAACAGTCATATAAGAACCATAAGAATACAAGTGTGTCATCAGGAGTCACCTACCAAAGACCAGGTTTACGTGAAGCGGTGGAAGCATGTGTGGAAAAGTAATAGCATGACCATGCAATGGTGGTAGAAATGTGTCTTGACCATTGGTAGAAGGATCAGTTTCTTTGAAAAAATGAATTGGAAATGAAAGTAGAGTAGGATGTGGAGGAAACTTCAATGGTGGTAGCCTTGGTGGTATTGATGACACTACAAAAGACTTGATATGAGAAGGCGACTGATTTTGATATGTAGTTGCATAGTTTGAATTGGTGATGCCACATATGACTTGAGAGGAGGAGGTGTTATATTGATTTTGAGAGGTGGTTGTTTAGGAGGTGTTTGACTTATTATAGAAGGAACTTGAGTAACAATGGCATGATGCTCATTAGACATAGATGAATCAAATTTAGGAACCCATTAAGATGTAAAAATTGGAGAGGACGGTGTAGCATGACATTGTGTAGTGAATGAGATAAAGCCTTGATGCTCAAGATGTTTGATTCTTTGTCATAAATCATAGTAGTCATTTTCATTATGTACATTGATTCGATGATAATTACAATATGGTTGACCTTGATATTTTGCAAGTCGGTAAGGAGGATAGCCTTGAGTAGACGGTAAAGTGATCAATTGATGACTAAGGAGCTTAGTAAGAATGTCATGTTACTTAGCATTGCAATCGAAGGTGAGAGGATCTCGGTAGTGGTATATCTTGAGCCTCATTGATATACACACATGTAGAAGACATAGAATGAAGATGACATGTAGAAGGAGAAAAAATATGATCCTGAGAAGCGTCCTTAAGATGTTGGATTTTTGATTTGAGAGATATAATCATGGATTCCATAGCCTGAAATTTGTCTTGAAATAAATAATGTAAAGCTTGAATTGATGCTAACATGGGCTAAGTAGATGGAGGATCACAAAGGCTAGGGTCATCAAATAAATGATCGAAAATAGGACTTATTTTGTGTGGTGGGTATCTTTAGGAAGATACATGGTGTCTAAGGCTTTTTAAAGAAAATCCTGACAATTGGGATGCATTTTAAATAATTTAGAAAAATAAATTTGAGAAACTTTAGGAGCCATGATACAAAATATGGTGTGCTAAATAAGGATCCAAATGACCAATCACAAGTGGGGTTCACAAAATGATTATGTTAAAATGTAATATTATAGCCTAATTCAATGCAAGTTTGTAGTAAATAAATGAAACAATGAAATACTAAAATAATACCCAAGAAACTAAGCAATAAATAATGAAACCCTAATTACAAAGAGGGTTAGAAGAGCCTTAGATGATTTGTAGAGCTTATTAGACTTTGTCATAGTAATGACCGGCTGAATGAATAGAGTGGAAGATCATTGCATAGAAGCACAGTAAATTGTAGATGTGGGTGATTTGGCTAGAATAGGGCACCTAGAGAAGGATGGGGGCCCAGGCACTCTAGTCTAGTTTATGTGTGCCCTGGTCTTCGTAGATGCTCAAAAAACCTCCTCTGAGGTGTTACAATAGGTTTGCACTTATTCACCTTTAATCACATGTATGTTTATGTGAGATTACTAAGGTTGATGTAAACCTGTAATGAAGAAAGCACCTGTAAAACCCTTAAATAGAAATCAAATCCTAAAAAAGAAAGATGAAAAATGAGGGGTCGGACTGTGTACTCGGCTCGGACTGCCAGTTCTCTACTGTGTGTGTGTGTGTGATGGAATTACTACGGAGCATTGCATAGTACATCTCAAACCCAATGTAGTTTTGTGTGATGTGTGTATAGAAACAATAGACTCCTCTCCTATGAAGTGTGATGTAGAAGAAACAACCTTTTTTCCTTTTGATTGAGCTAGATGGATGCAAATAGATCTATAGATGCCTTGATGGATGTAACCTTAGCTGGTGATAGGTAGTGTTTAGTGCTTGGTCCCTTATTATGATAACATAACTTTATATTTATATGATTCCTTCACTTGAATTTCATTATTAACCCCAAAAATATCAACTACTAAAAATATAAGATGTTCAAATGGATAAAAAGGACCCGTAAGTGTGACCAAAGTACAAAGATGACAAGGTCACCCAGAGGGACAAGGGCACTGACGCCTGGTGTCATGGCTAGGCATTGGTGTCCGAATGACAAATAATGAAAGGTGAAAAGATAGACTGAGCAAGTAAGATTGCAAGACTGAAAGAAGAAGCATAAAGCAAAGAAATGTGGCCAAAGACATGGGTTAATCATTACTTTTCTTAATAAGGAATCATGTAAATAGTAGTATGTATGTAACTGGGACTAAATAATTACCTAGAGTGCATGATTTTGTGTCCACAGGATTCACACTAGAGGATCTCATCCCTCCATCTTGTTCTCCATATCTATATCATGGATATGTTTGCATTCTGCTACTTATGGCCTTTACGTATTTCGTCTATCGCTTTTATTGCACACACTTCTCCACTTACTCTTGCGTGGTCTTGGCTAGACTATATTGGCAGCACTTTAGATCCTTATCATATCGACATTTCATTCCCTATGCCCTTCGACTTTGATTTTATTTACAATGATTCATTTCTCGACTATTCCCAAAATCTTAGTTGATGGTATGCACATGGATGTCCACCCACACCTTTCACCGATGAAGAATATGTAATGGGCATGTACAATTTACGTCATAATGGTTCCTTATATGATCAACCTCATATTATAGATTATCGGTATTTGATGCATCTCATTTTGGCTTTGACCATGACAACGATGATTTTTTAGATGATGTTACTTGATTCTTCTTCACATCATACATTTGGGGGCATTACACTCATCTTCCACCCTTCTAGCATTCTCAAGTGTATCGCATTTCTACTCTTAAGCTTTCTTTTAAATTTAGTCCTCCTCATCCATCATACACATCTTGATACACTTGTATCGTCATTACCCTATGACACAATCTTGTGCTACGGTTCACACTTGATTGTTGAGGGCATACTACATACATGAACCTCACACACTACACACTTCACACTCTACACATTTATGACATCCCTTTTTGGCATCTACTAGTACACACATTTCACACTATGTGAATACATGACACATATTTCTAGCATCGCATTCTTAACACATCTCTCCACCCGATGACACAATCTAGTTACACGGTTCATAATCGACTGTTGAGGGTTTAAATCTGAAATGAAACTTGCCCCACTCGCACTCTCTACACTCTATGCTTCATTGATCATATCTTTCTAGAGCAAAAATTCAAACAACTTCCCAATGATGCACTCTTGTTCTATGGTTCACTCTCAGTGTTGAGGGGTATTTTATAAATGAACCTCCTCTCATAGTCATAGTCATTCACATTCACTTGGGGGCATGCTGCTCTTATCACATTCACTTTGCATTCCATTTCATTCACATTGACATCATACTTTTGCATATTTTGGTCGCATTTATTCTTGTTTGATTATACTTGTTACATGAACACTTTGTTACACATGTTAGAAAGATATTTTGTATGTTATTATCTTTCTATATACAAATGTGCATTCAATTTCCTTCTAGTTTTGAATGTAACCTTCCTAAATATTGTTACATGTATCACAAATATTTGGACTCACCTCTTACCAGTCCCACAGTGGCTCCTGGGGGCATCTACTTTTGTATACACTACAAGTGTTATTGTTTCGTTTTATACTACTTCCTATTCATACTAGCACACTATTATATTGGATCATACATGCTTTGACATACTTTTTATCTTTCTAACATTCTAATGGATGCTTCATGTGTAAAATTTTATTTGTAGGAAATACTTACCACCATGGTTTTATGCTACTTTGTTTGTTATTTTTGTCATTTTTTTCCTTTGTCTACCATTGTTTCATGGGATTTTCCCTTTGTCTTATGTACACCATATGCTTTTAGCCACTTTGGCTATGATTGTCTTATGACATTGTGAGCAATGTCCCATGTTTGAAACCCACTTTTCACGGTCTACTTTGTCTTCTTATGTGTTAGCTTACACATTGTTGTATATATGTGTATTTGAAGTGTTTTCACTAACACATGTTTCCATCCACTTTGTTTGTGTGTGCCTTGGTTTCTACCATGTAGATTCCCTCCCCTTGTAGGGCTTCAGTTTCAAATGTACATTAGGTCCTCATTTGAGCCGCATTCTCCTACCAACATCACATGTACCCCAAACGAGGGGGTATGCATTGGTGAATTATTCACCCCATACAAAAGTTCACAGTCATAGTACAACACAGCTTGATGCAGATCGGTACTATCTACAATCTCATAAATGGACCAAAATCTGAATTAGGTCTTGACAACATAGACACCAATTCCTAGCTCTAGACACTAGTGCTTGGGTGCTCGTGACCTTTCTTGGGTGCCTATAACCCGGGGTAGTTATAGAATTTTTCTTAGGACAACACATTTTTAGCAATCTATATAGCATTTTTCATCGAATAGGCACAGTCCTCCAATAATCAAAGCATGCATACTTCTTCCTTTTTCTATTTTTGTTGGATTGAAATGGATTGAATCGGAAAAATCAAAATCACACCATCTCGTAGTGGTGTATTAATTGTTAGGAAGTAGTCAAGGTTGGAGAATAACACTAGACCTTTCTCCCAACACTTATTCTATCGTGGCGTGAGATTGCCCAAAAAAATAGTACTTGGCATGAGATCGCTGAAAAACTCATTATTGACATGAGATTACCCAAAAACTCATCCTTCTACAAAATTTTTAGGATCCTTTCTACACTCTTCACTTGTCACGAGATCAGTGCACATGTTCCTTTTTGCCTTTTTACACACTTTTACATGTTTTTTACATATTTGGATCAAATTTATCACATACACAACTTTGACTACTATTTTTCTCTTCTCTTTTGACAGATCAATCCTTATGGGAAGCAAGCATTAACAAAAGCATCAAGCATCAAGTGACATCAAAAATATGTACAACATGACACAACACATACGCTTTCACCCATAGGGTCACTTCCTCTTCTCTAGCTTCCACACTTCATTTTTATCACTCCACACTTTTTATTGTCTCCTCGACATGCTTTTCACCATCGATCTACATGGTTATTAGGTACACATATCTTATCTACTTTATGTTATTGAGTATTCACTCAACAACATAAAGTGGGGAAAATGTAGACACTAAATCATGCATTTTGGGTACATTTCTAGGTCCTAATCATATACTACTATTCATATGATTCCTAAGTGAGAAAACTAGCAATTAACATTTGTCTTTGGCCTCTTTGTCTTTGTTCATGTCTTATTCTTGGCTTTTTACACCCTTCAACCCAGTCTATGCTTCATTGTTTCATATTTTATCACTCGGGCACTAAAGACCCAACCAGGACACTTGCGCCTAGGTGTTCCCATCCCTCTGGGTGCCCCCAACCTCTTTTTATCTTACTCACCCCTTTTGGGCATATTTTATCTTTTGGGCATATTTTTTCTTATGGTTCACCTTTTAGTTGTTAATTACAAAATTCAAACAAGGGAATCATATAAATATAAAGTTATGTGACCATAATAAAGGACCAAGCTCTAAGCATCTACTACTATCACCTAAGGTTGCATCCAAAGGCATTACAAGAACATCAAAGGATTTGTCTAGTTTCATTCAAGGGACAAGGGACTGCACTTTTATATATACATGCATAGGAGGGGAAGTTAATTTTGACATCCACACATCTATTTACATTTCTACATCTAGCTACTTCGCTAGTTATTCAAGTGTGTCTCGGCACAAGAGCCTCCTAAGGCACAATTCTTCACATAGAAATACATGGAGTCTAAGATGTAGTGTGGTGCTCAATCATGAGTTCACTCTTTTAGGTGAATTTTTAGGTCATTATGACTCGCCATTTGTATATTTTTATTTTTAGGGTTTGATCTGCTTTGGGGTTTAACATGAGATAATTTATTTTGCAGTTACAGGAAAACTCAATGATATTCCAATGACCTAAAGGTGATCAACATCGAGGGTTAACGACATTGAAGAAACACAAGAAATCATTTTCGACCATCTTCATAGTCACAGGGGCCAAAGAGAGGTCTACAACGTCAAAGTACCTCGATCTAGTTTGTTCCGATAATTCTACAAATTTATGTGTGTGGTTACAATAGATACTCCCCATTTCAAATGTTGGCCTTTATGGCATTGATCCAGCTTCTTCCTATTGAGTTTGATATTCCCACCGTGAGAGTTATGAAAAATGAAAGGATGGATGAAAGTGGTTCAAGAAAAGAAAGGTTGGTACATCTTCATTTTCTTTGGAGGAAATGAGAGAAATAGCAAAGGATACAAGCCATAAGAAGAAAATGAAGCGAAGGAATACTTTGATCAAAAGATCCGGTGGTCTCCATTTCATGTGAATGACTTGGTTCTAGTATATGATTCCAGATACAAAAAAAGAAGACAAAGAAAATTTCTTCCAAAATGGATGGGGCCTACAAAATAGCAGTTGTGCATGAAAATGGTACGTGCATCTGACTGGAGGAATTGGATGGCACTCCCATTACGAAATGGGTCAACCACAACAAGTTGAATATTTTCCAAGCACTGGAATAGTCTACTCAGGACGGAGTAGAAGCTAGAAGGGGGAAGATGTCGACACTAAAATTTTCCTCCATAATTTCTATTTCATTAATGTATGTATTAGGAATAGGATGTTGTTAAGTATAATTAGTAGTAGCGTCTGATAGAAGATAACGGCGCCGTCGATGCACGGTGCTGCCAATAATGTGGAGTATGATAATAAATCAAAGTACATTAGGAATGTTGTAAAAGTAAATATTTGTCGTAAGTGGTCCGGTAATGTTAAAATGTCAAAGTTTGGGTAATTAGAGAAGTAGGGTCTACATGATTAGGAATTAGAAATATTATATTGGTAATAAGGACAAGAAGTGAGGTCATAAATATTTTGTGTATTTTATTTGTAAAAAGTCTAAAAATGTGGAACCCATGTAAAATGATAAGGTTTATCTTATCTTAAAGGATAAGCTTACATGTACGAGATAAGAGTTAAGGTATGAAATATGATTCGTCGAGTGGATTTCTTATCCTATCTTAGAGATAAGATGGATAAGCTGGAAGTTCTATAAATAGAGAGGCCACCCCCTCATTTAGCATAGAAGGAAGTAGTGAGAAATATTTTAGGAAGTGTGCAAAAGGAAGCCATCGGTTTAAAGGTGTGTTGAAGAAGCCATTAAGAGGTGTAATTATAAAGTTTCTCACATAGTCTTGGTGAAAGTCAAGTGAAGTCAATAACACTTGAAGTACCTCATGGGTGAGATTGTAACAATTTCATGTTAATATTATAATTTACTTTGATATTTCAGATTTGTCATCATTCCGTCTTATCATAGTCGATGGTATTTTTGTGTTATGTTGTTGTTTTGTTTCCAGATTACATCCACCAAACTAAAGGCTGTGCATTAGTAAATAATCATAGCACAAGGAGTTCCCGGTGAAGAATTATCATAGTGCTGGATTGGTGATGACATTTTGGTTTCGTTGCCGGGACCATTCCTTGTTGGTGGATTTTCTAGAGAGATATTCCCACTTAGTCAAAAATCAATTGGAGGGTAACCTTGTTTTTACTGTGCATAGTAGTTACCATGGTAAAGTCATTTTTACCGTGAATAGTAGTTACCATGATAAAGTCATTTTTGCTAGGAATAGTATTTACCGCAGTAAAGTCACTTTTTACCATGAATAGTATTTACCGCAGTAACTTCACTTTTTACTGTGAATAGTGTTTACCACAGTAAAGTTAGTTTTTACCGCAGTAAGTCAAGTTTTACCATAGTTTACCGTGGTCATTTCTATTTTACTATAGAAAGGTGTAAAGTCACTTTCTAGTATAGTGATTCCAATTATTTGTGCACATAAGTCTTGTTAATTGTACTTGTGGGTTGGTATTTCACGGTGGTTACTTTTGAAAATGGGAAAGATTCCTGTTTTTTCAGCTCAATCTAATGAAGATGCTTCTTCTTTCATTCAAGAGTTTAAACGATCTTGTATTTGTAATGGCCTTATAAGAAGGGAACAATGGACTGAATTTTTCCTACATTTTTGGATGGTTCAAAGACTTAGGTGGTTTGAAACACTAGGTGATAATGTGAAAAATTCATGGGATTTATTAACTGAAAGTTTTCTTGAAGAATTTGGTGAACAAAAGAAATATGCAGATCTCATGATCGAGATCACAAAGCTATCCCAAGGAGAGAAGGAGAAGATAAGGGATTATCATGCTCGTGTTCTAGAGCTAAGGAGGAAGCTCAATGCCCAGATCCGGAAGGAAGGATTAGCGGATGGGTTGATGAATGGCGTGGATAATCTCCTCTGTAAGCACTTCATTCTTGGGATGAAGCCAGAGATCAGACAACGAGTGAAGTATGACCGCCCAGCTACCATTGAACAAGCAAAGGAGATTGCAAGAAGGCAAGAAGAAAGCATGGAAGAGGAGCCCAAAGAAATTGTGGCTAAAGTAGAGCCTACACCAGCGCCTTTGGTCCAAAATCCACAACCACTCTCGGTGAGCACAAATATTTCTCCTAGTACATCTACTGAGTATGAAGATTTGCTCAAAAAGATGGGTCAGTTAACTATTAATCTTCTTCAAGGAAAAAAATTTAGTTCTCAGGGAGGAGATAGAGGTCCAAAAAGAAATATTTTTGAAGTCGTATGTTATGGTTGTTATAAAAAGGGTCATTATAAGTATAATTGTCCAGATAGAGCTTCTACATCTGGTAAAGGAGATAATGATAAAGGAAAAGCACACATGTGAATTCTTTTGATGTAGTAGATAAGAGTAGAAATAATGAAGTAGATGTGTTTGTAACAAAAAGAAAGAAAGAAAAAGCTAATCAAGATGGAAATGATCCTAAGAAGATGAAAGAAGAAACTAGTAAGAAACATAGGAGAAGAAAGTTGGGTGTGCGGGATTTTCGATTTCACAGGGCAAGGACCATACTCCATCTTGGAAGATCTGTCCAAAAGGCCTGCAAATTATTACATATGGTCAACTCTTGGCTATGTCTTCGAGAAGAGGCGGGAGTTGCGAAGTGGACTCAATGCTCGACGAAGGAAGGAGGTTGAGGTCCCTGTTTTGGAGCGGGCGGATCCCCGTGCTCCACAAGCTGAGGTATTATGTAATGGCATTTCAATTCATGATGTCTTAGTTGATGGAGGTGCTGCAGTTAATGTAATGACCGAGTCTGTAATGAATATGTTGGGTTTAAAAATTGATCGCCCTTCAACACTTATGTTAAGGTCATTAAATAAAGGAAAAACTAAACCAAAAGGTGTAGTTTCAAATGTGGCAATATCTGTTATGGGTGTTGTATGTGTGGTAGACTTTCAGGTGATGAAAAATGGTACTGTTGCGTACCCAATGCTTTGTTGGGAAGACCATGGCTAAGGAGAGTTCATGCAAGAAACTATTGGAATGAAGGTTTCATGACACTTGGACGTGGTAGAGAGAGGGTGAAGATAAACGTGATCCCTCGACATCATAAAGTAGAACCTAGTGGATTCAAGTGATGAAACTGATGATTGGACATCCTCTGATTACTCTAGTACCAGTGAAGTGGACACTGAAGATGAAGAAAGTGAGGTGGATGTTTCAATCATGGATATCCTTCCAGTCACACCAACTCATGACCCCATAAAATTATCTGAAGAAGAAGTTGATGATCGTCTCCAACAAATAAAGATTGGTGATGCTGTGATGGAGAGTGAGAAGGAATCCTACCTCCATCTCTTTCAAAAGTACATACACCTATTCACTTTTGATTACAAGGAACTCCGTCAAGTAAGTTGGGTAGAACATTCTATTGAGCTGGTAGATGGTGCTAAGCCCATAAAGCAAATGCCATATAGAATGAATCCTAATTTTTCCAAGACTGTAAAAGAAGAAATAGATAAGTTGCTTGATGCAGGATTCATATTTCTTTGTGGAGAATTCAAAATGGGTTTCTCCCATTGTGATCTCAATAAAAAATAATGGGAAGCTACGCATTTGTGTTGATTACGGAAGCTCAATAAGGCAACAAAGAAGGATCATTACCCTCTTCCATTTTCAAATCGATCTTGGATGAAGTAGCTAGCTAGAGTGCTATAGTTTCTTTGATGATATATAGCGGCTACAACCAAGTTCGTATAGCGAGAGAAAGATTAGTGAAGACCACGTTCACCACTCCTTGGGAGCGTTTGCTTATAGAGTTATGCCTTTTGGGTTGTGTAATGCTCCAAAGAACATTCCAGCGTTTGATGAATAGGGTGTTCGAACCATACATTGGGACCTTCATCAAAGTATTTACGGATGATTTTGCATCTATGGGAGCAAGTTGGACCACCCGCACTGATGGAGACAGACATTTCAAAGGTTAGATGAACCACAAGCCTCACTAAACCCTACAAAGTGTGTCTTTGGATGTTTTAAAGGTGTTTTGTTAGGGCATGTTGTATCCAGAGATGGTATTGGTACGATCCTTGATAAAGTTTCAAAAATCAAAGATTTACCATTTCCTATGAATAGAAGTAAGTTGAGATCATTTTTAGGCCATGTGGGTTACTATAGAAGGTTCATCAAGAATTTCTCAAAGATTGCATAGCCACTAACCCAGTTCTTGAAGAAGGATGTTACTTATGAACCAGGAAATAAGGCGCATGAAGCTTTTGGACAACTGAAGGAAGCCCTGGTGTCTTCACCTGTTTTGAAGAATCCAGATTGGAGCAAGCCATTCATTGTGTACATTGATGCCTCGGATGCAAAGCACTAAGAAGTACTTTGAGCCAAAAGGATGAAAATGGGAATGGACATCCAATTTACTTTGGGGAGCGACAAATGAGCAATCTTTGAGGTAAATTATATTGTATCTGAAAAGAGGCTCGCTATCATTTTCTTTCAAAGAAGTTTAGAAATTACTTGCTAGGGCAAAAATTTATAGTTGTAATGTGAGATCATCGAGCTCTAAAATATATTGTAAATAAGCCTAACCCATCAGGGAGGATAGCAAGATGGATAATTTTGCTACAAGAATTTGAATTTGACATTATAGATAGGCGAGGAAAGAAGCATGTCAATGCAGATGCACTCTCTCGAGCCTATGATTGTTTAGGATCATCTTGTGATGATGATGATTTTCCGATGCAAAGATTGTTCTCCCTTGACACAATCCCTAGTGAATACATAGATATTTGGAATTATCTGAATGAATTCAAGTTTCCTGATGGTGCCAATGCAAAGACTAAGAGAAAGATTACTCAAGCCAATCATCCATATTCTATTCTGCATGGAGTATTATTTCGAATAGGACCTGATGGACGTCTGAGAGGGCGATTGGACATGATCAAGGAAGGAACTGCTAGAAGAATTCCACAATGGTACATGTGGAGGGCACTTCTCTGGATAACTTACGTGCCAAGAAGGATCTTGGATGCAGGTTATTACTTTGCCCACTCTTTTTAAAGATTGTTATAATTATTGTAAGACATGTGATATTTGTCAAACACATGGTAACCGTAAGACTTCATCAACTCCATTATGTCCTATTCTTCCCCTTAGTCCCTTTGAAAAGTGGGGAATAGACATTGTAGGTCCACTTCCAACTACATCATGCCAAAATAAGTATATTGTAGTTGCCACAGATTATTTAACCAAGTGGGTTGAAGCTAGGCCATTGAAAACAGCTTCCATGGATGAAGTGGCAAGGTTCATGTATGAACGCATTGTCACCAGATTTGGTTGCCCATTAGAAATTGTAACAAATCAAGGAAGCCACTTCATTAATGAGGTGGTAGAAGCCCTAGTCAATAAGTTTTCTATTAAGCACAGGAAGGCAACAACATACAAGCCAAGCACAAATGGACAGGTGGAATGAACAAATTTTGTGTTGTGTCAAATTCTAGCAAAAGATGCAGCCTTGCAGGTACATAAATGGGATAAAAGGATTCATGCAGCATTGTGGGCATATAGGGCAACATCAAAGTCAGCAATAGGATACTCCCCATTTTAGTTGGCCTATGGAATTGATCCAGTTCTTCCTATTGAGTTTGATATTCCCACCGTGAGTTATGAAAAATGAAAGGATGGATGAAAGTGATTCAAGAAAAGAAAGGTTGGTACATCTTCATTTCTGCTGGAGGAAATCGGAGAAAATAGCAAAGGATACAAGCCATAAGAAGAAAATGAAGCGAAGGAATACTTTGATCAAAAGATCCGGTGGTCTCCATTTCATGTGAATGACTTGGTTCTAGTATATGATTCTAGATACAAAAAAAGAAGACAGAAAATTTCTTCCAAAATGGATGGGGCCCTACAAAATAGCAGTTGTGCATGAAAATGGTACGTGCACTGACCGGGAGGAATTGGATGGCACTCCCATTACGAAATGGGTCAACCACGACAAGTTGAAGATTTTCCAAGCACCAGAAGAGTCTACTCCGAGGACGGAGTAGAAGCTAGGAAGGGGGAAGATGTCGACACTAAAATTTTCCTCCATAATTTCTATTTCATTAATGTATGTATTAGGAATAGGATGTTGTTAAGTATAATTAGTAGTAGCGTCTGATAGAAGATAATGGCGCTATCAATGACGGTGCCACCAATAATGTGGAGTACGGTAATAGTCAAAGTACAATAGGAATGTTGTAAAAAGTAAATATTTGTCGTAAGTGGTCCGGTAATGTTAAAATGTCAAAGTTTAGGTAATTAGAGAAGTAGGGTCTACATGATTAGGAATTAGAAATATTATATTGGTAATAAGGACAAGGAGTGAGGTCATAAATATTTTGTGTATTTTATTTGTAAAAAGTCTAAAAATGTGGAACCCATGTAAAATGATAAGGTTTATCTTATCTTAAAGGATAAGCTTACATGTACAGATAAGAGTTAAGGTATGAAATATGATTCGTCAGAGTGGATTTCTTATCCTATCTTAGAGATAAGATGGATAAGCTTGGAAGTTCTATAAATAGAGAGGCCACCCCCCTCATTTAGCATAGAAGGAAGTAGTGAGAAATATTGTAGGAAATGTGCGAAGGAAGCCATCAGTTTAAAGGTGTGTTGAAGAAGCCATTAAGAGGTGTAATTGTAAAGTTTCTCCCATAGTCTTAGTGAAAGTCAAGTGAAGTCAATAACACTTGAAGTACCTCATGGGTGAGATTGTAACAATTTCATGTTAATATTATAATTTACTTTGATATTTCAGATTTGTCATCATTCCGTCTTATCATAGTCGATGGTATTTTTGTGTTATGTTGTTTTTTTGTTTCCAGATTACATCCACCAAACTAAAGGTTGTGCATTAGTAAATAATCATAGCACAAGGAGTTCCCGGTGAAGAATTATCATAGTGCCGGATTGGTGATGACAGTACATAGTGTCTAGGGATTTTTGGAGAACATCTTTACAAGGTGGGTGCATTTGAAATAATTGATACAAGGAGACTTTAGAAGCCATGAAGGTAGATCATATAGTATAGGTAAAATAAGGATCCAAGTGTTTGATCATGATTCGGGTTCACCAAATAATTTAATATAAATTGAATTAAATCTAACTCTAGAGTAGCTTATGTAATGAATGATGTACAAATGTTAATATACATTGAAAACACAAGAAAACAAACATATAATTGTGAAATCCTAAACAAGTGAGGGAGTTGGAGGGACTTCGTTGATTTCGAGTAATTTGGAAGTGATCCGGGGAGGTGAATAGCTGAAATAGATTGGTAAAAGTGTTGTAAATGCTCACGGGAGGTTACGAGACTCAATAATGTTCCAGATAAGAGTGCCCACGAGTGGACAGGAGCGCTTAGGTGCTAGTTTTCAATCTGTGTGCTAATGTCTATGTGAATGATCCATAACTAGTCTCTTACACGTGCAGGAGGAGCTTCGTTGCTAGTATCTATTTATTGCTTTGGTTTCACTCCTTGATCGCTAAATGTACATATAACCTGTAAAATAAGTTTTCTACATGCACATGTCCACAAACCATATCAAATCTAATAAAAAAGATGTAGAATGTGGAGTCGTGTTGACCCTGATGGTCATCCAAAGAGTGAACTTAGTACAAGTGTTGTGTTGCTACATCTCGAGACTCCATGTAGTTATGTTTGTAAATGTGTTTAATGATGCCCTAGGATGCCCTTATGCAAGTTGCACCAATGATAGTGGGATAGATCTAGAATGTAGTAGATATATATAATGTGTGGAATGGAATAAAAAAACTTCCCCTCATATGTTGTGTATGCATAAAAATATAGACCTTGTCCCTTGAATGAGTGTGCTAGATTGATGACTTGAAATGCTTTTGTGCCTTTGAATGCAAGCTTATGTCATAGTATGTAATTTTAGTTCTTAGTCCCTTATTTTGAAAACCTAATAGTGTATTTATATGATTCCCTTGTTTGAATTTCCTAGTTGACAACTCAAAGGCTGACACAAAGTAGTAAAAAGTAATTAAGAAGTGAAAGGGGTACAAAAGGATAAGGAAAAGGTAAATAGGGACAAGAGTGCCTAGGAAGATAGGAGCGCTTGGCCCCAATGTCCAAATTGGGCACTAGTTTCGAGGCCATAAAAAGATAAAATAGTCAAATGTTGATAGGGTTATAAGATGTGTAAGACCAATAAGAATGTAAGAGATAAAGCAAAAAGGACAAAATGAGTTGTCAAACACTAGTTTTATTGCTTAGGAAACATGTATACATTAATATGCTTTAGGACCTAGAAATGTACCCTAGTGCATAGATTTTTTGTCTACAAGAAGCTACATGATGAAGGAGATAGGAGGAATATGCTAGTATACTCATTGAGAGGAATGGCATCACATTTTTGGTCCATGTGCATAAGGATAATTTGATCAAATAGAGGAGATAAGAATTACCTTCTTGATACGGTTTTTATAAATAACATTCCTTTGAAGATACCATCTTATGATGGAAAACCATTCCCCAAGACTCACATACAGGCCCATGAGAAGAATTCGTTAATAGGAATATACATGCTACTACCATCCCTTTGGGTACACAAGTTTTATTACACCTTGTGTGGGTGTGTGTGCATGGTACATACATGTTGAGATGAAGCAAGAGATCACCAATTGGCAAGATATGACATTAGGTATGGTGCACACTTTCAATCACTTTTCATATAACCCTCCGGTGCATAAGGCCTTACAATTGATGAAGTACATCACTCTAGGGGATAACACAAAAGAGGAATATCTTGTAACTCATTTATATCAAGATATCATTCCATATGGGTAAGCCAACAAACATGTATGATTAGAAACCAAAGTGAGGATCTTCTAGAGCATACGTGGAAGGAAAAAGAGAAAGGTAATCTAGTATACCTGATTAATGATGAAGAGGTAAAAGATGTTAATGTAGGACACATAGAGGGTGAGCTTTAAGTCATATACAAGGAAGATGAGTAGGAATGTGCATACCATCTACCACTTAATACAAAGAAGGTTAATATTTGGATAGATGATGTGCCAAAGTGGGCGATCATTAGTGATTATCGGTTGGAAGTGGAAGTGGAAAAGATTGTATAATTATTGTGCAACTTCCATGATCTATTTCCTAGAGGATACCATGAGCTAAATGTAATGCCCCATTCGATGTTCCCCCAGTCCCTATCATGATGACCCTGTTACTAAGCTTTTAATGATGTGGTGCTCCGGTTGATCTTTTTTTGGCTTCACCCTTATCACAGAGAACAATTGGAATTCTCCCACTGCATCTTGTCTTCTCGTGTCGTGTTGTTGTTTTCTGTGGTTGGCCCCACCTCATCCATTACGTTTTCCTCCTATTAAAGGAAAACGGTGTGCTCGATTTATCAGGCTCGTAAGTTTGTTCTTGTTAATATGATTAACAAGTATTAATAAGTGGTAATAATAATAATAATATTATTATTATTATTTTATTTATTGATTGACGATAACTTCGTTATCTGATCGTCGACTTGTTATCAACTTGTTGTTATCTATCGATAAGCGATTGTAGGGAAAACACATAAACTTACACAATCTTTTAATTAAATAAAAATACATATACAATTTAATATAAAATTAAATAAAACTAATATGAAGGCTAGGGCGAAAAGCTCTAAAACGTTTGTTGTTAGGGTTTTGTCTTTTTGGCATTTGGAAATGGGGCGAATTTGGGGGGGGGAGGCAGAGCAGATCCAAACCAGATGTCATCTCATGGAGTGTAATGGTGTTTTGCGGCCTCCTCCCAGCCTCCCAGCCTATGCCAAACTCGAGTTCATTCACTGCGATGGCATTTTTTTAAAGCACAAAGACAGGAATTTCTCAGCGATTATTAAGTCACAAATTTTTGGGGCGAGCTTTCTTGTTTACCATAGGAAAGAACATAGACAAATACGCATGGGAGTAACGTTATTCTTTGTGCGCATATGCTGCAAATAGGGTTCTAACCCAATTAGTTTACTTTTGCCACAAACTTCCAACATGCGTCAAAAGGGGAATCCTTATTTGCTCTCACCTGCTCTTGATCTGCACGTTTGCATGGTCTTCTTCTTACTGTCGGCTATGAGAAACATTGACCAGTCTATCCTTGGTTTCAATGCATATGTGGGCATTTTGGCATATTTAGAATGTAATGGAGAGGAATATTGTCAGATGTTGTAGTTGCTACTGCCCTGGTCGACATGTATGCAAAATGGATGTGTAGAAGAGGCATGTGAACTGTTTGATAGAATGCCTCAAATAGATGCGGGCTCATGGAATGCCACGATGGCAGGATATGCACAAATGAGTTTGTTGAAAAGGCCTTGGAAACTTCCAAGCAAATGCATTTGGTACGTGTAAAGCCGACTCCACAGCCTTTTTCCAGCAACCTCCCACCACCTTGTCAAAATGGGAGCTTTAGAGCAAGCCTCGAACAACCGTCAAAGCATTATGGAGAGGGTATTTTTGTATGTTTTAGTTCCAAGCACCCTGGCAGATACATATGTAATATGTGGAATCATGCGAACTGTTCAAAATGCCTCAAAGAGATGTGGTCTTATGGAACATACCCTGACCATGTAAGCTTCATTTTTGTTTAATTAGCATTTAGCCAGGCAGGTTCAGTGCATGAGGGTTGTAAATACTTCGATGGCATGAGTGCCTCTTGTAGAATCATGCCAAGAATTATTGCCTCACCTCTTCCAAGTGCAAGCTTTTGGACTGTTATGTGAGAACCATTAAGTAATGCTTCCTATGCATTGTATTTGAAAGTTGTTCCTTAGAGTATTTGTATGCACAAAAATGGATTTTGTTGAAAAGGCGTGTGATCTGTTTGACATAGAAAATGTGGTCTCTTGGATTGGGATGACTACTTGAAAACACAAAATGGTTCTTTTTGATGAGACATGGGTGCACAATGAATGGCTTGGTTTGCACGTGACTACCTGGCATCATGTGGCAACAATGGTGGTCTCGACGGATCACGAGTGTAAACCACTTGGAGCCCCTTGTACCATTTCGCTCATCATTTCCAGGCATGGTTCATCTTCCTTTACCTCTCATAATTCTCATGTTTAGTTCTCCTTTGCAACTTAATAAAATTTTAAAATATTAGGATTTTAATACCGTTAAATGTTTTCTTTAACTCGTTGAAAAAAACAATGTATTGTCGTGTCGAAAACCCACAAGGTCAAAATAACCTGTTTGCATTAAAACATGAATTGCCACCCTCATTTTGAGGTGATGTAGAAAAATTCCTATCCAACCGAACCACTACAACATTGTTTTATTGACCAAACGAAACTTACTTTCCAGAAATAATGTTGACCAATTCCCTGTAAAAAAAAAAAAAAGAAAGAAGAAGTTAATTTTTTTGCATTTTTCAAAGACTCATTAAGTACCCTTCGTAACTCTGGAAACGAGATGTGAAGTTTCATTTGTGTACCTTGGTATACGAGGAGTCACCTTGACCTTTGGTTTGACCCGAAATGAACATATGACATCCTTTTGACGCTCTTATAGGAGCCCTATTACACTAGTTTACAGCAGTAGAAAGCTATTAAATCTAGAAAGTTGGCTTTCGTTTTGAACCACCATTTGAAACCTGGATGGAGAAATTAATTCCTGTCTTCACAAACCTCTAGTGTTTATACTAGAAAATTGCATGGAACATTCAATCTAGGGAAAAACACTTTTCTAGGATAGTTTGGCAAAGCCATTTTGTAGGCCTCCTGGTCGCAATTTGACGAGGTTCAACTGGACCAATTGTGACTTGTCACTCCAGAAAACTTGTCGTTGTTTGAAAATGGTTTTCTAGTTCTCGATCCTGGCCAACTCGATGAATTCTCCTTATAGTGCAAAGAATATAAGTTACCTTAGTGCCACCAAACTTCGAGAAAACAAAAGATATATAAATATAAATGGAAGTCCATAAGTTATTGAACTTTATTAACTATGGTAGTGAAATAACTATTCCGTGATCGATGGATGTTCTTGGGGAAAAGCTATTTCAAATATATGTCTTCCTTAATCCCAAGATTTCATCTTGACATCACGTTAGATTCTCTTATGTAGCAAGAGTAAATTTTAAACATTAAATAAACACTTGAGAAGCATATTCTTAACATAAAAACAAGATAATTAAGTGTTGTATATGTGATTTGAATTGTGCCAAGTAACTAAGTTATGGAAATTTCCATGATGCATAAAGGAAGCCAACCTAAATTGGTCAAACTGTAATTTAAAAGTGGAATGAACTTAAGATCTTGTAGATGGAAAAAGGAGAAAACTGTCCTTGCACAATAATGTTCTTAGAATGTTAATCGTAACTAAGATGCAATTAAAGAAATGATGTGTTGTGGGGTCACCATTCCCAAGTCATGTCCTTGTGGTTGGGTCTTTACTAGTAACCTTCCATTGGGAAAAGTGTATCGTCAACATGCCTATGTTGTTTTCGTGTACCTAAGTGAGTGGATGACTTTTTTATTGTCATATGTGAGTCGAGTTTCTATACTTGGAGCCCTTGTTGTGTTGTGTGTAGTGAGCAATGTAAGTCAAAAAAATTTATCCTGGTATTTTACTGTTATATTTGGGTGTATAAAATGTCAACACTACATATTGTATCGAGTGGAGGTTCATGCTCTCAAACCTCTAGGATGGATTGGATTTGTGATGATTCTGCATGATGGTGATGGTGTTTCATGATGGTGATAAATATTGGAAGAGTAATGTGTTTTAAGAGTGATGTGATCTATGTCGTAATTGTGATAGTGTGAATGCACATGATGTGTATGTCACTTAGTGTGCATTTGTTATCATGTTGATGTGCCGGGGATGGGAGTATTATCTCTCCTTCGTGTGGATTCTATGAAGAATTCACGTGTGAATTACTACTTGTGATGAGAGTATTGACTCTCCTTTTCGTGGATCCAATGAGGAATCCATGTGTGATGTACCACCTTGTTTTGTGTGAAAGGAATGATATTGTGAATTGCAGAGTGTTGAAACATTTTGACCTTATGTGATGTGAAGATGTATTGATGTATTGCATGACAAAATTGATGTAAAGTGAATCACAGTTTATCGTGATGTCATCACCATATTGTGATTAGTTGTGTGCATCGTCATGTTGTATTGCAATTTACTATATGTTGTAAGGTTAGACATTGTTTCCTCATACATATAATTCATGTAATATGTGATGGTTCATGTCGCAATTTAGGGAATATGGTGAGTATGATCCCTAGTGAACAGTGATTGCACTTTGGGTGCGGGATGTGGTAATGTGAGTATTGTGACCCGTGAAAGTAATGATTGTGTTATACCCTATATATAAATACCATGCATAAGACGTTATGGTTGTTGTGTGTGAATCACCATTGTGTTAGCGATGTAGTTATGTGTATGTTGTGAAACCTTACACTAGACAACCCTAAGGGCACAAACCGCCAAGAGTGTATGGGTGGAGAGAGGAGGCGTGGACCGGGGTTTTCATAATCTTGAGCCGAGTATGAGTGAGGAAGTGGAGTCTTATATAGACTGAAAACCCACTTCTATTTGTTTGGTATACTTCGAGCTTGCTCAGTATATTATGGGTGCGCACCACCTTAGGCTCAACTTATGTGACTAGAGTTCCCTGCTCTTTCCTATTGGATTGTTCATTGAATAATCCTATGTGATTTTGACTATGTTGATCCTTGTGGGAGTTTGGAGTTATGATTCAGGCAGAGATGATGATAGATACATTATTTGATTTACTCATTTTTGGTTACATGTATATTTTCATGAGCAGAGGTTCAAAGTCCGAGTGCCAGCAACTCGATGAGTACCCCTTTGGTGGCGGTATGAGGCCACATAGTGATTGTAATGTGCTTTTTTTCTCAATATGTATTTTATTCATAAATTGATCATTATCTCTTTTAGCTAGAACCAGTCATTTTCTTGATTGACATGTTCTTATATTTTGGGCATTTATTTGATTGTTGCATTAACATTTGGATTTTGCACTAACCATGGCTAATTAGCCATTTGTTTTTTGTTTTCTTAGTTTTAAAACTTCTTTTCGTATTTGAAAGTTTTGTAGCCTAGCCCAAGGCTTTTGATTTTGCCACTTGGCATTTGATTGGATTGTTATGATGGTTCTAATGTTGTAATGTGTTGGGTTAGGCTCATGGGATTAACCATGGATTGGTTGAACCTATGGACCCACTTCATTGTATGGGGGTATGCCCCAAAGAGTTACAGATAACTAGCGGGTTATTGAACCACGAGTTATTATGTCACTTGGGTTGGGGGTGACGGGGCTCTATGTGCCCAGGGCAATAGGGTGACTCGGCCTCATTAAAAGGAGAAAGGAGACGGGACTCTATGGTTGAGTGACCTGTTATTCTTTATGACACTCTATGGTTGAGTGACCTGTTATTCTTTATGACACTCTATGGTTGAGTGACCTGATATTCTTGATGGGGCTCTATGGTTGAATGACTTTGACTTGGTTACGCACTATGTTTCTTCCTCTTGGGAGGTATATGGAGATTATCTAGTGATGCTTTGGGAGGTATATGGAGTTGTATTCTGTTTCTTTTGGAGATATCTGGAGTTGTTTCGTGATGCCTTGTGATGTGAGGAGATTGGTATAGTGAGTTATGTGTACCTGTATGAGTCTTTTTGACACCTTGTTATGTATGAGGCTTGACTCTCCTCTTGGTTGGTATGGACTATTGGATATTGTCTTGGCACTATGTTGGTGCAGTCATGGATTTTTGGGGCTTGTGATACCCGTTGTATATGTATCAGCGTGTTGATTTTGTTGTCAGTCATAGGTGTGTACTAGATCTATGTCTAGGACGTAATTGTTGGAAATTATTTGCTATGTGGTCTACTTGTTGTCATTCCATGGTGTGGTGAAACCCTTGTGATGTGGAATGGTCGTGAAAGTATGTAAAAGTATGCTTGTGAAAATTTGGTGTTGTGTATGACCCTAGTAGGGTGTTGTGACTGTAGTTCATAATGGGAACCCACAGGAATGAATAAACTAAAATTCGATAAAAATGAAATTTTAAAGGACTTGAATTAAGAATAATGTTAATGGAAAGAGATTAATGAAATAACGAATAAGAGAGAACTGTCAATCTTCACAGAACCTTGAAAGTTAAAATTTCTACCAATTGTTCCTAGGGCCACCCCATGACCGTGCTTTTGTGTCTAAAATCTTAACCTTAGCACATGCCTTCACCTTATTCATTCCTTGTTGTTTACCATTTCTCCTTCTTCATTGTATGTCGCATCGAGGATGATGCTTTCTTAAGGGGAGGAGGATGTAATGCCCGTTCGATGTTCCCTAGTCCTGTCATGGCGACGACCTGTTACTAAGCTTTTAACACTATGGTGCTCATGTTGATATTTTGTTGGCTTCGCCCTTCTCACAGAGAACAATTGGAATTCTCCCACTACATCTTATCTTCTCGTGTCATGTTGTTGTTTTCTACGGTTGGCCCCACCTCGTCCATTATGTTTTCCTCTTGTTAAAGGAGAAAGTGTGTGCTCGATTTATCAGGCTCGTAAGTTTTTTCTTGTTAATATGATTAACAAGTATTAATAAGTGGTAATAATAATAATAATATTAATATTATTATTATTATTTTATTTATCGATCGACGATAACTTTGTTATCTGATCGTCGACTTGTTATCAACTTGTTGTTATCTATCGATAAGCGATTGTAGGGAAAACTAAATATAAAATAAATAAAAAATACATATACAATTTAATATAAAATTAAATAAAGCTAATATGAAGGCTAGGGCGAAAAGCTCTAAAACGTTTGTTGTTAGGGTTTTATCTGTTTGGCATTTGGAATTGGGGCAAATTTAGGGGGTGGCAGAGTAGATCCAAACCAGATGTCATCTCATGGAGTCTGAATGGTGTTCGGCCTCCTCCTCCCACCTTCCACGGCTGTGCCAAACTCAAGTTCGTTCACTTTGTGAGGGCATTTTTTTAAAGCACAAAGATAGGAATTTATGTTAGTTGTTGGGGTCACAAATTTTTGGGGGCGCAGTTTCTTGTTTGACCAGAGGAAAGAATGGGATAGCTACGCATGGGGTAATGTTATTGATGTGCGCATATGCTACAAATAGGGTTCTAACCCAATTAGTTTACTTTTTCAAAAACTTCCAACATGTGTCAAAAGGGGAATCCTTATTTGCTCTCACCTACTCTTGATATGCACGTTTGCATGGTCTTCTTCCTACTGATCGACTATGAGAAAAATTTACCGGTCTATCATTGATTTCAATGCATATGTGGGCATTTTGGTGTATTTAGAATGTAATGGAGAGGAATATTGTCAGATGTTGTAGTTGCTTCTTTGCCACAGTCGACATGTATGCACAAAATGGATGTGTAGAAGAGGCATGTGAACTGTTTGATAGAATGCCTCAAATAGATGTGGGCTCATGGAATGCCATGATGGCAGGATATGCACAAATGAGTTTGTTGAAAATTCCTTGGAAACTTCCAAGAAAATGCATTTGGTACGTGTAAAGCCAGACTCCACATGACCTTTTTCCAGCAACCTCCCAGTGTCAAAATGGGAGCTTTAGAACAGGCCTCGGACAACCGTCAAAGCATTATGGAGAGGGTATTTTTTTATGTTTTAGTTCCAAGCACCCTGGCAGATACATATGCAATATGTGGAATCATGCAAACTATTCAGAATGCCTCAAAGAGATGTGGTCTTATGGAACATACCCTGACCATGTAAGCTTCATTTTTGTTTAATTAGCATGTAGCCAGGAAAGTTCAGTGCATGAGGGTTGTAAATACTTCGATAGCATGAGTGCCTCACATCTTCCAAGTGCAAGATTTTGGACTGTTATGTGAGAACCATTAAGTAATGCTTCCTATGCATTGTATTTGAAAGTTGTTCCTCAGAGTATTCGTATGCACAAAAATGGATTTTGTTGAAAAGGCGTGTGATCTGTTTAACATAGAAAATGCAGTCTCTTAGATCGGGATGACTACTTGAAAACACAAAATGGTTCTTTTTTATGAGACATCGGTGCATAATGAATGGCTTGGTTTGCACGTGACTACCTGGCATCATGTGGCAACAATGGTGGTCTCGACAGATCGCGAGTGTAAACCGCTTGGAGCCCCTTGTACCATTTCGCTCATCGTTTCCAGGCATGGTTCATCTTCCTTTACCTCTCATAATTCTCATGTTTAGTTCTCTTTTGCAACTTGATAAAAATTTAAAATATTAGGATTTTAATACCGTTAAATGTTTTCTTTAACTCGTTGCAAAAATAATGTAATGTCATGTCGAAAACCCACGAGGTCAAAATAACCTGTTTGCATTAAAACATGAATTGCCACCCTCATTTTGAGGTGATGTAGAAAAATTCCTATCCAACCAAACCACTACAACATTGTTTTATCGACCAGACGAAACTTACTTTCCAGAAATAATGTTGACCAATTCCCTGTAAAAAAAAGAAAGAAAGAAGAAGTTAATTTTTTGCATTTTTCAGAGACTCATTAAGTACCCTTCGTAACTCTAGAAATGAGATGTGAAGTTTCATTCATGTACCTTGGTATACGAGGAGTCACCTTGACCTTTGGTTTGACCCGAAACAAACATATGACATCTTTTTGAAGCTCTTATAGGAGCCCTGTTACACTGGTTTTCGATAGTAGAAAAGTCATTTAAATCTAGAAAGTTGGCTTTTATTTTGAACCACCATTTGAAACCTAGATGGAGAAATTAATTCTCGTCTTCACAAACCTCTAGTGTTTATACTAGAAAATTGCATGGAACATTCAGTCTAGGGAAAAACACTTTTCTAGATAGTTTGGCAAAGCCATTTTGTAGGCCTCCAGTCGCAGTTTGACGAGGTTCAACTGGACCAATTGTGACTTGTCGCTCTTAGAAAAATTGTAATCGCTTGTTTGAAAATGGTTTTCTAGTTCTCAGTCCCGTCGACTCTAATGAAATATCCTTATATAGGAGAACTAGTAGGAAGTGTCTCGTTGCGTGCGCATCCGTCGAACGTCAGTTTTAGATGTGGTTTTCTGAGCCCTCGAGCTAACTTTTGTCCTTTTACAACTGGGTCAACTACGATCAGTGGCCCCGGAAAACTAGCCACCAAATATAATCGTTCACTCTTTTTCAAATCCATCAGTTAATATGAATTCTTGGTATATCTGGGGACACGTAGAAATTTGATCGTGGTGTGCGTTCTCATCGAAGATAACTTTTGGAAGTGGTTTCTTAGCCTCCGAGCCCGTTTTGTACGTTTTGTAGCTAGTAAGAAAATGTAAAAGTAGAAAGTGCTGACCCTCGTAGGGTTGCCAAATCACCCTAGAAACTTTTAACACACGTAAATAACTGTTTAAAACACTATAATGAAACTTGTGTGTATTAGAACTTTTGACAAAATGATGTTTTCTCTCTCTTCCTTTCTCTTTCTCTCTCCTGGGTTACAAAGTGAAGTGAAATGAAATGCATTGAATACATGTCTCTAAACTCTTTCTCTCGCTGGAAAATTTTAATTATTATTATATGTAAATGGGAAACTGAAAGATGATAATTATGTTAGATTAGGGTGGATGCCATGCCAGTGATTTATCACTGATATCTTGCTCATGTGGTTTTTGCAGGATGAAAGAATGATGACGTAAAGGCGTTGAGTAATTCATTGTTTATTTTTGGTATTATTTTGAAAGACTTATTGTTGAAATTGGTAGTATGTAAAAGTCGTTAGATTATTAAGTGCTTGAGAAATTGGTATTTCTTTCATGGATGTTATTTTGATCCCAAAATTTGTTATGGTAAAAGTGAAATACAAATGTCAAAAGGAATTGAAATTAATACTTTGTAGTGAACTTTCATTGTGTAATTATTGGTTTAATAATTGGTGTTGTGCTTCTTCCTTGAAAATGTAATAAAGGAACCTACTCACAACAGTCAACCGTAGTTCAAAATTTGTATATAACTAACCTGCCTATGTTAATCCCTTAGCGTAGAAAACTGTGACCTTCAAACGAACCTTTACACTCGATGGAGCATCTTGGTTTAGGAAAATAAGATCCCAAGAAAAGGGGTTTATCGTCTTAGTAGGTACGTTTAGTGACATCGACATAAACCAGACATATAGGAGCAACACAGTCAAATAAATCTTCTGCATCAAATGAATTTCTTGTGAGATCCAGATGACATCATGGAGCTAGTGGAATAGTGGTTCTATCACTTTAAATTTTGTTAAGGAATAGATCCTCTTAGCTATATGTACTATCTTTGGCTAGTGACATTATAGTGCGTTGATCTTTTACGGAGGGTTTATAGGGTAAATACATTTCAACCTAAATCAAATCTATAATAGGGATTAAAGCCCTGGGTGAAAATTGAATTAAACTAAACCCTAGTTGATTAGGATGTTAACTTGTGGTTAGAAAACTATAATCTAACTCCTTGCATATGAAATTGAGTTGAAAGATGTTGATTCTAGAGAACCTTAGAAAATGTAATCTTGTCCCTTAATCCCTTGCTATGTCATTTTATGGCATTAAGGAATAAAGAAAATTTCTTATGCGGAATCGTGCAATGCAAAGATATGGGATCCTCGTGAACATAGATCACTTGTGTTCATGTGTAGTTTATAATGCTCCTAGCCATGTACTTCCTTAAGATGTCAGACAAGTGCTTTCGTAACTCTTTTGTTTTAAGATGATGCTAAGAATGAGACCATAGTGTGATGTAAGAGCATATCATATAATGCTGAACACGAGATTGGAGATTAGGATTAAGGTCAATCTTGGAGTCCTTATAACTTAATTAAACATTTTTCATGCGTTGCAAAGAATATAAGTTACCTTGGTGCGACCAAACTTCGAGAAAACAAAAGATATATAAATATAAATGGAAGTCCATAAGTTATTGAACTTTATTAACTATGGTAGCGAAATAACTATTCCGTGATCGATGGATGTTCTTGGGGAAAAAGCTATTTCAAATCTATGTCTTCCTTAATCCCAAGATTTCATCTTGACATCACGTTAGATTCTCTTGTGTAGCAAGAGTAAATTTTAAACATTAAATAAACACTTGAGAAGCATATTCTTAACATAAGAACAAGATAATTAAGTATTGTATATGTGATTTGAATTGTGCCAAATAAGCAAGTAAGTTATGGAAATTTCCATGATGCATAAAGGAAGCCAACCTAAATTGGTCGAACTGTAAATTAAAAGTGGAATGAACTTAAGATCTTGTAGATGGAAAAAGGAGAAAACTATCCTTGCACAATAATGTTCTTAGAATGTTAATCGTAACTAAGATGTAATTAAAGAAATGATGTGTTGTGGGTTCGTCATTCCTGAAGTCATGTTCTTGTGGTTGGGTCTTTACTAGTAACCTTCCATTGGGAAAAGTGTAGCATCAACATGCCTATGTTGTTTTCATGTGTCTATGTGAGTCGATGACTTTTGTGATTGTCATATGCGAGTCGAGTTTCTGTACTTGGAGCCCTTGTGTTGTGTGTAGTGAGCAATGTAAGTCAAAAAAATATTATCCTGGTATTTTACTGTTATATTTGGGTGTGTAAAATGTGGGCACTACATCAAGGGTATCCATCCATCACTCATAGAGATGAAAATAAAATTAAAAGAAGGCATGAGACCAAAGGTGCATAAAAGACCATACAAAAAAAAATTTAACATACGCGTCAAAGTGAAAAATGAGATTGAAAACATGTTGAAGGCATGTATCATTAAGCCAATTGAGGAATCATAATGGATCAACCTTATGGTCATAAGTATAAAAAAATTTAAGGATAAGGATTTGTGTAGATTACAGAGTGATGCATATTTCTTTGTTATTGATTCTTTCCCAACACCATTCAATGAAGAAATTCTTGAGGGTGTAGTAGGCGAGAAATATATTCATTCATAGATGGTTTCTCAGGATATCATCAAGGATTGCATGTGAAGATCAAACTAAAAACACATTTGCAAAAAAATGGGGTTGTTTTGCATATATGGTCATGCCTTTTGGATTGAAGAATGTGCGAGTAGTATTTTCATGCATTGTTTTCCAAGCTTTTGAAGACTTCATCCATAACTTTCTCCAAGTGTATCTGGATGATTGGATAGTATATGGCCTAGTTAAGGATCATTTTGACTACTTGCACCTAATTTTTGAATGATGTAGGTAGGTCAACATATCTTTGAACATCAAAAAGTGTATATTTGTTACACCATTTGGTACTTTGTTGGGACATATAATCTATAAAGAGGGTCTTCTGGTTGATCGAACAAATATTGCAGTTATATTGGGATTGGATGAACCAACTAACCAAAGTGGGGTGCAAAGATTTCTTGGGCATACAAAATATTATAGGAAATTCATTAATGGTTATGCCAAGTTAGTTGTGATATTCTTGCACGAGTAGATTCCCAGAGAGATAGGAAAGGACACACCTTTCTTCTTAGCATTATTACACCTGGTGTGAACACGGGATAGTTGTCTAAACAATTAAAACATGATGATCACTTGGGTACCTCAGTAACTTGCGAGGAGCAAGATCAAATCCTCCGACCCTTATGTAGGTGAAGGTGGGAAATTAGATGAAGTGACTTCCATACTTCTCGATCAATGTAGCTTCCTGGGATGACATTATCCGCTTGGGATCTCCTTTGAGTAACCTTATGATGCACATGGTGAATGCATCATTCACCCTAGAATAGTGAGAGTTACTCTCCCAATATGTGAGTTGTGGATATTTCTCATAGGTCGGTGACTTCTGTGGCACATTAGGAGTAATGGATAGGCCTTGGAAGGGTCTTGTGAAAGTAAGGGTGTACACCAGATAAGAAGTCATTGTGAACTTATTAGAGGTGGGCAACTCTGCAATGCTGTTTTCGATGAAGGTTGTTACTTATGATTTTCCCCTAGTCCACCATTTGGTCTCCTTCCATAACCACTAGAATGAATTGAGCCATCCAATCTTGGAAGTACTTTTTTCTTCTCCCATCACTTTGTTCAATAGGATAATAGCATCATAGTATGCTTTTTGAAACTCACTCTAAGACAAACACTTAGGGATCCGAAGGGCTTCCTTCTTTGTTTAAGCCACGATCTAACTACAAGGCCCTGTAAGTATGAGTCTTTCCTTACCCATTCATGTGAAGCAAACTCCTTGGTTATGATAAACATGTTATTACTGGTGGGAATTTATAGGCATTGAGAAATTCTCTTCGGTGTGAGGACTACAAGGATTGAGTTATCATCTACCCTGATTGTTTTGTAATTAGAATCATAGTGTTATGTGCAGGATATGACTAACTTGGTGCTTTGAATGGTAAAAGTGTGACCACCTACTCGAAATAGCAAACTCAAAATATGTTTCCCTCTAGTGGTTCCTATGTTTCATTCAACATTCTTTCTTTTAAATCTTCCAGGTCGGTCCATGTGGGTTGCATCATTGCCCTCCACATTGGGATACTCAGTGTTTAGAGTGGAAATTGGTTCCAGGCATGATTATTTGATCTTCATGATGTGGTAAGTAGTAAGATAGATGGGAAATGAATGGATGTGGAAAGTTTGACCCCAATTTCAACATTTTCTATTTTTAGCAGTTCTATTCTAGATGGCTATTTTTAGTAAGTTTCCAAAATGGTAATTTTTTTATATTTTTGACTTACGAGGAATGACTGGAATAATGAAGTTTTCTCATTTCTGAAACTTACTATTTTTAGACAAATAATCCTGCTACAACCGACTATTTTTAGAAAGTGGACCTCTGGGTGTTGGAATGGAATCAAATTGGTCCCAAAAGTTTAGGTTTTGTCTCGGGATCTTCTGCTCCAATTTTGAGAGATTTTTAACTGTCAGAACTCCGTAGATATAAAAAGGTGGGTATAGGGGATGAAAAATTCTGCTGAAAATTACATAGATCATTAATGGTAGCAATTTTACAATCGATGTTTATCTGTTTTCAAGAGGAATGTATTACCAATTTTCACGGAGATCAAATACACGCTTATGGAGTTATGAGCAATAAAAAAATTCAGGATTGAGGTTCCAGAAAAATTTCAGTACCATGTCTATGAAAAAATAGATTTTGGGGGTAAAAAAGAGCATTCAAAAATAAAAATATTCTTAGTGTTTTAGCTACAAAGTTATTTCATTATACTTGCACAATCTAACTCAATTTTAACCCAACAAGCTCAATCGGGGTTAGATGGAGATTAAAGTGAGTTGTACCCTAAAAATAGGGTACATGAGGCGAAAGGGAAAATATGGAAACAAAATTGTACTTTTCACTAGATGTTGACATATGGCAGCATATGGTGGCATGAGGATGAGATAAGAGGGTTCCAAAAAAATTGTGGGAGCCGCAATAGGGTCTTCATGTGACCGAAATGAATGGGAGAGGGGGTAGTTCATTTTCTTATCCCTATTGTCACATTGGAAGTTATAAAAATGCAAGTATAAATAAACAACTCAAAATTGTGTCATGCTCGTGCATGCAACATGAAGAGGGGGGACAATTTTGGCTTGGGACAAGTTTGCATGTTTTACACTTTCCTAGCACCAACGTTGTCACTTTAAGTGAAAAATAAGTTGTCAACAATGGGGGGTACACTTTCTTGTCTCTCATATCCCATTTTACTAAGGGAAAAATTAAAAGGGACACACAAGCTCTAAATATGTGCCAAGGGTCAGCTCAACATGAGGATAGGGGCCAAATTTGAGTAAAGCAAACATTTGCAACTTCCTAACAACGATAAGTTGTCACTTAAGTGACAAAACATCGCAATGCATAGGGGAACACAATTTCTTGTCCCTCATATCCCCTTACACTAAGGGATAAGGGATAAAGGACACAAAACCTCCAAAAGTGTGCTCAAGCTTATTTCATTTGTTGATGTCATCATCCCAACTCAAAATTAGAACACACAAGTGCTTTTTTTGCCCCAGGAGCGTGACATGGAGTTTAGGGAAAAAAATTATATGGTTTTGACTCCAAAACAGTTTTTAAGACCATTAAAACAATTTCCAAGAGATAATTCTTCATGAAATTTTAATTTTAGGTCCATTCACTATTTTGGCTCAAAGGGGTAGCTACAATGACTTATTTAATCACGAAATATTTTGAAGTCTTGGGCCAAAATTTATGTGTCCACCATGTGAAGAGTTCTATGAGTTTTCCATTTCCTATTTTTTATCTTCAAAATCCTCTCATAGCTCCCATAACCTTTAGGACAAATCTACTTTCTCTATCGAGGCATGACATTCCCTGCACCTGCAATGACCTAATTTTGCTTGGTTGATTCCCGACATCATATGGCTTTAGATAATCCCTTCAAACTACCTTGTATGAATTTAATACTCATTTGTATAACCTCTAGGTGGTTTGAGCCCTTGATATCACTTTCCGGACATCCATAACTTCCTCAATCCACCTAGGTATACTTCCATACACATGAAACACACTTGAAAATAATTTTAGTATGTTTATCTTATCCATAATAAATATAACATTGTGGACAGATGACTAGAGGAATGGTTTACAATGACCGGAAAGGAAATTTTCAAGTGGGGGCTTGGTTATCATGACCAAAATTTAAATTTTGCATGTTATACATTTAACATGAAAATAATTGGCTCTAACTTGGGTACATATGTTACATAAGGGATGATAAGATTTAACTCATAATTCGTGTAGGATCCAAAGATCAAATGTGCGAAAGCAAGAATTCATTCAATCATCTTCAACATCTTATTAAGCAAACTATTAAAATTATATAGGAATGGTCGTATAACCATTCACTCTAAAAATAAGTTCGTTATTTTAACAACTAACAACTAACTTCTCCTAACATAATTTTAGGTTGGTTATTATAACAACCAAATTCCTTTATTATTTCACTATTAATATGTGATTTACATATCAAATCACATATAATTTTATATCGTATTATTTTTTTTGTTCACACTATATTTTCTCAACATTCCCTCCTTTAGTGTGAACTTATAGACGTCGATTTCAATCGATAATGCATCCATTACAAATATGTGATAAACATCATGTATTATTGAAAATTTCCTTTCGAGGCTTCATTTAATGACTTTCAACTCAAATGCAATGACACGCACTTAAAGAAGACAAAAATAAGACTAGACTTTGGGCATAAACGACTTGACACTTTTAATAAGACTTTTTACAAATCTTGATTGATTTAAAAATAATCGACTACATATTTTGACAAGATAAAAATGACTCAAGGATATAAACTAAAAAAATCTAAAAAATCGAGACACTTAATAGCTATAGACCTTTAATAAAAAAGAATTAAATAACTAACACTAAGTAATACAAAAATATATAACTTTAAAACAAATTCATACTTAGAAACTAAAACCACGTGTTAATATAGAAACATAAATCACATAAAAAGAAAAGTATAAAAGCTGAATCTAAAAAAACATATTTATAGCAAAACCTAAATACTAGTTTTTACACCGAAGGCATTCCCCCTATGAGAAAGGGCCTTGTGGTCGGTTCGAAACTATGTCAAATTTGACTTTGTTTGGACATTTTTCCATGGAGATTAATTATGACGTTTGAAATGACGGTCACGACGGGTGGTTTAGCTTTTCTCTCGCGTTTTTTCATTTTTTTGTTTTGTCTATTTTTCATTTTCCTATTTTTAGTGGCACGGAAACTTTGGCCCTACAGCTTATTCGGTGGATGGAAACCATGCATGATCATAAGTGACAGATAAGTGTAGTTAACATTAGTCGATGGGTGGATTAAATTCTGTTAAATAGGGTGCATAATTTTATATGTTTCACTATCATGCATCGAAGATTCATCTTGATTACTACAATAAAAGGTGGAATCTTTGTCCGAACATCCATATTATTTTGAATGCTCTGTTTGGATTTTAGATTTTTATTTATTTTATGTGCTTTAATTTTTGATTCAATCATCAAAATTATTTTCTAGTATGTGAAGTGGAGTTCTAATTCCAATTAGGTATAGCAAACACTTTGCGTGTCTGGCTCCTCTTATAGAAAAACCAATTTAGTACAGTTCTTCAAAACCAGGCCATACCAATTGTTCTCATAGTCTTATAACTTCAAGCCCATATTTTCCTCTACAGGCTTCTCTAGATCAAGATGTGCACATGTTTTTTTCTTTATCCTTTCAGCTGGTAAGGCTCGGAGCTCAAACACTAATTTGTGCTTATTAGGATGCCTAAGAGTGCCTAAGGTCAAAGGAAAATTTCTTCAGCAGAGAATATGCACCAGTCACCATTAGCAAGTGATCTATAAAGACATCTCCAATGATAGGGAAGTTGAAAAATAAGGGGATTCTGCTGCTTTATCCTTTGTGTTTACAGTGCAGGTTGTGCTTCACCTAGAGTATTAGTGGGGGCAATCACCACCTTTATAATGTACAAATTAGCTCATCCACGGCTTATGGTCTTATAATTCTAATGTTTAATATAGAAGATATTGCATAGGATGATTTTGGCCCATCTAAGCTTGATTATGAGGTAGTGGCTTACCTCAATACAAAGGCAAAACCTTCTTTTTCTGGAAACACATCCCTCAGTTTCTAGAGTTATTTTGTTCTATAAGTGAAATGTTCCATATAAGACTCATTTCTTGGTCGATTTCTACAATACTTAGAAGTTCAGTCAGAAACTCTTGATATACATGCTAGAAATCGAAACAACCAAGTAAGCATCTCCATCTTACAAGCTTGACGATTTCAAACAAAATTACAGCTCAGAATCCTTTCCTGGGAAACCTTATTGGGATTTACCATGCTTTTTACCTACTCAAATGTAATTATGTCCCTCGTTCCGATGTTATATTTCTTGAGTGATGGTCACAGATCCTATGTACCTCTTTCCACATCCGAAGTGTCACTAGTTTAACAGATTCCCAATATGAATGGGCTTTTATCTATCAAAGCTTTGGGATTTGATATTTTTCTTGAATTGTATTATATTGTGCCTGGTGTTATGATTCCATTACATAGATATAGGATCAAGTATTGTTTTGTTTTTGGCATTTTCTCTAATTACTTGTAATTAGTCTTTGAGATTAAATGTTATTTATTGAGGTTGTTTGAGATTTATAAAGCCTAGATCTCAAATCCTAGATTTCCCAATCATAGTTAGGTGGATGAGAATATAACTAGTCACTTGTGTTCATTTTTTATTATATTGGTATAGAAATTGGAAGGATCTATGGATAGGTCTTTATTCAATTTGTCATTTATGATTCTTAAAATTATACCTTGTAAATGTTTAGCTCTAATATTATTCTTTTCTGGGTGTACTTTGATAATCTCGGTGTGTGTTGCATGTGATTCTAATATTCATTTCTAATGACAATCTGGTTTACAATTCCATACTATAGTCCTTGGGATGTAGCAATGTTATCTAAGAAGTATAATTGTGTCTTACTTATAGAAGTATTATTATTTGAAGTCTAGAAACTAACATCACGTAGAAGAAGATTGTATAGGTTGAAGAATTTCATATTACTATATCATGCTCTACCCCTGTATTATTCTTAACTTTCCCTTCAACACAAATAAATCTGTCATTTTGCCTTGTTGAAATGTTTTCATAAATCTTAGTACTCTAAAATTGCATTGTATAAACTATAGAGTCTTATTTTTCAGATGAATTGGCTCAACCTTTTATTCCTAATGTCTCACACAGACACACACCTAACTCAACAGGAGCTCAACATTTTTAAGGACACACCACATTTGTTTGCAAAAATGATCTCGTGGACTCCCACAACCTTAAGATGTTGAAAGCATTAAATGTTCCGATCGCCCAATCCATTGTTGAAAGTAACAGGTGAGCCTCAACAGGAGATCCTGATGATGATCAATTATAACACAAATTTCTATTGTGTAAACAACAAAAAATTATGCTTATTACAAATTTATGGGTTGACGTAGGCCTTGTAAATGGTGTTGCAGGAACAATCACTAAAATTGTCTATGACGCATCAATGCCACCACCATCATCGCCTTTATTTATTTTCATCAAATTTGATAGATACATGGCCCATGTTAGGATCCCTCCAACCCGTTACATATTCCAATACCCCCTATTTCAAGAGGGAATCGAAGACAATTGTTGATTAAAATGGCCTCGGGATTAACTATCCACAAGTCCCAGGGACTTACTTTGCATAAAGCAATTGTCAACATTGGAACCACTGAAAGGCAAGGTCTGACATTCACATATTTCTCTAGAGTTCCCTCACTTGCAAATATGTGCATTTCACCTCCTTTTTCATTCCAAAGGTACTCAAAAATGGCGCACGTACCAACACTTGGAGCAAGAAGAAAGGAGGAGTCAAGACTACTATCCCTCAACCCTTCATAAATACTACCCTCTACTTTGATAACACCTCCGCTACTACTTTACTCAACAGTTCTTATATCCAAAGTGGCATTTCCATTCAAGGGGTATCAAATGTATTCATGTTTACTTGAAAATAAAATTTCCCACAAAAGGCTACCATTCATGATATAAATACTACAAATGTACGGAGGTCTTCATGTATACATGTTTAGTTCAGATGTCGTGATATAAGATTTGCAACTTTATATGTACGAATTTGTAACAAATATAAATGTACACATACAACCTATCAATGTAATGTTACATCTATATTCCTACACTGCCACTATCAATCACACACCTTAACAAGTGTACCAAAAAAAAATCAACAAAAGACCAACCAAACAACCGATGCAACACTAACACAATTACCCCAATATAATTGCAAACCACATCAACTACCAAAGCAACTAACTATCCAAAACGGTATCAAATGTATTCATGTTTAGTGCGCAAAAAAATGGCCACAAAAGACCACCACTCATGATATAAAATCTGCACATGTACCAGATTTGCAAATGTATGAATTTGTAACAAGTTTGAAATGTAGAGATGATACATTTAAATGTATTACACCATCTATATTCCTACACTTACAAAATCAATCACACCCCTTATCAACACATGCACATGCACGGAAGTCTTCATGTATTCATGTTAAGTTCAAATAAAATAGTCTGCAAAATGCTACCACTCAAGATATAAGATTTGCAATTGTATATGTACGAATTTGTAACAAGTTTGAAATGTAGAGATGATACCTTTAAATGAAGTGGTTCATCTATATTTCTACACTTACAAAATCTAACTTTTCAACATACATGTTCAATATTACCATTTTACTATTGCTCGCTTCTTTATGTAAACCAACAACGCATTTTTAATGACATACAAATACCTATAGTTTTAAAATGCCGAGAAAGAACCATGCAATTTATAGTTCTTTCCATCCAAAGCTTTGTACATTATAGCACTTTTTTGCATATTGAATTGTTTTAAGGGTTAGACCTCATGTTTATGCTTTTTAAATGAAGTGGTTCATCTATATTTCTACACAACCAAAAACAATCACACCCCTTATCAACATCAACTACAAAATTAATAACTATCCCTCCAAATAAAACAACATATATCGTTCGGTGTTCACACTTTCATTGTATAAATGCAATTGCTAGTCAATAAACTAAAACACTAAATAAATAAACACATACTAAAAGCAAAACAAACTACATATGAATTTTAAAAAACCATGGAACTTTATTATTAAAACCACTAACAAACCATGAATTAAATAATGATTATGTTGTTTGTTTTGAATTTTCCTCCATAAATTCACGGGAGAAACCACGATTTTGGAAGTTGTTTGAGAACATCCACATAAACTTGAATAGAGTTTATCAACCAAGAGAGAGACGCCGATGTGAGGGGTTGCATTTAGGCATAGCATGTGGTTGCGCCCGAGAGATAGATTTTCCTTTTGTTGTTTTTCTTCTTTTGTCACAACTCTTTTATTTCCTATAAATATGAAACACGTAGAAAACTATAATATAATATGTATGTATGTATGTATATTCAATTTTTTGGGTATGCACAGAGAGGAAAGGATGGGTGAGTATACTACGAAAAGGGATGAAAATGACGTAAAGAAGATAGCACAAAATGTAGGTGGATGGTGGAGCCAACAAATGTGCATCTGGTCTTCACTGCAATTTTTTGACAATTTGCAAGTAAGGTGAATGAATAAATGAACAAAAATTACATGTGGTCAGCACTACAATGTTACTCAATTATCATTTTGATGTAAAAATAAATCAATGATGTATAAAGAGTCTCTCATGATCCCCGCTCGATACTACCGATAAGATTTAATCCATGATGTATGGAGAAGTCAAAGCTCAAATGTGTAGAAGCACGAATTCAGTCAATCATCTTCAACATATTATTAATAAAACTCTTACAATTATATAGGAATGGTTTTATAACCATTCACTCTCAAAATAAGTCATTTGTTCTAAAAATAACAACTAACTTCTCATTACACAATTTTAGGTTGGTTGTTCTAATAACTAGATTCTTTTATTATTTCACTCTTTAATACGTGAGTTACATATCAAATCATATATAATTTTATATTGTATTGTTTATGTTCACACTATATTTTCTCAACAAGGGATAATAGAAGACTTTATGATTCTCATGCATCAGCCAGATTCAATGCCTTAACAATTGGACAATAGATTCATTCCTTCACCAACTAGTATAAGCAACAGACACACATAAGGGGAAAACAAAAAAAAACATGACAGAAAAGGAAACACACAAAACAAGAAGGAAAACATGCAAAGTGGAAAGGAAAAATATGGTACATATTTCGGGACAACTAACCCTACCGCTTATATAGCTTTAGATGTTTCCCACTGCGAGGCAACTTTAATGGGGTCTCCTCAAGATATGCGAGATAATATGTGTTCTCTCCACATAAGTGCCTTATCTTGAAAGAGACAAGCTATAGAGAGATTCAAAATTTCCATCGATTCCTTTTGTCTCCTTCCTCTTATCCCGAGTAGGACAAGATCTACAATTTGAAAGTTTCTATTCTGTGCCTTTTGATCAAACAACTTCTTTACCTTTGATTGGTGTTTTCTCAGTACATCCACTACTACCTATATATCTTCATTCAATTTCTGTAAGTAGCATATCCTCTTGTCAAGAGCATCTTTGTATTCTCCATTCTCTACTTCCTTTACCAGTTGTAAGGTAGGTAACTCTAGTAAAATTAGGATCTGAGATTCAAGTCTGTATAGCGAGTTAGAAAGGAGAATTGCATATGGCCTTCTTGGGCATTATTCGATCAGCCCACAATGCATCATATAATATTTTATGTCAATCTCTTTTATTAACATCTACCAGTTTTCAAACAATAGTAACAATGTTCTTGTTACTAGACTTCACCTATCCATTTCCTTGTGAGTAGTAATCAGCATAGTGTGATATTAAAATGTCACGGTTGTAACAAAAATCCATTAACTCAAAAGAGGAGAAGCAAGTAACATTATCAGCTATTATCTTGTTTTTCACTTTGAACCTAGCAATGACATTTTCTTTCATTGCATATTATCTCGAGTTGGCATGTTTGGTCGAATGGCTTCTACCCACATCGTGAAATAATATGTGGCGGTGAGGACATACATATTCTTACACTTTGAAATGTGGATTCAATACACCAATGAAGTCCAAACCCCACTATTAGAAGGGTTCCTCTATGATCACAGGCCGGAGTGGCAAAGCAGCAACCCTTGGTTTTCCTCTAAATTGTTGGTGTGGATCACATTTTTTAACCCATTTGTAGGCATCCCAGAAGAGGCTAGACCAATAATAATTACCTCTCAAGATTTTTATAGTTTTTACCAATTCTAAGAAATTCCCTTTGCATGCTTGAGCATGGTATGATTTGAAAATATTCTTTTGTTGCTTTACTTCAATGTACCTTAGAAAAGTGTCATGTAATCCTATCTTATACTATATGTTCTCCCAAATGACATACTTAGCTAATTTTATGTCTTTTCTTGTAATCCATACCTAGGGGACAATCACCATAGGTCAGGAAGTATGCTATGTCTGAATACCAAGGATTGGTAGTGCTCACGAAGAGCACAAGAGGAAGGTCTTTGATCAAACAATCATAGCAAGTGGAACAATCTTCCCATTCTTCTCTAGCAAGGAGTTCACACAAACCATTACCACATACTAGTTTAAAAGGTCTAATGTCAAGGTCATACTCCTAGAAATTTGATACCCATTTTCCTCTCATACACCAATATCTTGTTTCATCATAATGGACTTAACGGTCGAGCTAGGGACCATGACAACAATGTGTGAGTTTAAAAGATAAAACCTAAAAAAATTAAAACTCGACCACCGCATAAACATGCTTCTCATGTTGTGAATACTTAAGTTCATGTTCCTTTAAAGGCGCACTCATAAATGTAATAGGTGACTGAACTTTCTATTCATTCTCTTGAATAAGGACAACTGAGATGGTGTGCTTAGAGGTGTAGTAGTACAGAATGAATTCCTTGTTGAATTTCGAATGGACCAAAGTAGGTGCCTTTACAATAACACATTTGATTAATTCAAAATCTTCCTTACCTTCTTTTCTCCATTAGAAATATTCCTTAGGCTTCATCATATTGATAATTTCCTTAGTGAGCTCGACAAAGTCAGGAACAAACCTTCTTAAGAAATTTAACTTGCCGAAGAAAGAATGTACATTAGGTTTACTCATGGGTAGAGACAATATTTAGATGGATTAAAATCTTTCTGAATCAATTTTTGTACCTTCCTTACTCACAATATGACCAAGGAGCTTTCCTTCAATTACACCAAATATTGACTTCTTTAGGTTAAGAGATGTGATTTTTTTGCATCGGATCAATACATGTTCTAGTTGTTCCAAATGTTCATTTCTCTTCTTTGAATATACCATGAGATCATCCAAATACACCACTATGAATTTCCCTCTCAAATATTTTAAATCTAAATCCATATCCCTCTAGAAAATGACACTGCATTGATTAACCCAAAGGGCATATGGTGATATGAAAATGTGCCCCAAGGGGTGGTGAAAGCAGTCTTAAATTTATCCTCATTAGCTACTTCAATTTGGTTGTATCCTGAGAATTTTTATAGCATGGACATCATCTCTTAACCATTGACTTCTTATAAGATATGATCCATGACTGGTAAGGGATAGTTATCCTTTAGGGAAGCTTGATTTAAATTTTAGAAATCCACACAAATGTGTATTTTACCACTCTTATTTCGGAATGGTATAATGTTTTATATCCATGTTGAGTGATGGATAGGGAAGATGATGTGAGCATTGAGTAAATTTTTAACCTCTTCTTTGATGGTTCCAAAAATTTTGGGATTGTATTATCTCTACTATTACCGAAAGGCCTTTGCATCAAGTTGCGAGGAATAGATAGTTGCATGGATTGTGGTTGAAAGGATTTAAGATCATCATATGAATATGCATCAAAATACTTCTTCAACAAAGTTGAGAAGTTTTTGTGTTCCTCAAGTGAACAAAACTTGCCAATGTTCACCATCCTTAGTTGCTCACTTGTCCCAATATTTATTTTTTCATATTCGAAGAATATCTAGGTTGATCCTTGGATTTACCATGGATAAACCTATCGTGTTTGTCGAATAATTCCTCCAATGACACTAGCCCTTTCATAATTTTATTACCTTTCAATTGAATCACTCCATCTTCATCTACTTGATCACCTTTGGCACTATCATTATTATTAGTAGTAAAATCTTGTGGGAGTGTGTTGATTCCTTCAAAATATACGGACATGAAATCACCAGTCTACTATAAGAAATACATAAGTTGGTTGTCATTTTTTAACACTTGCTAACTCTCTAAGTTGTTTGGCACACTTGGATGGAAAATCATTTCCACATAAAACTTGTGTCCACTGAAATCAGGATGTGGAATCATCGGAAGCAGAAACTCACAATGAATTAGCTCTACCATTTTGGCCATAAGGTACTTCTTGATATCAAATGCATCAAAGGATTCTAGAAAATCTCATACTCTATTTCTATAGTGGTAGAGATGAGAGTTTTTACTTGAAATAAATTCCTTACCTATTTCATAAGCATCTATGCATCCCCTTGCACATTGAGCTTATTTGTTCCCATTTCCTTATTAGCTTGTAACTTTGAGGAAAAAAGTTTTATATTCAGCAATATTTTGGGTATTATAAAATAGTAGATTTAATGAAAAAGGAAACAAATCACCTTGCGAGAGGAAAAGACAATTTCGTCACCTAACACTATTAATGAACAGTTTCCATCAACTCCATACTCCACACCTCATTAGAAATTTCCACTGGTCTTTCTTCCAAAATAGGCATCTCTTCACTTCATTCAGAACTCATGAAATAATTCCCATTACCTTTATCCTTGAATGGAACCTTTCCATTCTCCCTATCCTAGAATAGGATACATGCTCTTGGTTCATCATAATTTTTAACTGTAAACTTCATTTTTGGCTCAAGGAGAAGCTTTTTCATTTCATTCTTGACTGATATTGAAGTAGAAGACTAATCCAATTGTATTTCACCTCCCATATCCTAGAAGAAACTTCTACTAAGAAGCATACCACAAGTAGCTAGCATGTCTTGCACAAAAATTGTTGTCTTAATATGGTTTTTTGAAAATCCATGAAAATAAGTTGTCATACTTGATCCTACCAACAAGGGGAACTTATTTGGTTTCCATGGAGTAACAATGACCAAATTCCCATGAGATACTTAAACCAATAACTTGGGAAACCTTAGTAGACATGACATTGTCAGAAGCACCAAAATCAATAATGAAATTATTTAGTCAGTGCTATTGATTAACAAGGAAACATAGAAAGGTTCAATCTTTCCAGTAGATAAAGGGGTGGAGGCTAAAATATTATGGATTTTACTTTATACGGGAGTGGGAAGTAATCCTTTATAAGTTGATGGTACATTTTATATTAAACTACCACCTTTGATAAATTTGACTAACTTATCAAACTGTTCGGATGGGTTTGTAGATATTCTGATTCAAAAATTTGAACTTTGGCTTTCTTTATGTGTTCAATAATATCAAAGTTGGAGGAAGATCTCTCAAGAACATTGGAAACACTAGGGCTAGTGACTTACATTAGAGGAAGTAGATGCAAATTTTTCACTACTCTTCTAAGATGCATTGGAAGAAGAACTATTTTTAGAATGAGTGGAACTTCTTGACTTACCCAGAATAGAGGATGTCTTGATGGAAGATATAAATTCAGAATTCTTCTTAGATGATGCCAAAGATGTCGAAGCATAGAACCTCTCTTAATTATTGTTGTTTTTGGTTGTATATTTTCTTGTTGGGGTCCTCTTTCCCCATTCTTTGTGCTTAGATTATTTCTCTTTTTCAAGAGTTTTTGAACATGTAAAATCAACACAAGAATGGTCGTTCATGTCTACTATGGTATCCTCATATTCATCCTCAAAAAAATAAGCATATTCAAATAAACCAACTTTTGCATATCATATTTTTTAATCAACAATTTACCTTTTTCTCCTTCATCTTCCGAAGCGATTCTTATTCATTTTCATCATCCGATCGGTTCCCATAAGTGGCATTCATGGGTGGAGCCTCAAGATTTTTTTTTGAGGTGGAGCAATAATTATTTGCTTATTCCGGATTTATTTCTCGAGAATATCCTTGTATGGGGTACTCTAAGTAAGCTACTTCTTCAAAGCAACTATATCATTGGCCATTTTTTGCACAAAAGAATATGTAGCTCTAATACTTGAGCTTTGAGCCTCATCCTTTCTTAAACCTTTATTAATTTTTCCAGAAATAAAAAGGTCATATTCCACATCTACTACAAGTTCTTGGACCACATCTAAAGTAGTAAGTTGATTTCTTCTCAAAATAAATCCAACCTATGATAATTGAGCATCGGTGAAGAATCTTAACTGGTTATCCTCCGTAGGCCTTGCAACCTCTAGAATTTTGTAGAGAAACCCGTTGAACTTAGAAAAAAATTCTCGCATAGGTTCATGTGGTTCCTTCTTTAGTTGGGTCCATTGTGTAAGTAGGGCATGGACATATTTGGAAGGCTTGAATCTAACATCAAACTTGTATTTCATATGTGCCCAATTCGTGATGGATCTCCTTGGTAAGTAGTAGATCCAAACATCAACAACTTCCTATAATGATTCCATAAATAGATAGTGATGAGACCCTTTAAATATTGTTTTAATTTTCTCATCTACTATAGTCCGTCATGTTTTTATACCCTTGCACTTTTTATTCTAGTCATCCTACTAAACGTTCCCACTGAACTTAAGTTTATGGCACTTATATATTAATTAGTACAATTATTACTAAGTTACTTTATTTCATGGATTTTGAATGTGAATTTAAATCTATTTGATACAATGAATGATTATTAGTGCTTTATTAATGTCATACTTATTTTCAAGAAGTTTTTATATGTTATCTCTAACATGCAACCAAAGAAACTTTGTCATAAAGTAAGGAGGACTCATCCGTAGTAAGGCACTTGCGATCAAATAAGAACACGCATCTACAAAACCTTGATTATGGGAAACTTAACCAACAAGGATTCTTCACCTGAGTTCACACCTGCTAGTAAATAATTAGTTATGAAAATAAGAGTGGATCTCACGCCAATGCCTAATTATTCTCTGCAAACTACAACTTGGAACTAATTGATTTAATTTTACAACCGGTTGTTTAAATAAACAGTTAGTTATGTTGATGTATTAGAAAGCCTTTCTTCGATTCGATTGCATGCATATGAAACTATGGATTTCTTGGGAGTGATTTGGTACTTAATCAAAATGTAACTACTAGTTGAAGGAGTCTCTTCACGTCTCTGTTGAATATAAAGAGAATGATAAGACTGTAGTAAATATTGATCCATAGTAAGGAAATTGTTGTAAGTTGTATTCTGTAATCTTCATGCTAGTGAATAAAAATATGGGTTCTATCATTTTATTGTAGACACAATCCTTAGGAATGGATAGCACCCAAGGAAGGGCCCACTTGTGGTTTTCCAAACCCCTTTCCTTTTTCTTTGTTGTTTTAAGTTCTATGCATGAGTAGATTAGAGTTGCAAGCAAATCATTTCTTTACTTATGAGTCATTTTTACCTTTTTTCATTAGTTGTAGTATCTATTTTTATCTGTAACCTAGTTTAGTTTTAGCATTATATTTTCTAGTTATTGTGACAAAAATCCTTTAGTTATATCTCTTGAACACTTGTAACTGTGTATACAACACTGATAGTGTTGAAAGTCTACATCCCTAGGTTTGATGAATAAATGATTGTGGATTAGTGAACAACATACTAATTGCTGCAAGTTAATTTGCACCACCATTTTTGGCGTCATTTTCAAGGACCCTGCCAAGTTATAAATTCGTTGAAGATGGTTTTGCATTATTTAGAAGTTGTCTAGGTTTTAGGAATTTACCTCAGTATAAACCCCCAACTAATTACCGTTGAATGAGTTAAGTAGTTGATGCATGCACCTTCCAAGAAATTCCCATGGTATATTTTTTCCTAATCCACAAGTAGAAAAAATCTCTTCATTTACCTCTGAATATTCTAAAGAAGAAACCTCTGCACTCGGTTTGTTTTTTGAAGATAATCCTCCAAGTGACAGTTTTGTAGATGCTCCTGAATAACTATGGATGGCAAAAGAAGTATATCAGAATGCTTGAAATGGGGAACCACTTTCAATTTCCCCATCACTAACAAAAATGCAGCTGCTAGGATGAATAATACTTCTCCATCAACCTTTCCAAATTTCAAAGCAGCTATGATAGAAGATCTAGACACCTTTCTCTTTGAGTTTGATGTTTTGTGCAGAAGCTATGATTATACCACTGATGCACATAAGTTGAAATTGTTTCCTGCAACACTCAAATATTTTGATTTAATGTGGTTCATGGGATTGGGAAGGAATTTTGTTACTACATGGGCACAGATGAAGGTTAATTCCTCAATAAGTATCAAGACTATTGTAGACCAAGCAGCAGAGGAGGAGATGAAATCTACAGAATGCAACAAAAAGAGGATGAACTGTTAGAGGATTATTTGGAACGGTTCCTATTCTATGTTCAAAATTCAAAACATACCATTGATATACCACCTGACTCCCTCAAATTTCTCTTTTAAAGGGGCTCAGTGATGAAGACATGGATGCTCTGGACCTGATAGGAGCAGGAGACATTTCAAAGGCTAGTTTTGGAGATATTTGTGATTCCTGTAAGAACTATTCAAGAGCTACCATGAAGAGAGTAAGGAATGTAATATCAAGAGGTGGAGTATCTACCAAAACAATGGGGGACATATCTAAGTCTGATATTGTTAGCATGTTCAAAAATATGAAGCAGAGATTGTTAATGACATGGATAATCAATTGGATGCTCTACATGCTAAAATGAAGAAAGAAGATGCAAAAGAAACACTCACAGATTCATGTTATGCATGCAAAAGGAAGAAATAAGATGTAAATGTAGAGAATTATTCAAAGATTTCTCAAGAAAGAGAGGCTTCACCTAATTTCAAAATGTTAGAGACAAAATATGGGCAATTTTTCTATGTTGCTCAAAAAACCATGGCCACCGAGGTAAGGAGGTATTACATAAGACCCTATGCATTCATTTCAAAATTGGTCTAATAATTCATATATGCAGCCCCCACCTTGGGCTAACCCTCAAGTTTGGGCCCCATATCCTAACCAATACCAACAATAATGGTAACCTCCATACCAAGGCCAACCACAATAACAATAGAAATAGCTTCCCTAATCATGGAAATAGCCTCCCCAATCATGGCAATAGCCATGGAGGGGACAATAGTGGAATAACCCACCTCCTAATTACCAAAAAAATTATCAACATCCTCCTTATCAATAGTAGCAACAAGCTCTAATGCCTAATCCCCAATCAGGATCTCAACCAAAAGCTACACAACTACCCGCTCAACCAACACCTAATCCTAACAATAAAGTTACTTAACCATCCTATTCCACTGAACTAGCTCAATACCCTACTTATTCTGTTGATATAAACAATATCCATCTTCACTCAGGAAGAGCACTTCCCTCACCAGCTAGACCAACCATTACTGAAAATTATAGAGGAACCACAGTTGCTACATGATGACCCGTAACAAGGACAGAAGATGTTGTAGATTGATCCGCAACAACCTTCTCACAATTCTAGCAAGCATAAAACATATGACAATGAGCCACCATTTCTTGAAATATTACAAGATAAAAAGACCCTCATATTAGAATCTGATTCTAACTTTGTCAATCATCTTAAGGACATTTGCATCAAGATACCATTGATACAAGCTATCAAGGACGTGCCTATCTACAATAAGATAGTTAAGGACCTATGCATTAAGAAGCCAGGAAGGAAAAGGAAAGACCCATCTATTATACAAGTCATTGGTAAATTAGCTAATATTATGCTTAGGAACTCAGTTTTACCCAAGTATATTGATCCAAGTGTCCCTTTAGTGAATGTCACAATCAATAGTACAGTGATAAAAAACACATTGATTGATCTGGGAGTAGCAATAAATGTGATGACAAAACAAATCATGGATGATTTGAAATTAGAAGGATTAAGACCAACAACCATAGTCTTGCAGCTTATAGATAGATCCATAGTAAATCCTGAAGGGGTTTTGGAGGATGTGGTAGTAGTGGTAGACTCCTTGGAGTACCCTTTTGACTTCATTGTTTTGCAGCCTAAAATCAAGCTTAGGAGGATGTCCTATTATCCTAGGAGACCATGGTTAGAAACTGTTGATGCATTCATTGGATGTAGATATGGAAATATTATCATCTTCAATAGAAGTGGCACAAAAATCTTATGCTCTACCCCCTTTCACAGTCATTCAATGAATAAGATCAAACTATTTGGGTGGAAGAATCAAAAGAAGATCATAATTCGGTTCGCACTCATGATCTTTGGAGAAGTCATGCATAATAGAAGGACAGGAGGAGGATGTTGTTCTTTCAAATGTTCTACAGAACAATTATGGTAAGAATGAAGAAGAAGATGGCAAGTTATAATGCATAAGCTTCCCTGAAAATCAAATCTTGCCTCAACAAAATACTAAGAATGTTCTAGGTAAGAACTGCATCCTACACCAGACTTCTTCCACATGATTGTATCTTAAAATCTGTAAGTAGTAGCATATGATCCATGATTTATCTTTCCAAGCAAGTGGATATTACACCTAACAAGCCACTCAATGTGAATAAAACATTAAGCATGCAACAGGAGCAGCTATTAGTTGCACTTCTCAAAAAGCACAGGACAACATTTGCATGGGATTATGGAGACATGCATGAAATCCATCCTAAAATTTGTACTCATAAGATATAATGACAAGGACAAGCAATAATAAGGAAGTCATAAAGGAGAATGAGCCTAGTAGTGAGGGATATAGTGAAGGAAGAACTAAAGAAATTACTAGATGTTGGATTCATATATCCAATCTCAGACAGTCAATGGGTGTCACCACTTGTTATTGTACCTAAAAAGAATGGAAAATGGAGGATTTGTGTGGATTATAGGGATCTAAACGTAACAAAAAAAAAAGGATCATTTTCCACTTCCCTTCATTGATCAGGTACTTGACACTCTTGCTAGCAAAAATTATTTCTCTTTTCTAGATGGCTATAGTGGCTACAATCAAATACAGATTTCTCCAGAGGATTAGGACAAAACCATGTTCACATGTCCATGGGGAACATTTTCTTACTTTGTTCTTCCATTCAGATTATGCAACACACCTACAATGTTTCAAAGGGTAGTTCTGAGTATTTTCTCAGATCTCACCAATGATTACATGGAGGTATATATGGATGACTTCACAGTCCATGGCAACACTTATGATGAAGCAATGAATAACTTAGACAAAGTTCTCAAAAGATGCAAGGAGCATAATTTGTCCTTAAGCAACGAAAAATGTTATATGATGATGTCTGAAGGGATTGTGTTAGGTCATTACCTATCATCTACTAGGATCCAGTAGATCCAACAAAAATATCAGTAATTATAAATTTTCCAACACCTAAAAAGTAGAAGGATGTAAGGAGCTTCTTGGGCCATGTTGGGTATTACCAAAGATTCATCCAGATTTTAGCAAAATTGCAACACCATTGTTTGGTTTATTAGGAAAGGATGTTGCATTTGTATGGACAGAAAAATGTGAAGCTGCATTCCAAGCATTGAAACAAATGTTGACCTTTGCACCCATGTTGAGAGGGCTAGACTAGAGTTTTCCATTTCATATACATACAGATGCTTCTGATCACACAATCAGAGTTGTTTTATGCCAGAAAGATGAGATGCTCAATTATGCCATCTATTATGTGAGTAAGAAGTTGCATCATGTTGAGCTTAACTACACGGTCACTGAGAAGGAATGTGTATCCGTTGTATATGCCATTAATAAGTTCAGTCACTATATCACGGGATATCCAGTTTTTATACATACAGATCATGTTGCCATCAAATATTTGCTCAATAAACTAACAAGTAAGTAGTAGGATAATCATATGGTTTATGCTCTTATAAGAGTTTGATGTAACAATTGCTGATAAGTCTGGGAAAGATAATGTTGTAGCAGACTTTCTCTCAAGAAAAGAAAACAATAATGAGAAAGTAGTTGTGGATGACTTTTTCCCATATGAGCACTTGTTTTCCATTTCCACCAAGACACTCTGGTATGCTTGATATAGTCAATTATTTGGTTTCAGGTAAGACACCTCCACACTATCTATATTCTGAAAAGAAATATATTGTAGATAAAAGTGTGAATTTCTCTTGGATAGTTGGTTTCCTATTCCACACAGGGTAGGATAATGTTATGAGAAGATGTATTGATGATGAGGAAATTTATGATGTCCTCAAATCCTGCCATAGTGAGCCATGTGGAGGACACTTCACTACAAAAATAACAACACAAAAGGTATTAAAAATAGGGTATTATTGGCCTACATTACACAAGGATGTAACATTGTATGCAAGAAGATGTGATAAGTGCCAAAGAATGGGAAGGCCTACCAAATCAGATGAAATGCCATTGCAGCCTTAGATAGTATTGCAACCATTTGATAAATGGGGATTGGACTTTATTGGTCCCATTGATCCTAAGTCTCAATAAAAAGAATACATCCTGGTATGCATAGACTACCTCACCAAATGGACAGAAGTGAAGGCATTACCAAATCAAAAGAGTGAAAGAGTTGCAAAATTCCTATATGACCATATCTTTACAAGATATGGAGTGCCAAGAGAGATTGTCATAGATCAAGGTACCCACTTCACTGCTGAAGTTATTGTTGATTTAGCTACAGAATATGAAATCAGGCACAGGAAGTCCACACCTTATCATCCACAATCCAATGGCCAAGCTGAAGTAACAAATAGAGAAATTGAGGCCATCTTGACAAAGACTATTGTGTTGTATAGAAAGGATTGGTCAAAAAGACTTCCAAAGGAAGTTTGGGCATTTAATACCACATGGAAAACAACAACTAGATTCATACCTTTTGAGTTATTGTATGGTAAGATTGTTTTTCTCCCTATTGAATTTGAGCATAAGACATTAAGAACTGCATTAGAATTAGGCATAGATTTTTCTGAAGCACAGAGGAAAAGGGTTCTTCAACTCAATGAGTTGGATGAAATGAGGAGGCAAGTTTTCATAATACAAAGGTGGTACAAAAGCAAAGGATCAAGTGGCATGACAAGTTCATCAAAACAAGGCAATTCCAAGAAGGTGATTGGGCACTTCTCTTTGACTCCAAATACAAGGACCACATGGGAAAACTCAAGACAAGGTGGCTAGGTCCATATGAAATTGAGAAGATATTTTCCAATGGAGTTGTGAAACTCACCACCATTGATCTGTAAGATTCAAACTACTGGTAAATGGTCATAGATTGAAGTTGTACAAAAGCCAACCGATAAGAATACCTTCATCCAACAATTCAGAGGAGGCCAAAGTAGGATGGAAATGAGAACATCATAATTGAGGACAAAAGTTGAACCTATTGGTTCATCTTCTATATTTTAGAGGAATGAGATCTTCAGTGGCCTTGGTTTATCTATCTTGTTGGATACCCTAGGGAGGAATAAAAGTGATGTGATCAGCCTTCATGGTGATCAACACCACTCACTAACATGTTTTATTTTATTAGCATTTCTATTTTGCAAGATTTGGAGTATTTGTAGCAAGGAGTGCATAATCTCTGATGAAAGGAGGTGGTGCAAAGACTAGAATGTCCACTTGTAGTAGCATGCATACAAAAGCCCTTGTTTTGCTTTCTTTTTTATAGAACCTGATTATATGAAGATTCAAGAATCCAAATGTATGAAGATAATCGACACTGGATAATTTAATCTTCCCTCTTCAGGAATTAATTGGATTAATTATGGAGCTCAATCATCAGCATCACATGCAGCAACACCACCTACAGAAATACTACTTGCAGCCATGCAATACCTCATCATGCAACCTCATGCATGCATCCAAGGGTGCAAGCTCCAAACATGGCACATGTCACAATCATTCTGGCGTACATCTCAAGTTAAGTGCACTTGATCTTCTTTAATTGAGTATCGATAGAATAATTATATTTAATTAATATATATGTGCCTGTTTTCAAATAAAATTTATTGTCTATAATGTCTCGCCACCTTTTTATTCATGACCTATCTCCCACATCATCCCATGACCATCACTTCACATGGGTATACTTCAATTCAAATCAATACTTCCCCTTCAATTGCATGTGTACTTAGACTCAAATTTTGAAAATGCAGAGCACTTTGTTCTTCCATTCATTTACATTTTACATTTTTAGTGCCAAAAGAAAAAAACCTCCTACTTTTTAGAGTTCACGAGTTGTAAAAATTTGCAATGGAGGGAGATTTGATAAGGAATGAGCCAACAGATCATTCACAATTGCGGAATCAACCACAAATCCTTCAATATTTTCATGATAATGGCTAGATGGATTATATCAATAAGTTTCAAGGTTTTAATGAGTCAATAGTTGCAAATTTTTCCAATACATTCGAGGGATGGTCAAGAAACTAGTAAAGTGCTTGCAAGTTAAGTTTGATGACAAAATACTAGTTAAAGTCACTAGTCGCGTACAAAGAAGGTGAATGTATCTTACGAAATCCAATCTTGAAGAAGCTCGAGCAGAATTTGCAGACGAAGATGAAAACTTCATGGTGGATAGACAAGGTACACTGCGTACTTCCTTAAAACCTTTATGGGCAGATGTTTCTAATTATATCATAAAATATTTCACCTGTGAGGGTAGATATTTTTATTAAACACTACCCATTTTAAATTGTTAAATCATTTGAAGAAAGGTAGACGTGTGAATGTACCAAATTTATTACATGAGGAATTAAAGAAGATGAGTAGAGAGTCATAAAGGGGAAGATTATCCATGTCTCGCCACTTTCTTGTAACACTTGTTATAAAGCATGCATTGGCAACTGAGCATCCTACATTGAATTGGGGAGATTTCACAAGAGCAAAACATATTGATGACTTGTTAGGGAAGGGTAAGAAGAAGAGAAAGATTTTAGCTAGTTCTTCTATGCCTCCACTTGAAAAATTATCTGTAGAAAACCCTACTCCTTCAGAAACCCTAGTTCCTACTGAAGCTTCCATACCTTCTGTAACACCAGTTAATGAAGAACCTCCACTTCCAGAACAAGGCCCTAGGCCCATATCTCCTGACAAAGTTCTAGTTGTTGAGGCATTACTAGACATATCAACCCTAGAGTCTTCCTCCTCCAAGGGAAAAGGAAATCTTCCTCCAAAACCTCTAAGCCATGAAGAAGATCCCATAGACTCAAAACTAAAAATCCAAAAACTTCAAAGTCTGGGAAAAATATTCAAATATCCCTAGACAATGACGAGGAGAGGATAGATAGGAATGATGAAGCCATTCCAATGGAAGTTGAGCAGGAAATTCCCATAGTCACGAGGCGTGTAGACATAATTGTGGAGGAACAGGACTCAAGTGAAGTTGAAAAGAAAAAAGAAGAAAAATGGGTGAACAACCTAATAATGAGTGCCCTACTAAACTAATTGAGGTTCAAATAGAGGTTTTTCATGCTGGGGAAACCCATATGTAGCATGAAGAGGAGGTGACAGTTGAAGAAATTGAATTTTTAACCAATGATCATAGAAGCCGTGAGGAAACAAAAATTGTTCATGCGCTGCATGAAAAGGATTTAGTAATTAAGGAGAGTAAGGAAACAAGAACTGTAGCTGCAAATGAAAGAGCAACCTAAGGAAGAGCTATCGAAATAGTACCTATACTTATACAACCCGATGCCATGGATACTGAATCCAGTTTACCACTTGATATAGAGGATACAAATGACAACATTGTCCAAAACCCTGAACTAAATATTGCCCAAGAGTCTTGTGTACCAATGCACATAGATAACCCACCAATTGTTCCTATATCCTCATAACCTATATCAAATCTCTCCAACACTAGCCCACGGTATCATACAATAATTCTTTAAAAGAGCCTCCTAGGCCAGCCTGTAATAATATGGCAACACAAACCAGTTCAGAATATTGGGTGCATAATTTTGAGAACTATTGTAATAAACTACAGAGAAGATGGGAAAGAGAAAAGGAAGAATTACTCTTCCAGCACCAAAAATATTTGGAAGAAAAGGATAGGAAACTAAGGGTAAAATACAATTAGATTGCACGATTGAAAAACAAACATGAAGACACAGTACATGTAACAAATGAAATTTTCAAGTGTAGACCACCATCAAATGTTTACTTTGTTTTCTTAAAAAAATAGATGATGTAGTTTAATTACACTTGTATCAATAGTGATATACCCTTTGATATCAAGTGGAACTAGTTCATTTTTCAGAATAAATCTCAAGATGCCTCATGAAATCCAATTACTTCTTTGTGAACTCTATATGTACAACTATGCTTTGGAATATGACAGAGACTAGATCCCTATTCTTTACATAGGGATGTTTAGATTCGGGCATTGTGCTCTTATTTCAATAATGAGCTCTACAGGGAAAAATAGATGGTCGAATACAAACAATTTTGCAAAGAGCAACCAATAATTATTCTAGAGGAAAATAATACAAAGGCTATGATTGAAGAGTATGGAAAATTCATGAAAGAACATAAAATCAAGCAGAGGGTATATAGGATGCGAGAAGAAGTCCATGATGAGGCCAGAGATCACATTAAGTACAATGGTGCAAAGATAGTATAGGCATGTAGAAGGAGATGGGAGGAGATGTCACCAGAGCTAAAGAGGAAGGAAATGCATTCATATCCAAATATTATCCCAACTCTCCAACAAATCAATCCATATATTCAGGTAGTAAAGGGATGTGGAAAAACTTGGTTCCCAATTGGATATTATCCACCTATTTTCCACTATCCAATACCTCATTAGTCTGGGATAGAGAACTCAACGAGGAAGTGAAAGAAAGGATAATGGAATGCTACAGGAGGAATGCAAGTTACTTCTTTACTTGAACTTGAGGGAACATCCATGCCAACTGACTTTAGGAAACTATGCAGCATCATCCAGGTGGACCCCAAGAAAGAAAAGGATAAACAAGAAAAAGTAGAAAAGGATAAACAAGAAAATCTTGAATGAGGTCATTCAAGAAATTAAGTTTGGGGTGTGATGAGACCCTTTAAATATTGTTTTAATTGTCTCATCTGCTATAGTCTATCATGTTTTGTATACCCTTGCACTTTGTTATTCTGGTCATCCTGTCAGAAATTCCCACCTGAACTTAAGTTTATGGCACTTATATATTAATTAGTACAATTATTACTAAGTTACTTTATTTCATGGATTTTGAATGTGCATTTTAATCTCTTTGATGCAATGAATGATTATTAGTGATTTATTTGAATGTCATACTTGTTTGCAAGAAGTTTTTATATGTTATCTCTAACATGTAGCCAAAGAAACTTTATTACAAAGAAAGGAGGACTCATCCGCAAAGAATCGACATGTAGCAATCGGGACTCATCCGCATGAAGGCACTGCGAATCGAAAGAAGAACATGTATCTACAAAACCATGATTATGGGAAACTTAACCAACATGGATTCTTCACCTGAGTTTGCACTTGCTAGTAAAATTAGTTATGACAATAAGAGTGGATCTCACGCCAATGCCTAATTATTCTCTATAAATTGCAACTTGGAGCTAGTTGATTTAATTTTACAATTGGTTGTTTGAATAAATAGTTAGTTATGTTGATGTATTAGAACGCCTTTCTTCATTCTGCTTTGCATGCATATGAATCTATGGATTTCTTGGGAGTGATATGGTACTTAATCAAAATGTAACTACTAGTTGAAGGAGTCTCTTCACGTATCTGTTGAATATAAAGAGAATGATAAGACTATAGTAGATATCGATCCATAGTAAGGAAATTGTTGTAAGTTATATTATGTAATCTTCATGTTGGTGAATAAAAATTTGGGTTCTATCATCTTGTTGTAGACACAAGCCTTAGGAAGGGATAACACCCAAGGAAGGTCCCACTTGTGGTTTACTAAACCCATTTCCTTTTTCTTTGTTGTTTTAAGTTTTGTGCATGAGTAGATTAGAGTTGCAGCAAATCATTTCTTTACTTATGAGTTGTTTTTACCTATTTTATTCATTAGTTGTAGTATCTATTTTTATCTACAACCTAGTTTAGTTTTAGAAATTATATTTTCCAGTTATTATGAAAAAAATCCTTTAGTTATATCTCTTGAACACTTGTAACTGTGTATACAACACTGGCAGTGTTGAAATTCTACGTCCCTAGGTTTGATGAATAAATGACTATGGATTAGTGAACAACATACTAATTGTTGCAAGTTAATTTGCACCACCATATAGACTGAGACATATTCATATAAAAATACCAATACACCATAAGTTATGATGAATACAACATTATGTTGTCCCAAATGTTATTTCCCATCCCCTCTTAATTTGGGAAAGTTCTTCCTAAACCCTTTTCGTAATTCATGAAGTGGAGGAATTAGGGCCAATGGACCTATACTATGTCCCCATGGCACAGTGCAATCATTCTTCTTCCTCTTCTCTTTCTTATTCTTCTAGAGGAATGAGATCTAACAATGTTGTAATTGGTCCTTCAAGAGGAAAACTAGGGTTAAATTCAGGCAAGAATTCTCACCCAACTTGTCTTGATGTTTGGACAATATGAATTCTATAACCAACTTGTTTTTGTTCTTTGAATACATGGTCAATTAGGCAACTTTCTTAATTATCTCTTATTTACCCTCTTTCCACTAGCTTGTATAATATTTTCAAATAGAAATATGGAATTTGCAGCTTGGAACAAGGAAGGTTTATGCAGAAATCAGCAATTAATTTTTAAGCAATGAACTTTTGAAATTCTAAGCTTATATTTTTGCATGTTTATAATTTATATATATATATATATATATATGATTTTATGATTTTTGGATCTTTATAGGGTGCATAAAACAAAAATATACCCCACCGCGAGCACCAAAAATTGTTGGAAAAGTAATTTGATGAAAGAAAAAATTAGTGATTTTTCACTAACACTATGAGACTAGGTCCCTCCTTTTGGGAATGGGGAGGCTCCCATTTATTAAATGCAGGAAATGTAAAATCATGTCTTTGGTAGTTAGACCAGGATCACACAGGAATACTCCACTAAACTTATGGAAAATTGATTATATAGGATACAAGGGAAGAATTTTCTTAGAGAGAGGTGAAGGGGAGATAAGAATATAGAGAGGGAGGGTTAATGTAATGAATAGGCACTTGCAAATTTCACTATTATTGACCAAAACACGTCCACATTCAACGGGAAAAAATTAACCATGTAAGTAATAGAAATATTAACAAATCAAAGACACAAAGTTCAATTTATTTATTCCTCAAATATACAAATATATTTCTTAGTTATTCAAGATTACAATGCTTACAAAGTTGAAAGTAGGAAGTAAAGGAACATATACAATAAAAATAGAAGAAATAGCTTTTTCTTGTAGTGAGAGAACAATAGCTATCAACCCCTTGGAATGGAGAAGCCACCCCAATATATAGCTTTACAATATGTCTCTTCATCTCCCCCCCCTACATGACTTTTCACATCCCTATCACTTGTGACCTTTCATATTCCTATAGGAATAAAAATAAGCCCCTTTCTTATCAATGAAAGAGAAATTTTACAATGTCAAATTAAAAGGTCACTTAAGTGAATAAGACAAAAAAGTAAAAATTACATTCCCAATGAATAATTAGAACATAGAGAGAGGGAAGAAGAGAGTGATCAATCTAAGGATAATTAATAGTATGATGATGAAGACTTAGCTCTTGGATAACTCTAAGGAAATTCTCTTGGAATGAACTCCTCACCCTTCACTCCCTTCTTTGAAGTGAGCTACTACAAGTGCCACCTTCCCTACTGTGGAATGAAAACACAACCCAAAGCACTGATCCAAGTCTTAGGAACACCACCAAGGTCTTGTATTGATTGAACCAGACTTGATGATATTTTATAGTATTAGAGATTGAGCCTCTAATTTGCAAGGGATTCTAAAGTATCTTCATTGAAAGAGAAAGGATCCCCTACCTCTTTCTGGACCAAATATTGGAAATACTTGAGGATCTCTTCCAAGGATGATTATTCACTGAGCGAGAGGTGATCCAAGCTTCTACACAATGTTGCTAACATTTTCTAATATCTCATATACATGTTCTCCACAAGACTCAAGTTCTAAGATAACATCATTTATCATATCATATCTAGCACTCATTGTGTGAGACCATATGAGAGACAAATTATCTAAGATATAAGTGAATACATTATTTCTCACTAAGGAGTGAGAATCAAGACAAATCATCTCAGACACCAATGGGAACACACTATCTCATGGGCCTTTTCTTTCTCAATCTCCTCCTTTGGTCATTTTCACCTTAGAAACAATGGCAAGGGAAATTTTGAATACGAGAAAACCTCATCTAGTAGTACATTTCCTTTTCCAGAATCTTCTCTACTAATTTTTCATTAGCTCTACCTTGCATGGTGTACCCTTGATCTCTCTTGATCACTTGAGGATTAAATTTGTTGATGAGAGAGATAACCTTTCTTTGGAGGAAGTGGCATTACATTATGTTCTAGGAAGTATTGCATATAGGCATTGGGAACTTCTCACATACTCTTCCAATTGATCCATGGTTTGCTCTCTGCATTTATGGAAATCAAGAGTGTTGGAGACTCTTTAAATATGTGCACATCTCCCTTACGCATATCTTATCCCAAGGAAACCCAGTCATCTCATAGTCCCTAGTCATCTCATAGTCATCTTGTTTCATCTCTCCCATGAGTTTTACAACTTTTGGTCATGCAACTTCCACATACTGAGATCTAAAATCCCTAGTGAAGAAATATGAATTTGTCTATGTTTTAATGGTTTACTTGGTATTGATGTATTTTGAGATGGCCTCAAAATAAGGTGTTCTGGCTTGTTGCGCCATTCTTGATTCACCTCGAAGAAACTCTTATACCCATGGGAAGGTTACCTCCAGCGTGGACATGAATTCAACCATAGGATAATTTTTAGGTGCTTAATAAGGAATCAAATCCTACCAAAGATGAGATGATTCAACTACCAAGGAGGACACACTTGGATTATAGATATGGATAGGAGACTATGATAGATCACTTTCTAATAATTCAAGGGGCTCAATGGGATTTTCATTGATCTTTTCCCTCTTGTGAAGCCTCCTGAGGGATAAACTTCATTGTAATTTACTTCCACAAGTTTCCTCTTGGAAGATTCCTCTGAATGAGTAGATTGCATGGATTCCTCATATGCCTTGAGAAAATAAGTATGAGACACTTGCCTTGTAACATCCTCGACTTAATACATTCATTGAATTAGTAAGATCATTATTACTTGACTAAGTTAAGGAATGATTGTTGACGATATAATAAATTAATATCATATATATGATGTGTATGTTTTGTTTGTTAGGTCATAAGACCATCGTGGGTTAATAATGTTAGTTTTAATGGAATATAAATCGGTCTTTAAGACCACATAGGCTTTGTTTGATGGATTTTAGTTTGGTTCGTGGAATTGTAATGCCCACCATACAAGTTAATTGGTTTTGTTAAGTTAATAAACTAAGGGAGGTGGTAGATATGTTGAGGTAGCATTGGTTAATATAGATTTTTAAATTTTTAATAAACTTGAGTTAAACTTTGTTAATAGGCATATTTGATCGGATGGTAATTACAATTTATGATTTTAAAGGTTTAAGGCCATGAGAAATTAAGAAGAGTAGGTGGGAAATAAATGTCTCCTTTAAAACTAGAAGCTTATTTGGGAAGCTAAGGCATGCATTGATATTTGTTTCATTTCATTTGTTTTAGTTTTTGGAAGCTCGGTTTGGACACATGCCACGAAAGTTTTGAGGGAAGGTTACTTTGGTTGACTATGCATGGTGAATTTAATGTTATTAATCCCCATTAAACATGGCATTTTTACTACATGAATATACTATTAGAAGATTAGTAGTGTTTTTGAAGCTTTTGAATTAGAATTTTACAACTTGGAAGTAGATTACAAGAAAGAAATACATGCATGGGTTTTTATACTTTTACTCTTTGATGTTATTATGATGAAATCACTTGGATATGTTCTGGTTTGATCTATTAAAAATAAATATGGATATGTTTTTCTTTGGCTTGGGATTATTGTTTGAAATTTGTATATGTTTCTTTGGTTTATTGTGAAATATGGAAATAATGAGGAATTTGAATGCATCTTTTTGGCTCTGGTTATTTATTGTAATTTGAACACATTATGGGTTTTTATCTTTATATTAAACCTAGAAAATAAAGAAGGAAACAAATGAATGCATTTGAGTTTTGTGTTATTAGATGCGGAAACATAAATACGTTTTTGGCTTCGTTGTTTTAACAAATTCTTATTTGATATTTTTGTTATCATTTGGATTCATCTCTTCTTTGAGATTTACTGATATTATTTTTTTATAACTCTTATAGAGAGTATGGTTGTTATCAATAAATCTTTAAACACGTTTTGTTTCAAGGTTATTAGGGGAAATCTTAAAATAGATACATTTTGGGTTTTTGGTCATTGTTTGAAATAGGGAAAATGAATACGTCTTATTGCAGAGTTATTTATGAATCTGGATAATGAGATAAGAGTTAGATATAGCTTTGTCTTGAGCATTACTTTGCTATCATTTAGTATACATCTTGGGTTTTAACTATTTTAATGAAATCTATAAAAATAAATAAATAGTAGTTGTAGAGCCCTCTCTTAGAGCATTGTTGTTTCATACCTTCTCTAAACTCATTTTTGGATCTAGGTTTTGTGATTTGCGGAAAAATAAATGAGTTAATTTTTATGGCTCTATCTAGAGCATTGTTGTTTTGATTAGTTTTAATAATCTCTTTTTTAGAGCATTGTTTTTATCATACATGCATGGAACTCATTTTCGGGTTAAGGTTTTTATGATTTGTAAAATGGAATAAGTATTAGTTTTAAAGCTCCTTCTTGAGCATTGTGGTTAATATTTATTATTATAGCTCTTTCATAGCATTGTTGTTATCATATAGTTCATAGCTCTTTTTGAGAGCTTAGATTTTATCATTTGGTTAATAGCTCCTTGAAGCGTTGTTATTATTATTCTTTTATTGAATACGTTTTATTTTGGAGTTTGTGTGGAAAAAAATGAACTAGAATAGTTAGTTACAACTCCTCCTTTTATCTCGGTTGGTAACATGTTGTATACATTTTTGAGGTTATTGGATGAAATATGGGAAAAGAAATAAGAGTTTTCAGTTCTTCCTTTGATCTTTGTTGTTACCATTCTACTTGTTGGGTTTATAAAAAGTAAGGTCTAAATTGTTGGTTGTTTGGAAACTTGAAAAGAACTAAGGTTTTAGTAAATGAGAATTGTCTTCTTTTTAGTTGAATGATGCTTTAATTCTTGGAATATGGAAATAAAGGACAGTGTTCAACTCCATTATTTTTGCATTAGTAATGAAAATGACCTTTTCATACATAAAGTATGTTTATAATTAAGTTGGGATGGTTTTTTATTACCACTGTTAATATATTTGTATAATGGTTTGATTTTGTAATAGCCAAGCATGGTTGTTTTGAAGTTAGTTAGATAAATTTTTGATTTATTACATTTGTAAATGTTGATTGGTGATGCAATATATGTTCCATTATTGTCTAAATGACTAAGTTATAATAGGTCGGTTGCATACTTTGATAATGAACACATTGTTTATATATAATTTTGAATTTTGTTATTATTTGTTGATGAGATAGATCTCTTAATACGCACTAGGGAGTTTATCAATATAGCTTAATGATTAAGAGTGGTCTTAGCCATATCTTATTTTGTTATTTAACTATAATTACATCATAAAATAAGAGTGTCCAGACTCACACCAATTCATATGAAATGACCCATATCCATCTCTCTCCTACGGTTTTGCAGAAAGGCCGACATACTCAAGTAACTGATTGGATTAGATTCTTGATTATTTTATGTCTTGAGTCTATTGTGATATAAATCTGAAAATAATTATTGTAATCAATTGATAATGCGATTGAAATATCATCGCATCATATAAAGGGAATTGAGATGCAATGTATTATTCTTTCTTATTGTTGTAAATTATTACAAATAAATATTAAGGTTTATCCATTACTTGAAATTGGATTTTATGACGTATTTGGTTTATGACTTATCTTATTATTTGAGATGAAAAGATCGATACTCTACTTATAATTTGATTTATCAAGTAAGTTGATAAATTCTTAAGAATGTGATTATTTATGATATCATTAATTTCCAATAGAAAAATTAATACAAGTGAATAACGAGATGAACCAAAAGGAAACATAGGAAATGAGATAATGATGGATTATGAATATTTTAATAATGTTGGATTATTTATCAGTAAGATAAATAATAGTGTTAATCATTAATAGCATTAATTGTACATTAAGGGTATGCTTAAAAAAATCCCCTTAATTTTAATTTTGCTTAAGATAAAATGGGTGTTACAGTTTGGTATCAAAGTTGTAGGTTAATCAGCTCTTGGACTTGATGGGTTCATAACGCTAACAAACATCTTATTATTTCATTAACAGGATACAATGGTTAGAAGAAGGGTGAATCATGATTATGGAACCAGTCCAACTAATGCTAAAGTTTCAACTTAAGAAGTTGGATGAAATTATAACAACCCTTCAAGACACCCGTAATTAGATATCTTCTTTGGAGCAACGGTGTAGTGGTTGAAAATGAGGAAGAATAACTTGAAGAGCATGAGGAAGAACAACCTGAACAACGTGAGGAAGAACAACCTAAATAACATAGCAATAACAATGAGTGAGGGGATAAAAGAGATCGTTTGGTTATTGAACTATCTAGAGACATAAAAGGATCAGCCCACCCAAATTTGATGGAACTAATTTGGGGATGGTGTTGAAAATTGGTTAAGTGAGATGGAGAAGTACTTCAAAATAAGGGATTTTTCGAGGAAACTAAAGCAGTTTGGGGTGTTTTCTAACTCTTTAATGAAGCATCTTCATGGTGGGATAACCATAAGATGGAATTGGGAGTTGATATTGCCTCCATCACTTGGGATCGAGTTCAAGGTATATTTTCATCAACATTGGTTGCCTCAACTCTATTTTGATTAGAAAATGTCTGAATTTCAGAACTTAACTCATGGAAAACTAAGTGTTGTGGATTATTGGGAACATTTTACAAATCTGTTAAAATACGTGCCCCAATACCAAAAAGATGAAAAGTTTAGGATTCGTAAGTTCATCATGGGACTAAACCCAAACATAAGAGGTGAAGTAGATGTTCATGGACCATCTACAATGGAAGTGGTGTTTGAAAAGGCTATAAGGAAAGAACAGAAATTGTAAGAAATTTCAGCCTTCAGGAAAAGAAACATAAGAAGAGTGTTAGCTCACCTGAACCACTTTATCCTAGGAAAAAATGGTGGAAGAAAAAGGACAAGAAAAAGAAGAATGCCGGAAAAATACAACAATTAAACCTGTTGTAAACACAAGAAGGAATGAGCGAGAATAGTGTTGCTTTTGGGGAAATAAATTTTAAATAAAAGGCTTTTTGGGGATGTTTTAAATGTAGTGATGATCGCTTATGCAAATAATTGTCCCCAAAAGAATCAAGGGAACAACCAACAGAAAATAATTCATGTTGTAGTGGGTAATCACCAAGTAGAAAAATAGGTTACCCCAATAGAAGTGCCATGTAAGCTTTATGGTTTTTCAGTCATTTGTTTGTTTGACACCGGTGCTACCGAGTGTTTTATTTCTAGTAAGTTAGCTGGAAAATTGTGTAACAAAGTCTGTATTTTTGGAAAACACTTGGACTATCCAATACGAGAATGATGTTATTCATATAGTGGACCAATGTTTGTTTGAAGCAACATTGGAATTACCTAGTTTTAGTATTGAACTTAACCTTTATGTGACTCCCTTAGGGTATTATGACATCATAATAGAAGTAAATGGTTGTCCAAACACAAAGCAAGAGTGGATCGCTTTTAGAAACATATAAAATGTCTTGATGACACACAAAAATAGCCATCATTCAGGGCATTAAAAGAGATTTTGAAGTTAGAAAAATCTCTACAATGCAACTAAAGAAAGCCAAAAAAAAGGTTGCATGTTGTATGCTATTAAAATATCATATTTTAGTGAGGAAGGTAAGACTTATTTGGAATATTTTCCACTTTTATGTGATTTTAAGGATGTCTTTTCGAAATAATTTCTTGGACTTCCTCCTAAAATAGAGTTTGACTTTATAATTGACATTAAACCGAAACCGAACAAATAACAAAATCACCTTATAAAATGACAATAGAGTTGGTTGAACCGAAAGAACCAACTATATGAAATTTTTAAGGTTTAATTCGACCTAGTGTGTCTCCTTGGGGAGCACCAATCATTTTTGTTAAAAATAAGGATGGAACGTTAAGATTATGCATTGACTATCACATGCTTAACAAAACAACAATAAATAATAGATATCCTTTTCCAAGAATTGATGATCTCTTCGATCAGATGAGAGATGCATCTATTTACTCTAAGATTGATTTATGATCTAGTTATCATTAGTTAAGAATAAAAGATGAGGATATTCACAAAACAACATTCAGAACATGTTATGGGCATTATGAGTTTATTGTTTTTCCATTTGGACTCACTAATGCACCAACAACATTTATGAACCTTATGAATAATATTTTTCAAGAATACTTAGATAAGTTTGTTCTAGTTTTTCTTGATGATATTATGATTTACTCAAAGAACATTGATGAACACAATGAACACTTAAGAATAGTGTTGGAAGTATTGAGAAAAAGAAAATTCTATGGTAATATTTCAAAATGTTCTTTTTATCAAAGTGAAGTACAATATCTTGGCCATATCATAAATAAATATGAGATTTCTATTGACCCATCAAATATCAAAGCTATTATTGAGTGGCCGCACCTAAAAATGTACATGAGGTAAGAATTTTTATGGGACTCATTAGGTATTATACAAAATTTGTTAAAGACTTTTCAAGAGTGGTTGGACCAATTACTCATTGCAGAAAAAGGTTAAAATTTTTGTATGGACTAAAAATGTGAGAGTGAATTTAACTTGCTGAAAGAAAAACTTACAATTGCACCTATATTGAAGGTTTTCTATCCTAATGGAAGCTTTACCGTGGTTACTAATGCCTCAGGTGAAGGATTAGGAAAAATAACTCTTCAAAATGACAACGTAATTGCGTATGAAAGTAGAAAACTGAAGTTTCATGAGTAAAAATATGCTTTCCATGACTTATAGATTGTTGTCATAGTCCATACCTTAAAAATATAGAGGAATTGCTTGTCGGAAAATCCATTTGAACTGAAAATATATCATTTGGGGTTGAAATACATTTTTACATAGCCCAATTTAAATGAAAGATAATGTAGGTGACTATAATTTTTATCCTAATATGAATTTAATATTAGTTACATCAAAAGAAAAGAAAATCAATTGGTTGATGCATTGAGCCGCAAGAAACATATTTCCACAATTATGACCCTCAGAACTCAATTTAAAGAAGAAGTTAAGAAACAACTTCAAGTTGATTCGTATTATCAATAAGTGAAAACTGCGTTAGAAAGAAATCCAAATGATATAAGGTACAAGGGTTTCAAGTTCGACAATGAAGTAATTTTACGATTTAACAACGAATATATGTACCATTAGGTAGTGATCTTAAAATAAAAAATTTGTAATAATTTGATAATGCACCGTATTTTGGGCATTCAATGGGTAACAAAGTTGTCACCGATGTAAAACATCATTATTTTTGGAAAGGAATGAAGAATGATATGATAAATTATGTCATTTATTATTTATAATGTCAATGTGTAAAGGTGGAACAATTGCATCCCGCGGTCGGTTATATCTTCACAACATGCCGCAATATAAACGAGGTGTAATCAAAAAGGATTTTTGCAAGGACTCGCCACTATCCAAAAATAAACATGCTATGATTTTAGTGGTAGTAGATAAACTAGCCAAAGTATCTCATTTCATACCTAGAAATCTTAAGGACTTGCAACTACTATGTAATGGTCGCCCTCTACTCATTGATTGCATATCCCACCTCTTCCCTACCACTCATCCTTATCTCATGCTTCTCGCCGACCTCGGGCCACTCCCTAAGCCTTGCACTAAGTCGTCTTGACTCGTGTTCAATGCCCATTCCACATGGATCCCCCTCTACATTACCCATTGATTTGCTCCGTCCACCCCACCGCGCTAACCTTGACCGCCCATTCTCCCACTTTTTTTTTTTACGAATTCAAGATTTTAAATAATAAATGGGATTTTTAATTTAAGGGGTTAGGATTTAATATATGTGATTGGTTTAAATCTAATGAGGTCAGGTTTACAAGTGGGTGTTTTAATATTTTAAAGTGGTGGTTTATTAAATAGATTGGGTCTTAAGTTTATTGTTTAGGATTTAATTTATTTAATTAAAGGTATGATTAATTTAATTAATTTATCTAAGTGCTTTTATTAATTTAAATTAGGCATCTAATTTTCTTTTAATAAGCTCTTTTTTAATTAGATTAGTAGTTAAATTATCATTTGATTAACGTTTTAATAGCACTTTTTTGTCCTTTTAATTTATAAAATTAAGTAAATTAGGCGTTCTAAAAGTGTGTTGTTTAGCGTTATTAGATGATTTTTCTACTAATCTTGTGTTGGAATGTGAAACTTCATCTCTAAAAAAAAAATTCCTTCAGGGAGCCCTCGTTGCGTCCTAGAGGTCCTCTAGACTCATTTCAAGTCATTTTTTGCATTGTATCGCCCATGTTATTACTTGCAGACTAATGAGCACGCTCGTCACAATCTTGCGGTAAGGGTGTTTCTCGCTGTGACGTGAGACATGATTTCTCACACATGATTTTATTCTTCCCCTTCTCTTATTTGTTCTCGTTTTGTTCTTGCTTAAGGTGTCACATTGTCGCGATCAATGAAACCTGATTTTGGTCTCTACTCTTGCGTGTTATTGCACTAATTACAAGGTGAGTGACCGACTATTTCATGACGCACATTCGCACTTTGATTGTAATCAACGCGTGTGCAAGAATTAGTTAGCAATGTAAAAGAATTAGAACTAACACCTAGTAGTCCTAAAACAAAGCTAAATCGAAATCTATGCACCATCATGCTTAGAGCTTAAACAAGACTAATCCATCAACATCCTTGCATTAGAACATGAATAAATATTCAAACTAACATGTTAATCCATTAATCTATATCTCTCTTGAATGTTAATCAAATGAAATTAACCTATTTAGTCCTTAGAAATCAAAGGGTCGATTGTATGTTTGAATCCCAGGTTTTCAATAATGGAGTCTTGTCAATCCATGGCTAAAAGACCATTTGACATATCTCCATATGACTTCAAAACTTGGATGGATGAATGCAAGAAATGAAGATAGCTAGCTCCTCCAATGAAGAATTCTCTAAGATGATAAAATGGTTATAACTTAGGCTCTATGCTCATTTAGGTGTAAGAAGAAAGGTAGGAGGAGGGCTCCTTATATAGCCCAATGGATAAAAGAATCTCTACATCCCTTTACATGTGGGATAATAGAGAGGTTGGGTTAGTTGTGGATAAGGAAGGTTTAGGGAGGGTTGAGTCAACCTTATGAGAGTTTATTTTATACTCTAGTGACTCATGGCAATTAGAGGGGTTTATTAATTAACCAAAGCGATTAATTAATAGGTGTGCGAAAAGCTTATAGAAGCTTTTTAGAGGAATAGTTAGTATGATTTATGTTATGATAGGATTTTAATCAAATGATGATTTATTGATTACATAGAAGAGAGAATTAATTAATTAAGAATAATTCATTAATTTAGATAGAAATGGGTATTAATTAATTAGAAATAATTAATTAATCTAGATAAAAAGGGCGTTGACTAATGGAAGGTCGTTAATTAGCGTCGTTGTTGGATATAAGAGTTAATTAACTAATGTAATATAATTAATTAACAACGATAACAAAGAAAATGTGTGATATTGACGGTATGTCATCAATTTGTGGGAAAGGGGATAATTAGCGCAATTTAAGTATTTAAATTGCTCTAGCTAAATTATAGGTGTCTACATTTGCCCCTCTTTGGGGTGGCGTAAGTAACGCCACTTCAAAGATAGTAGACATATAAAATTTTGAAGGGGTAGAAGAAAAATTAGTAGAAGTGAGAGATGCCCCCTCGAGTTTCGATGGGATGATGAAAGAAGGCGATCGATGATCCAAAAAGGTGAGAAAAATGGAGAGAAGAATGGGTAAGGGAAGCATGCCCCAGGCGAATCAAGAATAATGTTGATAGGAGAATGATGTAGAAGAGGAATGAAGATGGAAATAAAAGAGCAAGCTTTCATCCAGTGTATTGAAACAACTTTAGTGTCATCATATTGCCAAAGATCTACATCATCGGTCCTTATTAAAAATATAAGCATACGACAAAAGTAGAATGACATGAAAATCCATACTACGAATAATTGTCCATTGCTGAAAATACCAACTCAATGTAACATATAAAAAGTAATGCAATACGAGAAGGAAACAAGCTCATTTAACAGGGAAACAAGTACAAACACACATACTCAAACCAACAACGGTCAAGATGGTTGTACAAATGTTTTGTTATCAAGCTGAAGATCCCTAAATGTTCGTGATTGACGAAAAGGGTGAAAAATGATGCCCCTAGCAAGGATACATGCAAGGGAAAATGATGAAGGATGTCGGGTCCAATGATAAAGCATTATGCGTAACAAAATAGTATCATGCAACTAGATGTGCCCCAGAGTACCGACGAAGCAAGTAGGCTAGCTTTGTAAATGGTTGTAAATCTAATGATCCGCGAGTCATTTGATCTATGAACATGTGAAAATTCCAGCAAGATATGGAATGAATACCATGCACAAGACACGAGTTTCAACCGCTATGAGCTTGTTTACCTATTTTTGTAAAAAATTAAAAATAAGATTTTAAAGAAATTTTGATTTAAAAAATTGGATTTTAGATGGATTTTTGTAATTTTTTAGGTTTTTAACTATTTGGATATAGAAGAAAGTAGAAAAATCAGGAGATTCTCCTAGGAGCAAAAGCAATGCCCCAAGGAGAAGAAAGAAGCAACATGTGAAAAATAATGCTCCTAAGACAACAAAAAAATTAACAAAATAATTATTTAATAAAAATAATTATTCGACGAAGTGTGTAGGAGTGATATCGCCTAGGAGCAATAAAATTTTCCTAGTGAGAAGAATTGAGTACCAGGTGGCAAATAATGCCCCAAGATGGCAAAAAAATTAAAAAAATAATTATTTAAGAAAAATAATTATTTACGGCGAGTAGAAGAAGAGTCAGAATGATAATGGTGGTCAAAATAGTCCTCTGGAGCATCGCGGCCGGCGAGAATAGCTTAATATACCCCACACGAGGGGGGTAAATCATTATGATCAATTCATTTATTACTAACCATTGCCGAAAATTACTGTGAGACCCATGATAGCGACGAGGATGATGGTGAGAGTGCGTTCGGGAGTACCCACGACATGCATACGATGGCCCCTTTATGAGTAGTTTAACCCCGCCCTTGTATTTTCGTACATTTAATGCTTAGCCCTAGGAGAAGGTGCATGTGTGCATGCGCGGGGCACATGTGTCCTTAAGGGGGCACATGCACCACAAAAGCATGTGCACACATGCGCATATGCCACAAATCATATGCATACATGCGCATATGCCACAAAAGCATATGCACACAAGAGAACCTACTTGCACATGCACATTCCAAAAGCATATGCCAAAAGAGAACCTACGTGCACACGCACATTCCAAAAGCATCCGTGTGTACACACAAGTAGAAAACCCTAAAAGCAAGCACCCACACATGCACACCGAATGACCGCGTTGGTGCCAAAGAGGGCATGCACACACACCCCATACGCATGCATAAAAATAGGTGCGTACATGCCCAAATGGGCACAGGTGTCAAAAAGGGAATAAATTCCCAAAGATGAAGAACAGATACAAGAAGAAGTAGGAAAGTGCCAAAAATTGACACATAGAAGAAAGTGAAAATTAACATAGGATAGAAGAAAATAGAAGAACATAGAAGAAATGCTAGTGTCTAACACATGTTGTGTTTTACAGAGATGATTGTTAGTGCTTTATAGACGAGAGAGTGACATAGTCGCATAGCTGAGATAGAGGCGAGCCTACCTCGGCAGAACCATCATGACATGGAGGTATTGTTAGAGGTGGTCGGCTTAGGACACATCACTTGGATGCCATCTATCCCCTTGGACCATGGCTTGCTGACATTGTTGATAGAGTGATGGCACATCAAGATTCATGTTTCGACTTCCGACAAGAGAGATGGCTGTTAAGGTGGAGGACATTTAGCGGATCTATGTGTCCCCATTATTAGCTCCTTGATCAAGTACACCGTGACTTTGGGTGGATCACAGAGGTTGTCAGTGATATATTCTACCAAGATGAGATACCCCATGAGGGTATGACAAGTATCTTTACACCATTGTATATCAGATCATACCATGCACTGGGACCTCTATATTTGATGGCTCTTATCAGTGGGTTCTTACTCACTGATAAGACAAGGACTTCATTTCCACCGGGCTTGACTACATTAGTCCATGGATTATACAAAGGTGAGAGATACTATTAGGGCCGTACATACTAGCACATCTATACTAAAACCTACATCTAATCACTAATCACCGTCGAAGACAATGGAGTCGGTTTCCTTAATACGATTTGGTCATGGGGTCACATAGCAATCGAGCCCCTGTTTGTGCATTATGCGCGTGAGCTCCAAAGGAGTCGACACTCATGGGATGGGTTCCTGTAGGGGATGATGTACGAGGGCATATGGGCGTACATATCATTATCGACACGAGTTTGATGAGTGCAGGCGAGAGAGACATTATCTGGAGGCCCTATAGGCATATACAGTGGCCAGAGGATGGGGTAGAGCTTGGTGTCTGCATGGTAGAGCACTTTCTCTTGGGCAGCCACAGTTACATTATTGAGATTTACAAAGTAGATCAATGTCAATGGAAGTTGGGTACTATTCAGGGCATTCCGTAACCAAATATGCGGTATGCTCATCGTGATACTGGAGAGACATACTATGGGGCCCTGCATTCAAGTAGCGGAGCTAGGGCCAATTTAATGCACAAATGGTACCACAGAGTTTGGACTCCTTCTCAACAAGTTAGGGATCCCGATACCACTGTAGACACCTATAATTTAACCGAGCAATTTAAATACCTAAATTGCATTATTTATCTTCTTTCCCACAAATTGACGACATATCATCAATAAATGCTCATTTCCTCTTCTATCACATTAATTAGTTACATTACGTTAATTAATTAACTCTTCTATCCAACAAATATGCCAATTAACGACCTTTCGTTAATTAATCCCCCTTTTATCTAGACTAATTAATTATTATTAATTAATTAGCTTCCTCTTCCATTAAATCAATAAATCATCATTTATTTGATTAAATCCCTCTCATAGTCTAAATCATGCTAATTATTCCTCTAAAAAGCTTTTATAAGCTTGCACACCTATTAATTAATCACTTTGGTTAATTAATAAAGCCCCTCAAACCCCATGGGTCACTAAAGGACAAACTAAACTCTCCTAAGGTTGACTCAACCCTTTCTAAACCTTCCTTATCCACAACTAACCCAACCTCTCCATTTATCCCACATGAAGAGGGATGTAGAGATTCTTCTATCCATTGGGCTATATAAGGAGCCCTCCTCCTACCTTTCTATTTACACCTACACACCTAAATGAGCATAGAGCATACACTATAGTCATTTTATCATCTTGAGTATTCTTCCATTAGAAGATCTAGCCTTCTTCATTTCTTGCATTCATCCACCCAAGTTTTGAAGTCATATGGAGATATGTCAAGTGGTCTTGTAGCCATGATTTGACAAGACTCCATTCTTAGAAACCTTGGGATTTCAAGCACATAATCAACTCTTTGATTGCTAGATATCTACATAGGTTCAATCTCATCTCATTTAGCATTCAATAAGAGATAGAAGTTAATTTTTTTAGCATATTAGCTTGAAATGTTCATTTCATGTTTAATGTAGAAATTTTTATAGGTTAGCTTTTCTTAAGCTCTTAGTATGATGATGTATAGGTTTAGTTTAGCATTGTATTGAAGCTACTAGGTGTTAGTTTCAATTATACTTCCATATATAACTAATTTTTACATACATTTGGCATGCCCAATGGGACGGATCCTAAGCCCTTAACATTCTTGTTTAAATTTTATTGTTATTTCAAGTATTTAAATAACCCTTGACATATACACATGCGTGAAATAATGTTAAATTTCTTATGATTTTTACTAATATTACATGTGTAGGATCTCATTTAGAGCTTTAATTCTAATGGGTTGTTGTCAATTTCATGTTAACATACTAAAATTTGGAGCATTTTGGGTTTTGGTGTCATTTGGACGTATTTTTTTGAAGATAGGATAGTGCACACTAAACTAGGCACATGCACACATTTTGGCACACACACACTCTACCCTATACTATTCCTTTACTACTATCAAAAACCCGTTAGGCTAGCGCACATACCCTAACCTCCGCGTAGACACACCCTAACCTTGGCACATGCACCATTTCTTGGCACACGTGTTTTGTGTTTATACCTATGCCACATGCACCTGTATCTTGGCGTAGGCATCTCTCGGGTGGTGCAGGCACACTGTCTGAGTTTCCATACTACCTTTTTGCTAACCTTGGCGCACATGCCTATACCTTAGCGTGCACGCCCATATCCTAGTGTAGACATCTCTCGGGTGGCGCAAGCGCACTATGGATCTAGATTTACACATAGGGGTGCAACCTCCCTAACCCATGTGCACATGCCCTTACCTGTGCATAGGTGCTTCAGTCTAAGTTGGCATATTAATTCTAGGTTTCCAAAGTTTTTGTCCTAAAATGCTAACATCATTGCAGAGTTTTATTTTTGCATGGGTATGCTAGACTAGACATTGGATAAACCTTGCATGCTTAATTATAAGAGTAAGATCACGTATGTTCTTCCCTCATATATTTTGGGGTGATCTTGGGAATCAGAAATGATTCTTATATATTTTATTTCTTTGAGAATGTGTTGAATGTCCAAATTGAGCAAAGATATATTTCATGTTTGAATTAAGTGTTTCCATTTGTTGATTTCTTGGATTTTGCATCACATATGCTCTTCTCTTACGTGTCTTAGGGTGATCTTGAGAATTAGAAATGATATTTATTCTTTTCATGGAAAATTACTAATCCGTTGTGCAGAACCAAAAATGCTTGTCAAAGAAAGGTGGAGTTGAAACAAAATTAAACTACTAATACAGTTTCTGTGTAGGTTGCCAAAAGGTGTTCAAGAAAACCACATCCAATTAAAAAAAAAAAAACACACCACAATCATCACACTTTGTATTTGCAAGTTCGGATAAGGGTACGTCCCGTCCGCTTAAAACTAGGACATAACCCCTTTGGCATAAGCCTTAAGCTACAACAATGGGGTGGTTCTAGGAACTCCAAAGTCGTCCACGCAAGATGGGACCTTGTGGACGAAACGGGAAGTGCTCCGCAAAAACTACTTGACTAGTATTACCATTAGTGATATTTAGCATCACAAGTCGTCTAAATCGTGACCCCGTGAGAGTACATGATGGACGTATTAATTGCCCACTTTTCTTGAAGGGGGTAAAGTAAAGCCGAGATACTCCAAGAATTAGTAATTGTGACTTTTCTTGGTGAATCAAGCCCGCTCTTAGATGACTTGTGACACTTAGTTGAGTGAACCACCTAGGAAGATATCTTTGACCATGAGCCAACTTAGACCATAATAAATCCAATTTGAGTTGAGAGTCATTGTTCATCATGAAACGTGTGAAGCGTTACTTTTGCTTAGTTTTTCACTTTCCCTAAGGTGAGGCAAAACTCTGCCAAAGTGAGGCCAACATTTTTCAGCACCAATTGATCTACTTCCTTCACTTTCTTTTGACACTTTGTTGATCAAAAGAAGAGTGACTACCCTTGTGTTGTTAATTGATTGTATTCACCACTTTTATGTTTGTTTACGCTCATCCATGTTTACGGTTGAGTTGTTAAACGTCTAAAGTGTGTGGAGACGTTTTTATATCATTAGTAGCCTTTTTGATCTTGATACCCAAGTCAATATCATCATCATAGTTAGGCTTGATTTATCATCTTGATTTTCCTTTGAATTGTTATCTTGTTTATATCGAGTCGCTACAATTTGAGTACTTACGTCTTGTTTCTTGTAAACTTGGCCTAAGTGTCTATATTGTGACATTACGCTATACACACTATAATAATTCCTTGGTATACTCTAGCCTTAGTTTGCTTTCAATCACTACCTCGATTTTGAAAAGTGTTGAGTGTTACCATTTGTGCACGTTATATCAATATCATTTTGATATTAATACCTTACTTTTTCAAAAAATTGGTTAATATATCTTAGTGGTATTATTGTGTCACTCACAATCATAACTACCACTTTTTTAGATATAGGTCTTGATTGGATTCAAGCTCACTTTTATTATACTTTGTTTGGGGACCGTATTAACTTTTTGTTATTACTTACACCTTGTTCATCTCTTTGAACTTGACATAAGTGGTGACATTTTTTAATCATCATATGACACCACCTACCTTTTTGAAAATAGATTTAGGAAGTACTCCATTTGACTAATTGGTTTACAAATGAATTTTCGTCATTGTGTCTCATTTGTCACATCGACTTATCCATTTTTGACAATCACTTTGATCCATTGATTATTTATCATTCATTATTCTTTGGTCATTAATTTAGCTTTGTGTTTTGAACTTGCATGATTATTCCTTTTGTTTATCCACCTTATAAACTCATTTTATAGGACAATCCTTTGGGTTTTTGATCCTCTTGATCTTCTTGTTTTTTCCTAAGTTCATGATCATTTTTGAACACGTCTTTCAAACCTTGGCAAAAACATTCAAGAAACTTTTGCATCAATCATTAGAAATCTTTCCTTTGTATCCTTTATGTTGTTAAAATTTTGATTAATCCTTTGACATTTATGCCTTCATCCCTTGTTGGATTATCAATATTGGGTCATCACGATGTATGTTTTCCTTAGCTTCCCTTTTGCAAAATCACACAAGCATCCCCATATTTACGAAAAGTCTAGTTGGTTGTCATTATGCTGCCCAAATCAACATGAGACATTATTCATTTTGAAGAAGTTTGATCATACAATTTAGGTCTAGACCTTTGAACCTAACACATGCCAAAAATGATTGATTATCACAAGGTCCCTTATACATACGAAAATAAGGAATCAAATTTTTGTGTTCACATCAAAAGATACCCATCATGACTAAACCTCATTTGGTTATTCATGCTAGAGAACCCATCGGGTAACCCGTTCCCCACCTTCATCTCATAGTCGGTGGTATGGTTTGGACACTTCTGATCCAAATTATTATTTGAGTTCCCCCCACTCTTCTTCTAATTCTAATCTAAACATTTCCTCTTCTTCTGAGGATTCCAATCCAAATATTTCCTCCGATTCTTCTGATGATTTAGATCCAAACTACTATTCAGATTCATCTAATTCAACTCCTAAGTCACGGTCCTCCCCTTCTTTGCAAGGCCTCTATTATCAGTCACCTAAACAATGTTCTCCTCCTCTAAAGATTTGTGTCACCAAAAATTCTCTTCATCATTCATCTAATGTGACTCCTACATCGTGGTCCTCCCTATCTTCACAAGACCCTCTTCATCATTCATCTAATGTGAATCCTACATCGCAATCCTCCCTTTCTTCACAGACCCCTTTTATCAGTCACCTCAATGACAAATTATTCCTTTGAAGATACGCATGACTCCAAATCCCTCCAATCAAACATCTAATACAATTCTTGAATCATGGTCCTCTCTTTCTTCACAGGACCCTTGTTATTATTCATCCAATGTGATTCTTGAATCATGGCCCTCCCCTTCTTCGTAAGACCTTCTTCATCAATCACCCCCATGAAGTCTTCCTTCTTTGAAGATTCATGTGACTCAAAGTCCTTCTAGTCAAACTTCTGAATCAACCCATGCGTTGCGCAATCTACAAACTTTGGACTTAATCCTACTTGTTTACAGATGATATACCATTATATAGGTAGGTCTACTCCACCTTCTACTCCCGAGACATCTAGCTCCACATCTTCTTCATCCCCCACATCATCTTCTTCTATCAATCATCATCAAACATATTCTAAGTCTTCCACACCAATTGAACCTCTTTCTTCCACTCAACCCCTAGTGGTCAATCATCTCATACCGATTGACCTCTTTCAAAATGAAGAAACAATCAGGGGCATTTATAGGGGCACACGAATATATTCCTTTAGCAGATTACAAGCAAGGATTCTCTTTAGACTTCGATGCGTCCACATATTGTGAGGAAAAGGTTGATTCATTTTATCAAGAAACAGAGGAAGAGCCTCAAATCATGCAACTTTATCCTCCTCTTATTCTTCCATATTCACATTCTTCATTATGTGATGAAACTCTTTAGGTCTTGCATTGATCCATGGCCTATCTTCTCATCACCCAATCACTCTTTGTCTATCATAATTCCTCAATCACAATCTCTTATGGGGTCAACACCAAGTATCCCTTCATCTTTATCTAGGTGTGGGTCACCTTCTAGTAGCCCTCCCTTTGCTATTTGTGGGAAATTTTCAAGTAGTCCACTATCTTCTATTCTTGGGGCACGTCCAACTAGCCCCTTGTCTTCTATGTATGGATCACCCCTGAGTAGTCCATCATCTTCTATTCTTGGGCCACATCCTAGTAGCCCATCATCTTACATCTATGGGTCATGTCCTAGTATCCCTTCTTCTTCTATTCTTGGGCCACATCCTAGTAGCCCTTCATCTTTTGTCTATGGCTCACCTCCCGATATCCCATCTTCTTCAATCCTTGGACCATATCCTTTTCATCCATCACATTATTCTTCTACCAAAGATTATGGAAATCCCACCACCATTCCTCTCATCAATTCTAAACATCCACGTTCTTCTCTCACTTATCGAGATCAAACAAGTCAAACATTAGCTTATAAGAAATTCAAACATGTTCTTTATAAAGCTAGATCAAAACTCTAAAGAGCTCCAAAGCTCCCAACAACTCAAAAATTATTAAATTCAAAATCAAACATGATTCCAAAATGCATACAACCGTACCCATCAAGTATGGCGCAAAGTGCAAAAACCTATGGATAGGGAACTCAAGCTCCCACATATGAAACCCATGTTTCAAAACAAATCACAATCATTTGTTGAGTGTGAACTCACCACGATCATCGAGATTGGGAATAATATCACTCTTGATAAAAAAAATGTGCTTAGTCTCCCTTATCAAGGAAGTCACACACATCATTGTTGGATCCTATCATGCAGATTGACATTATTGGTCCCAACTTCCAAAAAATCAACAAAAATCATAAAACAGTTCAAAAATAATAAAAAATCATAAAACAGTTCAAAAATACAAAAAAATGAGAAAACATTAAAACATTACAAAAAAAAATCAAAGGTATAAAGATCAAACATTGTAATCAAGTATTGCGTACACATGGATGTTCTTTCTTCCCTTTCTTTCATATTCCTCTACAATTCATCCACCATTTTCATCCCTTTGATGATATTTTGGTTAGCTTATTCACACACATTTTGTGACATTTATCTCTATGGTATCCATTTGACCTTGGTCTTTCATAACCTTGGTAAATTAAAGAATGAATGACCTCTTAGATATTCCTATCACTATTCTCATCTAATAAACTTATTGGGAAGAACTTTTGGACATATTTGTTGACACTAGCCAATGTCATCATTACAATCACCTCCACATCCTTCCATCAAGCCATCATTGGTTCTTAACCCCTTGTTAAACAAGAGAGCTGACATAAGTTTTTAGAAGCAAAAGAATCAAAATCAATCAATCAAAAAGCAAAATCTAAAAGCAAAAGCAAATTGATATATAACTCTCTCTTGGGGTATTTCCAATAATCTCTACTGGGCTATGGATGCCTAATTGGCAATAGAGAAATGTTGTGATTAGAATCAAATGCATCTCTTTCGGGCTATGGACGTCTGGCTGGCAACGAGCAATGTATGGCTCTCCTTCCATAATCCATTCACAAATCACCTTTCAAAATAAATCATTCCTACACATTGGCTAGTGTCTTCACTTATTGTCTATCAACTCTTTCCTTCAAGAGGTAATTCATTTCCATGTGCACACACAGGATCTCAATGAGTAAAAAGATTAATATGTTATCAAGTGTTATCTTTTGAACTTGTTCAAACTCTTGCTTTAGCACATGTCTTGTCTCATGATTTGTGCCTTAGGCTAATCACTTTTTCATCAACCGCCATCTAAATATTTTCATAGCATCCTCTGTTCTTCGAAAATGTTTAGAACATCCATGTGTATCAGATGTCCTCTTTTCCATGTTTGCATGCACTTTTGTCCCCTTTTAATAAGACAATTTTCTACTTCCTTTCTCTCATGTGTTTCTTGGCCAAGTTACGCTGGGGGCATCCTTGATCCCTCATGATTGAACCTATTTTATATTGGCCTTGATCCCCCTTCTACGTGTGAAGAGTTTTTCTTTGAATCCTCCCACCTAATCATTGGGGCATATTGCATCTTCACTTTCTCGTATGCGTGGCATTTTACCCTTGTACATCCCATCTATTGTTGGGGGCATCCACGCTTCTTTGTCTTCCTATACATAGCTTCAAAACTATTAGAAAATAAAAAAACATTCAAATATGTTGAAAATCACAAAAAAATTCAAATATATTTCAAGAAAAATCAAAAGCAATAACAATCATCCTACAAAAATGCCGCTCTTTGGTTCTTACATGTTCTTGTGCGCGACTCGTGGATCATCTTGATCTACCTCCATTAATAAAGTTGGTTTGCTTACTATGTTTGTACTCTGGGGCATAATGAGTTGCTTGGTATTGTTTCATAGTGCACTACTTTTCATAGGACCCAAGTGTCCTCCGTTATTCCCCTTGCATGTATCCTTTCTTGGGGCACCATATTTTAACCCTTGTCATTAATTTGCATAGGTCAAAATCAAAGCTTGATAACAAAAACATTACATTATGTTTCTCTGTTAGGTTAGCTTGTTTACTTTCTCATATTGCATTGCATTATGTATATTACAAGGAATTAGGAATATTTTACTTTCTCGTATTGCATTGCATTTTGTATGTTGCATGGAGTTGGTGTTTTCAGCAATGGACAATTGTTCATAGTATGGATTTTCATGTCATTCTACTTTTTCGTATGCTTATATTTTTAATAAGGACCGATGATGTAGATCTTTGGCAATATGATGACACTAAAGTTGTTCCAATACAAGGGATGAAAGCTAGTTCTTTTCTTTGCTTCTCCATATTTATTCTACATCATTCTCCTACCAACAGCTATTATTCTCGATTCACCTAGGGCATCCTGCTCCTACCCATTCTTCTATCCATTTCTCTCACTTTTTTCGATCGTCGATCGCCTTCTTTCATCACCCCATCAACACGTGAGGGGGCATCTCTCACTTCTACTAATTTTTCTTTTACCCTTTAAAAATTATTATGTCTACTATATTTGAAGTGGCGTCACATACGCCACCTCAAATAGGGGAAAATGTAGACAACTATAATTTAACCCAAGCAATTTAAATACCTAAATTGCACTAATTATCTTTTATCCTGTAAATTGACGACATATCGTGAATAAATTATCATTTCCTCTTCTATCACCGTTAATTAGTTACATTATGTTAATTAATTAACTCTTATATCCAACAAATACGCCAATTAACGACCTTCTTTAATTAATCCCTCTTTCTATCTAGACTAATTAATTAATTAGCTTCTTCTTCCATTAAATCAATAAATCATCATTTATTTGATTAAATCCCTCTCATATTCTAAATCAAACTAACTATTCCTCTAAAAGCTTCTATAAGCTTGCAAACCTATTAATTAATCACTTTGGTTAATTAATAAAGCCCCTCAAACCCCATGGGTCACTAAAGGACAAACTAAACTCTCCTAAGGTTGACTCAACCCTTTCTAAACCTTCCTTATCCACAACTAACCCAACCTCTCCATTTATCCCACATGAAGAGGGATGTAGAGATTCTTCTATCCATTGGGCTACATAAGGAGCCCTCCTCCTACCTTTCTATTTACACCTACACACCTAAATGAGCATAGAGTATACACTATATCGATTTTATCATCTTGGAGCATTCTTCAATTAGAAGAGCTAGCCTTCTCCATTTCTTGCATTCATCCACCCAAGTTTTGAGGTCGTATGGAGATATGTCAAGAGGTCTTGTAGCCATGATTTGACAAGACTCCATTCTTAGAAACCTTGGGATTTCAAGCACATAATAAACTCTTTGATTTCTAGAGATCTGCATAGGTTCAATCTCATCTCATTTGGCATTTAATAAGAGATAGAAGTTAATTTGTTTAGCATATTAGCTTGAAATGTTCATTTCATGTTTAATGTAGAAATGTTGATAGGTTAGCTTTGCTTAAGCTCTTAGCATGATGATGTATAGGTTTATTTTAGCATTGTATTGAAGCTGCTAGGTGTTAGTTTCAATTATACTTGCATAGCTGACTAATTCATGCATAAAACCACACCAGATTACCTAGCATGGTATGATATTATTTTTCCTCGACGATTGACCATACCAGATGGGGCATGGGTTATAGGTGTCAGTCGCCACCAAAGATCCCTTACAGCGGTGGCGAGGGTGATGATGCGGCGGGTGGTGCCAGAGGAGATGATGGTGTCGATGATCCATTTGATGGGCAGAGACATGATGGCGGAGATGACCGGCGGGGGTCCATCACGGGGGTCTGGGTCGAGGCTACGGGAGCGGGGACGGGGTCTAGGCCAAGATTACATAGACGAGATAGGTTCCCGTATTACATGCAAAGGAAGCCACGAGCATAGGGTCCAAGACACGGCCATCCTCATAGTCCTCTTAGAGGAGCAGAGGGTGGAGATGACAGGGGGACAACTAGCTAGCTTACATCAACATCATCAATAGGTCACGGTAGTACACGATTGCGGCTAGTGACGAGAGAGGACCAGGCCCGAGCTCATATACATATTTTGACCGCAGAGCCCATGCGAGTCGGGAGGAGACGACACTTTGCTCGTTTTCAGCAAATATGATAGATGGCCTCACAAATGGCCCAGATTATGAGTCTATTACAGCATTCCCGGCATAGGTGCAAAGGTGACACCAAGAGAGATCGGCTCGGCTGAGCGAGTAGTGGGTCAAGTTAATGTTATGAGATTATCTATAGAGGTAGCGTCCTTCGATGCATAGATGGGGCCGCATGACACTATGTACCCATAGAGATTTAGCGGCAGGTGAGGGCGGGGCCTTTACTACTGCTCCCTATAGTATGAGATCATTCCGGAGGGTCAACGGGCACCTACCTATAACCAACAGTCAAGTGGATCAACGAGGTCGAGAGGCCTCGGGAAAATTAGTTGAGCAGCCACGAGGGCGGCCCAAAGGGCAACGGGATGCATAAGTCATGGGCCCTCCTCCGTCTCGTAGGCCACACATCCTGCTTGAGGGTTTGATTCGATCATGACTCTCATGCATTTATTGATTGTACATGTATTTTGATATACATGCTTCTTATGAAGGCTTGACATTTTAGACCGATGTATATGAGATATCATTTTTATGACACGCCCGATGAAGGCTTTATGAGTTGTGCCCTTGACGGCCCATTTTGTATCGATGATGTATATCCTCCTTGAGATAGACATTTTATACATGTATATATGGACATTTTGATGTGGCACATTTGTCATGTGGTGATGTATTTTATTTTGATGATTTATTATGGATGTTGGTTATATCATGATGTTATATGGTTTTATTCCACATTTTGTATGTATCATGATGATAGATGATGTATCACATGTGTTTGATTTTTATGATAGATCCATATATGATATCAATTGTATTGTACATGTGATGTTCTAGATTAGTGGACAGGATGACATGATGATATTGGTGCAAGGGGGATAGATTTTGATATTTGTGATCCCTCTTGCCCCCATTTGATGATATGATATGTGATGATTAGCTTAGCATTCATGTATGATGTATACTTAGTTGTTTATTTATATATGATGTATAGATGATGTTAGATGTGATGATATAGATGGAGATATGATGATGTGATAACAAAACTATGTACATGTGACAAACAAACACAATCAAATGTTAACAAACCTATCAAATATACATTGCTAAACAACATGAATTAACACAACTATGTACAATTATTTACAAGTATGCAAAAACACACTTCATATGTACAAGTAAGAATGAATCTAATCCAAGCAAGAAAAGATGAATCTTAACAAAGGATGCCTAAGCGACAAACTATACAAATGTACAAGCAAGCAACAACTATACAAGTAATCAATGTACACAAACTAACAAACAAAGCAAGAAACAAGATAAAACAAGTAAACTAAAGCTATGTTTTTGTAAGATTGTTTTTAGTGCGTTTTGTGTTTTGTAGGACTTTTGTGAAACAATTTTCTATTGTTTTTGTGTTTTTTATTTTTCTATTGTTTTGGATTTTGAATATATTTGAATGTTTTTGTGATTTTCAACATATTTGAATGTTTTTTCGATTTTCTAAGGTTTTTCAAAGCTAAGCAAAAAAAGCAAAACGTGGATGCCCCAACGTTAGATGGAGAATATACAAGGGCAAGTGCCACATGTTTATAAACAGGAAGGTGAAAGTGTGAAGGTGTCCCCAACGCGAGATGGGTAATATGTAAAGGAAAACCCTTCACCGAATTATAAGAGGAGAAATAGTCGGATCAAGGCTTGACAAGATAGGCTCACAAGAAATCTCGAATGTAGGTGTGGAATCAACCCTAAGCTAAGTAAAAGTACCCCTCAAATGCAAGATACTTGTGAACAACGAATCCTCCCAAGGCACCGAAAGTCGGTTTTCACCAAGGGACCTATCCAAAGTGCCACAATTGTGTGGTTTTCACATATGGATGACTTGCTTTTTCTTTTTCTTTTTTTCTTTTTTAACTTTTTTGTATTTGGATCCTTTTTTACTTTTTTGTTTGTGTTTTGATTTTGTGTCATGTTTAAGCATAGAACTATTTAAGGTGCATGTCATTCATAGGATCGTGGAGCTCATCGCCATTGGGATGAGCAAGTTTGTATGCTCCTATTCCATTTTTTTCCACAATGAAGTAAGGCCCTAACCAAAGGTGTGGTTCAAACTTACATTTTTTCTCTCTTTCTACGCTAGTATGTTGAATTTATTCTCTTTCATGAGAAAATCTTTGACCTCAAATTGACGAGGTATTATCCTTTTGTTGTAGTTTCTGGGAGACTCTGTTTTGATATACCTTGATATGGTTAAGGGCGTGAATGCGCTTTTCATCTAGGAGTTCTAATTCTGCCTTGACCACTTTGTAATCCTCATCTTTATCTAGATAATCCCTAAGAGATATTCTTAGGGAAGGAAGCTCTATTTCTAATGGGATGATAGATTTTGTTCCAAACACTAGGGAATAGGGTGTCGCACTAGTAGGAGTGTGAATGGAGGTCCTATAAGCCCATAAGGTTGGTTGAATTTGTAAATGCCAGTTGCAACCTGTCTTACTCACCATCTTCTCCATGATCTGAACTAATGTTATGTTAGTAGCTTCACTTTCCCATCACCTTGAGGGTAATATGGCGTAGACCACTTTAATTTTATTTGAAATTGATGACAAAGATATTTCAATGTCTTGTTCTGAATGATTTTCCATTTTTAGGAACTATGGCAAAGCGGGAATGTCATACCGGAAAATAAGGTGATTCATGATAAACTTGGATATCTAAGCACCTGTAACATAAGTCAAAGGAATGGCCTCTACCCACTTAGTGAAATATTCTGTAGCTATGATGATGTGGGTATGGCCATCAGATGAGGTAGGGGTGAGCTTCCCTATTAAATTTAGTCCCCATTTGGAAAATGGCCACGAGGTTGTGATTGGTTGCAATGGTTGTGATGACGCATGGATGAAATTTCCATATTTTTGACATAGCATGCATTTCCTCACATAGTTGCAACAATTTGTTTCCATAGTAGGCCAATAGTATCCTACCCTTAACAATTTCTTTTCTAAAACCATTCTATTTGTATGGGCGTTGCACACCCCTTCATGTACCTCATTGATTACTTAGGACTGACTCTGCTACATCTAGACAACGCAACAAATTCCCATGATAGCCATGACGATAGAGCGTACCTCCTAAGAGGGTGTAATGGACTATCTGGTGGATAAGGCTATGTTTTTCAGAGTGGGAGATGGCAGGAGAAAAGGTATTGTGTTTAAGATAGGCATAGATGTGTGCATACCACGGGGAATAGGGACCAATAACCTCACAAAGCCAAACATGATTTTGGAATGTCGTATGCGAGTTGGCATTTATTCTCAACAAAAAATGGCATATCATTAATTTCTAGTGGAATTCATAGTATAGAACTCACGGTTGCCATTGCATCAGTGGATCATTTTTGTGCCCTTGGAATCTATTCAAACGTAATACGCACAAAATATTCTTTCAAATTTTCCACCAATTTCTTATAGGGGATAATATTTTCATCCTTGACCTTGTATTTGTTGTTGACTTGTTTGATGATTAGTTATGAGTCACCAACGACCTTGACATGGTGGATATCCCATTTGATTGTTAGCTTCATCCCAGTGATGAGCGCCTCATATTATGCAATGTTATTTGTACAAGGAAAACCAAGACGGAAAGCTTACGGTATGGTGTCTTCTGAAAGAGAAATTAGCACTACACCTGATCTCAAACCATGGAAAGTGAAAGATCCATCAAAATTCTCTTGCCACATAACATATTCCTCAATATACATCAATGATGCAACCGATTGCGATCCAAACTTATAGGCTATGTTCATTAAAGGTACTTATGCTAATTGATCGGCGAGCACTTGTCCTTTGACCAACTTATGGTGTACATACTCAATGTCAAATTCACTCAGCATAATGATCCAATTAGCCATTCTACCCGTAAGGGTGGGTTTGACAACATGTATTTGAGTGGGTCAAATTTGGATATAAGCTTGTTTTTAGTATTCAATAGGTAATGGCAAAGTTTTTAGAAGGTAAAAACGATAGCCAGACAAGCTTTTTCAATCTGAGGATAGTTGAGTTCATAAGAAATTAGGGTACAACTGAGATAGTACATGGCTTTCTCTTTATGGCCTAGGTCATATTGTGTGAGAAACATGCCAATAACAAATTGGGTAGCATAAATATATAGTAAAAGTGGCTCACCGGAGTTGGAGGCATGAGGACAGGTGGATTAGCTAAGTATTGTTTAAGCAAGCGAAGGCATGTTGTTGCTCTCTGGTCCCCAAATAAATGCAACATCTTTCTTAAGCAGATGGGTGAATGAATGGCATTTTTCAGCCAACTACGAAATGAAACGGCGGATGGCTTGTATCTTTCCTTGCAAGTTGCATAGTTGTTTGATATTCTTGGGAGGAGGCATTTCAGTAATGGTGGTAACTTTAGTTAGGTCTACCTCAATCCCTCTCCTTGATACAATAAATCCGAGTAAATTCCCTAATAGTACGCCAAACACACACTTCTTTGGATTTAATCTGACCTTATATTCCTACAGGCGTTCGAAGATATGCCACAAAACTTCAGGGTGATCTTCTCTCGTCTTGGATTTCCCTAGGATATCATCTACATAGTCCTCCATGATGTCATGAATCATATCATGGAAGATCACTGTCATTGCCCTTTGATAGGTTGCACCTACATTTTTGAGGCTAAAGGGAATTACAGTAATGCAAATGTCCCTCAAGGGGTCATGAAGGTTGTTTTGTGTTGATCTTAATCTTATTTTGATTTGATTATAGCCTAAAAAACCATCCATAAGAGATAGCATTTCATATCCCACAGTTGAGTCAACAATCATGTCAATATTGGGCAACGGAAATCATCTTTTGGACACGCCTTATTGATGTCTCTAAAATTTATACAAATTTTGATCCCGACAGGTTTCTTTTATATGAGGACTATATTCGATATCCATTCCAAGTAGTCAATAGGTCTAATGAAGCCTCTTTGCTAGCAATCTTTCTAGCTCTTCTATAACTAGAAGAGCCACCCGTGGATGCATTTTTCTTAGTTTCTATTTGATGTGCTTTGCATCTGTGTGCACAACTAGGTTTTGCACTACCATAGTTGGATCCAAGCCCGACATATCCTTATAGGACCACGCAAATATATCTACAAATTCCCACAAAAGAATGGAGAATGTCTTTTGCTCTCGTTTTGAGAGCGAAGCTCCTAACTTGACTATCTTTAGGTCTTCTTCTGTTCCAATATTCACATCGATGGTTCCTTCTACTAGCATTTTTGACATATCCTCCATACGCGTAGGATCGGGAAGAAGGTTGATATCTTCTTCTAAGGGTGTCTCTACGAAATTTTCACCCTTGGCATGGTCAATTTTCTTGTCCATTGATTTTGTTACTTTTTTTTAGCCATCACCTCAAAGAGGTTTTCACCGTGTGACTTGGACTTTTTTTTTGTCGTGTATTTTTGTTGGAACTTTTGCCTTCAATTTTTCTAATTTTTCCTCGACCACGAAGCTCAGCTTCCTCTCTGAAATATGCGTAGGTATCTAATTCAATGTAGAAACCCTTCTTATGGTCTCCAATCGAATTGTATCTCATATGCCCATGAATTCTGTAATGGCCTCATCATTTTCAAAGAGGTCCAATGGCACATGACGTTGTTGGTCCCAATCGATAAGGGAAGGATAGAAAGGTCAATTTTAGGTTTAGTGGGGGTTAAGGTAAGGACAACAGTATCCATGAATAGGTTCATGGAGGAAAGATCCTCATATTGGCTATAGTGGGAATCTGTGTCATTGTCTAAATAATCGAGCTATCTTCACACTCGAACAAGTAGCATCTTGATCATTGGGGTGTGATCCATAGGGTTGAATGTCGATACCATATCTTTCCATTTTGAAATGTGGGAGTGGTACTAGTTCTCTTGGTCCTTGCTCATTCTTTCCACATCCTAGACCCTTGTATCCCATAGAATACATCATTTGGCTAGACTTCTCATACTCAAGGATTTGGTAGCGGTCGGTTGAGTGTCCTCTGGGACCCAAGTCATAGGTGGGTCCAAAATTTCTCTTCAGCAAGTAATCCCCTAGGTAATAATGTCCCAATAGTTCATTCATCTCTAGGCCATCTGAAATGATAGTTGGGTCAGCCTCTTGTTTTAGGTGACAAAGATAGGTCTGAAACTAGGAGATCTTGTTGCACATTGTATTCTCCACAACCATACTCCAAAACTTTCATCTCCCATGAATCAAAAGGAGAAGTAGATGTATAAGCTTCACGGGTGCAAGAACTTAGGGAGTCTAAATCTACCCGTGATTCCATAGCTTTTGATTGAAGGGGAATAGCTATATCAAGAGGGACATATGTAGGTACCCTTACAAACAAATCTATTGAGAGCTCTACAGTGAGTGAAAGGTTCTAGATCTCCTTGTATTGTAATAGTGTGTCCCTCATGTTTTACCTTTATGCACTGATGGAATGTTGATGGTATGGCCTACATGGCATGAATCCACAATCGGCCAAGAAGCATATTATATGGAAGTTCCAAGTCTAAGACATGAAACTTTGTATTATGACAGTTGGTCCTACCTCCATCAGCAATGTGATTGTTCGCTGACTCCCGATCCACATTGTTGTCATAAGTGATTATGGTAATAATATGGGACTCTAGATCTTCCTCTGTATGTCCTAGTTGTTTAATTAGTTTCAAAGTGCATATATTCAACCCCAACCCGTTGTCCACAAGCACCCATTTTATTTTTCGGTGGGTAACAAATACCTCTATATACAAGGGGAGATTATGTGTGTGATCTTCGTTAGGGATTTCCCTGTGATTAAAGGAGATGTATTCAGTTGGTGCAATGTTTTCCACCGCAGTTTGTAGATGTGAAGGGTCTACTTCCATTGGCACTCCTGACCCTTGGAGAGTTTTGTATAAGATGTCTTTATGTACATTTGATATCTTAAGAAGATCTAAGATTGAAATCTTGGCAGATGTCTTCTCAAGTTGTTCTAAGAGGTTGTACCGACCATCTGCGGGATTAACGGAGAAGGTTCTGGGATCATGATATGGGCGCGCCTTGTTACCGCAATGTAATCATTTCCCTTGATCCTAATGGTATTCACATGGTCATTAGAAGAGTGGATACATCCAATGAGGGAATCGTAATGATTATTGTCACTTTTGGTATATAGATAGTTCACAACTTTGTAACTTTGGGATGACTCTCCTTGATCCGGCCTTTTCTCATCTAATTTTCCATGTTTAGGGAACGATTCTTTGAATATTCCCATCTTTTCGTTTGGTGTTTGATTTCTCTCTGGGGTGTCAACTTCTATCTCTCCATTGTCAATGAGATCTTGGATGTAGTGGCGAAGTCTTAGGCACTTGTTTGTCTTGTGTCCTTTTACACGATGAAAATCACAATAGTCATGCTCTTTGTACCATGATGGTTTAGGAGCATTGTCATCAAAAGGTTGTGTCATGGGATAAGTCACCATGTGGGTTGTATCTAATTGCTTCAATATTGCAGACAAAGACTCATTAAGAGGAGTGAATGTTCTACACTTAGGTGGTGGTTGAATAGGTCCTTTGGTCAGTTTAAAAGGTTGACCAACTTGAACCATTTGTACTCATTTGAATCTGTGATTCCATCTCCCACCACGTTCTTGTTTTTGTTAAAGATCTTTGGCTTTTTCGTTGGTTTGGAATTTTGATTATCTTTAGAAGGTGACTTAAGTGTTCCTTTTACAATGAGGGTTTTTCTATTTGTATGTGCTTTTCAATGACCTTTTCAAAGGTATAAACACAATGCATTTGCAAATGAAAAGTGATGTCCAAATTTAGATTAGGCACGAAGATGCTAACAAGTTACTTTTTGGGAAACGTCACAAGGAAATGGTTAGCTATCACTTGCCATCTTTGCAAGAAGCTAGTGAATGTTTCATTAGGGCGTTGTTTAGTACCACACAAGTCTATCATGGTTATGTCACTTTCTATGTTGTATGAGAAATGTCGAACAAACCTTTCTGTTAGTTCATGCCATGTGAAAATAGACCCATGAGGTAAGCGAGTGAACCATTCTAAGGCTTTTCCCCCTAAACTCTTCGAAAAGAGTCGTATGAGGTAATTATCGTTATATGCCACTTTTGGCAATGTCATGTAAAAATCTTTCACATGATCTTGCATGTCACATTTCCCTTTGTATTTGTCAAATTTTGGCATGTCAAACTTCTTAGGAAAGGGTTGAAGTGTCATAGCTTTATCAAAGGGATGGGGACATAGCTCTTCATATTGGTATTTTTGTTATTCCCAATATTACTTTCTTGAAGGCTTGTAAGTATCGCTTTCATGGATTGCATTTCTTGTGTAAGTAATTGCTCTTTAGTAGGAGAAGCAGGGATATATACATGATTATATTCCATATTTTCTCCTTCTTGGTTTTCCATGTGAAGTTCACTAGCTTTAACCTTAGGCTTTGTCTTATGCACATTTTTGTTTGTTTCCTTTTGTACATGAGATGTTAGTAATGCTAATTTTTGACTAAGGTTTTGGATTTGTTGTTGAATAGTGACTTCTCCCTCAAGAGGTTCTTCTTCTTCTTCACGGCGTGGAGGTTGTTCTACATTTTCATGTTCTACTCTAACTTTATGTGGCATCTTGATGAAGGGCATTTTATAACCCACCATATTATCATTTCCTACATTGGATGTGGAAGCATGTCCATGTGTTAGGATATCTTCCATGTTAATGAGAGGTTGTTCCTCTTCATTATCTTCATTCGTTGGTGGGATTGTCTCATGTTCTATAGGCATTCTAGCTCCTAATTCCACCACTCGTGCTAGCACTGATATTTGTTTCTATAAAGGAATTCATCTAATAAGGCGGGGTCAAAGTCAAATTCTACGCATGGTGACCCTAACTCATCACCACTATGATCTACCATCTCCTCCACTTATTTCTCTACGGAAAATAAAGGCCCAAGATCATGGCCAATAAAGGGATTTGACCCTTGTTTGTTTGAAGTTTCCCAAGTTTGTGTTTGTCTCGTTTCAAATGCCTACTTTTTGGCTCCTAATCTTGTTTTAGGGGCCATGATGTATGAGAGTTTCACTAAGGTGTTTTGAATGTGTTCAAAATATATTGATTAAGCCTAAGTGAAACACAAAAAGAATTTCAAGAGTTCAAGAGTTATAATGAATGTCAAAGGATCAATGTGACAAAGTGATTGCTCTAAATGAATAAGTCAATAGTGACAAATAAGATACAATCACACAATGTTTAGTTCCAGACCAATCAACAAATGATGTACTTCCTAAGTTTGTTTCCAAAAAGGTAGTTGGTGTTTTAAGATGATTAAAAAATGTCACTACTTATGTTGAGTTCAAAGAAATGAACAAGGTGTAAGTAATAACAAGGAGTTAACACGATCTCCAAACAAAGTATACTAAAAGCAATCCCAAATCCAATCAAACCTATATTCCAAAAATTTCACCAAGATATGTTAACCAAACTTTACGAGAAATTATGGTATTGATATCAAGATGATATTGATATAACATGCACAAGTGGTAACACTCAACATTTTTAAAATTGAGGTAGTAATTGAAATCAAACTAAAGTTAGAGTATACCTAGGAGATTTTAAAGTGTATATAGCATAACATCACAATATAGATATTTAGGTCAAGTTTACAAGAAACAAGACGTAAATACCAAAATTGTAGTGACACGATATAAACAAGATAATCATTCAAAGGAGAGTCAAAGTGATGAATCAAGCCTAACTATGATGATGATCTTGACTTGGGTATCAAGATCAAAAAGGCTACCAATGATATGAAAATGTCTCCACACACTTTAGACGTTTAACAACTCAGCCACAAAAACATGCATGAGCATAAAATGCAGACATAAAAGTGGCGGATATGATCAATTAGCAATGCACGAGGGTAGTCACTCTTCTTCTAATAAACAAAGTGTCAAAAGAAAGTGAATGAAGTAGATCAATTGGGGTGAAAAATGTTGGCCTCACTTTGGCAGAGTTTCGCCTCACCTTAGGGCGAGTGAAAAACTAAGAAAAAGTAACGCTTCACACGTTTCGTGATGAATAATGGCTCTCAACTCAAATTGGTTTTGATATGGTCCAAGTTGGCTCCTGGTCAAAGATAGCTTCCTAGGTGGTTCACTCAACTAGGTGTCACAAGTTATCTAGAGCGAGCTTTATTTGCCAAGAAAATTCACATTAACTAATTCTTAGAGTATCTCGGCTTTACTTTACCCCCTTCAAGCATAATGGGCAATAAATGTGTCCATTGTGTACTCTCACTAGGGTCGCAATACATAACTTTGATACTAAATCTCACAAATGGTAATACTAGTCAAGTAGGTTGTGTGGAGCACTTCCCGTTTCATCCACAAGGTTCCCTCTTGCATGGACTACTTTGGGGTTCCTAGGACCACCCCCATTATTGTAGCTTAAGGCTTATGCCAAAGGGGTTATGTCCTAGTTTTAAGCGGATGGGGCATACCCTTATCCGAACCTGTAAATACAGTGTGATGTTTGTGGTGTGTTTTTATCTTGTTTAATTTGATGTGGTTTGCTTGAACACCTTTTGGCAACCTACATGAAAACTTGTATTAGTAGTTTTGTTTTTTCTTGACTCCTCCTTTCTTTGACAAGCATTTTTGGTTCTACACAATGGATTAGTAATTTTCCATACACATAAAAAGAATAAACATCATTTTTGATTCTCAAGATCATCCCAGAACTTAAGAGAAGAGCATACACAACGCAAAATCCAATTAAAAATCAACAAATGGAAAAATACTTAATTCAAACGCAAAATACATGCATCTTGACCCAATTTGGACATTCTAAACATTTTTCAAAGCAATGAAAGATATAAGAATCATTTCTGATTCCCAAGATCACCCCAAAATACGCGAGGGAAGAGCATACATGACCTTACTCTTATGATTAAGCATGTAAGGTTTATCCAATGTTTAATATAATCTAACAAAAGCATGTAAACATACCCTACAAAATGAAAATTAATCAGATTAAACTTGCATTGATGTTAGCATTTAATGACACAAACCTTTGTAAACATGGAATTGACATGCAAGTCCGGACTCAAGTACCTACGTGTTAGTTAGGGTGTGCGTGTGGGTTATGGTGCTTGCGCCCCTCTGTGTAAACTTAGCGGGTCTGCAGAGTGCTTGCGCTACCCGAGAGATGTATGCACTAGCAAAAAGTGTGTCTGTACTAGAGGATAGATTTGTGCGCACGGGAATTAAAATAGAAGATACAAAAAGCTATGACTAAATGATGTGTATGCGTTGGCCTAGAGATTCTTACACTAGCAAAAGGGTGCATGTGGGCCACTGCGGACACGAGTGTGTGCGCTAGCAGAAGGGTATATGTGCTACCTTTAGGGTGCCTGCACTAATATCTTGATAATTTTATGATAATAGTAAGGTATAGTACTATAATAGTGTGTGTGCACATCGGGATTAGTGCCTATGTGTGGTTTTGTGTGTCTATGCGTGGTTTTGTGTACCTGTGCCCCCTTGCAAAAATTGTACCTAATGATGACATTAAAATATGGCCCAATGATGTAAACAAGTTCAAAAAGCTCCAAATTTTAACACGTTAGCTCAAAATTGACAATAACCCATCAAAATTAAACCTCTAAATAAGACTCAACACATGTAAGGTTAGCAAAATCATAAGAATTTGAACATTATTTCACACATGTGCATATTAGGGGTTAGCTAAATATTGAAATAACAACAAAATTTGAGCTACAATGCTAAGGGACTAAGGACCCATCCCACTGGGCATGCCAAATGTGTGCAAGAATTAGTTAGCAATGCAAAAAGAATTAGAACTAACACCTAGTAGTCCTAAAACAACTAAATAAAAATGTATGCACCATCATGCTTAGAGCTTAAACAAGACTAATCTATCAACATCTTTGCATTAGAACATGAATAAATATTCAAACTAACATACTAATCCATTAATCTCTATCTCTATTGAATGATAATCAAATGAAATGAACCTATTTAGATCCTTAGCAATCAAAGGGTTGATTATATGTTTGAATCCCAAGGTTTTCAAGAATGGAGTCTTGTCAATCCATGGCTACAAGACCATTTGACATATCTCCATATGAATTCAAAACTTGGATGGATGAATGCAATAAATGAAGATAGCTACCTCCTCCAATGAAGAATGCTCTAAGATGATAAAATGGCTATAACTTAGGCTCTATGTTCATTTAGGGGTAAGAAGAAAGGTAGGAGGAGGGCTACTTATATAGCCCAATGGATAAAATAATCTCTATATCCCTTTACATGTGGGATAATCGAGAGGTTGGGTTAGTTGTGGATAAGGAAGGTTTAGGGAGGGTTGAGTCAACCTTAGGAGAGTTTAGTTTGTCCTCTAGTGACTCATGGGAATTAGAGGGGTTTATTAATTAACCAAAGTGATTAATTAATAGGTGTGCAAGCCTATAGAAGCTTTTAGAGGAATAATTAGTATGATTTATGTTATAAGAGGATTTTAATCAAATGATGATTTATTGATTAAATAGAAGAGAGAATTAATTAATTAAGAATAATTAATTAATTTAGATAGAAAGGGGTATTAATTAATTAGAAATAATTAATTAATATAGATAGAAAGGAGCTAACTAACGGAAGGTTGTTAATTAACGCGTTGTTGTTGGATGAAGGGTTAATTAATTAACGTACTATAATTAATTAATGATTATAGCGAGAGAAAATTTGTGATATTGACGGTATGTCGTCAATTTGCGGGAAAGGGGATAATTAGTGCAATTTAAGTATTTAAATTTGCTCAAGCTAAATTATAGGTGTCTACATAATGCACTAAACTATATAAAGTGCTAAATTTGAGGGGGTGATAATATTGTTACGGGGTGGTTGTGTTTCTTTTCTATTTATGAATTCCTTTTTCTCTATCTTCACGATGGATGCTCTTTCTATTCCTTTTCTCACGTTGCTCGACTTCTTCAAATGAAGATAAAAATGGTAATAAAACTAAGGGGTAAAATATTATTTTGCATCGCTTATAGAGTAGAGACTAAACCTAAATATGAACTGAAAAATCTTGGTGGCTTAACCATTGTGATTAAGCATTGGTTCTTCTATGTTTGTCCATTTATCATGACTCGCTCTTCCACATCGAAACTTCCTTAACACCCGATGGAGCTTGAAAAGTTATTGATGATATGTTTGGGAAGCAAGATGACATGAGAGCTCATGAGTTAAAGAATAAACTACTAGGGTTAAACCCTAATGACTTTGAAAACCTACATGCCTTCTTCTCAAATTTTGTCCACACTAGATTGCTTCTTAAGGAATGTAAAGTGGAGAATAAATATTCTCAGTTGATCTTGTTGATTCTTTCTAAGTTAGGTCCTGAATACTTCATCTTCATTTTTACTTTCCACACCATGAAAGCTGCCTTGGGTAGTACTTGAAAAATTCCCTCATTTGATAGTTTTTCGTTCCAACTCATTCAAATGGGGACTCTAAAATCCAAGTCACATGCCCTTGTGGAAAGTAAGGGTAAGAAAAATAAAAATGAAAATAAGAAAGAGAAAAAGGATCAACCCAAGAAGGAAATTAAGACCAACCAAGCCCAAACCAAGCCTAACACGAACACTTCTACTGTTGATCCTAAAACAAAGAGGGAAAGTGTAAGTGTTCCTATTGCAATAAGTTTAGCCATGAAGAGCATCAATGTATGAGAAAACAAATTGATCACTTAACTCATTTACTTGAGAAGAATAAAATATTTTTCTTGATTCTATCAAACAAAATGCTCTAAAGGCCGAGTCTTCCAAAGCAAAGGAGTCTAAATCTAAGAATAAGAAAGGAAAGGACCTTATAGCTAGAACATCTCCTTTGTCGATGTGGATTATCGATTCCAATTCTGCACCACATGGCATCTTCATATGTTGAGTTCACCAACATCGAACCATGTGGCATGTCCCAAATCATATTGGGTGATGACACTACTGATGTCAGTTTTCGATAGTGGATTGGTAGAGATGGATGGTGGAACATTTAACTAAGTATTGAGTATTCTTAATCTCTCTACCAATCTCCTATCAATTTACCAAATCGCTCACCTTGGTGAAGGAATGCGAGTGAAATTTGGTCTTAACTCAGTGATTATTCGTGAGCTTAAATCTAACTCCACCGTGGCTAAGGGAAAGGTAGATCACTGTTTATGGTTGTATACTTTTTCCCACTTTGCTTCTGATTCTTTGCCCTCTGAGGTTCTTCTACTCTTTGATTTAGATTATGAATCTTTGGATGATGACGTTGTTGAGAATATTCCTCCTTTTGATCTTCCTGATCCTCTTATTCCTCTCAACCCTCATGCTTAAGAGTCTTTCGATTTAGACAATAGCGATGATGAGGAATTTGTCCCTTCTCACTCAAGTGAAGAATATTTTAACTCTAAGTCTGATCCTCTTGGTCCTCGTTGGGCTAGTCAGACTTTGCAAAGTGCTAGAGAGTGGATTGGAGATCCTTCGGATGAGAGATGTACTCATTTGGAATTCATTGGACCCCACTCCTTCACCTCCACTTCAGACCCTCAATATTTCCATGAGGCTTTTGGGATTCTTAAGTGGGATTCTTCCATGGGTTTCACATGCCCGATTGTAAGCCTTGTCTTACTCCTTTCCTTTATATGGTTAAGTTGGTTTCTAATTTCTCTACTCCCTTAGTTGATGGTACCCTTTATCAACAAATTGGTGGGGAGCTTGATTTACCTGACTCACACTTGGCCAAATCTATCATATGTTATTAGGACCGTGTCAAAATTTATGTAAGAGCCTCATGAGTTACATTGTAAAGTAACAAAATGGATACTTCATTATATTTATGATACTCACACAGATGACATTCACTACTTAGGAGGGAAAAATATTGACTTGGTTGGATATACAGACTCTAATTGGGTCGAGTGATCTAGATCATCATAAATCTACCTCAAGTTACAATTTCTCTCTTAATTCGGGTCCTATCAGCTTGGTTTAGCAAGAAATAGAATGTGATTTCCATATCATTTACAAAGGCAGAGTATAAAGGAGTAGTTAACGCTTGCCACATAAGCTATTTAGTTGGAAGGTATCTTGACAGAGTTTGGTATTCACTTTTGGCAGCCTACCATTATCTATTGTGATAATATGAACACCATCTAGATTTTTCAAATCCGGTTCAACATTAGAAGACGAAGCACATTGAGATCCACATGCACTTCATTCAGGATCTAGATACATGAAGACGTCATCAACTTGTAGTATTGTATGACATCCGATCGGGTTGCGAAATATATTCACCAAGCCCTTCACTACGGAAAAGTTTCTTCACTTACGGTATCTTCTTAGGGTGAGGTCTGTTGCAGCCTCCCATCTTCTTCAAGATTTCTAGTCCTTCTTCTCCTCTTCTTCTTTCCAGAGAGATGTTGTTTGTATATGGGTACCTTATCGGGCCTTTAGTTTTCAGACCCCATTGACATGTCTTTCTTAGTTGTCTAGGGGAGTTCTCTTTCTATTCTCGACTTTCCATGACATCTACCAAAGCTTTGATGAAGGGGTGTGTTGGTGTGTCTGACTTGCCTTGTCATAACTTCTCGGGGTCTCGTCCACATCACGTGGTAATTCATATTGCTTAACGAGATCATATATCTTAGGAGTTATATGACACATGGAATATTCAATCATAAAATTTGTCATTTTCATAAGCATTGATGACATCATAGGAGTTACATTCCCTATTTGGAATCGTAACTCCTCTTTCCCTCTTGAAGGGAATGATTGTCCAAGCACGAGAGTTACACAACACTCCCATATGTACCATTTTTTTGATCTATGAGAATACTAGACATGTTTTTGCCTCACACATGATTTTCCATTATTGTTCGATTCTTTTTTATTACCCTGGAGCATTCATGTCACATTTGAAGTGCATCCTCTTCGATCTGCGCACGAGGTTTTGGATTGATCATCGTTTGACACTCTTGCATAGTAAATATATACTTAATGATGAATACTATGTTGATTTATTTCGATAAGAGGAACTAATGAAAAGCTATTATAACCCTCTTTCGAGAATCTAATATCGTGTATCAACACATTATAATGTGTCGTAAAGAAAGACTTAGATACCTTATCTATCTATGATAACTTAAAGTATATAAGAAGTGTAGGTGTTATGTCCCTTTGTCTTCTCGTTAGTATCCTACCCATGCCAACTTAGGATGGCTACGGGAAGGGTAGTGAGGACGTAATGATGAAAATCATTATGTGGTCACTATCTTTCCCATAGGGATCCTAAGGTGGTACTGATAGGATCCTTTTGTTTAGTAGGATGAGTCGGACATGGACTCTTCTTCTTCTTAATTAATTTATCTTCTTAAACAACGAAAATAAATCCTGAGAACTATATTGAGATGGTTTTTTGGTGACGAAAAACAAGTTTTGTAGGCTAATGTGCAATCTCAAAACTAAGCTTACAAAGCAATGCTTGAAAACTTTTGTGAAAGTAATGTAATTGTTGACTACATTGTATCGTTCACCAATCCCCTAAATCAACAGTGTCTGGATCCGATGGAAGTTACATAAATATCTTCTCGGTAGGCATTAAGGAGATGCACAGGTTCTCATAACCTATATAAGGTTTAACTAAGTATACATAGTATACACACTCGTATAGAGTGATCAAGGGAGATTAGGTAGATTTTGTAGACCCTTAAAAATGTACATGGTTATTGTGTATTATCGGATGGATTTTGAATATTAAATAATGTTGGATTATTTAGCAATACATATTTAATAATTTTTAACATTGAAAACATTAATTAAACTTAAGGGGTATGTTTTTAAAAAATTATCTTAATTTGGATTATTCATAACATGGGTGTTCTGATTAGTGGTTACACGTTCTATATGTCAAGGTTGATATGTTGGTAGTTGTTTAGTGCGCTTATGGCTTAATGTTTCTTTACATATGTCAATGTCAACAGAATATCACGAAATGGTTTGCATAGTAAGAACTCTGTAAAGGAAAACAATTGATATGATGTTGACCCAATAGTGGTGTGATTATATTATGAGGAGCACTCTAACAATTGATTTTTTAATCTTTCTTTCCATTGGTCTATTTTCTAATGTTTATCATATGACCATGACCTTGTTGTTTCTATTAAATTGTTGGCATTTAACTAGGTGGGTCTTTTCGTGTATGCATCAATAAATGTTGATACTATTCCCAGCAATGGTTATTTTTAGAGATCTACTGTAAGTTTTTATATACGGATAGTGTCATAAAAGTATAGTTACATAATGATAAAGGCAATTTTAGTAGCATATGGCATGTCTCTTGTGCACATATATCTCAATCGGCCATTGTTTGAAGTATTTTGATGTATGTAATATTGATAATGTTTTCAATTCTTTTGTTCTTTCTTTACTCCTTATTAACATGTGATGGTATGTTTACAATTTGTTATCTACTTTAGATGTGTATTTTGTTATGTACTTCATAACGACATGATGATAAACTATTGGTTGGTAATGAATATTTTCTCACCAGTTTGTTAACACACCTATGTTGTGAATATTAAGTTTGTCATCATTATGGGTTAGAATGTATACTAGTTCCCCATGTATGTTCGGGGACAATGTGGAGTTTGCTTAAAGGGGCTAGGGATAATTTTATTTGCATTGGATAATTGAGCCTTTTTTGTAGGCATGTAGTTCTATTGCACTTAGTATGTCATTGTAGATGGTTAACCAGATTTAGTATAATTCATTGCATTGTTGGCACCTATTATAACCGCGATAGTAAATAAGCATGGATCATCAATGGTTGACTTAGGCATGTGGAAAGAAGTTGTAAATTTATCCTTAGGTTTCCTTGTTGTGACAAAGTTATCAAAGTAAAATTTAGTGGCGTTTATGTCTTGAGCATTATTCTAGTCCAATGTTTGCATGTCTAGGCTATTCTCTAGCCATATAAAGTCATGAATGCGAGTAGAGCCTCTATGTTACCATTCAACCCTATTCAAGTAAATTGTGTTAATAATAAAAATGTATAATGTGGTGGGTACTTGTAAAGATTATTAAAAACTTGTAATGTACATAGAATTACTTGTCTTAGAAGTCTTTGTTGTGTAAGTAACTTTCTAAGATTTCTTATTGAAATATTGTGAATCTAAGCGGCCATATAGATGGTTGTCAAATGCAGTATCCAATTATGTTATGGATTTTCCATGTGTGTGCAATGTTAACAACTTTAGGACATTTTTAGGCATCATACTATGTAAATCTATCCATTTGGTGCCGTAGTACTTAGTGTAAAGAACAATGTTGGGAAACCTAATGAGTGATCATATTTGAGAGTTCATTTTTGCTTTGTGACCAATAGGATTTTGTACCTCTAAGATTAGAGCCGAGATGCATGAGTTTATTTGTTATTTTCTCGTCTGTAATTTTTGCAATAAATTTTGTAGGTCTTCGATAGTTATAGGTGAATTATATTCAAGTTTTTGTTTAGAAAATACAGATGACATGGCTTGGCTTTTATGGCGCCTCATAAGATTTAACAAAAATAGTGAACCTATGGATGGCTTCCAAATCATTTCTCATGGTAACTAATTAAATGGAGTGCATATTAATGCATTTGGACTTCATTGTTGTGAGGTTGTTGAAACATATCCACACCAGATGGGAACAGGGTTGGAAAGGCCATGGAAAATAAACCCTTTGTTGAATATTCATTAATGGGGTTAGAGCTTATTTGGGCCAAACAACTATGGATGTGATGTTTGGAGTTCTTTTTTACAAGTAACTCTTAATCTCCTCAACCTCTTTACTGGTGGATGGAACAAAGGTAACAATTGATGATGAAACAAATGTTGTGTTTCTTATTGATGTCGGTTAAATTACATCCATTTCGAAAGAGATTTATAACGAGACAGGGGATTTCTCGACATAGAAGCTAGCTTATTAGAGATATCTTCAGTGATAGTGGACAAACTTATAAGAGCATCTTCATCTATGATCACACCCTTGTAGTATCGATCATTTTGTATTGTATATGTGAGTACATCACCGACATGTGCCTTACTTACAAAGCATTTATATGGTTTTCCTTCTGCTCCTAATTTCTTTAATATTAGGATATCTAAATCCTATGGGTGACAGGGAATATAACGTATAATGGATGAAATTTCTTGGGGGAAAATTATGGTATGTCCATTATACATGTATTTCCCCACGAGCATGGGTGACTCGTAAAGGGGTGCGACTCTTGCATAAGCATTTCTTCGAATTATGTTAGAGTAGGTAGCTCCTTAGGTTGGGGCCCTGGATTCATATTGTTCCGTGAAGAGAAATGATGGTTTTTTTTCTTTAAAACGCATACGATAAATATGAACAATGGTTATAGGTTTTGTTTGTATATCTAGGTATGATTCATTACATACAAAGTAAATATTTTTACAAAAAAGGAGTCTAGCCGATTATGAAAGGTTTTTAATGCTACTTAAATCGATATGGGTAGTACCTCCCGATAGTTGGCGTATGTGTCGTAAAGAATTTAGTACAACATTGTTGCTTGTTTCAGTTCTCCCCATTTAGGTTGTCTTTATGTTGGCATTTGTATCTATGGCGGTATTTTTCATTTAGGGCATCTTTGGTCTTGGTGTAAGCCAAGTGATGTTGTGAATTCATCACGATGATCACGTAACTCCAGATATGTACCATATAGTATAACTAATTGAATAATTTGGAAAAAATAATTTTATTGCAAATACAAAATGAACAATAAAAGGAATAACAAGTCGCATTATGATGTAAGCATCTATGTGGCCTAAGCATATAGAATTAAACACATGAAACACCTATGCATCCATAAGTATGTTCTAAATATATAAATTTTGGAATTAATACAACACACTCAATCCCAAAAATAATATAATATGCATATTCCCACATAATGTACAATTTGTGAACTCTAGGTGGAGTGGAAAAGTAAAACTTATATTCAAAAGGAGGTTGAAATACACTAACATGACTATGATAAAGGAAACGATACAAATAAAACTATAATAATTTAAAATTAGGTGACATGATGAACATAAATAACAAAGGTGGTCCTTTCCATAATGGCCACAAAAACTTGTAAATGTAATAGTCATAAATGTGGAGCCATATTTGGTTCTCCCACATGGAGTTAATGTAGGAGGAACCAACAAGATGTGTGCAACGCCCCTACCAACACATGGAAAATTAGCAAAAAAACATGTTATTAAAGAAGATACATGACATTTTGAAAATGCTAATATTTTGGGTATATTTTCCAAGCAAAGATTGGGCTTACTAAACTAACAAACAATAACTCACCCAAGGGAAAAAAATGGAGAAACCAGAGAGGAATCAATAACACTCAAAAGGAAAATACTTTGCATACAACACAAGTATGAAAGGAAGGTCGTGGATAGACCCGAACTATGTAAGCATGGAAATAATGGACTTGTAAGAATGAAGAATAAAAATTAGACTTTACATAAGAATCAAGAGAGAATCATGGGCATAAATTGTACTTTTTTTTTTTTGGATCTTTGGAGATAGCCTCTTTTTGGCTCTCATTGGTTTTTAGTTTCTTGGAAGGATTTGTCATGGAAATATAATGGCATGAAACAGAAACAAATACCCACATTATTCAAATGCATGCTTTCCCTTAAAATGGTTCTTAAAATTTTCAAATTCACCATTCAACAGATGTCACACTAAGGAATTTATGAAAGAAAACATGGATATCATCAAGAGACACAATCATTACAATATGCATTAATATAAATACATGGAGTAAATAATTTTGTGAGGGTAATGGATACATGTGTTCGTGTACTATGATTTATTAACAATCCGGGTATAAATAGATAAAGAATGTTAACAAGTGGTAAATATGTTTATATACGTAATGGTATGTCGATGCAAAGAATATAAATACATGGAGTAAATAATTTTGTATACGAAAAATAAATACATGTGCTCTTTTATTGTGTTGTGTTGAAAATATGGGCACTAATAGATATAGGTATAAGAGTGTAGGGGATTGCAAATTTATATCTAGTAATAATAATAGTAGGGTAATATGGGTTTTACTACAATATTGAAAGCAATGTCTTCTAGTCATAAAATCATGCACTTTATATTTACATCACGCCTCTAAGTATTTCATTATATACATGATTCCTAAGCAAGAATACTAGACATTAACAACACTTATTTTACTCTTTCATTACTTTTATCTTTCCCACACTCTTGTTATTTACTTTTCTAGAATGACCACTTTACTTTTAGACACTAAATGACATATGACCCAACTCTGTATTGATTTTTATATATTCCAAGCATCCCTGGACACTACCACCCATTAGGGACATGAGTTCCCCATGCACTATTGTCCCCTCTATGAACTTATGTCCATTTCCTCCTTTTCTTGATTTTGAATTGCCACATCATTTAGTATATTTTCTAAAGTCTCTTTTATCACTTTGGGTCATCTTTTCAATTTTTAATGATGAAATTCAAACAAGGGAATCTCACACACACACACACACACACACACACACACACACACACACACACACATATGACTTACTCATTACTATTAAGGGAGGACAACTTAGGCTAATACTTACTATCTACTACTTGGGCAAAGAGCAACATTCAAAGACTACATTTGGGTTGCATCATTTCTTTGCATAAGATGGGACATTTATGAATTCCATCCCACACATTCATCTAGGAAGCAAAGTAGTTATAGCAGGTTATCATTGTGTGACTAGCATAAGGGAAATCTAGCTTCAAGGGACACAATTCCAATCACACACACAATAACTTCATATGGTTTGAAATGTAGTACAACACTCGTTGACTATCACATTAGGGTGACAATCGAGGTCGAGTATGACTCAAGCATATGCATTATTTATTTCATTTAATGTTTGATTAAGCTTTGTGCAGGTAGATAGGGTTTTTTTGTAGAGTACATGTGTGATACATGAATCCTACAACCAAGTGGATGCGAAAAATTACAAAAGGAATAAGTTAATTTCAAACCCTTAGAAGACCGTAAGTAAATTTATTACGGGGACACCTGGTACCTAAATAAGACACTTCGTAGTACCCACATTTTACACACACATGTCAACAAAAATACCAGGATAATTATTTTTTTGACTTACATTGCTCACTACACACAATACAGCAAGGGCTCCAAGTACAAAAACTCGACTCGCATACGACAATCACATAAGTCATCGACTCACATAGACACAAGAAAACAACATAGGCATGTCGATGCCACACTTTCCCCAATAAATGGTTACTAGTAATGACCCAACCACAAGAAAAATAACTTCAGAATGACGAACCCACAACACATCATTTCTTTAATTGTATTTTAGTTACAATTAACATTCCAAGAACATTATTGTACAAGGATAAATTCCTCGTTTTCCACCTACAGAAACTTTAAGTTCATTCCACATTTAATTTGCAGTTTAACCATTTTAAGTTGGCTTCTTATTCTTTACAAAACTTTCCATAACTTGCATACTTATTTGGCATAATTTGAATGCATATAAAATACTTAATTATCTTGTTCTTATGTTAAGAATCTTCTTCTCGAACATATATTCAATGTCTACCTTTTTACTCTTACAACTCATGTGAATGTGACTTGGTGTCCATATAGCGATATTAGGATTTAACGGAGATTTAAATACAAGATAGCTTTTTACCACAAAACATTCCTCGATCATAGTATAGTTATTTCCCTACCATAGTTATTCTAATTCAATGACTTGTGGAATTCCATTTTGTTTTATATATGTATTTTGTTTTCTCGAAGGTTGATCACACCAAGGCAATTCATATTCTTTGAAACAAAAGAATATATTTAATTGAGATATAAGGTCTCCAAGAGTGGCATTATTCTGAACCTCAAATCTCGTTTTTACTCTTATATGCTTTATTTTCTACGTCACATTATGGTCTTATTATTAGCATTGTCTTGTAAAAGGAGTTATGAAATGTTTGTCTAACCTCTTGAAGACATATATGATTAGAAGACTTGAAGCTACACACGAACCCTAAGTTAACATCCAAATCAACTGAGGTTTAGATTAATTCCAACTTCACCTAAGGGTCTACCCCTCAACTATATATGAGTTTTAAGCGAGAGGAAAATTTATGCTAAACCACCTTCCAGAAAGGACCAAGGTGTTATGTTGAGAGACACCAAGGTAACACATTTAGCTAAGCGGAGCTAAGGAGTTCAATAACAAGAGTTTAAGACCTAGAACAACTAAGTCACAACCTCCATCTATGTCGTCTGGATCTAATAGGGATTTCACTCGATGAAGAACTTTAATTTTAAATCTATCTTCGATGACAAGGTAGTCCACTAGGCTACGAAGGAGGAGTTAGCTCTACATACTCCAAGTGAAGTTTGACTGTGTCGCTCCTATCAGACAGGTTTAAGACAATGTCACTAAACATACTAACTAAGACGATAAGCCCATTCTTGGGTTCTTGTTTACTCAAACTAGGAGGTTCCATCGAGTGCAGAGTTTAATTTCATTCTACGAGTTTTCAATGTCTTCTAGGGTAAAAAGTAACACACATGAAAACAAGTTATGCTCCGATATTATACAAGGGTAGAGTGTTTCAATTAAATCTCTTTATTATATTTACAAAGTATGAATGCACAAGATGACTCATTAATCATTTATTGAACACTAAATATGCACTACAAGATATTACTTCAAATTCATTTACCTTATATAAATATCAAATATTTTCACTATATGTACTATAAGTCAAATTGACCTATGATTAAATGCACATTTCCTAAATGTCTTTGAAACCATCATCTCATACATATTAGCAAATTATCAAACATATCCTTTTATAACATGAGACTACATTATACATTATTCATTTAACAATGAACTATATAAATTACAATGATAATTAATGAATTACACATCGCCTTTTCGTCGTCATTCTTTCATCTTGCAAAACCACATGAGTATGATATCAGCGATAAATCACTGGCATGGCATCCACCCTAATCTAACATAATTATCATTTTTCAGTTTCCCATTTACATATGATAATAATTACAATTTGCAATCAAAATAAAAGGTTTAGAGACATGTATTCATTACATTTCATTTCACTTCATTTTGTAACCCAGGAGAGAGAAAAAGAAGGGAAGAGAGAGAAAACACCATTTTGTCAAAAGTTCTATTTCACACAAGTTACACTATAGAGTTTTAAATAGTTATTTGCATGTGTTAAAAGTTTCCATGGTGGTTTGGCAACCCGACGAGGGTCCCACAACTTTCTATTTTTACATTTTCTTACTAGCTAAAAAATGTTCAAAATGGGCTCGGAGGCTAAGAAATCACTTCCAAAAGTTATCTTCCAATAAGAACACACACCACAATTAACTTTCTATGTGTCCCTAGATATACCAAGAGTTCATAGCAACTAACGAAATTGGGAAAAAGTGAACGGTTTGCGTTTGGCGGCTAGTTTTCTGGGTCCACTGGTCGTAGTTGGCCCAGTGCAAATTGAAAAAAGTTAGCTTGAGGGCTCAAAAAACCACGTCTAAAATTGACATTTGATGGATGAACGCGCAATGAGAAACTTCCTTCGAATTTCCCTATATACGGAGAATTCAACAGAGTCATGGAATTCAGAACTAGAAAACAGTCTTCAAAGGGTAACAAGTTTTCTAAAGTCACCGGTCCTAATGGTCTAGTTTGACCTTGTCAAATTGCGACCAGAGGCCTACAAAATGTCATCGTCAAAATATCTAGAAAAGTTTTTTTCCCTAAACTGAAGGTTCCATGTAATTTTCTAGTATAAACACTAGAGGTTTGTGAAGACGGAAATAATTTCTCTATCCAGGTTTCAAATGGCGGTTCAAAATGAAAGCCAACTTTCTAGATTTAACAACTTTCTACTACTGTAAAATAGTGTAACAGGGCTCCTATAAGAGCGTCAAAAAGATCTCATATGTTCGTTCGAGGTCAATCCAAAGGTCAAGGTGACTCCTCGCATACCAAGGTACACGAATGAAGCTTAACATCTCATTTTCAAAGTTACGAAGGGTACTTAATGAGTCTTCAAAAATGCAAAAATTAACTATTTAAACAAGGAGAAGGTCAACATTATTACTGGGAAGTCAATCTCATCTTGTCGATAAACCAATATTGTAGCGATCTAGTTGGGTAGGAAGTTTTCTAAATCACCTCAGAATGAGGGTGGAAGTTCATGTTTTAATGCAACAAGTTATTTTGACTTCGTGAGTTATGACATGACATTTCATTATTTTGCAATGAGTTGAAATAAACAATTAACTGTATTATAATCCTAATATTTTAAAATTATATTAAGTTGTAAACGAAAAACTAAAATACGAGAGTTATGAAAGATGAGGGGAGGTGAACCATGCTTGGGAGGAACGGAGTCGAAAAACCCGCAAGATTTGGTTCAGCATCTCGTTTAGCACTTTGTCAACCAGTTCACGAGCATCCACAGCTCCACCATTTTGCATACACATCTATCATAAATTTTGTAACCGCATATTTGAAACCATTCCTCTACTCTTTATACTTTGAAGGATGTCCATAATGTGTTCCACAACTCGCATCCCGACACGGACGGGAAATGCTAGCAAAGGTTATAGAAACGGCTTTAGATCTACCATTCACGATTTCTCGATTCGATTTGTGAAAATCCTACGATCTATGTTTTCCCATCAGGCCACATTTTTTGAAAGACATTCACTCGGAACATTTATACACCATACATATTTGCACATATTCTGCCATCAATGCAATCCTTCACGCCACGTTTCAAGCATTTAGTAGAACAGAGCATATGCCAAGCATATGAGTCCACACGTTGCAAGCAGGTCTGTCAGGGCACTCACCACTACAAAAGCTGGTACAAATCCCCATTTATAATTTCAACTTCCATGAGCTCGTGTTCGGTGACTTTCCTGTTAGCAAAAGACTCCTCCATGACTACAGAAGGCTTCACTCTTGCCTTTGACATCTCTCTCACAGCTGCTACTCATTCACACCTACGTCCTGGGGACAAATCTCCAACTAAGAATAACCCTTCTCAATCTATGAATCTTAAGTGTTCCACAAAACAACATTATCAGTAAAACATCCTTCTCTGCCTACGTATTCCGAGCCATCTAATGGTGCTTTTTATAGCTCTATCAAACTATCGTAATCATATTCCATGAGGCGTTGTCTCGTTCTTTCATTTGGTCAAACACTGTAACAATGCCCATGTTCTGTGAGGTGCCCTTGCCAGAAAGTGCCACCGGGAACAAAAAAACACAGAGAATATCACCGGAAAGGCTTCCTCACTGACCGACTCGCCAACATTGGGTATAACCAAAAACATCCAATGAACAACCTCTACCCCCATACGGCTCACTGAATTTTATGTGTTGTTAGATGTCCACGCAGGTCTAGGATTCGAGTTTGACACAGGCTGGGAGGATGTTGGCACAGTCACAACCAAGGCACTCCATGAGATGACATCTGGCGAGACATTTCTTTGAAAAAAACAAAAGGCACCCCGAGCAAATAGATCATGTTAAGGTTACGACCAAGCATTATGTGAAACCACGTTTCCTTCAGGCATTTTTGTGCATAGTTCACATTCCAAATGCATGCCTCCATGTTTTGCAGGCCTGTCTACCAAATCATTTCCAAAAACATCACTTGAAAAGGCCCCTACTTTGGTGCACAGGCTAGGAGAAGACTGATCAGGTTGGAACTCCGTGTTGACTGATGTTTTGGTGGTTGGATTGAATGTGTTTGAGGAACCCATGCTTCCCAATTGACACACTCAACCACCCTCACTGTAACTATCCAATTACTGCCAAAAATTTCAATGTTAGCATGAGTTTCAGCTTGATTTACGGCCTTGGATCCCAAATAAATTATTTAATTATTGGGCAATGACAATGACAAGTTGCAGGCCACCTACTCCACTGACAAGGCTGACTCCTTCCACTCACCTACTGGCATGTCAAATCTTACCAAATGCGTTACAAACTTTATCTGATTTTATTTTAAATCTATTCCTTTTTTGTTCTTCTATATGTTGGGCACTATAGACACTAGCACTTTGGGTGGTCCTATCCTACTGTGGGCACTCTTGTCTCAAGAAGTTTCGTCTTAGTTTTCTAGACAGAGATCACACAACCCAAATCCAACCTGTCTCCATCTTCATCTTCGGCCCAAAATCAGCCCCAGATCTACGATACAAGATAATTCATTATCATTTTCATATCTTGCATACTTTCTTGTACTTTGCATGTTAGATCTTGTTTGTTATTGTTATATTCATTTGATTTCAATCCTATGATAAAGATTTAAATTTCTTTAAATCATTTTGTGAACTTGATCCTATTTATGCTCTTTAATAGATCCATTCTTCACCAAACCCAAAACCTAATCACATTAGGATTTATATCTACACCATATCTTCAAATCCAAATTTGATTTTCATCTATAATCTTCCCTAAATCAAATCTACAAAAAAATTCCCAGGGTTTCATACTTCATCGTACTCTTTGGGTCACTTTCTAGGGCTCCCGATTTTCAAAACACCTTTTGTTTCATATCTCGAGTGTGATGAATCTATTTCTAAATTCCTTTGAGGTTGTTATGTTGTTCATTTTCACATATTCAATGAAAACCTCTTTTTGTTTTCCCTAATTTTTGGAAATTTAAAATTACATTTTTGGTAATTAAAGCATAATTCAAAAAATACACACTTTTGAGAAAATCCCTTAGATTTTTTTTCGTTTAAATCATCATATTCAAAAAATTCTCTTTTGTTTTATAAAATTCAAATTCTATTTCGAGATATGGTCATTTTATTCATTTGATGATAGTCATTTTTTTATCAACATCACTTTCAATACAAATCTATTTGTCTATTTGGCTTATTTGTGTCAAATTATTTTATGGCTTACCATAAAATTGATGACAATGCTTCTCCATTTTATATTCAAGTTCAAATTAGTAATGTGCTTCTTAAGCATGCTTTAGTTAATCATGAATCTGATCTTAATGTATGCAACATTTCCTTTCTCCATCAAATAGGATTTTTGCTGTCATGATATAACTCTGTCTACTCTATTTATCCATGGATTTGATAATATACCTACAAAAGTGTTGGGAGAAATAACTCTATCCATTATTGTAGGCCCTTGCACTCTTAATGTTCTATTTCATGTTATGTCCTCTAATCTCAATTATAATATCCTTTTAGCTCATCCTTAGTTCCATACTATGCATGCAACTCTTTCTACCCATGCCATAACACATAATTCCCTTACCACACCTTCTTTATGCATAACACTACAATATATTCCACACCTCATGTTTCTAATCTTTGTGATATCCCTCTCATACATGATGATGAAGTTACTACTTACATTACACATCATTCTTCTCCTGTGATGGACTACAATGCTATTGATTTACATGATGAACTTTCTATTAACACCCATGATACTCCTCCTAGTATGTATCACTCTCAATGCACTTCTAATGATCATATGCTTATTGATTCTAATGTTACATCACTCTTTATACCTTCCTCATCACAAGTTAGAACACAATGTGCTAATTTGATAATGATTCCTAATGCTCTCACTTTCCAAGCTTCTATGCATGACTCATTTATTATGGCTACACCTCATCTTGTTACATCTATGGGGAAATCAATTCCCCTCTTTCCACATTTATGTCTATGGTCATAGGGGCTAGTTCATACAAATTTAATGATTCCAATCTTTCCAAATTGCACTCATTACTTATGATGAGTCTTGTGTCTCTCCCTCCATTTTTTGCAGTTGATACTGATGAGCCTCATAACACTACATATGTTACACATCTCTTGAATCATACATTGATCATTATGTTTACACTTACTATTTCCACTATTTCCGAAAGCCCAATGTTCTACCTATTCTAGTTTCTTCTACTGGTCATATCCTTATTATGTATGTCATTGCATTTACTCCTCATACATTTGGGATCTTAGACTCCATAGGGTTTTCCCCTCACTATGTTGACATTGTTCCTTGGTAGCTCTCGTGTTTCCCAAATTGCACTTATTACTTACCAATGTTCCACCTATTCTAGTTTCTCCACATGTATGACACAATCATACTCCACATGCTATGATATATGCACTTTCACATGATACTAGGTCCTTGGATCATGTTCACATGTGTTCATATTTTTACATTGGCATATAGTGGGCCCTTTCCCTTTACCCTCATTAGGTAGATCACCACAACATTCACACATTGGGGTATATTATTCCCCCTTGTTACCTAACGACACACTCTTTTTTTCTAGGTTCAAACACAACTGTTGAGGGTGCATTTACTTACATGGACCTCACTTTGCACACATACACTGGGGGTAAACCTTGCTCCCCTCTTCTAGTTGTTTTGTTTCATGTTCACATATTTACAAAAAATCAAAATACTAGCTTAGATATTGATTGGATGTATCCTTGTTTTCTCATTTTATTCTATGTTGCACACTACTTATCATGTTACTTGGGTTCATAGTATGCTTTATAATTTTTCCATACACACATGCACATTCACATGGTACTTTTGAGGTGAATACAAATCACTTATAGGTTTCTATATGATGTATGATGCTTGACACTATACCATACCAATCCCACTAAGGCTCTGGGTCATCTACCTTTCCTATTTTCCTATATTCAGGTTCTATCATTTTGATATCTACTACTTTCATTCCTATTTCCCGTTGTATACATTGTGACATACTATCAATATTTCTAACATGCTAACGAGTGCTTCATGTGTAACATTTGTATTGCAGGCCTACTTCCATCATGGTTCTATGATTTTCTTATATCTTATCTTCCTTTCTTATGTCTTGATTACCATTATTTGTAGGCTATGACCTATGTTCATTTCTTATTTACTTGTATCACCTTGAAGGCTTCGATTGTCTTACGACATCCTGAGTGGTCTCCCATGTATTCAACCATCTACTTGTCGTGTCTTTTTCAATATATTTATGTGTGTTGTGACTTGTTTCTATTACATCATGTATACTTGTTTATGAATAACACTTTTGGCTAGCCATTTTCCTATTGTTTGCATATGTCATGGTTATAACCATGTGTATCCCTCGCTCCCCTTACATGATTTGAATTTCGATGTACACACCAGTCTCAACTTTCCTTGTTTGGACCATGTTTTCCTTGTCCACCTAACGCACCCGAATGAGTGGGGAAATAATCGAGATGATTATTTCACCCTCTCAAAGAATTCAAATACTAGATACAAAATGATACATAAAAAAGCAGGTACATAGAATCTAAAAAAGGTTCGTAATCGAATGGGCCTAAAATCAATCCAGACGTAAGCACCCAACGCAGATGACGGGACCGATGGGTGTTAGTGTCCCACCGGTGCTCCTATCCTGGGGTAGAAAAAATTATAGTACAAAATCAACATGTTCTTAGTAATAATATTTTCTAATTTCCAGTAACACATGCTTGGTTACAAGTTACTATCAAGTGGCACATTACACACTTTGTGCAATAAAACTAATTACTTCATATGGCTCGGTGACCAATTTCTATTAGATTTGTAACAATCATAGTGACACACTTATCCATGGGGAAGCATTAAGGGTTAGATAGAAAAGCTAACCACTCTCCCAATACTCTTCCCTTAGTGGTTGGACTCCCAAATCCAAAGTTTAGCGACATGACGCTCAAATCCAAAGTTTAGCGACAAAACGCTTAACTCCAAAGTTTAGCGACAAGGCTCTCAAATATGAAGTTTTGCAACAGGATGCCCAAATCCTTAGTAATGTTCCAACCATCTCCGAGGTAAAAAACATATTGGAACAATTCTATTTCTTCTCTCACGACACACAGTGTATTCTACCCTCGATTCACTTATTTTTTAACACGCACTTCTATTTTGACATGTACTAAGTTTCTACCCTTGATTCACTTGTTTTTCAACACACATTTCTATTTTGACATGTACTAAGTTAAAGTTCAATTTTATTTATCATGAGAATTGACTACACTTATTTTATTTTATAGGTCCGACCTTACTTTGACAAAAAGGACAATACACAAAATAGAACAAGGAACAATCTCAAGCACAATGATGCTCCAACAAAGGTAGTATCTAAGGAACACATGCATACATCACTTATACTACACATGTAAAGGTCACCCCTAGGATCCTTATCCTCTTCTAGATTCCATGATGCACATTTCACAATCTCCATTCGACACGATATCAAGCATATTTCTCATTCAACGCACTATCAGTTACTACTCCCTTCAATTCTCCACAAGGTATGCTCTTCTTATCTACTTTATGCTATCAATATTCATTCACCAACATAAAGTGGGGAAAATGTAGTCATGAAATCACACACTTTATATTTACATCACACTTATAAGTATTTCATTATATACATGATTCCTAAACAGAAAACTAGACATTAACATCACTTATTTTACTCTTTCATTGCTTATCTTTCCCACACTCTTTTATTTGCTTTTCTGGAATTACCACTTTACTTTCAGACACTATATGACATGTGATCCAACTATGTATTTACCATTATATCTTCTAATAATCTTGGACACTACCGCCAATTAGGGACACGAGCGCCCGAGACGCTATTATCCCCTCTAGGTGCTTTTGTCCCTTTCCCTCATTTTCTTGATTTTGAATTGCCACATCATTTGGTGTCTTTTATAGAGTCTCTTTTATCACTTTGGGTTGGTTTTCAGTTGTTAATGACAAAATTAAAACTAGAGAATCATATATATATGTACATGAATTACTCACTATTATTAAGGGAGGAAAACTTGGGATAATACTCACTATCTACTACTTAGGAAAAAAACAACATTAAAAGAATGCATTTGTGATGCATCATTCACTACATAGGAAGGGACATTTATGAATTCCATCTCACACATTCATCTTAGGGGAAAAGTAGTTGTATCCCATTATCTTGGTGCAACTGACACAAGGGCAACCTAGCTTCAAGGGATGTGATTGTAATCACACACACACACACACAAGAACTACATCAAGTCTGAAATGTAGTGTAGTGCTTGATGACAATCACATTGGGCTGACCGTCGAGGTCATTCTAACTCAAGCATATGCATTATTTATTTCATCTAATGTTTGCTTAAGCTTTGTGCAGGTAGTTGGGGTTTGTTTTGTAGGTACGGGTGTAATACATGAATCCTACAACGAAGTGGGTGTGACAAGCAATGAAAGAAAGAAGCTACGTTCATACCCTGAAAAGACCAAAAGTAGATTTGCGGCGGGACACCAACGCCCAAATTAGGCACCTGGCGTCCGAGGCGGTCCTTTCCTACTACGAATGCTCCTATTTGAAGAAGTCTCGGGTATTAGTTTTCTAAACAGAGCTCACACAACCCAAATCCAACCTATTCCAGTCATTTCCAACCCATAATCAACCTTGATCTACTCATACAAGCTAAGTCATTCTCATATTCCTATCTTACATACTTACTTGTACTTTGCATGCTAGATCTTGTTTGTTATTGCTATATTCATTTGATCTCAATCCTCTGATAAAGATTTAAATATTTGTAAATCGTGTCTATTATAAAGTAAATTATCATACTATTTTTTTAAAATGAATACATTATTATGAATATGTACATCGTGTTACTAGTTTAATCGAGGCATGACATATATGCATTTATTTAAGAAAAACTATAATAATAGAATGCTTATGATTTTTAATAGTATATGTTTTATTTAAATTAATTACACTATTATAAATACATACATCATGTTACAAGTTTGATTGTGGGCATCCATGTATGTTTCTTATTTACAAGAAGGGAATTATTGTAAATATGTACATCATGTTACAAGGTTAAGCTATTCCCCACCTACATATATATTACAATGGTATTTTGTTATTTCACTGGAAGATTCCAAAAAGGTGCTAACATTTTTGCATGGTTTCCCTATTACTTGTTTTCAATTGTATTGTGTATGGTACACGAGATTTTCTCCTTACCATTGTGGATAGTTGTTGAAATGGAAAGGATGAATTTAAACCCATTGAAGAGGAATTTTTTTATAATGGCTCATACATCATTAGAACTTGAATCTATCTATTTTAGAGCATCTGTAGATAGGTCTAACAAAGATTTGGCCATCATCAAAAGTTGTTGCCCATATAGTGCCAATTGGATCTTCCAAAATCATATGCAAGGCATATTTATATTCACATAATTTTAATCCAATTTGTATTTTAAACAATGCCAAGAATCATATGTATTCATAACCAAAATTTTATGGAACTATTTACCATCAACCATCCGAGAACAAGCAGGGTAACAAAAGTTAGTCATGTTGATATGTATAATTATTACAACAATTGTAGCCTAATGGCTTGGATTTTATAAAGTGGAGGCATGGATGCCATCAATGGTTTTCTCGACCACTATTTTTGCACTTAATGTAATCAAAACATATGTCGTTATTGTTGTAGCTATCCACATACGCAGGCCTTTATTTCTTGAATCGAGGGTGTTAAAAAGAGTTGTTTATTAACTCTTGTTGTTAAGCTTCTCTCCTTGAATGTGGAGAATTTGCAATTTTTAATAACTATTATTGGAATATGTATGTCATTGCTATGATATTGGGATTTGTTGTCGTGCAATGTGCAATAGGAAATTGACAATTTCCAAGCACGACAACGATACCCCTGTTAATTTTTTCAAATCCCATCATTCCAAGACACCTCGGATCTATCCAATCTATCCAAATGACCTCCTAAATAATTTTATCTCATCCCCCTAGGTGATTTAGAGAATTATATTCATTCTCCCTAGGTGATTTTAGGGATTTTTGAAAAGATACTATCTTCTAGGCGTATTGGGAAGGGTTATCGCTGGCCTTCCCAGGATTGGATCAACCCCTTGGAGCGGAACAAAAGGGTAAAATTCAACATGGAGGTGAATGGAAGACCTTATAACATCATGGAAATAATTTTTTAAGCCTTGGGAAGTTCTCAAAGACTTGGAGCAGTCTAAGTAAAAAACAGGGTTCACAAGCCTAGGCGGCACTCATCACGGTGGCTAAAACAATTGTTGGGCTTCGAAGAAGATTATGGGAGCTCCGAATGGAGTAAAAAGTAAAACAAAACATAAATGTAAAGAGGATTCCAAGACCTAAATGATGGTGAAATAATATTTTCACAACACCTTGGAGCATAAGTATTTACATGCGCTTTTATCGTGCACATATGGAGTCTCAAATAAACAAATACGAATTTTAAAGGATAATATGGATGAATAAAGACATGATAACCACACCATTGGATTGAAAATGTCATTTCCTTTCAGGATCATATAACATTTCACCAAGAAATTATATAGGAGCTCAAGTTATCATCGTTCCAAGTTACCCTCTCAAAGGTAGTTCAGGACTTAGTCATTTTTCGGGAGGACACGTGTCAGCACCAAGAGCCTGGCGGGATTTCATGTCCCCGACGTCCCTGAGGTCAGGTACACCAACCCTTGAAAAATGCTCCCAGCCCCCATGTGACCTCTTGGACCCTCATGTGACCTCCAGACTTGACAGTTCAGCTCCCAGGGTGCATTTTTGGAGCATTCATTCCCTGTCGTCGGATCAAGCGCCACATGTCAGCTCCAAGACCACCGTGGAAATTGATGTCCCTTATGTCCCTAAGGTGAGGGACATCAGACCTTGAAAAATTACCCAACCCCCTATGGGGAGCCTTTTGGACATCCATGTGACCGACTTTCAGCCCCCAGGTGCATTTTGGAGCATTCATTCCCTGCCGTCGGATCAAGCGCCACATGTCAACTCCAGGACCACTGTGGAAATTAATGTCCCTTATGTCCCTGAGGTGAGGGACATAAGACCTTGAAAAATGTGCCCAGCCCCTATGGGGAGTCATTTGGACACCCACGTGACCGACTTTCAGCTCCCAGGTGCATTTTTGGAGCATTCATTCCCTGTCGTCGGATCTGGTGCCACGTGTCAGCTCTAGGACCACCGTGGAAACTAATTTCCCTTATGTCCCTAAGGTGGGGGACATCAAACATGGAAAATGCTCCCAGCCCCTATGGGGAGTCATTTGGACACCCACGTGACCGACTTTCAGCTCCCAGTGCTTTAAAGCAACTTTTCTCACCTTCATTCCCTACCGTTGGATCACCGCCACGTGTCGTCCTCTTGACCACCATGGAATTTGATGTCCCTCATGTCCCTAAGGTCAGGGACATCAAACATGAAAAATTGTGCCCAAGCTTCTCCCTTCATGCATTCAAAATTCAAAAATTCTAATTGCCGCTCAGTGCTTCTCAGTGCTTCCAACTGCTTCCACTCCAGTGCACAAACAAACTTCATCCTTCCTCTGCAACTCTCCTCCATCACTCCACCATTGCAAAAATCAAACTAGACCTGCCATAGAGATAATTAAATTCACTCCACAAAAGCACATAGGTCCCAGAAGGATAATTGGAGCAAACACAGAAGGAGAAGCACAAAACAAAGAAGGAGAAGCACGAGAGAAAAGCCCATAGCCATAAAACGAATAAATCAAAGAATTCTCCCAAACAGATGCATGAAATAACAAGTTATATATTTTTTTCATTCCTCTACCCAAGGCCATCAAGAATACACTTTCAAACTATCCTCTCGTGCACTGAGCATTCTGAACGAAGAAATCCCACTTCCAAATTTCAATGAAGAAAGAAGTGGGATTTCTGCAAACCGCTACTGGATTGAAGTAAGATCACACGTTAAACACCAGAAGAAGAAAACCACATCAAAAATATAATTTCCTTCAAAATGGAGGAGAAAACAGACCTGCACTCGAGGTCCATTAATGGTTGTCGTACCCAGAAGCACTGTTAGGTCCAAAAATTAAAACTTTAAAATCTCCTGGACTATTAAGCGAGTGGGTCCGAAATTTTAGAGGGGTGATATTGGGAAAAACCCATATCAAAAACTTTTTTCATGTGAATCCGACCTCCAGAAGCCCACTTTCTAAAAATAGCAGGTCTTCTACATAAAGGACTGCTATTTTGGGAAAGTAAGCGACAAAAGAGCTTGCGAAGGAGATAGAGACATTGGAGGTGCAATACAACTAAGAACTCATTGGAGCGGGAATTTTTGGAACTTACTAAAAATAGTAAGTGGTCCCATGGGAACCTACTAAAAATAGAAAGTTGACCCAGAAAATGGGAGGAACGTAGGGAGAAGGGGAAATCAAGGTCGCAACATCCAGTTGAGGCTCGAGGCAACTAATTTTAGTACTTACCAAAAATAGTAAGTTGCTTTTCTGAAGAAATCATGAAGCATAAATGGACAGGGCAGAATCTGGTGCAACCCTTCACTTCTGAGTAAGAAAAAGTGTCATCTCTATCATCATACTATGTAGAGTATGTGACAATGAGGATGTCAATAGTGTCTTTCGACACTCATTTCATGCTTTAATTGGTATGCGGGAGGTGGAATTCACAATCGAATCCGTTGGGGATCGTTCACAAGATGATTCATTAGGATCCTATCCGAATCAGCCGAGCAGTGTGACAACATTGAGGGGAGTCAGGATGATATTTGTTTAGAATGGATCTCCATGAGTGATGCCCATGGTCACCAAATGAGTCATGCGATAATGTATTTACACACGGTGTTCACACATCATCTAGTGTACAAGGAATTCAAAGATTCAGAGTTTCACTACATTTGGAGCTTTCCATCAACGAGGATCAACGAACTTCATCGGTGACATCTCTTCTTCCTCTCTTTCCCTCTCTTCTTTCTCTCTCCATTCTAATTCTTCGTTATGTGTCATCATTGTATTTCATCCTATTCACTTAAGTGACCTATTTCAAATTTGTAAAAATTATTTTCTCAAAATTATAAGAGAAATACTTAATTCATGGAAAATGAAAGGTCATGAGTAGAATATGGAAACCAAGAGTTAAGCGATTGATCTTGTAAAGCCATTCCCATTTCAAAGGGTTGGCGATTGATCTTGTAAAATCAAGAGTGCATTACACCTAGAGAAAGCAAAAGAGATAGCCATTTTCTTCTACTATCTTTTACTCTCAAATTTCCTCCATTCCCACACTATGTACAACTTTGTTTGAGAAATTAATACAAGAAGAAGGAGTTTCTAGCTTTCTTTGACTAAGAGATTTCTTGATACTTTGTGTTCATCAAATTTCATTTGGTCTTAATGATGCTTACAAAGTTGTTTCTTCTCATAAATGCATGTGATGATACTTCTAACTAGTGTGTGCGCAGAATCTGATTTTCTACCTGCAACATTAGTTCTCCTACCTCTTTTCTCACTCCCCTTTCCCACTCTTTAGACAAAGTCTTCCCTAGCAAGAGATTGCTAGCTTTGCCATAGGGTCAGTGGAGTGCCCCTGTTGGATCCCCGGTTGAAAGGCCACCACAGAAATCCACATTTTCTTGTGCATGCATATATGGCGATTCTTGCTAGGTTAAGTAGAGGGACTTAGATTCCCAGAGTGTTGGCAAGAAATACACAAGTTTGTCCACCTGACAAATTTTCTCGCCAACAGGATTGTAACTTTTGTATGCCCTTGTCATATAAACCGCCCATAAGGTTATGACTATAGCATATCTTGTGTGGTCCTTTGTGGCGCTTGTACTTTTTTAGTAAGATTTCCATCTTTACAAGTAATGGTAGAAACAACGAATATAAAAGTGATAACACTAATGAATTCCACCACGAGCAAAGAGGTGTGTTATGAATTGCTTCTATATTGGTGAAATAGAAATGGTAGACAACAATTTTTGCTTAGGTGTAGGTTGTACACAATTGAAGAATAGAATCCTTGTCAAGAACGAGCTCCCAAGGGCTAGTGGACTCTTTGTATTCTTATTTGATATATTTTAAGGTGCCTTTAGACATAGAGTAAACCTCTCTAAGTTGAACCTTTCCGCTATAGTAGATAGTGACATTTCCGTGGAGTAGGTGACGTTCATATTGTCACCTAGAGCATCCGTAACATTGAAATTCAACACCTTACCCTCACCTTTGTCATTGATATAGGTGTGTGCATTCCCTTTCATGAGTCACCCTAACCTTGATCACCCTATTCATATGATACAAATGTAATTTGTCAATTTTCGTTGTTAACAAGCTATAAAGGTCTATTGCTCTCACCATTTCTATGAGCACACATCAATGCATGTAATGCAAGTGACACCTACTGTAATAATATGTAGTAAGGGGCATTTAAAAGTGTCTAGCAAACATCCGTGTAATAGCTGAAAACTTGTTAGAAATGATAAACATGAAGCTTTCTTGTAAATAAGATCATTATGATCAAATAACAAACATAACCGTCTATGTATTGCTAATGGAGAATCTTGTGATTCATGTAAATAAGATCATTATAAACAACCAAAAATATAACGATTTATAGATTATTAATGAACAATCTTGTACTATTTATCATAATTTTAATGTTAACGAACTAATAATATAAAAACAACATGAATGAATCGCATTCCGATTATTATATCAAAGTCGAAATGATAAGCAATCGTAATCTATATCCTATTAGACGAGAATGGACTATTTTATCGATGAGATGGAGTGACAAAAAACATAATGTGTAAGAAGGCTACGAGAGTATCTTTGATTTGTCTTAAGAATATGAGGCTTTAACTTTGAGGAGTGGATGAAGTCTTAAGTGTACGAAGAAATTCACATTGATGACTTTGTCTTTCGTGGAGAGATTTATACTATGCACGGTTCAAATGAATCATTCTTGTAACACTATGAGTTTCTATGTCTATAGATTTTCGCCATAGTAGGGCCCCTTATTCTCTAAATCCAACCTCCCTTTTGAAGTCTAAAAGCAAATTAGTCCAATTAGGTTGAATTCTGTGCAAATTCGACAAGAAAACACTCTAAAGAGGTATAAATCCTTGAGAATTTATCATAGAGGTAACCATTACTATTGTTCCCCAAATGGTTTAATGACCTCATAATCTTCAAATTGTAATGGTTAATATAGTTTTACAGAGATAATTTTAATGATTTTTCAATCATGATGCCAATTTTAGCACTACAATTTGAGATTAAAACTATAGACTATAACAACTTGTAATTTGCACTAACCTTTAAGACTATAATAAAATTTAACAAATAAACAAATACAACCCAACCAATGACACAAATAATAAGAAATGAAACATGCCTAACAAAACAATATAAATAGATATTGTAAATTATTCAAGTTTAAACCCACATCTCGTGCCAAAATTTTAAAAAGTAAAAATGGAAAGGAAAATTATAATAATTCAAAATAGAACCCTTAAAATTATTATAACCAAAAAGGGTGATTATAAATTTAGGGGAACACCTTACATCAAGGTACTTATTGGGTGTTTCATAAAATCTCGCAAACCTTTGTTTCAAGATTAGATTGGTTATCTTGAATACTTAGTAAACCTCATATTTTATAGTATTATTTCAACTAATTTGCATGTTATTTCATCTAACTTGCATGTAGACATAAGGAAACAAAGAGTAGTTTGACATGTTTGTAGGTTGGGCAAAGATTTTCCGTTGGCACATTAGTAGAAATAATGTAAACCATTTGTCACGTGGAGCTACCTTAGAGGAACACATCACATGTGTGGGACTCCTTGAGGAACACATGACTATAGAAAATACAAGCCATGCCGTGGTGTATGTAGGAAAATCTAGTAGAAGCGCACATTGTTTAAAAACATACATTATATATTCATAAATTTGATAATGTTGTGAAGGCAAAGATCGTGCATAATAATAAACATTGGGAGGAGCCAACACAACCATGGAAGACAGGAAATGTATACAAGATATACAAAATTATACAAAATTCGTAATAGTTAGGCGTAACTTTGAGGAAATAGTGCATCTACTAAACTCGCTATGTATAACAATCTCTCGATCATGCGGGAAATTGCTTAGTGGAGCACAAACAATAATCGAATCAAATAATTTAGGAGAATAACGCCTAATACATATCATAAGGTAACATAATAATGTAAATTAGATTACAAATAGATGGTCAATTACAACTCGAAGATTGGGATTAATAAGTGGCTACATCCAAGAAATGAAAATGAAATGAAGATTACAAATAGTGGAGGAGTGGAGTGACAAAGAACAGAGATCAACTATATAGAGCGTCCTAAATATAACATAACCAAACATAGTGATACCATTAAAAGGAAATAGCTCATACGATCTGCACAATTCTAAGACATCCAAGTTAATCAATCCCCTAGCTCAATAGCTATTTCTTGTAAGCATGTACCAACCAAATTGATGGTCTTTAAGTGGAATTGATATCGTTACAATCTTTAAAACTCAAGTACAATGGTTCAATCTCCAAAATTTTGCAACGTTGGAAATCAAGATATAATAGTGCAATCGATTGAAGATGCGATTTGAGGGTGTCATGCATTATAAACATAACTAATGCATAATATTGAAAGGATGATGGGGGACTATAAAAACCTCGTATCCGTCACCGAGCAATCCAGAGCTAGGGAGAAGCAATGTTAACAAACAAACAAGAATGGTAAAAACAAAGGTAATTGTATGTAGGTGAAATCATGGGTGGATGCCAAGACGGAGGGAATTGTGTGGTAGAACCTTGACAATGACGACCCCGCAACATGCCAAATTCCGTACACAACTCACCTGGAGAGGACTCTCTAGCAAGAGGGACTAGGACATCAGAATGTCGCCAGGGGGTAACAAGTAGGAGGAGGTAGTTGTAAGCAGACCTAGAAATTCAAATTATATGTACCTGCCAAATCAAAATTTGTTGACGATCTAACTATGTCATGGGTAATTTTTTAAAAAAAATTATACATATTTTTATGTTTTCCTTACAAATATAAAGACAAGTACACATATTTATAAAGGAAAATTCCAGAAATTATACGGTTTCCTAATTTTTCAGCCTGTCATTCTCTACGGTTACCTAAATTTTTACCTGTAAAATACGTTAAAATCACAAAACACGGCCCTGAATTTCCAGGTCCCCTGGACTGTTACATGTCTTCGGCGTAAAAATAACACCCCATTAAAATAATTACCCGCATGCGTGAACGCTAAAACGAGAATCATACTTTATTAGGAAGAGAATTAAATATTTCGATTCTATGTAAGTGCGGGCAATCCATTTTCCGAGTACTTATCCCAGTACATAAAGCAAAGTTATTTGAGCTGGTGGAAGGAAGGAGGAGAAATGGGGGACGGAAGCAGAAATAGCAGCGGCAATAATAACAGTAACAGACCCGCGTGGCTGCAGCAATATGATCTGGTGGGAAAAATTGGGGAGGGAACTTATGGCCTCGTGTTTCTTGCGCGAAGTAAATTGCAGAGCAACAGGGGCATCCGTATTGCAATTAAAAAGTTCAAGCAATCCAAGGACGGCGATGGCGTTTCTCCAACGGCCATCAGAGAAATAATGGTATGTCTAATTTCCCTAAATTTCTTATTTTTCTTAATGCGTACGGAAGGGATTTGAAACCGTGACATCGCCAAATTATACTCTAGTTTTGAATTGCATACTCAGTGATGTTTTTATTATTTTTCCTGGGGCTTTTTTTTAAAGCACGATGTAGTTCAGGCTTTGCAAATTTTAACACAAATTATTGCACTGCATTAGCTTAATAAATACAACTGCTACAATCTTTCGTCTCCTTTTGGATTCAAAAAGAGAAATTAATATTTAGGGAATTGCACATGCAGAATGTTGTTTAAAATCAGAAATATTATAGTGCTTATCAGAAGTCGCTGAAACAATAAAATCGGCCACTACGTGTGTGTGTATATAAATGAATTTCTGGAAGAGTGTGGTATGGAAAACCCCAAAATATAAAAACTGGTACACCATAAATAAAAGTTACTTCAAAAGCTGGACTTCCAGGTGATTTGAAAGTGTTTCTGAAAAACCAGAACCTTAATTAGTACTTTGATGTCCCGGGCCTGTGGTAGTGCCTGTAAAACCGGAACCGTAATTTTGACCATATATTTTGAAATCTCTGAACCCAGGACACTATTACAAACCATGCAACATATAAAGAACAGAAACTCAGAATGATTTGACAAGGAACTGTGTTCGGCTTACTGTGACGATCCATCTGCTGAATTGGGTTTCGTTCCTGGCACCGCGAACCTTAAAAGGCTGGTTGCTAGGTGTGATGTTGCTGGTTGATCTTAATCAGGTCTACTTCAACATCATGATTCTGGATAGCCTCTAATCCCATGTCATGCTCCACGAGAGATTCTTTAACTGCCTGAGAGAGGCTTTGAGGAAGCACCTGTCTTCTTCTGCCAATCCTCCATTGTGTCCATCTAGACGTCCATTCATCATTATCAAAGCATCCTTAGAACTCATGGTAGGAATTCTTGAACTTGATGCAACTGCCTCCCGAATAGGAGATCGATTATCGGGTTGCACCACAACCGAGTTCCATTTTTCTTCAGAGACCAGTTTGAAATAATGGTAGAGATAGATTGCATTCTAACATACATTATATTTGTTAATTTTCTTCATTTCTGCCCTCCCATTTAACAGAATGTCATCCACTATGTTGAAATGGAAGTCTTTCAACAGAGTGTCAAGGTTCTTTTTCCAATATAAGTCTCGGGTTCAGATTGGATACATGCATCCAAACTTAATTGCAAGTCTGCTTGTAATCTCAAGGTTATGCCCAATAGAGGTCCTTTTTAAAGGAAATTTCACTTTGTGAAGGTGTATCTGTGTTCTCTCAAGTCGTCCTCAGTGGTTTTGGCATTAGAAGTCTTAGCTTTTTTGCAGCTCCTGGTTTCCCTACCACTTTCCATGTAGTGACCTGTCTTCCAGTTCCGGGAAAATACGACTTATTTTTCTATTGTTCCCTACCGGAAGAGAAGTGCTACTTATCCTTTCATGCTCGCAGTTATTTCCACCTCATATTCTTGTTATAGGCTCGTTGCAAATAAATCATTAACTGCTCACTCACCTAACATAAATATCTCAGTTCATTATTTCTTCGATGTACGATCAATCTACTAATTTTTTTCAATACAATCATTTCGTTTTATATGCCATAATAATTTAGCAATCATTTCTTTTCATATTGCTCTAGGGTTTAATTACTATTTTGATTTGTTTCTCATTTCCATGCATCTAGCTATTTCCATACTAGTGTGATAGTCAAACAGATATAGAAGAATATTGTAGGCCCTTAACGAAGGTTAACCAATCCAAATTGTCGTAGTTAATATCTATAAAGACAGTTCTCATGTTTTTCAGCAAAGGGAAACAATATGAATGCCTTAATCAAAATACCACAATTCTAGGGTGATATCCAATTACGGTTATAATTATAATTAACACACTCCTTTCAAATCACTGCCCAAACTAACATCTTCCATAAGCCTAGGGAAAATGGGCTTAGTTTATTCTTCTTAATTCATTACTCAAGTTTGCCTGTTAATATCACATCTTTTAGTTCTTGTCATAGTGTTCATGTCTCATTCGTAACTTCAATAGAAGGATAGGAGAAATTACCATGCCGGCGAGACATATAGTTACTTATTAATTTTAATAACCCGAAGAAGCTTCATTCAAATCTTTTATAGCCAAGATGGATCTTGTCTTGATTAGTTATGGTACTGCCCATAATTCTATTCATCTGTCTACTTGATTAATTTAACTATTGATCAATATTCTCTTAGATATTAATCCCAAAGTATTTACTCGGTTGATACCAAAATGTAGTATTCAAGTTACATTGTTTCAACCATTAAAAACACTTTCTTCTTTTGCCATATTATCTTCATATAGATAAGGATAAAACAAACTATATCTAAGGCCAACCCTTCACATACAAATTTCAACCTCTATCATTTATAATTTAAATCCTTTCGTTCCATCAAACTCAAGTCTTTAAACTTCCATTTAAAGAGTTATATTAGCCATAACTACTTAGATTCCTGTTTTTCTCTTTAATTAACTTTTGGGTTATTAATTCTTTGGAGCAAGGAGAACACCAATTACAGCAAGAGAAGTCTTTTCCTCATTTGCCGGTCTTGCTTAATGAGCTCTTTCAACTTCTAGAACTATTGACATAAAAGGGAGGGTCAACCATAATTGTTATAATAACACAATACAGACTTTATTAACATGATTACCCATTTACCGAAAGTTCCTTCCTTCATATACATGTTAGGGAGGCTTACTCTACTTCCCACAAGGTCAACTAACTCATAAGTATCTATATCAAGCACCTTTGCTTATCGAAATCAATATTGCGTTAACAAATATATTGTATTTCCTGCACCTGTCCCAAGTGTAGAAAAGTTAACATACTATTCCATTCATAACCATCTTAGCTTAAGAAAACCATTGAGATTCATTCATATTGTTACTAAACACAACAGTTATATGGTTTCACTTCTTGTCATGAAGGCTTAACTACTTCCTCACATCACTTGTCATTCTCTTTTAATAACCTTATCATACTTCCTTGTTTTTGCATACAGTCTATGATCAATATGGGACTATATCCTTTCTATGACCATGAGCAAACTGCTCCATAGTGTTTTGTACTTATTTATTTTTCTATTAATCCTTTATGAGAGAGAGTAACCATTCTCTCATCCTATTTCTAGGCCATAATACATACATACCATTTGTTACTTCTAAATCCATGTAGTTATGTTACTTCGACTTAACTTGATGTGAGTTGATATTACAAAATACTCTATAAGGGTTTTCATCCTTCACCTTTCACTCTAGGTGTATAAGACACAATCATAGTATGAGATCGCTATTAAATGTTTGCATTGTATATTTTCATTTATAAACATTTCTTTCCTCATGCAAAAGTAGACATCTTGCCATTTACATTCATCATTACTGGATGAAGAGGTTCTATTATTCCAAATTGATAGGTAGCTTAATTAGCCTATCTAGTCCCAAACCTCAGTATGAGAGTGGTAGGTATTAGAGACTTCCAGGTTGGACTTTAATTTATATGCATTCAAAGATAAATACAAATCAAATCTATTATTATATACATACTGATAATAGCGGACTTAAATTTGATCATAGCAAGTATACTACTAATTTCCACAATTACTACAATACACAAACTAAGGATAGACCTTCCCGATAAAATATGCTTATTACCAAAAAGGTATGATACTTAATCACAATTAAAACCTTATTCATTGAATTCCTTTCAAATATACAAACTTGAGGAAACTAAATGAAAATTACAGCAATACATTCCTTGATATGTCAAATAAATACAAGTATATTCATCAAGATCCTGGTTAGGCAATTCCTCCTTTCATAACAAGCAAACAAGCTTTCACAGAAGTATATGACTATACAATGTTCATTTCACACAAAAACAGGTTCAACAAATCATATTTATTTTCAAGACGATCCTTCTTCTTTTATCAGAATAATACTTCCATCATAATTTAGTAAAACTTCATTTTCTATTTCTTTCTTGAGTACCTACAGAGTGTTGGCCTGTAAAATGTCCCCACATTTTACTGGATAACCCTATTGAATTTTTACCTCTTTCGGTCAAATTTGTCAAAACTGGTCCAAATTGCCAAATTTACCTCTTTCAAAAGGTCAACTTCTGGGAAAGGTTTTAGGAGTCTCTGGAGCATTTTAGGAGCCCAAATTGCAATTGACGTAAAGGTCTCGAGAGTTTTCGCCGTGAGATTGTGATTTTGAAGAGATTCTGCGAGCTTTGGAATGATCTTGAGAAAGCTTTCTCTCTAGGTGCTTTTTGGGGAAAATGAGTATGTGTGCATTATTGAAGGGTCAACTTTTGGCAAAGGTTTCAGAACTTCGGGTGGTGTTGGGAGCTCAAATCCTAGTCATCAAAAAGCTTACGGGGTCTACTACATGATGGAATATGTAAGACAAGGTTTTGAGAGCATAAAAAGAAGAAACCTTCCCAACACTGTGGCACGGTGGCCCTTTTGGACACCTCAAGTGGAGTTGGGATCCTAACAAAGGGCCAAGTTGAAGCACATTAAACCCCCTCCATGGCCCAAGTGATGGTTCGGTTCATACTTGTTCCAAACTCTTTTGGTAGTTCAGTTCACTAGCACACCTTCCTAGGAAAAAGTGGAGATATAAGCAAAAATTCATGAAGAACTCATTTTCAAAGTTTCTAAATGCTCTCATTGGATTCTTTGGCCCATTTCCAATCAAAATCATATATTATTCGGCCCAAAATGGTTAAGTTTGGACCCTGGGGTGAAAAGTGCACTCCATGTAATAATATCGCTTTGACCGATGATGTCATCATCTCCACCGGTGCACTTTGGGAGGTTGGTGGCCTTTTGGAGGTGCAATGCACTTTGCATTCTCCACTTTGCATCTCCACTTGCAAAAGTGCCCCCTTCTAATTGGTTGATAAAAATACAAGCAAAAGTGATGGGGAGGAGGCAAATAAAGGCTTGTTTGCATGCGGGGCCACAAACTCCACCGAGGGCTCATTTTTGCTCTCCATTTGCCCTTGGCGCACTTTGGAGGTGCAATTGCACCCCAAAAGTGCGCCATATACTGCTGGAGGTGCATTTTGGAGAAGTGGAGTGCAAACAAGGTGGAAAACTCACTTTGCATTTGCAAAGTCCATTTTCCACCAACATGTGCAAGCCACTTTCAAATCTCCACTTTCCCCCAAAACCACATCCTCCATGAAAACATAAAGTGCAACACCAAAACCACCAAAAATACATGTTTTTGCACCCTTCATGCTATCAAAACTGCCATTGTGCCCTAGCTCATCCAAAAGTGGTTTTGCTTGTAACTTGTGATCCCATGGTCGAATCCCTCCGAAATTTTAACTACACAACCCTCCCAAAAATGCCTTTGCATGGATCCATTGATCATTGCCCATGGTTGGATGTATTTTTTTCTATGATCTCATGAAACTTTCAGCTGTTCCAAGCTTGTTTTGCCAAAACCACCAAAATTTGTGTTGAAGATTGTGCAAAATCTACATGGAGGAAACCTCTCAAAATTTGTCAACAAGATCCCCTCACCGAAACCTCCGTTTTGAGTCATCAAACTTGTGCTATGATGGAGAAATGCATGGGTTATGAGAAAAACCACTTATTCCTCTAAAACCACTCAGAAACCTCTTTTACACTAAAAATTGTTTCACAATTTTCTCTCAAACCCCGTGAAGGATCTTCGCCAAATTTGGAGCATTGGTTCCCCCCCAAGACCTCTCTAACAAATCGAAAATCAATCTGTTTAGATGAGTATCACTCCCAAAATGAAGGACTGAGTTTTTTTGCATATCCTCCATTAAACCCATTTTCCAAGCTTCCTTCTCAGATAGAATTTGTTTCTCCATTTCCCGTTGATTCCGACGACGGATCGTCACCAAATTCATAGTGTCTCATCGTCTTGGGAATGCCTTCCCAACAAATCGAGTCGTGTCGAATTTGGATTTTATTTGCTCCCGTAATGGCCCAAACACGGATTCAGCTGCTGAAACCATTAAAAACCATTCAAAATTTCAAATTCTCGGAAATCGTCTCGGAATCTCGTTTCACTTGCACCATTGAATCCGACCATCATTCTAAGGCCTGTGAGGCCATGAAATTGCACGATTAAGTTCCATTACTCCGAGATATGAGCCTATTTCAATTCTGGTGTCTGAGTACCCAGACATTGGAGACAATAACGTGGAGCATATGGACTTCAACGATCCGAGTTGGAGGATGAAGGAACTCGCACTTGTCCTAGCCGATAAGGTCTTTCATGTTGGACTCTATTGTGCCTCTGGGTTCCCCTTGGCTGTTCAAGATACCAACTTCATTCTCACTTGCACCAAGAATTACGAAGCTGAAAGCCAGACGATCACTGCTGATGATGACTCCATCATTGCCGTGCTCTTCCCTAAAGGAATCTCAAGATGCCTCTGCATTCCAAGACCTAAGAACGCCGTCATTCTAAGCAAGGAAGATGCATTGCTCGAATGAGAAAGAAACTACGTTACAAGATACGGGTACAAGTATCGAGCAAGGAATACGATACGTGGATACGTCAATTTAAAAAAACCCTTAGGTACGATAAGTCTCTCTGATATGTCCGTACATATATATTAAAAAATTAAAAATATATACTCATTTTACTCATTTTTAGTCCATAAAAACTCAAACAAGAAGACAAAACTTGAATCAATGTTCAAAACATTCAATATACTTAAGACTTTGCATTTTTGTTGATCACGTGGCTGCCATACATATGATATGCGAATACCATGTCAACATAAATACGAACAAAACTTGAAATTTGAAAAATATACTAGGATCCATGTTCAAATTTTCAAAACATACAATATACTTAAGATTTTACATTTCATTGTTCATGTGGTGATTAGGGTGTTTTATTTTATTCATTTTATTTTTAGGGTTCAGTTTTAGTGATTAGAAAAGTCAAAAAATAAAAAAATGAATTAAAACCTTTAAAAGACGTATTTAGGAAGGGATACGCCACAGATACGTGTGGGTACCTCCCAGATACGTCACGGATACATCATCACGTATCCGTGACATATTCGGGAGGTACCCACACGTATCCGTGGCGTATCCGTATCCATATCCATACGTATCCGTATTGATAATCGTTCTCCTACATTCGTGGGGGTCGGGCGATCTCGCAATGTAGGAAAGAAAGGAGTCGTGTTTGCAAGGAATGATAATAAGGAACTGGATGAAGACGCCACACAAGCTTTCTCGTCACAAAGTCTCTCTCCCGCTTTGAGTTCATATCAAGAGATCTCGGATTGCATTGTTCTACTTAGTTGACTCATGAGAGTAGATGGGAATTTGCTCTTGTAGAAACTCAACAAATGTGAGTAATATCAAGCTTCCTATCCTTTAATATGTATGCCTATTCAGCCGAAGATCTTTCGATAGCAAGCAATATATGGAGGCAAAACACATGTATCTCAAATTGTTCCATTTGCCATGAGTTGAAGACTATTGGGAGGACTGTGCAGATGAGACAAAGGTTAGGAAAAGAGACTATTCAAGGTCGACCGTGCAACAAATGAAAGATTTCCGAATGGAATGGGTCACCGAGAGATCAAGAAGATGGTAGCGAAATATTTGAGTCTTGATTCTTGGAGAAGATTCGCTTTTAAGCCCATCGCTCCCGTGTCTTTGGTCGGTGTGGAGCCTATTGACATCTTGACTCGAAGACAACCGTTCTCCAAAGGTCAAAACAAAGGTTCATCAAAAGGTTCATGAGCACAACCATAATCCTTCATCCTCTTACAGGTAGAGAAATCGGGAAGTAAGGTGTATGTTAGGGAAGTAAGAGGCCCGAAGAATGATGATGCCCTCAAACCAGGGAAGTTCTTCCATGAGCATCTCCAGAACCTTCACCCGAGTCCCCCCGTAGGAAGGTGTCATCGAAAAGAACTGACTCATGCGCTCGTGAGCTAGGGGAGTTCATTGTTTCTGCGCAAGAAACAAGTCTAAATCTCCTGAGTTGTTTGCACATTCATCTCAAAGGTCCATCATGCTTCCAACACAACTTCACGTGGGCAGTGAACATAGGTCTTCTCTAGTACAAAATCAAACAATAGTCCCAGTTTCTCCTGCAGTAGTTCAGTGGTACATGCTTCATCGTCATCTCCTGGTCACGTATTCTCATGGGTTCAAGACATCATCAATGATCGTCAACGCACCGTGGCCAAGGAAAAAGACTCTAATAGTTGAGATATCCCCTAAACTATGGAAGCTTACTCCTACTCCCTGGAAAGCCAAGATGACCTCTCGGATCACGACAGATGCTTCAGGGTTCGCAATTCATTGAGTTCACTTGCCCAAGAGCGGATAAAGATGAAGCTAAGATGGGGATAACCGACTATGAAATGACTCGATATCCTCTTGGAGAATTAGGTCCCGAAGGATACATTCACAATTTTGAGAAAATTGTTGCCAAACTCATTGCACAAAGAGAAAGTGAAGCAACCAAGGAGCAATTGTAGAGCCAAGTGCGTACTTTGACTTCATATGTCCAAACCTTTTTGACCTAGATGCTCCTCCTTTTGCCCCCTCCGAGTCAATTAATCCCTCTGAGTAAGATTGACCCTCATGCAGTTCAAGAATTCAAGCGGCTTGGCAAAGTAGGGAAGATGACTGAATCTTGGGTTGACTCCATCATACACAAGGGCTGCAAACTCCTTCCAGAGCATCAGGATATTCAAAATCGCTGCCTTGTCAACTGAGAAGGTGCAGGATGTTCTCTCCACAGTTAGAAAAGAAGCAGATCATTGGGATGAGCTCGTACCACTCATTTGTGAGATGAGCATTTGCGGATCCAAGGTCATTACTTGACAAGGTGTTCCTAAGCCCAGATGACAATGTTCTCTCGCACGTGGATAAGGACAATTGAATGGAAGATGAGAGCCCTCATTGAGGCTATTGAAGATTGTCCACATCATCAAAATCGAGGGTGAGAAATCAAGGAAGAAATCAATGATCATTTGAGTAGGATGAGGTGTCCTTCATTGCACTCGAGTACACGTCACTTGATGAACTCCGAGAGCACTTCAGGAGCATTATAAAAGCTGAATTGTCTAATCCGTTGCTCTATATAGAGATAGCTCATGGACATTTTAGCTCGGATAAGATCATCCATCTCGAGATGCAACTCAGAAGATTGCAAAGCGTCTTAAGCATTGCATGGTAATCCAAGGTGCAACCGATCATTGGTTGGATATCATCACTAATACTAGCATCCCCCATGGGAAGGAAGTTTTAGAAGCCGTGTTAGGTACAATGCATCAATGGAAAGTCAAAGGATTTCTCCGGCAAGGCGTATCAAGGGATCCTCTTCTTCACGTGCTCCTTCTATTGATTGATGTCTTCTCCTTCTCTCTTTCCCCTTTCATTCTTGCATGTAGCAGTAAGAACTTTTCCCAAAAGCAACTTAAAAGTTTTCTAATTCTTCGTTGGGAAAAACACTTTTTCAAAAAGTAACTTAAGTCACTTCCTTTCCACTTTTGTAAAAGTACTTTTCTTAAAATAAGGAAAAGTGTCTTATTTTGGAAAGGAAGGTGAACAATCATGCAGAATGTGAAGAGACAGTTTTTGGGCTATATATTCAGGCCTTCTCTCTATTGTAAGCATCAATTTTTTTGCTCCTATAGAAAGTTGTATTTCTTCTATTTCTTGCTTAATGTATTCCTCTTTCTCAACTCCTACTCCAATAGAGCTTTGTAATCCTGCACAACTAGGGAAAGAATGAATCTTTTGATGAATATAATACAATTAAACTTTGTGTTGGTTGAGACACTATGACCACAAGTTCAAGTGGAGCGTTCTGTGTGATCCTTGGTCTTTGACCACCTAGAGAATATAATTAGTGTACAATATTTCTAGCTTTCAATAAATGGGAGCCTCCCCATTCCCAAGAGGAGGGACTTAGTCCCAGCAGTGGTGGCGGAAAATCTCATATTTTGTCCTTGAAAATCGCCAAGTAGATTGTGGGTCAGCTCAAAAGAACTGACATGATTATCCTTCCTATATACTTGCATAAACTCTTATGTGCAAAACATCCGACAAAGTCAAGGAGAGAGAAGCAACATTTTTCCATACACTTTATTCCATTCAAGTGCCATCATGGCCAAATAGAATCAAGCAAAGAGAGAGCCACATCATTATTTAACCAATGGAAAAAAACATAATATGTCATCTAGACCAGCAAACCAAATCCTTATTTCTATCCACATAATACATTCAAGATAGTAGGGTTTCGAGAAAAACAACCAGATAAAAACCTAAAATATTTGATGCAACATTTGAAAAGCGTATCTACAATCAGTATGTGCGTATATACACCTGTATTCCCGTTCAAGCCATAATATAGGCATATATACACCTACACCCATGTGCATCATATGCGTATTTTCAGAAATGTGAAACATATTCATGCCTACAAATATACACATTTGCAGTCCAAATTTTAACCACATAACAAGTGAAGATAAAACCCAATACTTATGCCCATTAAAGACTATGCAAGAATAGAGAAAGAAAACCATGCCTGTATTAACAACAATGGCGGCCGTGCCCTAACAAGCTTCAAACTTACTTTTCTGCCAGCACAAGTCGTGCCATTAAGGAAAAATTTTCCCTCTTCATCATTGTTCTCTACTTTGCCCTGGCTATGACTTTTATAATTTTCCAACTTCCGGTTAAAACATATGCAACTCAAAATAAACATCGACTTCTCAAATTAAACAACCATATAGTCATCTAAAAAAATGCCTGCAGATCCAGAATAACCAAGTGTTGCCCACGTAAGCACCAAGAATAATCATGCAACTGAGGGAACTAGGGTTTCAACTCCCCTTTCCAATTCCAAATGCCCAAATGATTATGCCCACAAGTCAAAATATAAACAAATTCCAAATTTTATATATTTTTTTATATTCTTATGGGTCCGCGACCCTCACTCAACTCCCCTTTCCAACTCCAAATGCCCAAATGATTATGCCCACAAGTCAAAATATAAACAAATTCCAAATTTTATATATATTCTTATATTCTAGTGGGTCCGTGACCCTCACTCTTCTATCGAGGTGTTCAAGCCGAAATAAAATAATCATAATTGTTTGTAAGTCAAACAACATAATCAAACTAATCTATAATTGTTATACATCGAGCAAGCCCTTTACAAAAAGTTAATAACAACAATATCCACAAAACAATAATGCCACTTTTAAACGGATTCCAAAACTTCCTCAAGTTCTTTACAACATTCGGTCGGGTCCGTGACCCTCACTTCTCCATTGAGGCGTTCAAAACCAAACAAAGTAGTTTATTAATTTAACAATCAAATGCCAATGAAAATAATGTTTGGTAATACCCATCCAATCAAGCAAGCCATTTAATCAAACAATCTTCATGTTCCCAAATTTCCATGAAGTAATCATGTTCAATTTACACATAACTCGCATAATGAAAATATATATTTTAATTTTTAATTGCCAAGTCAATAAACCATCATGACTTCTAAAATATACTTCCTTATGCCAAGTCTCACCATCAAGCCTTTTCAAAATGTCAATAACAGCAATAAATGTTACCAAGGCAACCGATCAACAATATTACTTTAATGCCAAAGTTAATAAACATGCAACATACCAATACAATGATTATCAACCAATCATACCGTTAAAATCAAACCAAGGATCATATGACCTTTATATACCAAGGCCAAATACCAAAAGCTAGGTCAAACAAATCATATTGACTTTCCAAGTTACAACAATCATACCTTTTTTGACAAGTCAACCATACCGATAATGCCGAACAATACAATCAACTCCCAATAGCCATGTTATCATATATAAATCATTCTAGGGTCATAATGACCATCATTTGTTCACAATGGATTTATCAATGTAATAAGAACTGCACCTCATACTATATAACTTTAGTATTTTGTTCACAGTCAAGGCAGTCCAACTAACAAACTAATGTTGGTTTCAACTCCCCTTTCCAACTCCAAACGCCCGAATGATTATGCCCACAAGTCAAAATATGCTCTCATATAAACAGATTCCAAATTTTATAATTGCTCTTTTTTGTATTCTGGTCGGGTCTGCGACCTTCACTCTACTATTGGAGGCGTTCAAGCCCAAATAAAATAATCATAATAGTTTATAAGTCAAACAACATAATCAAACTAATCTATAATTGCTATACATCGAGCAAGCCCTTTTCAAAAGTTTATAACAACAATATCCCCAAATCAATAATGCCGCTTTTAAACGGATTCCAAAACTTCCTCAAGTTCTTTACAACATTCTGGTCGGGTCTGTGACCCTCACTTCTCCATTGGAGGCGTTCAAAACCAACCGAAGTAGTTTATTAATTTAACAATCAAATGCCAATGAAAATAATGTTCCGTAATCACTATCCAATTAAGCAAGCCATTTAATCAAACAATCTTCATGTTCCCAAATTTTCACGAAGTAATCATGTTCAATTTACACATAACTCGCAAGGGTGAAAATATATATTTTAATTTTTAATTGCCAAGTCAACAAACCATCACGACTTCTAAAACATACTTCCTTATGCCAAGTCTCAACCATCAAGCCTTTTCAAAAAGTCTATAACAACGATAATGCCTTTCTTAATGTTACCAAGGTAACTGATCAACAACATTACTTTAATGCCAAAGTTAATAAACATGCAACATACCAATACAATGATTATCAACCAATCATACCGTTAAAATCAAACCAAGGAAAACTCAATTAAATTCCATTTGTAAGGTGCACAAGAGACCCCATGACGTGCTATAGAGGCTTTGAAAAAGTGCCTCTGTCTTCCTTTGACAATCCTCCATAGTGTCCATTTGTACCTCGTTTGCCACTATCAAAAAGTCCTTGGAGCTTACATTAGTAATACTAGAACTTGATGCAACTGCCTTCAAAGTGGAGAGGAAGGACTGTTGGGTTGTACCCCAGCTGAGTTTTAATTCTCTTCAGAGACAAAATAATGCCAGAAATAGAATGCATTCTACATATGTTGCATTTGTCAATTTTCTTGATTACTGCCCTCCCACTTCACAGCATATCTTTCCTTGTGTTGAATGGAACTATTTAATCATAGTATAAAGGTTCTGTTGCAAGTCTTGGGGTCAGATTGGAGAGCATAAGTTGAATGGACATCAAACTAAATCACAACTGTACTGGTATTGTGAAGTTTATGCCCAACTAGGGTTCGTTTTATAAGCAGATTCCTGTTTCTCAGTGTATATCAGTGTTTCTCTTCCTGTGCAAGTCCTCAGTGATTTTGGCATCAGAAGTCTTAGTTCTTTTGCAATCCCTTGTGCTTCTACTGCTTTCCATCTTTGAATGTTAAATCCTCTGTTAAAGCTTTGATAGGAAGACTGTTAAGTGAAATCCTGACCATTCTTGACAATGCGGATGAAGTTTTGGTGCAGAAAGAGATGCTTATGAAGATATCCGACTAGGTGAATTAGTAATTAAGAATATGAAAGAAAGGGTTGGTGGGAAAGCTAGAAACTTCCCATGCACCTTTGAAACCTTTCCTTGGCACTTGACATTTGCCATCAAAACTAGTGAGATATGTGAAGTGCTAAAAAGTACAGCTCAAATCTTTTGAACAAGCTAATCAGTACAATCAATAATCTCAAGGGAAAGGAAATCAAGATCAAAAGGGGAAGCTATGGTCTGTCTCATCATCAACCTTGAAGGAGAGAGCCACTTAAGAATGAAAGGAATCGTACTTACATTTAATGAATCACCAAAGTAGTTCAATGACATTTAAAAGTAGAAGAAATTATTATCTGGATTATGAGGTGCTTAGGATAGGCGTTTAGTCTATAGTTTGCAATTCACCTAATGTGTATTACCACTTGCAAAAAGTGTAAATATTTGTTGTAGATAAATTAGGATTAGATCCTCTTGGAGCACTTGTGGGATATTTACTATTCTTCAGGGTTGTATTACTCCACTTCCCTTTGTCACGTTGAAAATTCCAACTAAGGGATAAGTGTGACTTCCTTCGTTGTACAAAGTTTGTTTACTTGTAAAGGCTTATTTAAAGGCAACCAATTGTTAATACAAATTAGTTGGAACCTTGTTAATCTACATCCACATATAACTTGTAGTGTTATTTTTCAGGGATTTGTAGTCACATATTCTGTGTAGACAACCTGATTGCTAGGCAGCTTCTTCTGAGAAGATTGCCCCTGACATTCCATATCAAGTTATGATAGCCATACAGGATTGCTAATAGAGTCCTGACAAACAAAATTTAATATCCAAAACTAAGCCCAGATCTAACTCTATGAATCAAAAGAACTTAATAAGAGGAGGGTAGACCGGAACCGGTAAATCCTAGGGACATGAGTACATACAAAGGCATGTAACAAAACAATCTTGTGAAAGGAAGTTTCCAACAGAGCCAAGAGAAGGGGGCCAATGATTAATTTACATTAGAGTTAGGAGTAGAACCCCATGACCAAATATCGTAGCCCATGTAAATACACACTTCATATTTTCATATGTCAAACAAGCTTAAAACTTGATTATTACATAGTTTCTGTGGTTAATACTTCGTCCTCAGAACTTTAGGTCCATAAAAGATTGTGGATTTTAGAATAACATCCAAAAGATACGTGTCAGTTTTAATTTCCTGAATGTGGAATTTGTTGACATAAATTAAGCAACAACATTGCTAGTTTATAAAGTTTGTACTGTCCCGACTAGAGTTGACACTATGTAGAGAAAGATAGATTCACTTTATTGTTGGGTAAAAACATGTGTATATAGTTAATTTTGCATAGTAATTATTTGTTACTTTTACCATAGGATAATTGTTATATGGTTATAACCTATGTCACAAGGTTCTCCGAATTTTATGGAAAAAGTTCGAATTTTGCCGAACTTTATTCTTGTCGAACATAAACTCGAACTTTATCCATTATTTTTGCATGGGAAGTTTTGAAACGATTTTGCATTGTTTTACAAATGCATGTATATATACATATACTGATTGAAAGTAGCGGATAGAAAGCTCTCTCCACTCTCTCCCTATGACTTTTCAAAAATCAAAATGATAGAAAAAAATTGTTTGAACTTAAAGATGTTTTTTCCTCGAACTTTATCCCTTGGCGAACTTGAACTGAACTTTATCCTCGTCGAACATGAACACGAACTCGAACCTTGTGACTTAGGTTATAACTATATGGTTATATAGTTATAATAATTATGTTTGACTATGGGAATAGTATTCCCATAATATTTTATTTGTTTTAGTTTGTTCGGTTGTTTAACCTGTATAATCATATTGTTTGTTTAAATCTGGCTGTGCAATATGTATAAATATTGCAGCCATTCCTCATGCTCTATAATCAGTTGATTTTCATATTAATAAACTAATCAAGCTTCCGTCCCTGTTCTACAACTACATTTGGTATCAAAGGAGCCTGGAGTGAAGGAGAGGTTGTAGGAAAATTGTGGAACTTTGGAGAAGCTTGAGCAACAGAAGAGGAGACATTGCAACCCTCTGCCTCTTCCTAGCCCCATTCTCAGCCTCCTACACCCTTGGTAGCACTACCGAGACTCTACAAGCTGATTGAAGCGGATTGCAAGATTTTATCTGAGCACTGGGTAAGGAGGAGCCACCCAGGTGCTGCCTTTTGCACCAGGCCTGTTCCAGTGAAAATCTGTTAAAAAATTTAAAAACAAATAATTTTTTTCCCCCAATAAGGGTTTTGTTGCTAAATTTAGCAAAGTCCTCTGTCTACAACAATCTTTGGCAGACTGCTACATTTAGCAGTATTGTGCATTTTATTTGGTGGATTCTCTGTTTTTTGGTCTGTGCAATTAACTTGGTAGACTTGGGCATTCGAACCAGTGCCGGTGGAGACTCCACAAAGGCGAGTAAGAACATTGAAGCAGTCCGCACAAAGAAAAGACATCCAAAGGCAAGGCAACACGATCCATTTGGTAACAAATCAACAAGTCAACCACATGTAGAGATATTTTGATCACATGATCCTGCATATTTATATCAAGCGCCAAACCAAAGCAAAGGCATCCCAGGCAAATCACCAACGATCCAGAGCCAAGCTTTTACGGAGGTAGCAAAGGCGTTAGTGAAAAGAGGCACCCGCCAAGCAAATAACAAAAGAAAATAGCTGCAGACAAGGTGAACAGGTTTCAAACCCTAAAAACAAAAATATGCAACTGCCCAAGCCGCCATGTGGCCCTCTAGCTCTTTGCTATTTCACTCCTATAAAATGTAAGGGTTCTTTGTTTTTATTGTCATTCACAGTTTTTGAAGGTAATAATTACTAGTGGGCTGACATTACATTCAAGTGCTAAGTGCACTAGGGTGGTTTTAGAGAAGAGCCTAAAAGTAGAAGGCCATGAGTTCAAAACTCAGCCCCTAACATAGGCTTTTGATTGCCAAAAGCTAGAAAAACGTCAAACAAGACTATTTAAATAAAACTTGGTGCTCATATACTCTTGTTTAGCACAGCTGCCCAAGTGGCTAGTATAAAGTTTGTAAGACTCTCCCATTAAAGGAGGTCTAGGTATCAAATCCCTCCAAAATCCCCCTTGTATTAATTTTGGCGGATTTTTTAGCTGTTCTGCTAAATTTAATAGAAAGTTTGAATTTAGTTACAATTAACTAAATTTAGCAGAGAAAACCCTATCCGGGGTTAAATTTTTTTCTCCCAATTTGCTCAAAAAGTGAAACAGTGTTTTTTTTGTAAAGCAACAGAGGTTGTAGTGCCCAAATTAGTTTTTTTGCGGAAAACTCAATTAAATTCCATTTGTAAGGTGCACAAGAGACCAAAGTGCCCAAAACGTTTTTTTTTTGCCTGAATTTCAATTTTTTGGGAAAGGGAGCTAGTCAATTTTTTCAGTATATTGTAATTAATTTTGGACTAATGAGCCATTTAGTCCGGAAACGGTGATTGTAATCCTCCCATAATGGCCAAGAATGCTGCCAATTTTTTTCTGCTTGACTCGTAGCTCCCACGACGCGACAATTATGCCGCATGGAAGACAAAAATATAGACTCACCTTGAGTTCAAAGACATTCAGAGTGTAGTGGCGATACTCTAGTTCGTCCGGAAAATGATGCTACTGTGCAACGGTAGTTTGACAGAGGCAACCAAAAGGCAAAGCCGATAATTTTGTTCAGAGTGTCTGGCGAAGTGCAACCACACATTCGAGATGCCAAAACAACCAAAGAAGCGTGGGACAAACTCAACATTTTGTACAGGGGCGAGGACAAGAACACTATTTTGAATCTGCAGAGTCAGCTTCATACGCCCAAATTCAAGCCGAATGAGAAAGTCGAGGCTTTCTTGAGGTGAGTTGCAACATTGAGGGGATCACTCCTAGCACTGGGAGTGGATATCACAAATGACGCTCTTATTCCTATTGTTTTGAGAGCACTACCTCCCTCATACAAAATATTTGTGACAACAATCAATCTGTCTGAGTAGACCATTAGTTTTGAAAAGCTGGTGAATATGTTGCAACAAGAGGAGTCCATGTTCAACAAAGATGAAGAAGAACATGCACTCGCTTCTCACCAGAAAGGGAAGAAACAATTTCGAGTCTTCCAATAAGTCCCAGAAGCAAAATAATCAGCAAGGGGACAAACAATGAAAAATGTTTGATTTGTGGTAGAAAAGGCCATGAATTGAAAGATTGTTGGTATAACACATTCAAAAAGGGCTCGTCGAAAGCAACAACATGAAGCCAAACAATCAACAATCTCATTAGGGACAACAAAACAATAAGCAAGGGCAAAAGAAGGGGAATTGAGGAAGAAACCCCAACAACAAGGAAATGTTGTTGAACAGAAGATAACTCAGATGACGAAGACATTTTGTATGTTGACTAATCCAGGAAGCAACCACGCCTACAAGTTCAATTTGGTATGTTGGTTTGGGTGCCACTCGACACATGACCGTGTTGGACATCTTGTCATTGATGTCAAAAGAATGTTGATAAAGAAATCAATTTACATGCTTCATATGTTAGAAATATTTATCATTGATGTTGTAGAAATGTGCCAATCATGAAAAAGTTGACTCTGTTTGAATTATGCATGCCACGCAACAAAAGACAAGGTTTTGTAGTGTTTTGTGAATTTGAAAATGGTTTGTAGTGTGCCGCAGTTTGGTGCAAGTGTTTCGCGGGTTTGAAATCATTTGACAAAAGGCTTCGCGTATTTGAAAGATCACCTTGAAGTGTTTTGCATGGATTCTTTATGCAAGCCAATACCACGTAAGTGAAAGGATGCATGCCGCGGATCAAAAGATATGGTTTCCATGAGATGGTAAAAAGAAAATAGCTGCACATCAAAGGAATTTGGTCTTTTAGTGTCTCGCGGGTTTTTGAGAGGAGTGAATGCCGCGATACAAAGGAAAATGCAAAGGAATGTCTTTGTGGAGGTCGAGATAATCCACAGAGTCAAGGATTGCCGCATATGCCGAGAGATGTCTCGCGAAGGTCATGAAAAGCCGTGGAACAAAGAGAAAATAGGGGAAGTCCGTGGAAGCCTAGAAGAATCTTAGAAATTCAAATATCATTCTACAAAAGCCGACTTATGTCTTTTATCCAAAAGAATGTTATTTTGGCGACCCTTGGGAAGTAGTCACATCCTTTGAAGAGATGAACATGATATATAAATAGATTTTATTGCAAAATCAAACAAGCGCTCAAGGTATTATGATGAGGAAGACAAAGAGAGCGAATAGAGGAGCAAATAATAAAGACATATTAATAAGAATGATAAAGAGAAAGGAAGAGCAAACTCAAGTAGACTAGAATGCCAAATTGCTTTGAAGAAGAAGGAAGAGCGAGCAACACATAAAATTAGTGAAGTATGAGAAGTGCGGGTGTGTGAAGATAACAAGAGGAACAAAGTGTGAACAAATGCAAATTGAAGTAAGTTGAGAAGGTAAAAGATATAACATCACAAGCAAAGTTCTGAAGAAGAGTAATTGGGGATTGGTATCTCTAGTGAGTTGGTGCTCATGAACTAGCTGAGTTGATGTTCGACATTGGGGATTGGTGTCTCCAGTGAGTTAGTGCTTATAAATAAGTTGAGTTGGTGCTTGGCATTGAGGGTTGGTGTCTCCAGTAGGTTGGTGCCTACAAACATTTGGAAAGTAATTAATTTTGTGGATGTATTTGAATAGTAGATCCAACCAGCTTCTTTTCTCTCCGATTTTCTTCCGAACGGTTTCCACATAAATTATGTGTTTCTTAGCTATTGAATTTTGTATGATTGCTGCTGTTGTAAATGTTATAGTTTTAAATAAGTAAAAATTATAAGTATACTGATTCACCCCCTCTCGGTATAAGCGCGTGTTCTTTAGGCGGGACACAAGGATTGGTTCTACACAATGAGAGACACACCCTCAAGGAATCATGTTTCATTGGGTGATGATTCTTCATACAATGTCCAAGGTATTGACAATATCTCTTTACCCCTTAGTACACATAATTGTAGATTATTTGATGTTTTATATGTCCTTGGGTTAACTAAGAATTTGCTATTAGTCAGTCAAATTTTAGATCACAATTTGAAAATTGATTTTGACTGCAAAGGTGGAAAGAAAATGTGTCTAATTAGAGATAAATCTAGAAGCTCGAAAATTGTTGCAAGAACTTCCAATGTGGGACGGATGTTTCAGCTTGATTTTATCTAGATAGATGATCGACACTTTTGGAGAAAGACACCTCAAAGACAATTGTGGTATCGGAGACTTGGTCACGATAGTTTCAAATATCTCGGCAGACTGCTGCCAGGTACATGGTGAGAGGATTGCCACCTCTCAAGGACACAGATAAGTGCCCTAATTGCCTAGCAAGTAAACAACATCGAGCACCATTCCAGAGAAATACATTTCGGGCCCAGGTAAGCTTGATCTAGTGCATACCGATCTTTGTGGACCCATGAGGCCTAGTCATTTTGGATTTCAATATTTTATGCTCTTTGTTGATGATTTTTCATGTAAAATGTGGATTTATTGTCTTCGTACTAAGGATGAAGCTTTTGAGTATTTCAAGAAGTTCAAAATTGCAGTTGAAACAAAGTCTGTGGAAAAATCAAAACTCTCCGCTCAAATCGAGGGGGAATACACCAACAATGAATTCAAAGCCTTCTTGGAAGCTCATGGAATTCGTCGACAAATGCCTCCTCCACATACATCACAACAAAATGGTGTTGTCGAAGAGAAGGAATCGTACTATCATGGAGATGGTGCGATGTATGATTGATGATTTAGGACTCACGAAGACATTTTGGGCTGAAGTAGCCAAAACAACAATATATCTGTGAATAGAGTTCCCATTGTTGCTCTTGACGGGTAACACCACATGAAGCATGGTCAAGACAAAAACCATCTATTGCACATCTCAAAGTATTTGGATGCAAAGTGAGCATGCACATTCCCAAGAAGAAGAGAACGAAGCTTGACATGAAAGCTGAGAAATACATCTTCATAGGGTATAGTGAAGAAGCTCTTGGATATAGATTGATGGATCCGAAGACCAAAAAAGTGTACACAAGCAGGGATGTTGAGTTTTTTGAGAAGAAAGAAGTTGAGGCTCCTTCCACAAACTCACCAGATGTTCAAAGCAGCCCTATTGTGAAGATAGAAGATGATGTTCCCACTGATGATGACAATGATGATGGGGATGATGGTGAAGATTTTACAAGACCACAACCCACAAGAACAACTTAACGTATGCCTAAATGGTATACTAATATGATTCGAGATGCCAAATTGGATGGTCCTCTAGACACATGCACCTGGACCTCAAACTTGTAACAAGGTTCGTGATGAGGTAAATTTTGCTTTAATGAGTAAAGTTGTTGAATCTGTTGAGCCCTCTATAGTTTAAGAAGCCCTACAGTCCAAACCTTGGAAATATGCCATGGATGCTTGAATATCAATCTGTGATGAAGAATAACACATGGCAACTTATCGATCTTCCACCAGGGAAGAAGCCCATTAGATGCAGATGGATTTTCAAAACAAAGTACAAAGCAGATGGGATTGTTGACAAGTACAAGGTGAGACTAGTAGCAAAGGGGTATGCTTAGAAGGAAGGTATTGACTACGAGGAGACTTTTGCTCCCACAACTAAGATCAAGACATTCAGGACGATCTTTGCTCTAGTTGCACAGTTTGGATGGAAATTCCACCAGATGGACATGAAAAGTGCCTTTCTCAATGGAGACTTGTAGGAAGAAGTCTACATGACTCAACCAAGGTTTTGTCGTACTTGGAAAAGAAGAAAAGATATGTAGACTTATCAAATCATTGTATGGTCTTAAACAAGCTCCTTGAGCTTGGTATATCAAAATTGATGAGCATCTTGTTCAACATGGATTCCAAAGGAATCCTTATGATCCCAATCTCTACCTCAAAAAGCAAGGGGGAGATTATAATTGTTGTTGTCTATGTTGACAATCTAGTCATCACTAGTAGCTCAGTGAAGATGATCGATGCAACGAAGAAAGATCTTAAGCGATCGTTCGACATGACAAATCTCGAGTTGATGCACTATTGTCTTGGCTTGGAAGTATGGCAGAAAGAGAATCACATCTTTGTTTCTCAATTGAAATATGCCAAGACCATGCTCGAGAAATTTCGGATGGATTTGTATTCCCATTGCCACACCTATGGAGACAAGATTTCAATTGTCTTGTGCATGATGCATCACCATTGGTAAATGCAACTCTCTATCGACAGTTGATCGGGAGTCTCATTTACCTAACTTATACTAGGCCAGACATCAACTTTGCGGTCAACCATCTTTCACGGTTCATGCAGGAACCAAGAGTATGTCACTAGAAATCAACAAAGCGAATCTTGAGATACTTCAGCAGAACTATGGATTTTGGCCTTAAATCCAAGAAGAATAATCGATTCTTCTTGACAAGATATTTGGACTCGTTTATGTAAATTTGGCTAGGGTGTAGTACAGGTTTGGTTACTCGCGTACGGTTTTGTCTGGGAATGATGGAGCTCTTTAACTTCACTTTATTATCACTGGTTTGGAAATGGTTGTTGTCTGTCACTAGTGTTCGCACACCTTTGCACCACCTATAATGACTTACGCAACAAATAGAAAACCTTAGATGCTTGCGAAAAACTTCATGAAACAACTAGATAACAAAAGGATAAATCCTGAGGTTGGACTGACCTTGGTGTTCAACCCTTGCTGAACCAATCTAGGCATTACACCACATTCCCTTGAGCGGGAGCAAGCCTCATGTCTTTCTCCTAGTGTTGGTGCCAGTAATGTATGCAATCTAAGCCAACCCCCTATGTTACCATCACATATCTTGATGCAAAAATAATGGGGGTAGCTACGGATGGAATAGAAATGCACCCAACACAGTAGTAGTTGTGTGATGTGCTTTAGATGTTAAAATCTATTCCCTTTGTCTCTCAAGACCTTAGGCAATACTTGGAATTACAAGACAATTATGGTGGGTCACACCTTCTCTAAGTTGTACGCCACTGTTCTTCATTTGCAGCTTTCGGCATTTCTTGAGTAGTACCAATGTAGAGCCAGAGGGCAGGCTGGCTTCAGGACAGGATACAAGAATACCGATCACATTCTTACCCTCCGTGCTATCATCGAGGAAGCACGTCACCATTCGTGCAGGGTCTTCTGCTGCTTTGTGGACTTTCGGAAAGCCTTTGATTCTGTTCCATGCGGGAAGCCCTTTTCTGCAGACTCAGAGACATTGGTATTTCCGAAACCCTTCTTGTTGCCATTACCTAGTCTGTATGAGGAGGTTTTGGGTCGCCTTCGCCTTCTTCTTTGGGCTTTCCGATTTCATTAGGAGCACCATCGGGGTCAAACAAGGCTGCCCTCTCTCTCCTACTTTGTTTGGTATCTATATTGATGAGTTGGAGGATTTTCTTAGAGACCACATACAGGACGGGGACGACTGTCTTCTCCACCATGTTCTGATCTACATTCTTCTCTTTGCGAGATGATGTGGTCCTTTTGGCTTCTTCGGCGGAGGGGTTACAGAGACAACTTGATGCTTTAGCCCTCTTTTGCGATCATAGGCAACTTACAGTCAACATGGGTAAAACCAAGGTTATGGTCTTCAATGTGTTGAAGACCTCTGATTTCCATTTCTTCTACAAGGGGAGGAGTTGGAGATCACCAACTCCTACACCTATCTGGGGGTTCTCTTCTCTGGACCTCGGTTCAGTTTACGTCCGGCTATTCAACCCCGCATCAACAAGGGGTATGGTTCCCTCGCGATCTTGGAGAGACAGTGCTTCCGCCATCACTTTCAGGACACGTTGTCCAAGATGTCTCTCTCGGACTCTCTTGTGAGACCCACTGTTCTTTATGGTTCTGAGGTTTGGGGCCCCTCCCTGCTCGAGTCGGATTGGGCCTCTATTGAGCGGGTTCAGATCCTTTTGCTCAGACGGATCATCAGATGCAAAGAGACTGTTTCCCATCATATCATCCTTGCCGAGTTTGGGGCTCGCCCTTTCAGATTAGAGGTCATCTTTGGTCTCATCTCACTCTTGCACCGCATCCAGGGACTTTCGACTCCTCCACTGGCAGGGATAGATACATCTACCTTGCTTACTGTTCTTCTGAGGCCATTACTCTCTCCGACTGTAGTGGTCGTGTTCGGTGCTGGTATGCCGAGACCTCTCGTCTTCTTGGATCTCTTCGGATCAACATGGACCGTCTCCCCCCTTTTAGGTACTCCATGGATGCTCCTGCTCACCTCCTTCCGAGCACGCAGGATTTGCACAGAATTATCAGGGACGACATATACAGACTATTCACCCAAGTTACATGGACCAACCCCGAGAGGAGCTACGCCCGAAAATGGCCTTCTACGCCAACCACTTCCTGGAAGTCAGCAATGGACTCATCATTCGGCCCACCTATATCTCCCGTCATTGGATGCATGCTCTTCGCATATCTTTGGGCCAATTCAAAGTCGGATCCCATAGGCTTCGGGTCGAGAATGATCACCATTTAGTTTGCTCTGAGAGGATCTGCCAGCTTTGCTCCCTCCAGGAGGTCGAGACAGAGGAACATTTCATCTTCCGATGCTCCATCTATTATGAGATCAGAGGGAGGTTTCATTGTCTCTTCCGTGAACATCCTACGTTCACGACCTTCTTTAGGTATTATGATCAGAGGTGTCTCGCTCTCTATTTACAGGAAGCCATTAAGCTCCGTGACAGGGCCCTCCATCCTCCTTCCAGGGAGGCTACTACTCGACAGATCACATCTTTCTTTGATTTGCTGCCGGGTGTGAGGGGCACTAAGCGGGGGCATGACCCTAGTGGGGACCTCCTGGCTAGATCTGTCAGGATTAGAGGAGCTTCTTCCTTGACCAGAGATTTCCGGATTCGTGCACAACCAAGAGCTCCCTCTTTTAGACGACAGACCACCAGGTCCACCCAGAGAACTCGACATTCCACGAAACATGGGCATCTCCAATGCTTTCCGATGACACTAGCAAAGAGCACATCACCAATTTATTTTCAGCTGACCTTGGGCGACAGTCATGAGGGTTGGTGTCGAGGCCTTTCCCTCCACCTTCCTCTCATCCCTTGTGCTCTCTTCTTCTTCTTTTGTTGTTTTCAGAGACCCTCTTGGGTTTTCCCTGTTGTTTCTGCTTTGCATGGTATTGTGCAGACCCCATTGACCTATCTTTGTGGTCATTCGTTAGACATTTAATATAATTATCTTATCTTATCCATCTTATTTAAGACCTTTGAATGCTTGGTAATGGAGGAAGCTAGACTCTTGAACTTGGTTTGAGTGCTTTAGACCTATGTGGTGGCTGCTCTAAAGGATGTGCATCTGCTTTAGGAAGATTTAGGAGAGCCTTGAGTGCTTTAGTGTTGATATTTTGCAATAGGAGTGCTTGAGAATGCCAGGTGAGTTATTAAGTGCATTTGACTTGCTTATATAGGCTTTCAAAGGTTAGATATCACATTAAGATCTAGGGAAGATGAAACGATGTACATAAGTTATTCAAATTGAGAGTAAAATCATTAGAAGAGGGGACAAAAGGCTGGCTGAGACTGTGGTACAGTTTGGCCTTGTTTGGTATGGTCTCATACAAGAATTTAGTGATGACAGAGTCAAATTTTAGGAAAGATCCTTGGGGATAAAATATTGCTTTGGATATTTAATATTGCATGAATGAACGATAGAGCAATGTGTAAAGATTAACAAGTCATGTAGTAGAGAGAATGATGTGTCAATCAAGCTTTAAATGTGAGCATAAGTCTTGAAGTACAAGAACACAAACAAACTTGTCATTGTTAAAGGATAAGTTACCAAATTTGAGTGTCTACAAAAACAAAGATACCTAACAACTATTCAATGTTCTATCAATGTTATCCACCAACTTATTCTTTTGATACCATTACTTATTTATTCCTTTTTCTGATTGTTGTCAAAAATTGCACCCCTTTTGCAATTTTGGACAACTCATCAAGTCCCTGGTTGAAAAGCTTACTTTGCGAAATGGCCATATAATTGGTCCTAGATGGAAAGAGGGGAAGGAGGGGGCCATGTTGATCCTTCTTGTGTCATTTTTGGTGTTTCAAGGGTCTTAAACGTCTTTGGATATTGGAACCAGAGTTTTACAAGACCAAAATTGGCTAAGGCGGAAGGCCGTAGAACACGACTTCAAAGGTTCCTAGAATCAAGGAACTTAGTGCTCCGCAGTTCTCCTAACCCACGAACAAAGGCAAGTTAGAGCACCACAGGGTTTCCACACCCACGAAAAGTTGGAAAATCGGCCAAGGACGGGATTTCTTTGGGCGAGGAGTGGAAAGAAGCTTAGTGCTTCGTGGCATGGGAAGCATAATGTCATGCGAACTTAGAAGATATAAAGTTCTCGTAGAGTTTGTCAATTCCGCGAAACAAAACATGAAGTCTGCTCTAGCAAAATTTGCCACTTGACGAAAACTCGAAGCGCCGTGCGAGAAAGGAAAAGCAAAGTTTGGAGCGACTAAGGTTGGAAGCCACGAAACACTATGCTAGTATTCCGCGGGTTTCCCAATTGTAGTGCCCTGCAGGTTCCCAAGGTCTACAGAACGAAGGAACATAGTTGCGGGTAAAATGTTGCGCAACGAAGCATAGACCTCCGTGGCATGTGGAGAAAGGTAAGAGTTTCACGGGCGCGGGAGTTATTCTTGTCTTGTGGGTTTCTCAATCCGAAGAGACTTTTAATAGTCAAAGCCGCACAACAAAGAAAATTCCTACGAAACAAAGCAAGCATTCAAAAGAGCCGTGGAGCGTTGTCAAAACCGCATAACAAAGAAAATCTGCGAATGAGGAAAGTAAAGCACTGAAACCATGACTTCATTTGAAGTTCGCGGATTGCGCACGAAGCCGCGCCTAACTTGAAGTCAACATCCAACCAATCCACCGACCAAAATTTCATGAAGTATGGGCTCGGTTCCTCGACTCTATAAATCGATGGCGTGTGATTGGAACCATGTCGACGTCCATACTTGTCTTGACATCTATGGCGATTGGTTCTTGTGGTTGAATCTTTCTCCTTATGGTGCCTCTCTCCTTTCTCTATAAGTTTGGAACTCATGCATTGTAAAACGTAATCCCTCTTTTGTTCTAACGACACCATGCCAAAACGGTGGCCGCCTTCCCACGAGTTCCAGACCTTGGATTTGGACACTGTAATGCATTTTGCGCCTTGTGCCATGAATGTAATGGTCTGTGCATCTTTTAAGCAATAACATCTTGTGTTCGTGGCTCTTTTCTGCCCCATACTTGTGTTTATTGTGTTTTGCCTCTTTGTTATTTCTCTGGCATGTTGTGTGTCGCACTTGCAGGTTTTTCCATTTTCTGTATGCGTTCTCAATGCTTGGGAAGGGTTAGTCTATGCAATTTTGGGTTTGTGTCACATCCGTCTACCCTTCCTGCATTTTCTTTCCTTTCTTCCCCTTGTGGGGAGTGATCACACCCTTTTCTTCTAGTGCAATCACCGCCCTTTAGCTTAGGATTTGTTTCTTTGCGCATCTCTCTCTGGAGTGATCACTCCTCACATTACATTTTTTCAATCTCACCATGATACAGTAAAAGGAAAAAGGCGAATTTCAAAGAACTTAGCAATTTGAATTAGAATCAACCAGTCAAGGATTTTCGATTTTTGACAATAACTTTGAGATCGTATACTAAAAGGGAAATTTGCAGAAGAGGCCATTGGAGACCTTTCGAGACCTTACACGACGACAGGATTGCTGACGGATTTATCTCCCGATACTGATTCTGCCATTTTGATATGCTCTCTGGTTCACCTCTCAGCCTCTCCCCTCTTCAGGTGATTTATCCTAGTGATTTGGCTACAATCATGGCCCGAAAACTCCTATTGGCAACAACACGATTGGGAATCCCTTGGGTAACACCTCTAGCAACACAACGGACATTTTATTGGAACTACTCAACCGAATCCAGAAAGTTGAAAATGCTAATCAACAACTCCAAACTGAGGTATGCGCACTTATTAGCAGGGTTGCAGATGTTGAATCTGAGAATGCCATCTTGAGAGAAAAACTAGCCAACAACACGGATAATACCAACCCCCCTAATGATGCCCTACATGCAAAAATTGTAGACCTTTGGTCTCAACAAGAGGAAATCAGAAATAACCAGGCTTCCTTAAAATTAGAAACAGAATCATGGACCAAGGTTGTTAGCGGGAAAGATAGTGTTCCCCCACCTTTGGCTGCGGTAGAGGCCGTTGTGCAGGCCAAGTTAATTGAGGAACGTACTAGGCGTGACAGGGAACTAAACCTCAAGGTGAGGGGTCTCCCACCCCCACACCGACACAGGACCCATTGACGGTTGGTAACTCCTTTATCACAGATACTTTGGGGATCCTTGACATTACACTAGAGAGAGCTTGGGTTGGCTATGATTCCACACTTTTCATCCGTTTCAGGACAACTTCTGACAGGTTGCGAGCTCTCAAGGCTAAGAGGGTTCTGTTTTCACGCCCAGACAAGGTCTTCCTTGATGAAGATCTTACCAGGACACAGGTTGGGGAGCTCAAACGCTCTAGGGAGCAAGTTATGACAGCGAGGAAAGTAGGTAAATGGGTGGTTATCAGGAATCTTCGGCTGTTATTAGGGACTCACCTCTTCTGGTTGGGAGCCCCTGCCAAGGGGCTCCCAAATGACGGGCCAAGTGGGAGAGGTATCAGGTCAGAGGCTTATCTATCAGTTGCTGGAATGGGAATGGTTCCCTTTGGTCTTCCCCTGGCCTTATGTTAGATGCTCTTGGGGCTGCCGATATCCTCTTCATCACAGAGACACACGAGAGCCCGATTTGTCCTCTCTCTGCGGGTATTATTGGCTTTCTTTGGCTATCAGCTTGCAGACAGGAGACTCGGGATTTGGGTGGTGTCAAGGGCTCTGGTGGGGTTGCCTGTCTTTATAGGGACTCCCTCCAGAATAGGATCTCGGTGGTCGGTACCAATGAGTCTCGGTGTACATGTGGATTCGTATTAGTGGGGTTGCTCGATTCTCTAGGGATTTCTATATAGCAGTTTGCTACTTTCCTCCGACATCTTCTCCTTACGCCATTCACAATGGCCCAGATGGTGATCCTTTCTTTGACTTATACGACAGTATTAGTCAGTACTCTGCCGCAGGGAGGTCATCATTTTGGGTGATTTTAATGCCCATACTAGGCACTTACAGGTTCCTCTCCATGACAAATCGAGGGATATGTTCTACACACGCAGGATTGACCCAGTCACGGTTAGTCTCGCATAGGATTTCTGAGGATACAGATGGCCCTTTCACAACTTATGGACGGTTCCTCCTCTAGCTCGGGAATCACAGGGGATGGTGATCCTTAATGGGATCGAGCGCTTCCCAGATTCACGTTTCTTCACTTGTCCTCCCCATGGCGGTGGCACCAGTGTGGTAGATCGTCCTTGACAAACCGAAATATGCGAAATGAGATATATGCTGAAACAAACAGAATTACTCAAGAATTTCTCTGATCTTTATATAGTAAACATAAACAAGATACAGATATCTTGGTCTCCAAACACTTCATGAATAATGCTTACGACAATATCAAACACATCATCACACTCATAGTATTCTTCGAACTCTGAGAAGGATTCTATTATAATCAACTTATGATCACCATTTACAGTAATGAGAACATGGACTGTATCAAACATAGTAGAAGACTTATAGAAGAAATACGAGACTTACAAACTTCAAACTTCGGACTTCTTTACAAAGAACGACTCCTTTACTTGTGTCTCCAAATTCCTTAGCTAATTCTGCGGTGTCGCGTAATCTGCATGGTGTATTGAATGAAATGAGAGAGTTCCTTATATAGGCTTTTCTCATAGCTTTTCACCGAGAACCGGCGGAACCGGAAAACTGGGAACCGGATAACGGAGTAACCGGTAGATTCCCACGACCCACAACAATGAGTACACACCACTCATTAAAGTGCCTTTAGAAAGTGGTAGGGTCCACCACGCACCGAGATAAGATCGAATCTTATCTTTATTGAAAACACGGCAACAGGCCTGCCGTAATGGCCGACACAGAATAACTTTAAGGACTATCAAAGGTGACCGATGGGCCAGGAACATCATCATCATCGGAGGACGAAGTGTCATCATTTCTTGTCGGAGCTTCCTCGAGATTCCTTGTAGATCTTTCCAGCCAGATTCTGGAGATAGTGGCTGTTCCATCAGTGTTGGGTTGTAGATGATGCCGTGTTGGAAAAGATAATGGTCCATGATGCGAAGATCTTGTCCAGAACAGGAGGACGAACAACCATTGTATGATGAAGAATGATTCGGCGCCATAGTGTTGCATTTGGACGCTCACCAAGATTCCTGACGTGTTAGTTTTAACATAATAATTTACCTTGACAAACCAAGGTATCTTACATTGATTAGAACATTTCGAGCAATGTCAGGATGAACATTTAGCAAAGGAGAATCAGAAAGCTTTGTAGGAAGAAATTTTTGCAGAAAAATTTAAAATGATTGGATATATACTTCCTGTCTCCAATAGTAGGTGGTCTGTTCCACAAATCATACTGAAGAGGATGCTCTTCAGTCCAGAGTCTTGAATACTCGAATCTCCATAGAGTATTGGGCCTTGGAATCAACTGCCTGAGTCGTAATCCTTCAACAGGTAAAGGATCTGGCATTTCACAAGAATATGAAGATCTCCATGTCCAAGTGTAAACAACATTTTACCATGGGATCTTGAAGAGTATGAAATTCTCTTCCTGGAATTTCTGGATCAAACAATCTACATTCTAGCTCAGACATAGCATATTCATTGACAGATATATAATCTCTGGATAACAGAAAATTTTGTGCATCTCTGACATATTATGATCATTGATCATCAGAGTATCAATCTGTCTTTTACAATTTCTGTAATCCCAAATGGTTCCTTGAGGTTCATGCAAAACTGGGTTACATTGACTGCTTTGGAAGAATTAAGCTCTCGACTGGCAAAATCTGCTAAAGAATTTGTTTTGCGAGAAATATGTTCAACAGAGAAATCAAAATTGTCGAACCATAAACCCCATCGTTTGAGTCTATTGAATGCTGATTTATTAGCAGGATCTCCTCCATTTAATCTTTTCTTGAAATCTTTTAAGTCTGATCTTAGAATGAAAGATTCATTCTGAACAAAAAACAGAAATGATTTTATAGCCTTTTTAGCGGCTAACATTCTTTATGAGAGGAGTGATAATTTACCTCGGATCCTTGGAATGCACCAGAGGCATACCTGCAAATCTTCTCTTTTCCATTTTCTGATTTCTCTTTCAAAACTGCTCCCCAATATTGATCACTGGCATCACACTCAATGATCTTTAATCCTGATCCTGGGAGAGACATTGGAGGAGATCAAGAACCTGGTTCTTGATACGCTGTACAGCAGAAGTCATTTCATTGCTCCAACTAGGAGCATTCTTCTTGAGTCTCTTATTCAGCAAGATGCGATCAGCAGCAATATTTTTATAAAAACCAGCTATATAATTAACACATCCTAAAAATCTTTGTAGCTGCTGTTTATCAAGAATTTCATCAGGAAAATTCTGGATTTTAGATACTACATGTTTCGCATCTCAATATTTCCAACTGATTTTTATTCCCAAAAATTCAATATCTTCTTTGAAGACTTCAATCTTAGTGGGAGAGAGACAAATTCCATTCTGATAGACAGTATTATAAAATTTCTAAATGTTCAACATGCTCCTTTGGTGATTTGGAAAATATAAGAATATCATCTATATAGACGATCAAGAAATCAGATAACTCACCAAATATTTTGTCCATAATTTTTGAAAGATGGACGGAGCTGTCTTGAGGCCAAATGGAAGAACTTTCCATTCATACTGTCCTCCAGGGACAATAAATGCTGTTTTGTACATGTCTTCTGGTTGCAGGAAGATTTGCCGAATCCACTTTTCAAGTCGAACTTGCTATAAACTTTTGAATTCTTGATTCTGCTGAGTAGATCATCTTTTCTGGGATAGGATGTTGTACTGCTGCAATATATTTGTTTAGTGGTTTATAATCTACCACTAATCTTTTCTTATTTCTGAGTTGCTCACTTCTCTTGTTAACATAAAAAGCTGCACAAGACCAGGGAGAATTAGATTCTTGTATAAAACCTCCTTTAAGAAGTTTTTGAATTTCTTCATGACATTCCTTTCGTTCTGAAGGAATCATTCCCCTATGGTGTGCTTTAAACTTTGGAACAATTTCTTTTCCATCTGCATCTTTTAAGAGTTGCAGATTCGAGAGCAACTATGCCTTTTTCTGTGGACAAAAGCATGAGGATTATCACTGCAGACATTTTTCTTAATCTTAGAAACTATTTCCTCAATGCTAGTTTGGCAGGTAGCAATGGATTTATGAATCCAAATATTATTTACTGCCTTCTTCTTTTCTGGAAGAGGTACTATAGATTGAAAAGAGTACCTTCTTGGAATATGAATAGGAGGATTAAATAAAGATATATAATCTTTAGAAATACTGAAAGTATTGCATTCTTTCAGAAAATCCACTCCTAACAAGCAATCATAATTCTCCATATTATGCTGATAAAAATTTATATTCATGGAGACTCCTTCAATACTTGATAAGAACTTTTGCCATAGCTTTTGAAACAACTTCTCTCTTATCAAATCTAATCTTAATATTTGTATTATTCCAACAATCTGAAGGAATAGCATTTTCTCTAGAGCAAACTTATTTCAGCACCAGTATCTACCATTGCATCTAAGATATATGGCTTAATATTTGGAATGCATATGGTAATAGCAATAAAAGGATTTTGTGTACAGCTGACTGTACATACCTCTGCATGTTCTTCCCGTTGCAGAGCGATGTGCTTTGATATGTTTCTTCCGATTTTCTTCGAGAGGCTTTTTCTCTTTTTCTTCTTCTGCAAGGAGTCTGGTGTATTCTTCAGTGGCATTGGCAATGACTTTCTCTAGTAGTTCTAGCCTGTTCTTTCTCCATGTTCTGTATACTTCTATTGAAGCTCTATCATTTTGATGTTCTGCGTGTTGTTGGACATTCTCTTCGAGAAACAAAAGGAAATGTTCTAGTAGGAGGATTACCTCGTCCACGTCCTCTCCAGGGACCTGATCTTCCCCTGATGGGAGTTCAAGCGCTTGCCCGATGACGCCGCCTTGAAATGGAGGTCCTGACTGGAAGGGTTCATATGGTTCATCAGGATGAATATCCCGATCAACATACTCTTGCAATTTCGCTTGTTCTCGCTTCATTTTGCACGATATATTTATCTTGCATTTCTCTGAGTTTTTACTCAGAGACATCTTTCTTGTAGTGTCCCAAGGGGGACAACTATCATATTCACTCTGAAAACATTCCAATTGTTTTCGGAGTAACTCTGCACTTGGAGGCATCATAGGATGAGCAAAGTTAGATACCATATTAATAGTAAAATTTGCAAAAGAAGGAATGGTATCATATCCACTATCATCAGAACTATCACTTGCATCAGATGCTTGCTGTATGAGATTACACTGTTCTCCTTCAAGTGATACATATGAGATGTCAGAGGAAAAGCTTTCTGTATCAGAAACTAGAGCATATTCTTCTTCATCAATTCCTCTAATGGATAAAGCATTAATTTTGGCTTTACCTTTTTCTGAATTTCTTTGTGGACATTTATTTGCATAGTGCTCACCTTTGCATATAAAGCACGTTGGTTTGAACTTTCTGTGCTTTCCTATGTATTTTCTTTTTCTGAAAACAAACTGTTTCTTAGGTTGCCTGAAAGAATCCTGTTTATACCTTTTGTATTTCTTGTATTTCTTCTTTTTTTATTATACGGATCCTTCCCCTTTGAAAAAGAGCAATCTTTGCAAGAAGACTTGCGTCTATGGGGAGAGATCTCAAGATCTGGGCAACCAAAAGGCTCAAGAGCATATTGCTCACAAAATACATCTCCTAAAGCTCTTCTGATGTTTGAGAGCTTGCTTGCGCTCCCACTTTTCTTTACAGAGCTTGGCATTTGTTTGGTCTATAATTTGATTTATAGCACCAAAGCTGAGTTCAGAGGCTTTAAAACCATGCATAGCCTTTTTATATTGTGTGGCAAAATATGGTGGAAAAGATTCAATATATCTGAGTCTCATTGTTTCATCATTTATATTTCCTGAACTGTAATATAATTTTTGCATGAAACATTGATATTCTTTGACTCTAGACATGTCACACAATCTTGCTCTAAGAAACATAGCTGTATTCATCATTTTATCATCATCTATGTTTCCTATGAATTCTTTAATAACAGCTGCAGTAAGAGCTGTATATCCAGCCTGTAAAATGGCTTCTTTATCTGGGAGTAAATCCCACCATTCTTTAAGAATACCAACAAAACCATTTGCAATAGAAGCTGCAATATTTCTAGGACTTTTTCCATGAATTTCTAACTGTGTATTTCCCCATCCAATCATGCCATGAACTACTTCTTTGATTTCTGAAATATGTCTACATTCAAGCTTATAGTAATTAGGCTGAAGTGTCTGGACTCTTGTCATACCATGCAGTGGCTCTTGAGATGGACTTGGACCAGATGGTTCTCCTATCATCATAGGCTCTGCTTTGTTGGAGGCGCTTTCTATTTTCATTTTCAGCATATTTATCTGTTTGTCCTTATCTTTAAAAAACAAAGGCCTGTACTCATCTAGAATTTCTTTATGTGGTTCTTGTGAAATTCTAGCTAGATCTGTTACTTGGACTAAGAGATCTCTTGACCAATCACCTTCCTGGAGTTCCGGAGACCTTTTCTACTGTGTACTTATTTCTTGCATTTGGGGAGAATACTTTGGAATATGTTCTTCCATATATTCTTGTACTCATCAATTTTTGATGGGTTTTCTCAAGATCCTCATGTATATGAGACATATTAGATTCAACTAACTCATTTGTGTGGAATAACCGAGTAGAGACAGTGCTTTTGATACTTAGTAGAGTGATCAACCAGAAATTTGAACTAAATCGCTTAATCTTTGAGTCATACCACAGTGGTAATTCCGTAGAAACTATTCTCGTGATTGTCTTTGTCTTAGAGTTTCTACTCTTTTAACCGATTTGTCTATGAGTATCATCCTTTCATTTAAAGCTTTGAGCACCCGAAGTATCTCCATTTTTCTAAGTTCTATGGCTCTTAATATTTGCTCTAATGAAGCTATTTTCTAATTAGCGCTTACCTCTTCATGTACTTGCTTTGATGCTTGTTAGTCCAGTTAATCATTTTGAGCTTTCGGATGGCTCAAGTCGTTTATCAATCAGACGCGATACCAAGATCGCTTTTTGGGTTTGATCTGGGAGATCAACTCATGAGGTTCTGTCAATGGCAAAGACTCTGTACTTTTGGATGCCATATTTATTGTAGGGCCATTCTGGGAGCATACTTTTGACTGACTAGTTTCTCACAATCGAGCACCATAGAAAATCAGAGACGGATCATGTACTAGTGAATCGTGGCTACTGAAAAGTTTTTCTTTGTTGGGCTCTGCACCTTCCGATTATTTGAAGATTCTCCTCTTTGTAAAGTAGGATGTATTGAAGACACAAAATTTGTTCTGACAAGCCAATATTGGAATTATTTCTAAAACTCGGTGTAACATTGTTCTTGTTTTTACTCTGTAGAATAAATTGTAGCATTTTCAAGCTTCGGCTTAGCAGATCAGTATAAATTTTTTGACAACGTCCATTCTTTGGGAACCTTTATTTCGACCACGAGATCAACTCGGGTTCAATCTTTTGACTTTAGGTTCACATTGGGACACCACGCTCTTTTTTAGAGACACCATGCTTAACAATGGGATACATTGTATTAACTAATCATCATACAGGTTTCCCAGTCCAACAATTGTGAATATAATATTCCCTTGATTGATAAGTCTGATATCAAAAGTCTTAAGCGTCAAAATACATATAAGTTTGCCCATGTCGGTTGTGTCCAAATCGGCATCACCCCTCTGTTCCGTCGTGGTCTGAATGCCTCCATACTTTGTTGTCTCATGGATTTGCGGTTTGATAACTTCAGGATTCCTTCTTGCAGCTATCCAAACAGTCTTCATAATGGGCTGTACTCATCTAGAATTTCTTTATGTGGTTGCTTAGTGGAAATTCTAGCTAGATCACATACTTCAGACCAAGAGACTGCTCTTGACCAATCACCTTCTGGAGTTCCAGAGACCTTTTCTACCTGTGTACTTATTTCTTGCAATTTGGGGAGAATACTGGGAATATGTTCTTCCATATATTCTTGTACCTCATCAATTTTTTGATGGGTTTTCTCAAGATTTTCATGTATATGAGACATATTAGATTCAACTAACTCATTTGTGTGGAATAACTGAGTAGAGACAGTGCTTTTGATACTAGTAGAGTGATCAACCAGGGGCTGAACTAAATCAGTTAATCTTTGAGTCATAGCCTGTGGTAATTCCGTAGAAACTATTCTGTGATTGTCTTTGTCATTAGAGTTTCTACTCTTTTAACTGATTTGTCTATAGTATCATCCTTTCATTTAAAGCTTTCAGAGCACCCAAGTATCTCCATTTTTCTAAGTTCTATGGCTCTTAATATTTGCTCTAATGAAGCTATTTTCTCAGAATTAGCGCTTACCTCTTCATGTCTTTGCTTTGCAAGCTTTCGCCTTGTTAGTCCAGTTAATCATTTTTGAGCTTTGGATGGCTCATTTTGTTTATCAATTATGCCATGTTTGGTACCGAAAATCGCTTTTTGGGTTTGATCTGGGAGATCAACTCATGAGGTTCCACGATGGCAAAGACTCTGTACTTTTGGATGCCATATTTATTGTAGGGCCATTCTGGGAGCATACTTTTGACTGACTAGTTTCTCACAATCAGAACACCATAGAAAATCCGTAGACGGATCATGTACTAGTGAACTGTGGCTACAAAGAAAAGTTTTTCTTTGTTGGGCTCTGGCACCTTCTGATTATTTGAAGATTCTCCTACTGTAAAGTAGGATGTATTGAAGACACAGAATTTGTTCTAGACAAACCAATATTGGAATTATTTCTAAAACTCAATGTAACATTATTCTTGTTTTCTGTAACAGCTGTAGCATTTTCAAGCTTCGGCTTAGCAGACTGTATAAATTTTTGGACAACGTCCATTCTTTGGGAACCTTTATTTCTGACCACGAGATCAACTCGGGTTCAATCTTTTGACTTTCTAGGTTCACATGGACACCACGCTGCTGCCTTTAGAGACACCATGCTTAACAGCTGGGGATACATTGTATTAACTAATCTGTATATGATTTTGTAATGGATGGCTTCAATGGACAAGAACGATCTCATATTAAGACCAGTGGTTGCAAGATGAAGTTTGAACATCCTGTAACAAATCTTCTTCGTCCTGCTTCGTCTTTATGCATAATTACCCCCGACCAAACCGCACGAATGGGGATTTTGGGAGTTTCCCCAACAATCCTCTCTCCCTAACACCATTATAGACTTTTCCCACACCTCTCCACAATGTCTCCTCCACATTTACCCCCTCCACCTCTGTAGGGAATATTGCCCCTTTCTTCGGCGAACGAGAACAGGGGACAACCAGAGGATGGCTTACCCAACATTATTGTAGAGATTGATTAATAGGTGAAACCTTGGAGTCTTCTAATAGAGCTCTCCAGCACCGAGGTGTTTGAGCTTACGTCATGGATGGAGAAGGTTGAAGCGGATAACATTTCGTTGCAGAGACAACTTACATAATCTAACGTCTGATCCAAAACTACAACAACCAACGATTAACTACAAGCTGAAATCTCGGATCTCAAACACAAACAAGAGGAAATCTCGATTCAGCACGAAAATCTTAAAAAACAAGCGGACTCTTGGGTCCAAATTGTGAAAGGCAAAGACAAAAACACACCCATGACTGCGGTGGAAGAAGTTGTGCAAGCTAAACTTGCTGAGGAAAGAACCAAATGGGCTTGAGAGCTTAATCTTAGGGTGCAAGGGCTGCCCTCACCCCTTCCCTCTTCGGACCCCTTGGCCATTGCATCGGATTTTATTACAGGTAGTTTGGGGCTGCCCGATGTACAACTAGAAAGAGCTTGGCTCGGATAGGACTCTGCCCTTTTCTCCGCTTTAAAACAACAAATGATAGGCTCAGGGCACTCAGAGCCAAGCGCAAGTTATTCTCTCTCCCCAATAAGATCTTCCTCGATGAAGACCTCACCAGAGAACAATGGCCGAACTCAAAAGTACCGTGAAATTGTTATAAAAACCAGAAAGGCTGGGAAATGGGCAGTCATTCGCAACCTCAGGCCTGTCATTCGTGATTCTTTTCCTCCTGGTTGGGTTCCCAGGTCCGGTCCCAAATGACGGTCCCATTGGGAGCGGCGTCGGAACAAGGGCATCTCCATCACATGCTGGAATGGGAACGGTTCATATTGGTCTTCTCCGGGTATACTATATGATGCTCTTGGTCTTTTAGACCTCCTCTTTGTCATAGAAACTCATGTTAGCCTTGTTCGCCTTCTCCCGGACATCAGAGGATACTATGGGATTTTGGTTTGTAGACAAGAGACTCAGAGTTCAGGAGGGGTTAGAGAGTCTGGAGGTTTTGCGTGCCTAGTCAGGGATACACTTTGGAGTAGGATTTCCGTGGGCTGCGCAGAGCAAGAGTTTGCTTGCTTCCTCGGATTAAGATCGGGCACTCGTCTCATCTTAGAGGTATCTTCATTGCAGTTTGTTATTTCCCCTAGCCTCTTCTTTTTCCATTCATAATGGCCCATGATGGGGACCCCTTCTTCGATCTCTATACAAGCATTTCTCAGTATTCGGCATGTGGGGAGGTCATAGTCTTGGGTGATTTTAATGCACGCACCAGAAATCTCCAGGTTCCCTTACATGACAGGACTGATGATGCTCTTTGCTTATCCGAGGTGGACCCGGACTTGGTTGGCTTTCAACGAGACTCAGAGGATATGACAGGACCTTTGACGTCATACGGCTGACACCTCCTTCAGATGGGGGAATCTCATGATCTGCTGATCCTTAATGGCATCTCGTGCTTCCCTGACTCCCGCTTTTTCACATGATGGTGGACTACGTAATGACTACTCCCAATTTGATTCCCTATATTCACCACTTGTGTGTCTCCCCCATTCCCCTTGCTGATCATGCGACCCTTTCCTTTGATAAAAACTGCACAATAAAACACCGAATAATAATAATATAGAAACTGAATTCATTTGGGATATCAATTACATTGATAGAGTTTACATTTATAGTAGTTTGATCTCCTACAAAGGTGGAGTCAACACTCATCTTCAATCCCTCATATCTCTCTCCATGAATCTCTCAGTCTTATCCCCTAATATCTCACACACCAAAATAGCTATGTGAGTTGTTCTCACAACTCACCAATAATTAAACTATTACAACTATATTATTAATATGAGTTCTATAAACTCATTATTAATAATATTACAATTTATTTAATAATGTTACACAATATTTTGGTAACATTCACTCCCCTATTGTTAACATTATTAATTCCCAATATACACTCCCCTAATGTTGACAAGGTAGAAAAAATAATCACACTTCCTTTTGCAGCTTGCCGCCCATGCGTGCTCATGATCTGGATGGTTTTGTAGGAAAACCAACAACCTCAACAAGGATGGTTTTACAGACAACCAACAACCTAAAACAAAGGATGGTTTTACAGACAACCAACAACCCAAATATCATGTTGTTGCTTTTCCTTTATGCTTTCATTTGTCCACTATGTCTTTCCTTCAGGGAATTATGTAGGAAACACTTGCTCACTGAATACAAACTGAAAAGAGGGAAAAATAAAAATGGAACATTGAGATCATGTTCCCCCTCAATGTGAACATTTCACTTATTCAAGACAAAACAGGAACTCTGAAATCATACTACACACAACAAACTGCAACTCTGAAATAAAAGCAAACTAACACACATTGTCACCACAACTTCGTGCGGCCTTGTCGTTGGTGACTGACGAGAGGTCGCTGATTGGCCTCCGTTGCCTCTCGTCCTCCATGGTGTCGCTACTTACTCAGCAGATTGGACCATGGAGCTCAAATTTGCACCACCTTTTGTCAATGCATCTTCCCCACAAATCTTCACTTTGGTTATGAAATTCCAAAGCGGGGTCTAGGGCGTGCGCGCCCCTTGCAGTCCCGGGTAGTGCCACAGGTGTGCTCCTGTTGCGATACAGGGGCGGGGTCGAGGCGGAGCCCCTGAAGCTAGGCATATTTTCCTTCTTTGAAGTCATCAAAAATATCATTAGAACTACAATATTATTCATCTTATTCTCCCAAAAATTGGACGTCGGGTAACACCGAAAATGTGTTCGTGAGGCAATTTTTTTTTTTTTTTTTACAATATTTGACTCTTTGACTTTTTGACATTTAAAACTTATTTTCTGACACTTTTGACTGGACTACTACAACTTCGACGACATGAACAATGACTCAATTTTTTGATCCTTTTAACTATAGACACTATTTTGACACAATGACACAAGACAAATTTTTACAACTTGAATAATACGACAACGAGATTCAAATGAAATACTACTAAAAATCTATGTATTATTCGGTAACTTGAATATGGGTCTATGTGTTGTAACAAACAATTACAAATACATAACCACCGAGTTATTGAAAAAGAAGACTATATAAACTACAAAACCTTGAACAAGACAAATGTTTATTACTATTGAAAGACCTAAAATACCAAATGAACTTGAAGCTTAAAAGACTTTCTAAGTGAAGATAATAAACAAAACTGAACTACTAATACGGAGACAACTATATCTTTAAAAGACCCAAGTAATACCATTATACGACACTTTGAATGGAATGAAAAATGACACGTACGATGGGTTATTGGTGCCAAAAGTGGATCCATCAAATCGAGGAGATGTGAGCACGTACAAGAGGTATCTGAGTTTGTAGCGAATTTGATAATTCAATCTTGGATGATGCACATGTGAGAGGCATATGCGTTTGGAGAGCTCACGTTTAGGAAAAAACCATCACAGTTGTTCTATTCAAAACCAAATTCTCAGACTGTTGATATACCAAAGAGATATGGTGTATGACAGCTCACGCAAGATTGAAAAATGGAGAGAAGAATGAATTGCATGGGTAGGGGAAGGGGCACGCAATATATACAAGAAGAACAAATACGATTATCTTGTTCCACAAACAATACGCGTAGACAAATTTGTACATCAAAACTGCAGAGTCTTCAACATTGACCGTCTCCTTCCACGTGTGGTCAGTGTTGGGGACGTGTCTGATCTAGCTTCACTATGATGAGTCTGCATATCCAAACACCTTAACAAGCTCTCCTAATAGTAATTTTTGACATGACTCCTTTGAATTGATTGAATCCTTGAATGAAATGCATTGCAAAAATTTCTACAATTCACGGGATTTGAACACTGACGGGGACAGATTCCGATCCAATGCAAGATCTAATTCATAGGTTGATTCTCATAACTAATGCAAAACCAATATCATCAAACTCGGCTGATATAGAAACTGAGATCTACTTTGAGATGCAACCAAACAAATATAGATAAATACGAATACCATCTGCCTTATTTTATATAGTCAAGTGAATACTTGTAATGTGAATCGATCCACGTACACATATATGCAGGAGTACATCACAAATCAAATGCTGAGCCACTCATGGATGACTCGCAAAGGAGCACTCAAATAACAAATATATTTTCTCGCACAGGTAACCCGCTTTGATACCATTGATAAAAACTGCACAATAAAACACCGAATAATAATAATATAGAAACTGAATTCATTCGGGATATCAATTACATTGATAGAGTTTACATTTATAGTAGTTTGATCTCCTACAAAGGTGGAGTCAACACTCATCTTCAATCCCTCATATCTCTCTCTATGAATCTCTCAGTCTTATCCCCTAATATCTCACACACCAAAATAGCTACGTGAGTTGTTCTCACAACTCACCAATAATTAAACTATTACAACTATATTATTAATATGAGTTCTATAAATTCATTATTAATAATATTACAATTTATTTAATAATGTTGCACAATATTTTGGTAACATCCTTCCCCTCGCAGTTACCCCCATTCCATTACCCCTCCCCACGCCCCCTCCCGTACCATTTGGAAGTTTGTGACGGGTGATCTGGGGTTTCTCATTTCACCTTCGCCAGCTTCTTCCCCCTCCACCCCATTTTGCCTCACTCCCCTTTGATCGATGTTTGATACCCTTTCCTCCGCCATTCGTGACGCTGCTCTGCACTCCTTCCCCACTCTACCCCCACTCTCCCTGCTAAGAGTACCTGCCCCATGAACTAGTGGTACGATGATGACTGCAAAGCCCTCCACCGTCAGCTTCGCTTCGCCTTCACACATGTTCTCCCCTCATTCCCATCTCTCAAGTCCGACTACCGCCGTCTCCTTCGCCACAAGAAACACACCTTTATCTCTCGTCGCCGCTTTGAGCTCCGTGCCTCCCTTATGCACTCCCTAAGCGTTTCTGGCATACCATCCTTCCCCGCCATTCCTCTTTACCCCAGGACCTACTTCCCACCTCCATGTTCACTCATACTTCCACCCTTTATGATATTCCTGGCCAAGCCCCAGATCCAGGTGGTTTCCCCTCCCCTACCTGCCATATCTTCACCTACACAAATGTGAAGAAAGCCATTTTTGCCATGAATAACAACAGGGTAGTTGATGAGGAGGGCTTCCAGGTGGAATTCTTCAAGCATGACTTAGACACTCTAAACAACTACCTCGTTGATCTCTTCAATCAGGTGGTTTGTACAGGTTTTCCGAAGTCTTGGTCCCATCATATCATTCACCCCATCCACAAGTCGGGTCCCACTTCTGACCCGAACAACTACAGGACGATCATGGTTGGCCACACGTTCTCCAAGCTCTATGCCATGGTCCTCCACATGCAGCTTTCTGAGTTCCTGGAAAACACCATTGTAGAGCCAAGGGGCAAGCGGGGTTTTAGCCTACTTACCAGACTATCGACCACATCCTCACCCTTCGAGCCATCATTGAGGAGGCTCGTCACCGATCCTCTAAGGTCTTCTGCTGCTTCGTTGATTTTCGGAAGGCCTTTGATTCTGTGCCACGAGAAGCTCTTTTCCGCAGACTCAAAGACATCGGTATACCCTTCTTGTTGCCATTATGCGCCTGTATGAGGATGTTCTTGGCTGCCTTCACACTGCTGCCAGTTTTTTCGATTTCATTAGGAGTACCATCGGGGTTAAGCAAGGCTGCCCCTCTCACCCACTTTGTTTGGTATCTACATCGATGAGCTGGAATACTTTCTCAGAGACCATATCCAGGAAGGGGATGGTTGTCTTCTTCACCGTGTGTTGATCTACATCCTCCTCTTTGTGGACGACGTAGTCCTTGCTTCTTCCGAGGGGCTGCAGAGACAGTTGGATGCCTTAGCCCTTTTTGCGACCATAGACAGGTTGACAGTTAACCTTGGTAAAACCAAGGTCATGATCTTCAATGGGTTGAAGACTTCGGACTTCCATTTCTTCTACAGAGGGGAGGAGATTGAGATTACCAGCTCCTACACTTACCTGGGAGTTTTATTTACTGGGCCCTGCTTCAGCCTTCGACCTGCCCTTCAACCTCGTGTCAATAAGGGTTATGGTTCTCTGGACAATCTTGGAGAGACAGTGCTTCCGCCACCATTTCCAGGTGTTGGGTTTTAAAATGGTACTTTAACAAAACCACAGTCAAGGGACAACAAGTCCCTCCTCTTTATGGGAGAGGCTCCCTTATTGAAAGCAAGCAACAAAACTTATATACAAATGTACAACTTTCATCTTAAGGCTGGACTTCTGACATCTTGAAATGCTTTTTTACCAAAATAGCTTATCAATACAAACGAATGGAAGAAATTGAAGAAAGGGAAGAGCAGAATATAACAGTACTTTCAGAAATATAGATAGCAGAGTATAACCTTATACGTACTGAGCAAAGGTGATACAGAAACAAAATCATTCACATTCACAACATAAGATATCATTCCATAGACACAAAGTTCTAGAAATCATATCAATAAGAACACAGTTTCTTATTGCAGAAGATAAATGATCCACAGATTTCAGGCAAGCAAGAAGAGACAATAGATGAAGATAGAGAGAAAGGGGAAATTCTTCTGTATTGATTGCTTTCGATTCTATTTACACTTCAAAAGTATCAGAGTCCAACATTTGCAATGAGCCAAGCTCTTACATTTATAGATGAAGCAAAGAGAGGAGAAGAAGAGAAGGAAGAAAATCTGATTTGGAAGCTCAACCACCAACCATCAATGCCCTGCAAATCCGCCTACAATCTGTCAAATCTGGTTCTACATGTCTTTGGCGTGTTGAAGAAGGATGGAAGATCAGATCAAATTTGATCTAGTTGAAGCAATCCGATCACATATTAATGGCACGAAAGATGTTTTCCATATTTTCACCCAAATCAAGATATCTAGTCGGTTCTCCATGTCTGTTTGGCATGTTGGAGAAGGAAGGATGGAAGATCGGATCAAATCTGATCTAGTTGAAGCAATCAGATCACACATTAATGGCGTGAAAGACATTTTCCAGATTTCCAACCATCAAATCTTGCTGAAAACAATATTTTATGCTTCCATGGCGTAGAGGAGACCAATATCTTTCCAACAGTATAAAATTTGTCGAATTTTGAGCACTGGAGCGAAAGTTATGCTCATTTGAATATTTGAATCGAATCCGTACAAAAATGGCGAAAATGCAATTTTTGCAAAATGGATCCGTGGGCCCGAAATTGAAATTGCGCCTTTAGCGCAAAAGATGCAAAGTGCAAAGTCTCCCTCAAACCCCGCAGGCCCGCAACTTCACTTTTGATATAGGTCTGACACGTGGCTTTACCTGAGTGGTAATGGAGTCGCGGCTCACTTTATAATTTTACTTCTTTTGGAAACAAGGCTCAAAATCTCAAAGTTCTCTGCCGACTGCTTCCCCGTTTTGACTTTTCAATGCGGGCTCAACATTTGACTTTATCCCTTGGCATGAGTGGGGCCGCGGTTCACTTTATCACTTTACGCCTTTTATGGAAACAAAACCAAAATTCCTAAAGTGTCCTACAACCCGCCTCTCCGCTTTGACTTTTCAACGGATATTCAATACATGGCTTCAACGGAGTTGACTTCATTTTTGTAACTTTACTCCCTTTGGCAATAAAGGCAAAATCTTCAAAGTGCTCCGACGATCCGCCTTCCCGCTTTGACTTTCGACGCGGCTTAACATTTGACTTTTTCCCTTTTGGAAATAAAGCCAAAATCTTGAAAGTGCTCCGACGATCCACCTTCCCGCCTTGACTGAAACATGGCCACGTGTCCCTTTGCGGGCATATTCTGTATTTTTGTGTTTTGACTAAGTCCCTCTGTTTGGCGAAGGCTTTATGTCTGACCCGGGACACGTGGAGGCTTCCCGCTCATTTTTATGGACGACCTTCGGATGTGCGTTGGTTGGACACGTGGCGTCGTGCGCGGGCCTTAGACTTTTCAACGGCCAATTTAACTTTTTGAGGCTCTGACCACATGGAGGGTTGGCGCTCATTTGGGGTTTGTCCCTTGGGTCTCACTTCTGAAGTTGCGCCGATGAGGCACGTGGAGGCTTCGCCGACCCTCTTATACTTAGTCGATTAAACGGTCCGGCTCTGTCCCTTTTCCGACCTTGGACACGTGGAGAGATGGCGCTAGTTTGGGGTCTCTCTTTGGGCCGCGCCTTTTGAATTTGCGCCGATGAGACACATGGCGCCGTCCGCTAGCCTTAGACTTTTCAACGACCGATTTAACTTTTTGAGGCTCTGACCACGTGGAGGGCTGGCACTCATTTGGGGTCTGTCCCTTGGGTCTCACTTTTGAAGTTGCGTCGATGAGGCATGTGGAGGCTTCCGCCGACCCTCTTATACTTAGTCGATTAAACGGCCGGCTTTGTCCCTTTTCCGGACCTTGGACACGTGGAGAGTTGGCGCAAGTTTGGGGTCTCTCTTTGGGCCGTGCCTTTTGAATTTGCACCGATGAGGCACGTGGAGAGTCTGCGCTCACTTAGGATCTTGCTTTGAACTTGACCTTTGGAGGTGCGTCGTTGGGATGTGTGGAGGCTTCCGCCAACTCTTTACACTTAGCCGATTCAACGGTTGGCTTTGTCTTTTCGGACTCGGACCACGTGGAGGGCTGCGCACGTTGGGGTCTCCGCGTTTGTGCACCATACCAAAAGTGCGCCGAAGAGACACATGGCACCTTCCGCGGTCCTATACTTAGCCGATTCGAGCCTTGATTGAACACTGCCTTTCTCCATTTTCTCCTGTGCGCTCTAATCTCCTTTGACGCCGTTGGCCTCCTTCGCCGACCCTAGCCCCTTCATTGTTGGATTTGGAATGTGGGCTCGCATGACTGAACCACCCCTTCCAATTTTCTTTTGTGCGGGGTCGTGTTTGATCAATTTTTCCAGGGGTAAAATTGGGATAACAGGCACCAACTCAAAATTTTCAAACTTGACTTAAAAAATGAGGGGAATTTTGAGGGTGACAACACCAGGACATCTTGTCGAAGATGTCTCTCTCGGATTCTCTTGTGCGCCCCACGGTCCTTTATGGTTCCGAGGTTTGGGGACCATCCTTGCTCGACTCTAATTGGGCTCCGATCCAAATGTCCAGATCCTCATGCTCAGACGCCTCATCCGGTGTAGAGAGACGGTTCCACATAATATCATCTTGGCCGAGTTCGGCTCATCCCTTTAGATTGGAGACTATATTTGGCCTAGTTTCACTTTTGCACCGCATTCGGAGGCTTTCAAATTCTTCCGCAGCACGAGATCTCTACCTCGCCTACCGTTCCTTTGAGACTATTGCTCTTCTAACCATAATGGCCGCTCCCATTGTTGGTATGCAGGAGTCTCACGTCTTCTTAGCTCTCTCGGGATTCAGATGGACCGTCTCCCACCTTACAGATACTCCCTAGATGCCCCTACCCACCTCCTTCCGGGTAAGCAGAATCTACACAAAATTATCAGAGAAGACATTTACAGGCAGTTCATCCAACATACTTGGATTAGTCCCTCGGATGGGCTTCGTCCCTAAGATGGCTTTCTATGTTGCACATTTTCTTGAGATCACAGACGGGCTTATCAGCCGGCCCGCATATATCTCCCGACATTGGTTACAAGCACTCCACATTTCTCTAGGCCAGTTTAGAGTGGGCTCTCATAGGCTTCGTGTGGAGGATCACCAACTAGACCGCTCTGAGAGGATTTGCCAACTCTGTTCTCTCCAGGAGATCGAAACGGAAGATCACTTCATTTTCAGGTGTCCTATCTACTACGAGATCAGAGGGAGATTCCATTGTTTTTCCGGGAGCACCTGTCTCTTGCTACTTTCTTCAAATACTGTGATCAATGGTGTCTTTTTCTCTACCTTCAGGAGGCGCTTAGACTCTAGAATGAGACCCTTCAATCTCCTCTCTAGACAAGCTACTACTCTACAAATTACTTCCTTCTTTTCGGTGCTCCCCTTGGTGAGGGGCACCAAGCGCCACTCGACTCCAAACTGATTGCAGACCAGATATGTTCGGACCCGGGGCTGCCTCCCGTCTAGAGATATTTGTGACCGCACTAGGTTTAGGGCCCTTTCTCAGAGGCTGCGTCTAACTAATGCAAACATAGAGAGCTTGTCTTGCTTGTCCTTTCGTATACCAAAGATTCATTCCAGTCTTGTCACGACTTCATATACAAGACACAAGACATATTGCCAGCTACTTTCAGTCGGCCTCGGATGCTAGGTGACAAGGTGAGTGGTGGGATTCTCCCACCCTCCTCTTCGGCTCCACCCATCTGCACTCTTCTGGTCACGACGACCTTTGCTTCTCCTTCTTTCCTCTCTCATATTTTCTCTTCTTTTATTGTTCGGGTGACCCTTTCAATCTCCTTGCTGGCACCTCTTGCATTGTACGGTTCAGTCCCATTGACCTACTTTTGTGGTCATTCGTTGGACATTAATAAAATTATTTTATCTTATCTTATCGTATCTCGTTGAGGGGCTTCGAGAGACAACTTGATGCACTTGCTTTATTTTGTGATCTTCGGCATTTGAATGTCAATCTAGGTAAGACCAAGGTCATGGTCTTCAACGGGTTGAAGACATCACACCTCCATTTCTTTTTCAGGGGGCAGGAGGTTGAAATCACTAATACATACACCTATCTGGGAGTCCAATTCTCAGGGCCTAGATTTAGTATGAGGCATGCTCTTCAGCCGAGGGTGAATAAAGGGTACGAGTCTCTAGGAATTCTCGAGAGACAATGCTTTTGGCACCACTTTTAGGACATCTCCTCCAAGATGTCTCTTATGAACTCCCTCATCCGGCCCACTGTTCTCTATGGGTCAGTTGTTTGGGGACCCTCCCTCTTAGATACAAATTGGGCTTCTGCCGAGAGGATTCAGACTCTCCTCCTTCGCCACTTCATCAGATGCAAGCAGACGGTTCCCCAACATATTATTTTGGCAGAGTTCGGGGCCCAACCTTTCCGTCTGGAGACCATATTTGACATATCGGCCTTTCTTCACCGTATCAGGAGGTTTGGTGATTTCTCCGATGAGCGTGACAGGTACCCGTATCTCGCTTATTGTTCCTCTGTGAGTATTGCCTAGGCTATGGGCCGCTGTTGGTTTTCCTCGGGACTTCTGCTTTGTTGGTATCCAGATTGATCGTCTCCCCCTTTTCAGTATTCCCTGAATGCTCCCAGTCATCTCTTGCCCACCAAGCAAGTGCTTGAACAGGTCCATCTCGGGAGGATATCTACAGGTGCTTTATTCAGACTACTTGGGTGAATCCTCATGGGGGTTTGCGCCCTAAGATGTCCTTTTATGCAGAGCATTTTCTTGAGATCAGAGATGGACTCATCATCCGCCCTCAGTACACCTTTCGTCATTGGATGCATGCCCTCCGCATACCTCTGGGTCAGTTTTAGGTTGGCTCCCATAGACTTTGGTGCGAGACTGATCACCACATTGACCGGGATGACAGACTTTGTAGGCTCTGTAGCCTTCAGGAGGTGGAGACCGAGACTCATTTCATCTTCCGCTGCCCCATATACTATGAGATCAGAGGACGATTTCATTGCCTCTTCAGAGGGGTTCAGACCCTCTTGGTTTTCTTCAGATATATTGACCAACGGTGTCTTGCCCTCTACATTCGCGAGTCTCTACTGCTCTGGGACCAGATTCTTCATCCCCCTTTGAGAGTCATTTCCACGAGGCAGATTAGAGCCTTCTTTCCTGGTTGTACCCGCGGTGGAGGATCTAAACGACAGAGCCATTCTCGACCCGATTCTGCATAGATCGGTTCGTCCCGATTGGACCTTCACATCTCCTCGGTCACCACCAATAGGCTCGGCCGCACACTCGTACTAGAGGGCAGCCCAGCTCCACCCGTCTCCCTGGCCGTCGTTTTAGTCTCAGATCTCAGCGGGGAGGGGGCCCTCGCCCCCTCTTCGGATTTCATTCCATTAGGAGTTTCTTTTCGTCGGCCTCGAATGTTAGGAGGGATGTGGCTACCATTTCTGAGTAGACTACTGGTCCTTGTTTGCCCCCTCCTTCATTCCCTTCTCTGCTTCTCCCTTCTTTCTCCCCGTTTGTTTCATTGCCCCCGCCTGTGGGGGTTTGGCTTCAGGGTTCTTGTTTGTTTTGGTTCTTTTCCTTTCTTCTGTTTTTGGGAACTCGTTTTGAGTTTTCCCCGCTCGCACTTTGTATATTGTTTGGGCTGCAGTCCCATTGACCTACTTTTGTGGTCATTCGTTGGACATTAATATATTTATCTTATCTTATCTTATCTCTCCTGGTCCTTGGATGTGTTAGTGTAGGTTAGCTTAGAGGTAGTGTTAGCATTAGGTTAGATAGGTAGAGAAACCAACCTTCTCTGGAGGTCTGTCTCAAGATGCAAGTCCCACACTTGGAGACAGTGCCATGTTGACCAAAAGTATTGATCTTCCATGATTAAATCCAAGGTGCTACTTTTGAGATCCAACAGTGATTTTTTGTGTTTTTTCAACCTTCTATTCAATTATGGTTATATTGGTAAGAGGATTACAATGCAATGTGTGGGCATGGTAGCAAGGCTTTCCTTTTTTTTTATCGCTTTAGCATCTTCGTATCTTATGCAAACAGGCATATTGCTTGGATAGACTAGTTTGCATGGTTCCAAGTAAATATTCTGTAGCTCATTAATGGGGTTTACTGTTTGCTGGATTTGAGCTTATTTAACTGATTTAAACTGATAATTTTGATACATCAAGATATTGTTGCGCTCCTCAAGTGAACTAGAATGTATCAATGTATTGAGCTCGGGAGAAGTTACCGGCCTAGAATATCATTCCAAAGATATTTAATGCGGTTTAACATATCATTTATTTTGGAGGAGGTTTTTTTTGAGCATATAGATCCTTGACTATATTTGGGTACAATTTGTCTTTGGAATGATCTGAAATTTCAATTTATATACAAAATATAGTCACTCATGTTAAATATTTGCTGTCCTAATTATAAATTTGTGGCCTTTTTATCTATATATTGAAATAAAGAGGTATAAATTATGGTGTATGAATGCTTATTTTTGTTTTTGAAAAACATCTATCAAACATTGCTATGTACCTTGGGATATAATATTATAATGTATATGGGTTGATGGAGATGCCGACATGTGGCACACATTCCCTTATCTTATTATATCATTCATTTATGATTTATTATGCTTAGGAGGTCGGCCTCAGTATTGGCCATAGGTTAGAATGGTATATATAGGGGTTAGAAGGTTGTATTTAATCATCATATTGAGTATTGGAGTGTTATTGTATGGTTTGGAGGTTACCCCTCGAAGTGGTATAGGAGGTTGCCCCTCGAAGTGACAAAGCTATTATATGAGCATATTGTCATCATTTATCTATATTTTGGTGTTCTCTCATGTTATTCTACTGTATATGTTCTGATTTATACAAGTAATATCCTTACAAGTGGTATCAGAGCAGCGATTTCGGCCAAAATTAGGGCAAAAACCCTAATTTTTTGTTTCAAGTATATCTTGAAGATTATATCGAATTTTTTCCAATTTTTTCAGAATAATTTGGAAACACTCTAAGTCAGAATATCTGAAAATTCAGCTCGATTGGATCTGTTTTGCGGATTTTATTGGTGTTTTAGGTTTTTTCATAAATTCGCTTTTCAAGAAGCAAATTGTGGTATTTTTTAGCAAAATTTATATTTTCGGAAAGCTCTTGAAATTTCAGTTGGGATTTGTTCTTTGTGTTTTTATCCATCTGCCGAAATATTTTCATAATTCCTAAACCCTAATCATGGTCACGGGGATAGAAATTTTTATGGAAATGGTGAGATGGATGCTAAAGAATGGTGGATAAAATTTAAGAATATATATTTCTCATATTTCATGACAAGGAATAGGTTTTCACATTATCTTGGTGGTCCTGCATGGATTTGGTTTTCTGAGATTAAAAATGACAGGAAGGATTGGTCTTGGGAGGAAATGGAACAACTTTTTATGGATAGATGGGACCACAAAGAGGAACAAGAGTCAAAGCAAGATGATGGGGAAGAATATATTGAAGAATCAAGAGAGAAAGAAGATGAAGAGGAAGGTGAAGAATATTCAAGAGAAGATGATGGTGCAACATATATTGAAGAATCTAACGCAGAAGAAGTTGAAGAAGACTATGAAGAAGAGGAAGAAAAACAAGATATTGATGCAGAAGAAGATATTATAGCTCCCAAGAAGGAAGATACCATATTTCAGTTTCATGGATGCATTCAAAGGAATAAGATAATTGTTTCCATAAACCCTAACAGCAAGTATAACTTCATCAACAAGGATATGGCTCGACATCTACATATTCAAGAAAGTAATATCAAAGAAGCTCAAGTGAATGGTAAGAAAATTCAAGTTTTTGAAGATTTAAAACTTACTATGGACAAATATACTTTACATTCAGATTTTTTTGCCTTATATATGGATGGTTTGGATATTGTTCTTGGGTATCCTTGGTTAGAGACATTGGGGACAATTAATATTAATATGACAAATAAGTTTATGAAGATTTGGTACAAAAAGAAGGTCACTTTACAAGATATCAAGCTTAATGGAAATCAAAGAAAAGTCAATATAGACCATGAGGATGATTTAGAATATGGAGAAGAAGGGAATAAGGATGATTCAAAAGAGGAACATGAAGAAAAAGAAGGAAATGATGATTCATCTACTCAAGAGAAAAAGAAAATATCAAATGCAAAGGTGGAAGAAGAAAAGAAATTTCAGAAACAGGTTCATAAGGTTGAGGATACTACAACTGCAGCATATGGAAATCCACGTCAACATGAGAGAAAAAAATCATGGAGATGTCCCAGGGCACATCATATTTCCAACCAATATAGATATACAGGTAATTGGAGGAATAATCACTTTATTTATACAGGGGATCAATGGAGCAACAATTATGAAGCATGGAATCCTTATTATGGTTATCCTTATTATGGTTATACATGGAATCCTTATTATGGTTATGCATTAAATCCTTATGTTGGTTATGCATGGAATCCAAGGATGATAAACTATGGTCATGAATGGAATCAGAGTAGCGCAACGGAATATGGATATTAGTTCAGATATGTATCATCTACCAGGATCACATGTGGTTGGATGATCAAGCTTGGCGACAAGTGTGCAATAATTTAAAGCACACTCATTATATGGCTTCTTCTTATGTTTCGGGGACGAAACATGTCAAAGAGGGAGGCAATGCTATGTACCTTGGGATATAATATTATAATGTATATGGGTTGATGGAGATGCCGACATGTGGCACACATCCCCTTATCTTATTATATCATTCATTTATGATTTATTATGCTTAGGAGGTCGGCCTCAGTATTGGCCATAGGTTAGAATGGTATATATAGGTGTTAGAAGGTTGTATTTAATGATCATATTGAGTATTGGAGTGTTAGTGTGTGGTTTGGAGGTTACCCCCTCGAAGTGGTATTGGAGGTTGCCCCCTCGAAGTGGCAAAGCTATTATATGAGCATATTGTCATCATTTTGGTGTTCTTTCATGTTATTCTTCTGTATATGTTCTGATTTATACAAGTAATATCCTTACAAGTGGTATCAGAGCAGTGATTTCGGCCAAAATTAGGGCAAAAACCCTAATTTTTTGTTTCAAGTATATCTTGAAGAGTATATCGAATTTTTTTCCAATTTTTTCAGAATAATTTTGAAACACTATAATTTAGAATATCTGAAAAATTCAGCTCGATTGGATCTGTTTTGTGGATTTTATTTGTGTTTTAGGTTTTTTCATAAATTCGCTTTTCAAGAAGCAAATTGTGGTATTTTTTAGCAAAATTTATATTTTCGGAAAGCTCTTGAAATTTCAGTTAGGGTTTGTTCTTTGTGTTTTTATCCATCTGCCGAAATATTTTCAGAATTCAAAACCCTAGTTTTGTGGATCATGGGGATGGTAGCTTTTTTTAGAGATGGCAGGATTGATGCTAGAGAATGGTGGAACAAATTCAGGGATAAATTCTCTAAACCATCAGATATTTGGTTATTCAAGTTGTGGATTAGTGGCCCTACACAGATTTTCTTTTCTAAGTTAGAAAAGGAAAAGTCTAATTGGTCTTTGCAGGAACTGGAACAAGTTTTTATGGACAGATGGGCAACAAAAGAAGAAGAAGATGAAGAAGAAGAAGAAGAAGAAGAAAAAGAAGTAGAAGAAGAAGAATCAGAAGCAGAAGCAACATCAGAAGAAGAAGAAGAAGAAGAAGATGTTGATGATGAAATTGCTACACAGGATAGGATTTCATATGGTGGTTGGATGATCGAGCTTGGTGACAAGTGTGCAATAATTTAAAGCACACTCATTATATGGCTTCTTCTTATGTTTCGGGGACGAAACATGTCAAAGAGGGAGGCAATGCTATGTACCTTGGGATATATTATAATGTATATGGGTTGATGGAGATGCCGACATGTGGCACACATCCCCTTATCTTATTATATCATTCATTTATGATTTATTATGCTTAGGAGGTCGGCCTCAGTATTGGCCATAGGTTAGAATGGTATATATAGGGGTTAGAAGGTTGTAGTTAATCATCATATTGAGTATTGGAGTGTTAGTGTGTGGTTTGGAGGTTACCCCCTCGAAGTGGTATTGGAGGTTGCCCCCTCGAAGTGGCAAAGCTATTATATGAGAATATTGTCATCATTTTGGTGTTCTTTCATGTTATTCTTCTGTATATGTTCTGATTTATACAAGTAATATCCTTACAAACATAAAGAGTTTTGTATAGTGGTGTTTTATTTTTACATGATTAAGGGCATGTACAATTTCAGTGAGTTTCCATTTACATCGTATTTTACTCTTCGAACTGGCATAATGGACACTTGTCACTAACAGATTGTTTGTTGATTGATGATGCAGCTACTCAGGGAGTTATCACATGAAAATGTTGTTAAACTTGTGAATGTGCACATAAATCATTTAGACATGTCTCTGTACTTGGCATTTGACTATGCAGAACATGACCTTTATGTAAGTGACATTTGATTTATTCTTTTTAAAATTTAGACTCTCTCTGCTGGTAGTAGCCCACAGCTATGTGTGGTTGTCTCTTTCTTTTTTGATATGGTTTTGATTTAGACAAAGGATATAAATAACATTCAATGGGAAAATGCTACTGTCCTTTTCTTTAAGTGTAAGATTGTCCAACCTTTTCTCACACAAGTTACTTGTTGGGGGGAGCCTTTTTTCGCCCACTTGCAACTTGGTGGTTCCTGTGCGAAGGGATGGCTATCCCTTCTTACCTCTTTTTTTTCTTGCCTGTTTTCCCTTGTCCAGTTTTTCTCCTTTTTCCCATCCAATTTTGGATCATATGTTATAAATAATTGTGCTCATTAATTCATTTTTATACTTTTGAACTTGCCATTATTTTTGGTGTTTTTTTGAGTCTCTTGGTGCTGGATCCACTTTGCTTAATACCATTTATTGATGCTTTTAAAGATAGTTACAACATTCTTGCAAACAACTGAGTGCTGACAACACTAATTTCATCTCTATTCACCGTCACATCCCGGGATGTTTTTGTTCCAGTTTATACTTTATAATAACACCTGCTATCACTAAATTGTGAACTACCTTTGTTTAAAACAATAGGCTCTTGAAGATGTTAGCCATTCAAAGTTTTATTCCGCTGTGGAAAGTTGTGGAGATTTACTATATTGGTCTCAAAGTTTAAGAAAGCATTACCTTTAGATGGGAAACACTTGCCCTTTATGCTTGATTACAAATTGTTCTGCCATTTTTGTACTGTGCTTTTTGAGAACAGTGCCACCATGGAATATATTATTTATTTTCTTTCTGTCATCCTCATTTTTGATACATTCAATAAAAAAGGACACAGCCCTGCTACTAAAATTAAAATAAAAACCCTGAATAAATCGGGGAAGTTCCGCCACCTTTCTGTGGACCAAACAATTAAAAATAAGTTTTGCCATTCATATACAAAACCACACTAAGTAAGCTAGTGGAAGGAAGCTAGAAAAATGTGGAACAACTTCCTACTTAACCTTTAGAGGAAAGAAGTGCAAAACAGATCTATTCCTCTCAAATTCAGTAAAAATAATAAACATGCAAATAACCTACTGCATCATGCAATCACATAGGGCATATCATATACCCTGGGAAAACCCTTTTGGGAAAAACCCAGCAACCAAGGAGCACTCAATTGTATTATTCAGTAATCAGCAATCTGTGGTTACAATACAATGACAGAGTATCCACTCCTACAGTCCCAATCAGCACAACTGAAAATTACCCGGGCAGCCTATCATTTTTTTGCAAATTCCAAGAATTTGGTCTCGTTAATTGTATATTTATCTCTACCCCCAAGTGCTTGATTTATAGACTTTTACAGCACTTAGAATAGAAGAGAATTAACATCACTTATTTCCAAAAATAGGCAATTTATAATTAGACTTCTCAGCCACCCAGGATGCACAATATTTTCACTAACAATAGACAGTCCAAGAACAGACTTTTTCAGTGCCTTAATTGCATGATGAATTACCAAAATAGACAGCTCTTATCCAGTGCCTACATTGCATGGTGAGTTAACAGCACTTAACCACCAAAATTAGCTGCCCTTGTGCATGCTGATTTGGCTTGTGCTTATTCTCCAGAAATAGCACTTTATTTTACCTAGTTCACCTTTTATTCTCCTCTATGCATGCCCTTAATACATAATACATAATACATGTGAAAAAAATAGCCACATCATGTGGGGAAGCATGTATATCCATAATCAATACAGAATAATTAATTGAACTCCAACGTTAGGATTTGCAAGGTGTATGACACCTAATCCCAACATTCTCCCACTTGTCATATACCTTGCAAGGGGAACATCAACAAATGTGAACTAACTGCTAAGGGCAGAAATGCCCACAGCTTTGCTGTACCATATGAATTTCTCTGTGCTCACAGGCTTCGTCAAAGCATCTGCAACATTTACTAGAGTATCCACCATCTCAAGTATATTCTGTCCATCCTCCACCATGTCACGAAAAAATGGTATTGTACTTTAATGTGCTTTTTCCACACATGAAATATAGGGTTCTTTGCCAGCTGATGGTACTCTGACTTTCACAGCTAATTTTTACTGCTCTTTGACTCAGTGCAATATCCAAACACAATCTTTGAAGCCAGAATGCCTCCTTACAGGCATTAGTAGCTGCCATATACTTCACCTCCATAGTGCATAAAGCAACTACAGCCCGCCCCTTACTCATCCAACTAGTGGCACCACCAAATAGGCTGAACACATAGCCACTGTTAGTCCTCCTGTCAACATCTCCTTCCCAATTTGAGTCTACAATTCACTTTAAATCCATCGACACATTATGGAACTTCCTGGCTGTTAAGGATCCATGATAGCAAATAGAGTGATTTGAGGTGCCACGAAGATATCTGAAAACTCTCTTCATTGCCACCCAGTGATCCTTTCCAGTATTAGCCATAAATTGGCTAAAGACTCCCCACTATTTGGGCAAAATGTCTACATTGGTGTAGACCATAACATACATGAGGCTCCCAACTGTACAAGCATAAGGTACATGACTCATGTCCTCCATCTCAGCATGTGTAGAAGGAAACTGTACAACTAAAAGCATTGTTCCCACATGAATTGGAACACTCACCGGTTTGCAATCCTTCATGTTAAACTGCTGCAACACAGAGTTAACATCCCACCTTTGACTTGGCCAAAGATTTCTGTTAAGCTCTTTCTCTTGTAATCTCCATTCCTAAGATAAACTTATCAACTCCTAAATCTTTCTTTCAAACTGTAATGAAAGCTGGGATTTTAAAACCCCTATCATTTCCTTACTGTTAGGAATCAGCAGCATGTCATCCACATACAAAGTGACAACAATAAAATGATCACCATCCAACTTATTATAAACACATTGCTCTGATTTGGATCTAACAAGTCCCAATATTAAAACATAAGAATCAAACTTCTTATACCACATTCTAGGAGACTGTTTGAGACCCGTGTTACCAGAAAATGTCCCTAGCCCCCCCCGTACCCTGTCTGAAATGTTTCCGCTACGGAAACATGCATGAAAATCTGAGAAACATCCCGAAATGTCCAGTCCTGGATGTTTCCGGGATGTTTCTGGTACGGTTCCGCTGGTTTTTCAGTTTTAAAAGCTAAAAACATTAAAAAAATAATTTTTAACATTTATTGATCCTAAACCTAATCTACCCACCCAAACTTCCTAAAAGCTATATAATGACATCTTTGGTTCATTCTAAATCACACTATTTTTTCTCTTGCTAAATTCAGTTTTCATTAAACTAACATTTAGCATTGTGAAGAGCAAAGAGACATCAAGGAGCAGCTAATCATTAAGCTAATCTTTAGAACTTCAATGAATACAAAATATTTTGAGTGCTTTATTAGTTATCTCTTATGGTCCATGGGCTAAAATTTTGAAAATGAGTACTATGCATATTATGTATATATAAATTTAAATTTTAAATTTTTATAATATATTGTACGGACGTTTCCATAACATTTTGTACCCAAGGTTTTTTTGAAAATTGGCATTTCTTCATTTCGACCCGGACCCGTACCGCACTACCGTTTCCTAGCAACATAGTTTGAGACCATAGAGAGGTTTCTTTAACTTGCAAACCGATTTTTCTTTACCCTTAACACAGTGCTCTGCTGTGTCATGTTGATCTCTTCCTCCAGGTCTCCCTGCAAGAAGGTTGCCTTCACATCCATTTGCTTAACCTCAAGGTCAAAAACAGCAACAACAGATAAAATAAATCTGATGGATGTAAGCTTTGCAATTGGAGAAAAGATCTCACCAAAATCTATTCCCTCCACTTGGGAATAACCCTTAGCAACCAGCCTTGCTTTGTACTTTTCTATCTTGCCCTCAAAACTGAATTTCTTCTTGAAAACCCATTTGCAGCCAACAGGTTTCCTTCACTTACGCAATTGAACTAGGTCCCATGTGCCATTCTTCTTTAAGGATGCCATCTCATCCATGGCCATCCTCCAATAGTCATTGCCATTCATCTGCATTGCCTCCTTCACAGTTGTAGGCTCATTATAATTAGTAGACAAAGCAAATATACAATTAAATCAGGTGTGTTATACCTTCCTGGTTACTTTGTTTTAATAATGAATTTAAATCATAATCTCTCTAGGATTAAATTAAAATTTAAACTCATAACTTATCTCACATGCCCCTTGGTAAATCAAACAAAACTCAATGCTAGATTAGGCATCTTTCCCTTTATACAACAAGGCCAACGAGATCAAAGACGAGCAAATTAATTTCAAACCATTCATTGTTCAATCAAACAACAACATGTTCCAGCCGTTTTGTTACATTTTCAAACTTACATTTAATTATTATATCTGCCCATAAAAGAAATAAACCAATTTTCTTGTAACATTGTTAAATTACGATATACGATTCTTGGGTTATGCGGTGGCGTTTAGCCACATCGGCGTAATCCGCTCATCGTCTATCGATATCAACGGATAGACGAAATACAAGATAACATAAAGAATTCATGCATCACATAAGTAACTAAATGCGACTACCCCCTTCCCGTGGTGTGTGTTGGTTCTCAATTATAATAAGCATGCCAATTTCATCATTAAAATTGATCATAATAGTAAATTTTTCCAGATTAAGCATGTCATTTTAATCATCTAGATTAAACAAGTATCGAATTTCTAAATCCAAAAATGAGGATGTGACAATTAACATAATTAATGTTCGAGGCATTGACAAAAAAGAAAATTATTTTTTTGCATGCGCGTCTCGGTCCTCCTTCGATCCTCTAGCTCATCCAAGGTTATAAATAGGGAACGTTTTAGTTTGAAGATTATAATTCGGTTGATTGGTGTGAATATTAGAATTTATTGACAAGCCAACAAATCTGAATGCATGGAATTTGTTGAATGCATAGATGTCGGTCGAGGACAGTTGGAAGAGATGCCAACTTGTATGTCGAGGCATGGGGACATGTGTAGCCTACATCATCTAGTCGTTTGGAGATTCAACCAATGCAATGTTTAACAACAACAAAACGGTGGGCGAGGTGAGGGAAGATGCAAACTTGGGTGATCCTGTCAATGGTGCAAGAAGCTTCTCGATGCGAACAAGTATGAAGTATGAATCATGGTGCAAAACGATGTCGAGCTTGGAGGATCCTCAATTCAAAGACCGATGCCTATTGATCCCAAAACCAAATGCAAATCCAATATAGATTAAAGTCAAGGGATCAAGTCGAGCTTGGTGAAAGTACAATCTTCGATGCTAGCAAAAATCCAAGCGAAGCGCAAGGAAGAAAGGAGGCATCCACTTTATAGGGGTCTAAGGAGTAGAACGAGTCAAGAAAGATAACAAAAGGTGCATTTTAAGGTGGAAGGAGGAATGTGGACCCTTCCGGGGACCTCCTATCCTAAATGACAAGCTCTCTAAAATTGTTCACGAGAGAGCCTCGAAAATGACTGCTTAGTTCGGTGGAAGATAATGACATGTACCAGACATGGACATTTAAATAAGAAAGGCTCTTCCCGTGTTTGACGTGGTTTTGGCCAGGCACACACTTTTACGCACTTCCCTATACCTTCCACACGCCATGTGTATTTTAAATTTCAAAGCTTAATGACTCTGCAGAGGGCTGCATTTATCCTCTGCCTTAAGTCGGGCGTTTAGTAGCCAATGAGTAGATAACACACGAACTAAGATGGCGTATGTTGGTGGAGTGGCAGGCCTCGCTGCTTGTGACTTGTTTTTCCTTCAAAATATTGGATGCAGGCCTATCACTGCGATAAATGGTTAGAGCACATGACTATGAGAAGAATTGGTGGGGCCTAGGAGAACCAAATTCATGTGGATGACATGGATATGGCCGTACGACAATGACCAAAGAACCCAAAGCTGCCCGATATTTGTGCATTGTTAAAATTTGCTTGCATGAGCCTAGTTTGGAAAAATGGTTATCGACGTAATTACTTGTTAACATTACAAATTCAACAACCAATATCGTGTAGTATTGTTTGTGGATAATTCATTGCTTGCGTATCTTTTTTTGTGTATGTATAAGAGATGGTGTTTGCTTTTACAATTTTCATTTTGTGAACGCAATGGAGGCTTTGTGGATTGTGGGTTTATTTCTATTATTTTGCAGCGAGCAGCGGGTTGCAGAACAAAAGATTGGCGCCTAGGATCTTTCCACTCCCAGTGGTGACAACTACACCTACAAAATCCACCTTCCATTAAGCTTTGATGGTTGCCTATGCCATGCTCTAAATTCCCATTTCGGCCCGTTGGGAGGATGCTGGTGCAGGTCTAAAAGGGTTGGATGGAATCACGTAACAAAACAACATGAAGCAAGGATTCTATCTTAAAAACAGTTGGAGGACCCCACACAAATCTGCGGAATGCTGCGAATGAGTTCGCCAACATTCCCATAGGAAAGCATAACTATTTGCACAATGCACAGGCCTAGTAGAGGAGGAAACACAATCTCGAAATGTCTAACCTGATTCCAAATTCAAGCTTTTTGCAGGCTATTGAGGGACCATGATGATCTGTGCTTAAGGGGGCAAACCTGAGGCCATTGTCCCTGACATCCACATTCTCCCTAGCCTTGGAGGCTTTGCAAAGTCCCCTATGCCACTGCTTGTAGATAGGAAGCTTGCATATGTCTGACGTGCCACTGAGATTTTGTGGATAAAAGTCTTTTAAGTACATACATACGGCTGCAAAAGTATTAAGGTTGTGAACCTGTCGACAAAGGGGAAAAGGGGGGAGGGCCCCTCCTCCTAGAGTGCAGACCTGTTTCGTATTGTTTATTGTGCTTCGGATGTAACACCTGATTTACACGTGCTAGGAAAAATCCTTTATCCGTGACTTCTAAGTTCTGACAACATCTGTGGAAAGAGACGAGGGCTGGGCCCACCTTCTGTAGTCGTAGACATTGGAAAGCATGGCAAAATCTTCAATGCTGGCAATGATAAAATACTAATATGTCGCTGATATGGAGGTTGTCAGATTTGGCAACCTTAAATCCAATTTGGAATGCCTTGCGTAATTAGTCTTCTCAGCCACCCAGTTTGCATGATAAATTAACAGTTTGACTAAATATAGATGGTCCAAGAATAGACTTCGTCAGCGCTAAAATTGCATAATGAATAATGAAATAGACAGCATTTATTTAGCGCCTACATTGCGTGGTCAGTTAACAGCACTTAACAACCAAAATTAGCTGCCCTTGTGCATGCTGATTTGGCCCTTGCTTATGCTCCAGAATTAGCACTTCAATTTTCCTAGTTCACCTTTTATTCTCCCTCCATGCATGCACTTAAATTCTTAATACATAATACATGTGACCCAAAAAATAGCCACATCGAGCGGGAAGCATTTGCACCCATAATTAAGACACAATAATTAATTAAACTCCAGTGTTAGGATTTGCAAGGTGTATGACACCTAATCCCAACAGGCAGCAGACAAGAGTTTTTGATCGTAGCTTCTTAACAACCAAGCAGAGAGCAAGACCACAAAACAAAACAACATATACATTATTTTATAGCAGATCAGCTAGGGAGTTAGCATCATAGTTACCAGGTTCGGAAATCCGATTAAATTTGGAAGGGCAAAAAAATCCGAAAATTCGGAGTTCTCGAAAAAATTCGAAAAAATACGGAAAAATCCGGTTCGGAATATATATACTTATATTATTGTATACTTATATCATTATATATAGACAAATCATACAAAAAAGCATCCATCTACCATAATCATCATCATCATAATGATTCTTTCAAAAGATTGCAAGAAGTTGCTTGGTCCAAAAAGGTGCAAAAATGGATTTTATGAAAATAAGAAAAATATTGCCATCAATGCATAGAGCTCGAGAAAATATACACTTTTAGAGAAGACGACACCTGAAACGGAGCCACAGAATGAAAGTTATGGCACATGCAAGTTTTTGCTGCTACATCTTCCCGGACCCTTTCCAAAAATGGCAAATTTTTCAAAAAAATGGCGAACCGAACCGGATTTATTCGGTTACTTCAAAAAATACGGTTCGAACCGGATTTCATACAAATCCGGCCGAACCTGGTAACTATGGTTAGCATACATCCTCACTAGAGTTAGGTACATCAATAGGAGGACACTTTCTTCTTTGTCGTCCTCTTAAATCAGCTCATTCAAAACAGGCTTGTGTTCTCACTGGTGTCAGGTACATCAATAGGAGGATCCTCACGAATTGGCTTGTTCAAAGCAGTAACGAGGCCTGGAGTGCACCTCTCCATAGCTTATAAGTTTATAACAAACAGGATGAAGACCAAATTGAACGCATATGGCATCAAGTGTCCTGCCCTGAACAACCTTTTCAGCAGCTTTGGCCTTTTGTAACTTCCAAATGCAGTCTAATGTGCTCACCAAACTGAATTCCATTTGCTGAAAATACTCGTGAATACTCATGGAGTTATTAGTACTGAAAAGAAATGTTTGAATAGCAATAATCTGTGCCATGTTCAAAGTGTTTAACCTTAGCGTAGACTGCCCGGGATCCTTTATAGCTTGCAGCACTTGATCAACATATGCTTCTCCTCCCAATCTTGTTGACAATCCGGCCCTGAACAGATTAGTAGCATCTCACGTCAAAAGCTTTTTGTCTTCTATTCCTTCAATCAGAGAGTTCTTTCAAAATTCAAGGGCCTGTCCAGCAGTCAATGTGGTAGATTTATCCACTAGAATTCCATTGTGCATAACCTGTTTGAGCTTCAGGTCTTCAGCTAAACCCAGGAAGAATGCATGAACATCTCCAAGGAAAATCTTTTTATGATTGCCATGTTCTGCTCTTTGATGATGTTTTCACAAGACTGTTCTGCTTTATCAAACCTTGGGCTATGTTGAATAGAGTCCTCACCCAAGTTTGTGGAACCCTTACCCTCCAGGTCCATAGGGTTCTGGGGATGACATGATAGTCTGCACAAGAGGCTGACAACAGAACAATCTCTTAGACAGAGTATGCATGGCAAATCCATTACTGTGTAAAGCCTTCAAAAAGCATTAAGAGTGAAAGAGAGAATTCAGAAAAGAAGTTTCAGAACATAGCTTTCTCTTAAACGTTGAAAGCTCACAACATATACAAATAATCCCAATAACCCAGAGAATAGAGTCTTGAGAGCCAAGCATATAAATCGAAGGGGGTATTCAAAGTATGTACAACAAAGCCAGAAATACCCAGGTTTCATTCTAATGAAAACCATTTCCTAACATGAACAGAAAGTCAAGAGAAGGGGTCATGCATCCACATAATAATTTCCAAGAGATAATTCACACAACTGAGCATTTCACAACTTCGAGCGAGCACATCAGGGAGTCAAAAGAAATGGGTCTAGAGGACTAAAAATGAGCCAACTGACCAATCTGAAAACCAAGGCCTAGAGCATGGAATCTATAAGAAGAGATACCCCTAGAACTTGAAACAGGTCGCACATTCGATGTGATTGTGAGGTCATAGAAGAGGAATCATCATTCTACAGAAAGCAAGTTTTGAGAGGGATATCATGGCCAAAAATAGAAAAACTCAAATGCTTTTTTCAAATCCCAACCCAAAACAAATTATCCCAATTGAATAATTGTTCATGGCACTCCTGTGAACGACTTACTAAGGCCCAAAAGAACCCAAAATTACAGCAGAGTTAACCCCAGGGTGGAGGGGGCATTGACAACCACCAAACTTAGAAGATGCATCGGATAAAAAACATCCAAATTAGCTTGTAGAATTTTCAAGAGACTTGGAACCCATTTTCAACATTTATCCCTTGACCGAATAGTCAAACAAGCACAAGTTTTACCAGGTCAGTGCATGACCACGCATACCTGAACCCAAATGATGGCGCTCACCTCGCTCTTGCTATTTCTCTGCCAACAGAATGGGACGAAGATAAGGGAGAAGGTGATATATTAATTCTATTGCACATATATGGCATGCCAGCTGCTCAAGGGGAGTAAAATCATGATTTTCAATTAAAGGGGGCACCCATCATGAGAAGTATCATCCCCACAATCCCTTTCCAAAATATTATTTAGATTGTGATCATGAAAGGAGGGACTTCATACTCTGATTTTCTCTTGATGGGAAAATTTTAACTCAACTGCAGTATTGGCCAAAAGATCAGCCACGTTATTGGACTCTCTTCAGATGTGAAATAGCCTTTGTCGCAATTCGTGATTGTCTGCAATCATCAATAATGGGACTGAGCTGCCAGTGTTTGCTATTGCTTTTATTGACTGCTTCCACTTTGAGCTTAGAGTCACCTTCAATATCCAAATTTGCCCTTCCTTTTTCTTTAGCTAGGAGGGGTCCACACCACGGTGTTTTGGCTTCCACAAGTCATACATCAATTTCCCAAAAGCTTCAGAATAGGCCAAGATTGTATTTCCCTCCTTGTTTCTGAAAATTCCACCACCTCCAGCCTAGCTGGGATTGCCTCTAGCTGCTCCATGAAAATTAATCTGTCTTCTAGAGGAGACCAAGTACAGTGAGCAATCTTCTTCCCGTTTTTTCCAATCCCTTAGTCAGGGATTCTTTCTTTCTTTTCACATGCACCAAACTAAACCTTTACTGCTTGCATTAAAGACATAAAAGCGACTCAATTCCTTGATTGTGGTTTTCTCCATAAAACGAGGCCTTTCATAAAGCCATCTTGTAGAGACTTATCTATTTTGTAGGTAGGAAGTATAACTTCTTTAATTTTTAAAAATATTTATGTTGTATATAATAGGATATAACCAATGTCAAATCATGTTCAATATTAATATAAGCTCCTACTGATAAAAAACTGGACATTCAAGACAAGGACACATTAAATATGGTGCAACCCTTGTTTGTTATTTACATAGATGCCTGTGTGCCGGGGATGGCTGGGTAGGGCGGGGCTTGGAAATCTAGCCCTGAGGTCCACACTCAAACACTCCTGTAGTAATTGTCAACCTTAATGAGGTTATCCTCCTCAACACCCACGTTGTTAGCTAATGCTTTATGACACCATTTCCTTATCATAAATGCTCAAAAGAGAGTAACTCATTTATGGTTGTACACTCTTATAACACCACAGGGACAATGAATCTATTTTGTGTCTATGAGCTTTTATAGGGCATGCAATTTGAGGTTTATACAGTCCGCTTTGCTGCAATGCTTCCATTACCAAAGATCCATATAAATGCTGAGATGTTTATGCAAAGTACTATATAAACAGATAAAGGGAAAAAGATCCAAATACTATTGTTTGTAACCAAATCATTTAAGGGTCTTTCAGACCAATCGGACCCAATTGGGCCAAGACACCAGTCAATGAAGATTCACATGATGAACATAAGCCAAGATGTACCCTACAAAAAACATAATTACGTAAACAAGCATGCCGTAGTGCATGCCATATTCATCAACAGTCATTATTACCACCATATCACCACATGTCCATATCATATTCTTTACCATTGCCCACGTTATAGGTCATAGGGCTTATGAATGCACACATATATCCATATTTATGATTATTACAGAATTTCCCACTATATAATAACCCATACATCCCAGCCATGAATATGATGATCATCCTGAACTTAAATAACAGAAATTCACAAATGCCCACAAAATACAAAGGAAATAAGCCAAGGAATGCAAACAGGAAATGCATCTGTACCATCTGAGTTTGAAGACAACTTTTGGAGGTGGGGTGATTCCCTTTTTGGGAGTAGATTCTAAGATAGTCGCCGTGAAATATTTATACCAGTTAGTTATTTCCACAATGCCGGTCCACCACATAAGTGATTTATAATTGCCCTGGATATTCTAAGGGACAGTTCTCTAACACAGATCTTGTGCGGAATAAATTAAAACTTCTTGCAGCAATTAATTGTTTCCAATGCTCCATATATCATAATACCATACGTTCAAATATAAATTGCAGCAATAGTGAACTGAGAAATAAAAAACAATCACAAGGATGCCCAATGATTTATCCTAGAGAGCCCAATAATCAAGGAGGACTCCAGATTTCGAGTGGCACCTCTTATTCTTCTACAAGCAAGCTTATTGTTCTACCAGTCAGCAAGATACACCTTCATTGTTTAATATTGCTTGAATGTATTCTTTAAAGTTTATACAACCTTTTAAACTGCACAACCTTAAATGTTGATTGAAGAAATTCAAAGACACTCTGCATTTCGCACCTTCATTGTTTAGCATTCTTAGACGCCCATTGTCCTCCTTACTTAAGGGATGAAGCTCGATGGTTTATTTATTTTATTTTGTAGTTTTCCTAGGGTGTTTTTTTGTCATCTACTGTTGTAATAACAGACATTAAAGTTGATTTCTTGGTTAGATATGATGCTATTGCTTTTGGTATTAGTTTATCAGTGATACTGGCAGCTTTTATAGGCATTGTAAAAGTTCTAAATACTGTAATCCTTCTTGAGCTTAGCCCATAAATCTAATAAAAAATCTTCTGTACCTTGCAAAAAGGAGAACTGAATGATTTTCTTGGCTAGGGATGATGCTATTGCTTTTGGAATAAGTTTATCAGTGATACAGTCGAATTATGTAGCCATTATAAAAGTTCTAAATACTGTAATCCTTCTTGAGATTAGCCCAGAAATTTAATATAAAATCTTCTGTACCTCACAAAAAATAGAACTGGATGACACCTGATTTTGGATGGATGCCCAGCTAGCATCACACAATATTAAAAGTTGAATATTATTAGAGAAAATAAAAGTCCTAAGAAAGTATTTTTCATGCCCAAAGCCCACCCAAAGGCTAGATCTACATTTTATTTATTATGTCTAGTAAGATTATCTTCAAGGAAGAATTCTTTTGACATTTTGCAGGAAATTATTCGGCACCATCGGGAGAAGCTTACCCACAATATTAATCAATATACCGTTAAGTCCTTGCTTTGGCAGTTGTTGAATGGGTTGAACTATCTTCACAAGTAAGACTTCAGCTGCTCTAATATTACAAAGGAAATTTAGAAATTAAGGTTTTTGTTTGTTATAATGTACACGGTGCCCATGATTCCTAAATTCCGCTTCTTTTTCAACAGCGTGGAGTGAAATTGATTACTAGAATGTACCAATAATTTTATTTACAAGTCCATATATATGTTTGAGCTTTGAAGTCCTTTTGGAAAGTTGTTGGTTACCTTAAACCCCGTGGAAAATTCCTTCATCAGTAGTTATTGGATGCAGTAATTGGATTGTACACCGTGATCTGAAGCCATCTAATATCCTGGTAAGTCTTAGAAGTTGGCAATTTAGTGTGCCTGGCTTGATTTCTTTATTTGTGGGCTTTCGGACTTGGTTTTAAATATGGATTTAAGTTTTAGTATAGCTCATTTCTCTTCTTTTTGTAAAAATTGAAGGGCGTGATATTTCTTATACTTTGGTGCCTCTTATTTTTTGCCATTTTTCATTGTCTTGTTCCAGGTTATGGGTGATGGTGAAGAGCAGGGTGTAGTGAAAATTGCCGATTTTGGGCTTGCTAGGATATACCAGGCTCCCTTAAAACCATTGTCTGACAATGGGGTGAGTATCTTCCTTTCATGTGCATCATCTTTTAAACGAGCTACTTATTTTATTGGATAATTGTTTTTGGATATGTTACTGCATGTTAAAATATAACACATTATATAGAATGTAAAAACAGTTATGTAGTTGTTCGGTTGGTAACTGTACAACCACCTCTCTCTTATATAAATAAACCTCTGCCTGTATCATTTGTACAACGCAGTTTTTGCCTTCTGTATTCTTTCTTCTCTTTGCATATTCCAACATTGGTATCAGAGCGAAGGCATCGGTGAGAGGTCGACGAGAGGAGAGGTCGACGCAGGGCAGTCTGAAGGCGCTGGAGGAAATCGTGGAAGGGATTCGTGAAGAAAACGAGTTCGTATGCATAGTTGACGGCGATAAAGTCGTGAAAGAAGGGCAAAGTCGTGGTCGAAGGCAGAATCACAAACCTGCAAAAATCGTGGGTTTTTTCACCAAAAATCGCGGCGCGGGCGGGATGAGGCGGAGGTGCGAAAATCGTGTGAAAGAATACAAAAAAAAAAAAAAAATCGCGTTTTCACGCAAGAAACTTGATCATGTTTTTCGTATCACAAAGTCACGGTTTTTGACGGAAATACAGTCGTGTTTGTTGGAGCGTGCAATGGCGAGGAGTTTCTGAGCATTCGAGGGCAAATAGAGCGAGACATTGCGGCGGGGAGGCGACGCAAATCCAGTCGCTTAGAGAAAACCGAGGGCGGTTCGAGGGTAGAATTCGTTGTAAAGGCGAGAATTCATAAAATCGTGAGGGCAAACTTGTGTAAAGTTTGCAATCGTGGGGGCAGAGTGCACAGAAGTGCGGGAAGGAGAAGACGCGAGAGAAGAGTCGGCTGTCGTGGCCAGCACCAACAAACAAAAAATCAGAGGTACCTGCAAAAATCACTTTAAGGCAGAGTCGTTTGACAGAAGGTCGGTGAAATAATATTATTTTCAACAAAGCTATTCATTCACCTTTGCATAATTAATTTTAATACTTTTAATATTACTTATTGGAATAAGTAATTCTTTTGGTGAAATAAGTATTATTTTATTGAGTGTGGGTAAAACTATTATTTTATTATTTCCGTTCTTTTGGAATAATAAAATGGCAAATATATCACACTTGACGTTGCCGGAGACACAAAAATTAACGGGCACGAATTTCAATGTTTGGAGTCATAAGATTTTAACGGTTGCGGAGTTTCGTGATTGTGATAAAATCATCAAGGGTGATGAAAGTCGACCAGCGACGAACTTCGAGGATTATGACAAACGTCATAAGGAAGCGTTATTGCTTCTCAAGTTATCGGTGTCGGATGATTTGATACCGGAAGTGCGGAATGCCACTGTGGCAAGCACGTTGTGGACCAGTTTGAGGGATAAATATCAGACGTCAGAGAAGAGTCGGGTTTTATACCTAAAAAATATGCTCTTTTCCGTAAAGTTACAAGAAGGTGGATCGTTGTCTGAGCACCTACTTCGGATGAAAGACCTCCGAGACCAGTTATCTTCCATCAACAAAAAGGTGGACGATGATGATATGGTGGCTTTGGTTTTGAACAACTTACCTTCTTTGTATGAGTCATTTGTGGAGGCACTCCATTTAATGGCTGAAAGTCAAACACTCATGTTTGACAAGGTGAGTTCTACCACATTTGCAAAAAGCGGAGACAACTTCGGGCGAGAATCTAATTGTGACCATGCGAGAGTGCTCTTGTCACTCAGTCAAAGGGAAAGTGGAAACGTCAATCTGGTGAATCTTCCACTCGGTATCAGGTCACATGTTATTACTGTCACAAGGTTGGGCACCTCAAGAGGGATTGCCGGAAGCGGATGTATGATCTTTCGAAGCAGAACAAAAAGCCATGTAATGAGGAACATGTGGCGATGATTGCGAAAGAGCGGGATTCGGATGACGAGTATGCTCTTTACTGTCTTACGACATCATGCTCAAATGATAGTGGTACCAGTTCTTTGGATTATTGACTTTGGTGCGTTTGCACACTTTTCATGTCGTAGGGACTGGTATGTTTCATTTACTGCAAATATTTGTTTTGAATCAATAGTACTAGCTGATGGAGAATCACTTGCAGTAGAAGGGATAGGAGATATATGCATTGTATTGAATAATGCTCATAAATTGTTGGTACGAATGTTAGATATGTACCTTCTTTACAAAAGAATCTTCTATCTATTCATCAATTGATTGAAAATCCCAATATTTCTGTGGATTTCTGTGGAAAGAAGTGTGTTGTCTCTGATGTGAAACAGAGACGGATAATTGCCCTTGGTATTGGGGAAGGTGGTCAGTATCGGCTTGTTGATCCGGCTGCGATCAACATGAATGCACGTGTGGAGGACAGCTCCACCATTCAGGATGTGCAGGAGGCTGCAATGCCTTGGGAGGAAGCCATTCCTCACAAATCATGACTTGGATACAATCAACCTACATGCACCTATTGTGGAGGGAATATCCACTATACTAGGTGTATAGGAGGCAGACATGCCTTGGGAGGATGGATTTCCTCATTCTGAAGAACAATTTGTTGTGGACGAGACTCCACTATTCCAGATGCATTGACAGATGCATGGTGAGATGGCATGCCCAGCCACTCACTCAGAGGTTCTTGCTCGAAGGACAATAGAGCATGAACAGTTTGCTCATTGTGTTGTGAAGGATCTTTCCCAATAGAGGGGGATAGATGAGCAAATAGATAAGATGGAGATGGTTATTTCTCCTATTGAGACGGAGACCACTTTGCTGAGACGGAGATGGTTATTTCTCCTGAGATGGTTATTTCTCCTACTATTGAGGAGTTGGTTCTAACTCCTACACAGATGGTCACATTCCTCTTCTTGAAACAGTTGGATGAGCACTACATGGTGGTGCAAGGACGTGATCGAGGTGACTTCGATTATAGGATAATTGAGTCTTTGTACAGACTCCAACAGGCTACACAAGCCTGGAATAGATTTTTCAATCCACATCTTCGAGGTTCTGATTTCAGCACTCTGGAGATGGGGCTGACACTCTCAGCCATTGGTGATTCATCACTGGTCAATGAATCACGAAACAGAGAACCAGTGGACCACTTGCCATATCTTTTGTTCATGGGACCAGATTTTTGTGTTGCGGTTCGTCTTCATTCGACAACTGCATCACAGTTAAGGACTGCTGATTTTAAAGTACAACTTATGGCACAGTCTGTAGATGTAATGACTAAACATATGGGCTTTAGGATATTTGTAAAATTTCGGGACAAACTTTGTCTTGTTTCCAGTTTAGTCATTAAGAGGGGGTGTTAAAATATAACACATTATATAGAATGTAAAAACAGTTATGTAGTTGTTTGGTTGGTAACTGTACAACCACCTCTCTCTTATATAAATAAACCTCTGCCTGTATCATTTGTACAGCGCAGTTTTTGCCTTCTGTATTCTTTCTTCTCTTTGCATATTCCAACACTGCATCCTGCAACGACTTTTTCTGAGATTTTTTACGAATATCTGTCCTTCCCTTCAAAAGACGGTGGATTGTCATTGCACCTGAAAAAGTAAGAGCTCATCTTTTAAGGGACTGATACAACAATATTTCTTTGAAAAATGTTATGCGCAATGTCCTCTGTTCTCTCCATAAGTAGAACTGTTAATACAAGAAAGTAGGAATGGGAATGCATCTACCTTCTGTTTACAGACTGGATACCTATGAAGAAGTTGGCACACAGCCAAATAAATTTCTTCTTTGAATTGGTTTTCTTATCAGTATTTTATTTTGGAAAAGCGTGAATGTATAGTCTTCCTAATAAGGGAAATGATGAAGCCATGCATCTAAAGAAGTCAAGGAATTTGTTATGAGACATGCTAGTTCCAAAAGCTTCAGGGATAAGTCCCCAAGTTGTGCTAGTGGTGCCATGCTTTGTGGGTGTCCCTTGCGGTTGTTATCATTGTGATGTTTTTAAATTATTCAATGTTGATCTGTACATAACTTAAGTATCCTAGTTGTAGTTTGAATAAGATAAACTTCGAGAAAATTCGCAAATGAAAAAGTATGCTACAAAACTAGTGAATAAGTTTAAAAAAATAAGATATTTTGAAATAATTTCACATTTTTAATAAAAGCATTTGAAAATAAATGTATATTAAGACAAAGTTACTGTATTATCTGACTTAAGCTCCTTCAAGAAAGTATATTTCAACTCAATTAGGCTACATCTAAAAACAATGATTGAAAATATCAATATTAGGCTTTGCTAATCTGGAAGCATGGCTTTGGGGTGCAAATCCCTAGATAGACGTGTTAGCTTCCTCCTGCTGGGAAGGGCATCACTTAGAAGGTATCTGTGTGCTTTATGGGTCCCGTGCCTTCTATAGTGTATGTGAGTGTAAGTTCAAAGAAGAAATGGCTACTTATGGAAAATAGTCATAGAAAGATGAATGAAGTATTGGATTATTACACATAGTTTAACATTGCACAAAACTAAGATATCTAAATATTACTATATGTTTGGACTAAATTAAAATAAAGAATTAGACATGTTTGCATTATTTCAAATATCTAAAAGCTATATAAAAAGAAGTGCATTCTTGTAAGATTTTAACAAGTTTGCACTCTAATTGAAAAACAATTCCAAAATAGGTTGTATTCAAATGTAATTGTTATACCAAAGCTTGAACTACTACAATATATTTTGACTAAAGTACAATCAACTGTCAAAATATTGTGGTGCTGTTTGACTGAGTTGAAATATCGAGTTGGAGGCATTGAGCAAGGCGTATAAGGACTTCAATGCTGTTCCTTTGAGAAAATCATGGGTTCCTTTAAGAGTGCAAGTGGTTCTTTTTGACGATACTATTCCTTTTTTTTTTGATGTTAGGTAAAACCTTTTTGTTTTTGCAGAGGGTAATGAACCGCCTTTTTATAACATATATTCCACATTACATTGGTGTCCACATTGATCCAAGTGCCTAAAGGCCCTGTTCCTTTGTCGGGAGAGCCTTCCTCCTAACGAACAAATCATTAATGCAATTTCAGAAATGGAGGAGCTGGTCCCAAATGAGCTGGAGAAGAGCAACTAAACTTTTCCCATTCGTGATTGGTATTAGTGCCTTATTGGTTTGGTATCCCCAGCATATGATCGATGATTCCCAGAAAAATTGATCCATCAATGGGTGACGAGGAATTCTCTCTCCCGAGAAAGGAGGGAGAGGGGGCCTTCATACCTCCTTCACATCGTTCAGATGATTTTTCCACTATGCCAATGATCCATGGAATTTCAACAATGCTCGTCTTATTCAGGCCATGTGTTGTCATTTTTAAGAGGTTTGGGCGCCTTAAGTTTCTGAGCATTGTTGCCCAAATGTGCAAGGAGTTCCTATTTCAAAGTTTTAATAAAGCAATGCCGAAACGAAGGTGTATTGTGCAGCATCAATGTATTTGTTAAAGAGGAAAGAGAGGGAGTAGCAGTGCAAACATCAGCAAATTATATCAAGTAATATATGTCATTTCAATAAGAGAACCTACTGTATTTTTCAGTGATTTAATTCACCAAACCTGGCTGTTTTCTTAATGTAAGTTAAAAAATTGCCAAAATTTGATTTTATTGAACGGATTTGGCAAGTCAGTAAACAGAGCATGTGACATACATATCCCTATGTTGGGATTTCATTCCATTTTAATACCTCCTCTCATCCTCTGATGAAAGAAAAACAATTGTAAATGCAGGATGCGGTTTGGACAGACATATCTTGTCAGAAATGCAAAGAAATCTATGCACATATCTTTGACATTAAAGGCCGTCCAAAAAATGACCATAATCATCAAGCTGGGTCACAGTAATGTTAAGATCAAATACAACATATTTATAGACAGGATGGTGTAGACAAATAAATAAGATTCAAGATGTTTTATTAGAATGGCATTATTAAATAATTAATTATGAAAAAAACACATGGCATCGTGGTTTGAAATTAGTGAAAAGTTGTGTATGGGATGTCTGACATACCCAACGTTGCTGTGTCTATATGTTCATCTTCTGATATCTATCGAGAGAGCCTCTGTTTCTTCTTGTTTGACATTGTCCATGTGTTCTGTAGAACTTGTACATTACAATTACGCACAATTGCATTCTGTACATAGTTATGTTTTATGTTCAGAATGGTTTCTTGTTGATGCCACTACACTACAGATAGAAATAACGGTTACAACACTTGACATGATCTGCTTTTAAAAGTGGACCCTCCAGATCCATGTGTCAATATGATAGATCAGTGGATTGGAAACTACTGGGAAGGCAGCAAATGTTTATACTAAATTCTGAGATTTATCATTTTTTATTCATGATATTCTATTTCAACTTTGTAAGAGCAAAGACTGACTTGTTTATTGTCACCTGCTAAATGAAGAGTATTTCATTATTGTGAGGATATGATTCCATAATGCATGTGTTTTAAATACTATATGATATATAAAAGGCCCCTAAACAAAAGTCCCTTTTTACCTTAGGCTTACAAATTACTTTTAATTTGAATTTTGCATCGTTTTCTCTTGTGCTGCACACCTTAATTATCAATCTCTACCCCAATAACTAATCTTTGTTCTTCTCTTGGCGAGCGACAGATGCAGTATGTCTTCAAGGTTTTACGTGTTAGCAGATTCATTTCCTTTTACTCTATGCTATTTAGTACAATTTTTTAATCTAATATTAGCTGTAATGCAAACCTAAGAATATAAAAATGTTTGTTGCTGGGTATTGAAGATTCTTATATCCTGTAGGTAGTTGTTGGAGCAATTCTCTCATTTCGACAGAGATCATTGCTGGCTTTGAAATTAGTTTTTGATGTCTACAGGTTGTTGTAACCATATGGTATCGCGCGCCAGAGTTACTTCTTGGGGCCCGGCATTACACAAGTGCTGTTGGTATCCTTTTTCATGAGCAATTTGGGAATTACTTTTTTCCTTAAAAATTTAGAAATCCCTATGCCCAGGTTATGTTCCTTAAACTGTTGAAAGACATGTGGGCTGTAGGTTGTATTTTTGCAGAATTGTTGACACTGAAACCACTTTTTCAAGGTGTGGAGGTCAAAGTTGCACCAAACCCTTTTCAGGTGTCCAATTGTATTTTCTACACAAATTCGCAGGCAATAGAAACAGGTTTTCCGTTTCGAGACTGTCACATGTACAACTAGCCTAGCCAGAATTTTTCCTTGATGTTTCTTTTCTGATCTACATTTTATATACCAAAGTTAGACTTAGTTATGTTGTCTAATATAGCTATTATTACCTGCAGCTTGACCAACTTGACAAGATATTTAAGGTCTTAGGTATGAGATGACTGGAAGTTTTTGCATACATCCTGCCATTTCTGTTAACGTTGTTTATATTGTATTCTTTAGAAGTATCTGCACTGAATCTATGATGTGTTTACTGATGCAGGGCACCCAACACCAGAAAAGTGGCCAACGTTGGCTAATCTACCACATTGGCATACAAATAAGCAACTTATTCAAGGGCACAAATAGTGAGTTCCATCAAGTTCTGCCTGAGAAGCATCTGTGGTTCCTGTTAAAGGAAATACATTATATGCAATGGAATATTATACATAGATCTTTATTAAATACTTTATCAACTATTGTGACCCATTTTCCTCTTTTAAATGACAACTGTCTGTTTTTGTGTCAGTGAAAATATGGGCTTACATAATGTTGTTCATCTTCCTCAGAAAAGCCCTGCTTATGATCTCCTTTCAAAGATGCTCGAGTAGGTGCTTTTTGGATTTATTAATTCAATTTTTCTTAATTTGTTGGTTGTATTGACCTTTTTATTTTTCTAATCTCTTGTTCTAATTATTGTAACATGCCTGCAGGTACGATCCTAGCAGGCGTATCTCAGCAGCACAAGCTTTGGATCATGAGTATGATTTTATTTTTCCTTGTTTTGCTTAGAGTTGGGCTGACTGTATATTGCTTTACCGATTTAAAAGCATATCCAGTTATACAAAATGATTATATTTCTTTGCCATTTAAAGAGGGTATCAGGCTATACAAAAAAACTTATTGGGGGCTTCAGATATTTCATAACAGACCAAGTGAAGTCCAAAATGCTTACAAAACATTTACCATGCACCACTGTTGACACTTGAACTTACAAAATGGAAGCACACCCAACATAACTGTAATGGAAACTGGGCGAAAATCAGCAGTATCCAGTTAACCAGGGTAAGCCTCAATGGATTGATGACCATTCGCTACCAATGAGGAATTGCTTTTCATCCCACATCAAGGTGATTGGATTTGCACCAATGGAAACCATAAATTTCATCCTCAGTAAGAGTAGATGATAGATCTCTACTTTTACAGATCAGAAAAGTTCTTCGAATCTCCTGGTCCGTTTTAGCTTATGATCCAAATGAGTTGTAGATACATCCTAACTTATGGAAGAATTTGCATTGACTTATTGTAAGCTTGTATAGCACCATCTTGTAATCCTTCAGTTAGTTGACCACATGTTCGTGCTATCTGCACTGGTAGAAGTGCAGCTTGTTCAGATGACCGGTGTTAGATGTTCTTGTTGGTAGTGTCATTTCCAGTTCTTGGTTAGGCTGTGAAACTTGTAAGAAACTGAGATTAACCCAAGGCTTTTCCAGTGTTTTTTTTCTGTATCCTTAAATATCCATTGATGCTTGTCTCCCCTTGAGACGAGTCTTATATTTTCTTCCTCTGTCCAGCTGACATCATGCAAATATTCAATGTTTTTCTTCTTTGTTCCTTGGATCGTCCTATCCGTCAGTGTTTTCCTGTAAACTTTTCCACCTTAGCCTTTTATCTTTGGCTCCCAGCTTTGTCTTCATATTATTTTATAAAGTAGATTTGGGCCTGACTATTTCCTCGCTTGCATTTTCTTGTGGTTTGACACCTGATTTGGCTTCCAGCTTGATATAAAATTCTTTTTGTGAACTTCTTTGTTTAACCTGTTTGGAATCCTGTTGTAAGCACTTGATGCAAAACTGATATTTGTGCCCCACTTAGCTTATATAATACACAATGGCTCACCACCTCTTCTAACACTCACCTTCCTCTATCTTAAAATAGCATTAAGACATGCTAATATCTTTTGGGTTTTTAGCAGATCCCTTGACATGATTAAAATATGATTGGGTAAAAATTGTTAAGGTTGTCCACTGTTTATTACTTTCCCTTCAAGTGCCTACTGAAGATGCGGGGGATTAGGGATGGAAATTAATAATTTAATTTATTGATCTTTATTTTGGATCTTCATGATCATTTTTTCAAAACCTTTTGTCCAAGAAGGCCCCCTTGTAACTTTATGAATCACTAGTCTATCCCCCTACGTACAATCCAAATCATAATGTGCTTCTAATGTTCTATTTATAATCAATTACTATGGGAGCTCTTTCCTGGTTTGACAATACTAATGACACTAGAATATAACTAGCAATTGCACTTGAGGTGCAAAAATGCTGGATGGGATGCAATTGTGATGTTTTTATTGATTTTCCCTATCATGTAGCAGGTGATGTGATGCTTCTGAGGTATGCGTCATTTGTTGATACGTCTTAATGTTTAAAATTGTGCTGAAGACTATATCCTAGATGCTTGTTGATTCCATTCTATAAATTGGTTTTCTATTATCTCAAATAGATTGGAGAAAACCCATTTCATTAAATTGACAAATTTGTTAAAACTCAAAAATGCCTCTCTCTAAAACAGAGCACCTTTCTGACCGACTGTCAGAGAATGTCAACCATGCAGACATAATGATCCAGAGTGACCAAGAATGTCAACCATGTAAGCATAATGATCAATTCTGGGTATATTGCTCTAAGAGGCACTCATCCCATTGAAGTCTTTATAGCCCTCACTCACCAAACCTGCATGGCTGCATGCTAGTAAAACAAAATTGAAGCTTAGATAGTCGGGGTATGTTCCGCGGCACTTCAAAGGGTTTGATAAGAAGGGTGCAGTAAGACCCACTGAGAAAAACAAAAGAAAAACCATCTCATAAAGAACAATTAAACAATTTTTGATTGTGTCGAAAAGTTCTTGTGCCTTGTGCATACTTCCACTTTTTGCATACATATCTACAACAACACTTGCAACTACATGTAACATACCCTGTTTCAAAGCTCCTATTTTGGCATAGGCTAGGATTATTCTAGCAAAGGTGAACTTATCAGGTTGGCATCCTGCTGGTTGAATTTTTTGAAAGAGTCAATGTTTTGTGAGGATGCCAATGTCTTCTATAAGATGCAATTATGATATTTGATCAGATGGTTACAAATAACAAATCAAAAAATATATATTTTAAAAAACCTCATTGACAATCTGCTAAATCTAAAATTATCTTTCATAACAAAACTCTGTATTGAATGCAAATACAGAGTTAGTTGAGCTGCTATCGTTATTTAAAGAAAATGTGTCATATTGACAACATTTTTGTTTTGGTTTCGAACTGTTGCCTTGCAATTGACCTCATTATTTGAAACCCTAGGAAATTATGCTGGCAAAGCCTTGTGGTGTTGCCTGGCTTCACTCTTTTCACCATAAAATTGGGAATCTATTGCTGTACATGACGTTTTAACATGTGCATGTAATTTCAATTGTCGAGAAGATACACTTATCTTCTAGTTAAGCCATTGGCCTCTACAATGGTTTAGAAAAGACGGTCTCCATGATTCTCCAAATATGTTGGGGGCTCAAAGGATGTTCACTACAGACAACCATTGCTTCTTAGTGGATTTCCACTGCTGCTCATAGATCCAAGGCCCCGTGAGACGGCCAACAACTCTCTTTGTAATGTCCCCTTTTCCAATCGAAGACCTTTGGCCCATTTTGTCAACCCGACGGCCAAAGGAAAAATATAAGGGTGACTTAAGTTATAATAAATTATTATAAAGTGCTATAAAAAATAAAATAAAATAATTAAAGCACTTATATTAATTTATTTAGCTTAATAAAAATAAATTGTAATCCCTATGGAAAATACGATTTGCCTTAAGGGGCAAAAGTCATTGTAAAGGGATTTATTATATTTTATTCCTCCTAGAAAGGATAATGGCGACTTGGGCCAAAGGGGAGTAATGAAGCCTAGGAAAGATAAAAACATAATTAATTTATGTATTTCCCTAGAGAAATGCGACTTGCACTAGGAGGGAAATGTTGTTGGGAAAAACATTTAATATGGGAAAATATTAAATGTTTGCATAGGGAAAATCATGTGAGCTCATTGGCTGGTTTGGAGGTTGGTTGTTGGCCCTTTTCCTTTAAAAGGGAAGTCGACTTGCCTCTTCCATAATCCAGATTTTTATATGATATTTTCTCTTGCATAGAGCTTCAACTTTTGCATTAAAAATTCTAAGGACGAAACCCCTTGTGAATTAAACCTCTTGTGGATGAAAACCCCAAGAGTTTGAGAGGGATTTTCACTCAGAATTTCCCATTGGTTGTAATCAGATTTTCAGTCTATTTCAGGTTTTTTCCAGCAGTGTTATTGAAGACTTTTTGAAGTATTTTGGTGAATAAAATTGCAGCAGTGTTTTCTCTATTGGATCGACTCACCTTGGGATTGTTTGGGCATTATTATTGAGGTATTTAGATCTGAAAATCATTGTCTAATATCTCATAATTTTTGTGAATGAAAATACCCAAGTTTCATAATTCTTCTGAGGGTTATTTACCAGTTTTATAATCAGATTTCAGATCTGATTTATGAGTTGATTTGGCATCCAAAAATTCTGATTCTTATATGAATGAGTTCCTAAAAATATAGGCAAGCATCTGGGATAGAGAAAATAATTTTTGGAGCTCATTTGATGCCCTAAATGTGTGGGCCGAAATAGTAGGAGGGCCAAATCTGCATGTTTGGTAGTTGCTGTTATAATTTGGTTTACATCATCTTGTTCCTTGTATTTTTCCAAGTTCGGGCATATGTCATTTGCCTAGATCGGAGTTGTGTAGAGAAAGTTATGCTATCTTGAAGATTGCAGCAGTTAGGGTTTCAGATTTAAATTATTTTCCAGCTGTTGTAGAATTTGATTTTTGCCATAAATTCTCCAGGGTTGTTCCAAGGGTTTGGGAGTAAAAATAATTATTGTATGCTGATTTTGGGTGTGTTGTGCCTTAAACCCTAGTCGATGTGGCTGAAATCAATCCCGTTTGCCCTAGCTTTCAAGTTTATAAATAGACTAAAAATCTGATTACAACCAATGGGAAATTCTGAGTGAAAATCCCTCTCAAACTCTTGGGGTTTTCGTCCACAAGAGGTTTAATTCACATGGGGTTTCGTCCTTAGAATTTTTAATGCAAAAGCTGAAGCTCTATGCAAGAGAAAATATCATATAAAAATCTGCATTATGGAAGAGGCAAGTCGACTTACCTTTTAAAGGAAAAGGGCCAACAACCAACCAATGAGCTCACATGATTTCCCCTATGCAAACATTTAATATTTTCCCATATTAAATGTTTTTCCCAAAAACATTTCCCTCCTAGTGCAAGTCGCATTTCTCTAGGGGAAATACATAAATTAATTATGTTTTTATCTTTCCTAGGCTTCATTACTCCCCTTTGGCCCAAGTCGCCATTATCCTTTCTAGGAGGAATAAAATATAATAAATCCCTTTACAATGAATTTTACCCCTTAAGGCAAATCGTATTTTCCATAGGGATTACAATTTATTTTTACTAAGCTAAATAAATTAATATAAGTGCTTTAATAATTTTATTTTATTTTTTATAGCACTTTATAATAATTTATTATAACTTAAGTCACCCTTATATTTTTTCTTTGTCCATCAGTTGACAAAATGGGCCAAAGGTCTTTGATTGGAAAATGGGACATTACAGTCCTCCTTCTCAAAATTGCTTGCCCTCAAGCAATTCTCGATCTTGTTTTGTCCAAGTGTCATGCACAAGAGACAAAACATGTTGAAGTGATCCGCAAGCCTAGACCCTTGTTCTTGTCAAGTGAGCTAAAACTTGCCCCCATATATCATCCACAAAATGCTCATATACATATATTTGGAGCAATGGTTCAACAAACTCCAAAATGAAGACTTCATCTTCTACCATATCATGCATCTCATGATGAAAATAGATTGGACTAGGTAACAATAAATAAGATGCATTATTATGTTCATCATACCTTGGAGTATCACCAACATCCACGTCAATCTTGGACTTCACAATGGCTTGATTTTGTTGCACCAATTCCCCTTCATTCTTGTCCAGAATGGGATGAATATTGTCGTGAACCAGCTGCTGCGATAAATGAGATGGCATATCTTCTTCCACACATTCTTCAATCCTTTTTTGCCTTGCTATGCTGATGAGATTGACCTTTTCTTCGACTTCTTGAAGATGTTGTCTTGCATTGGCAGCCACTGATCTAGCCTCTTTGGCTTTTTGTGATCACATATCACACAAAATTTGTGTCTTTGTCACATCCTCCCAAGTCTGATATAAAAAATCAGAGTTCTTATGACTTGAATTCATCACACAAAACCCATTTTTAACACCCATCAAAGACAACTCATGAGTGGCTGGTCCACTATGAATGTCATCAACAAAATCATCAACTCCATGATCATCAACAAAAATTCTGAATTATCCTCATGTGAAAGACCCAATGAATCCATGCTATTGCTATCCAAAATACTAACATGCTCTATGCTAGCCTCAAAAGTAGAAGCTTCTAGTGAAACTTCTTGCAAGGATGATGTAGATAAAACATTTCCCATGTCTTCCTGAGTCAAATCAGCATGTCTATCAAATTCATCATTTTTGCATACCTCATTGGAACTTGAAGACACCAAAGCATTCTCATGAAGAGTTGTATCATCCATTTGTGAAGATTCTCTGTTCCTTCCACGTATCAACCATTCGGAAGCTATAGTGTGATATTCCTTCTTTTCCTGCTCAGTCTTGTAGCCAATCTTCGGGTGCATGTCCATGTAGTACATGAAAGGAAAATTCTCCTTAACATCTTGAGGAAGAATGCTATACTCCTCAAATATGCTAATCACTTCTGCTTCCTTGTCTTGCGGTGTTGGAACTTTGTGAATAGAAAATGATGATGATGATCTAGGCCTCCGATCTTGTCTGGCTCTCAAACTGTCTCTCCTATCTCTTGGCCTATCCAAAGCCATCCTCTCCATCATCTGCTGCATGGACTGTATCATTTGTTGATGGGTGTCTACCATTTCCCTAAGAAGATCTCTATCCAGATCCCATGGAAAGCTTTCCTATTTAACTCCCATGATTCAACTCTATCACCAACCTCTCGTGGCTACATCAAATCAAAACCCTTCAGGTGGGAGGAACATTGCTCGATACCACGTAAATAGAATAAAAATTTGATTACAACCAACGGGAAATTCTCGAGTGAAAATCTGTCTCAAACTCTTGGGGTTTTCATCCACAAGAGGTTTAATTCACAAGGGGTTTCATCCTTAGAATTTTTAATGCAAAAGCTGAAGCTCTATGCAAGAGAAAATATCATATAAAAATCTGCATTGTGGAAGAGGCAAGTCGACTTACCTTTTAAAGGAAAAGGGCCATCAACCAACCAATGAGCTCACATGATTTTCCCTATGCAAACATTTAATATTTTCCCATATTAAATGTTTTTCCCAAAAACATTTCCCTCCTAGTGCAAGTCACATTTCTCTAGGGAAATACATAAATTAATTATGTTTTTATCTTTCCTAGGCTTCATTACTCCCCTTTGGCCCAAGTCGCCATTATCCTTTCTAGGAGGAATAAAATATAATAAATCCCTTTACAATGACTTTTGCCCCTTAAGGCAAATCATATTTTCCATAGGGATTACAATTTATTTTAATTAAGCTAAATAAATTAATAGAAGTGTTTTAATAATTTTATTTTATTTTTATAGCACTTTATAATAATTTATTATAACTTAAGTCACCCTTATATTTTTCCTTTGGCCGTTGGGTTGACAAAATGGGCCAAAGGTCTTCGATTGGAAAAGGGGACATTACATCTACCCAACTCTATGACCCCCACCTACTTCCTGCGACTCTTCTCTCACCGTGCCGCCTAACAAAAGTGTAAAGATGAGGGCCTTCTCAGCTATTTCTGCAAATAAGTCAACACAAAATCCCAGTAAACAAAAGGAAACACTAAATTGATTTTCCAATGTTCCGCCAGACTTACCTGGATTAAATTCTAAATGCGATATAAAACTGTACATGAACAAGTGTAAAAGAAATGCATATTCAAAACCCTAAATTCTTTCATTTGTCAAGCCAGTCCAGCCATGCATGATGAAGTTGTGGTCTTAGCCTGGTCCTGTGCTAAATAAACAAGTGCGCCATATATTTATAGAACATATATACTTTTCCCAATCAAAATACAGATAGATATAATATGAAAACGTAATTGTTAATTTCTGTGATCCTCATTGTAGAAAGCACCATTGTGAGATATTAATAAAGATTTTACAAAAACCAAGAGAGATCAAATTGACACATAAAAAAAAGCAACAAGTCATGCATGCCAAACTTGTATATTATGGAATTACTGACAAAAGAATGATATGGAAAAACTAAAATCCTGTACTGGAAACTTGTAGCATAATGGCACAGGCCTCCACAAGCTATTGCCTGAAGGTTTATATTACATATTTTCATTAATATCTTCAACAGATGTTTTCTACACAGACCCCCTTGAATTCAATTCTTTGGAAAACAATCAGATCCAAAGGACTGGTCCTGCAACTGTTCCACCACACAATCCCAAAAACTGGTCCTGCAACTATTAACAATCCATATTAAGAGTGGAGCATGCATGCACCTAAGCTAAGTGCTATCCTGCACTTCTCTAAGAAATTCATCCTTTAGAAGCTCTGCAGCAGAAGGCCTCACTGATACTTTTGCCAAACATTTGTCAATAAACTGTCTCACTTCTGGATTGGTAACCTTTTCCAATGTAACTGGCCTCCAAGAGTCTCTTTTTATAAATACGAGCAATCGTATGACACTTACTATAGGGAATGTCAAATGTAATCATCTTCACCATGCACATACCAAAAGAATAGATATTTGCCAGCTCATTGTAATCCTTTTCAAATAATTCTGGAGCCATGAAATCAGGCGTACTAATGAAACAAATTTGCTTCCATTATGCTTTGATGGATATCCGTGGACTACTCTAAAGCTCCCATTTTGACAAAGCCTGGGAGGATGCTGGAAAAGGTTGCGGAGTCTGGATTTACCACTGCCAATTGCATTTGCTTGAAAGTTTCCAAGGCCGTTTCAACAAATCCATTTTGTGCATATCCTGCTATCATTGCAGTCCATGAGACCACATTTCTTTCACCCATTATATCGAGCAGTTCACATACCTTTTGCGTGCTTCCACATTTTGCATTCATATATACCATAGCACTTGCAACTAAAACATCTGACAAAAGTCAGTTCTCCATAATGCTTTAGTGGATGTCCTTACCCTGTTTCAAAGTTCTTATTTTGGCACAGGCTGGGAGTATGCTAGCAAAGGTAGATGGCAAAGCCAACAATTCAGGACATGACTGTAGCGTAGTGAAACCAACATGCTATTGAAAATGGTAAAAAAGAAGCTTGAAATTTGATAAGGAAAAAACCTTTTGGTGGGAGGGTTAGAACATAGCACCAAAGGTCTTTCCAGGCAAGCTCGATTCAGTGTTGGAGCTCCAACAGTGATGGTCTCTTGCCCAGAAATCTGCCCATAGTGAACAGCCACGAAACAGGAATAGTCCCCAAAGAAAGGGGCGACAATACCCAGATGTTGCGTTCATCAGGTAGAGCACTGCGCTTTTTCATTTGGTCAAGCCAATGAAGTTCCTCCTGCCGCCCCCAAAATGACCTGGCTCACAGAATGTACAGTCACATGACTGGGACTCTATCTTTCCTTCATTTGGTTATCTCTCATTGGAAAACCGTAAAAACCCTCTCCGGTGATGGATTTGAATGTCAGATACATCAGATGCCTGTTTTGTTGAGGAATACGAGCTCCTCATTTTTTTCTCTCTTGGCATTTTACTGCTTGAAGAGGCATCCAGGGCTACATCAGGAGGCTTGTCTGTTGCCATTCCTAACCTTGTTGCTGTTAAGGGTTTCTAGTCGATTCTTCCCACTATCCACTACCTTCTTTTTATTCTATGCCATTGTTGGGAGCCGTGCACAAGGAAGAAATAAAGAGAAGGCAGATTGCACACTATGGAGATAGTGTGTCCGTCATTATATTATGAATGAAGTAGTTACAAAACAGTTGATATAGTTACAAAACAGTTGATATAGTTACAACTGGTTACAACCATTTTTAGTTAAATAACTAATGACATCCTTATAAATAAGCCTTACATTCTAATACCCCCTCTTAAGGCTTATCCTACATAAAGCAAAAACAAACATTTTAACAAAGCTAGAACCAAACAAACTACGTAATCTTCAGAGGCTTTCACTTTGAAAGCAGTGCTTGACTAGGTAGGGCTCCATCAAGCTGCTTCGTGACCTTCGTAAAGGTGTAGTTCCCAAGCTGAATTCCCGAGTTCCTGAATTCTTGATTCCACCTCCCGAACTCATGAATCACAGATCTCCCGAATTATTGGACAACCATCCATATTAAGCCCTCCACAAGCTCCAAGTTTTTATTCATAAGTTGCATTTGTATTTTCACATTCCATGTATGAAACTTTAGACCAGAATATTTTTCTACTTGAATTTCCATAAAATAAAATAAATACTACTGCGTATGAGTAAATAGAGAATAAAATACCAATTTCAAGTATTCCCTTTGCTGCAGTTGTGATACACACTATTTTGTGCCCTAGCAGATAGAACAAACACCCTGAAACTTCATTGTGCCCTCGCAATTTGTGACTGTTTTGCTTGTTCTTTGTTAATGGCAGTAATGTGACTGTATTCTGCCTGGTTTCATGTATTTTCTGTGGCTATTTTTGTACTCAGAAATCATGATTGTGTTTTAATGGCTCATGCGGACTTTTTTGTTGTTGAAAAAAACATGACTGTGCCCTCCTTTGACAAAACACGACAGTGATTTTTGTGATTGACTTTATTTCGTGCCCTTCGTAGAAACCCTTTCTTGTGATTTCCGTCGATTTCTTTGCAACCTCTGTGAAAACAATTGTCCCGTGCCCTATATGGTACTCGTGGCTACATTTTCTGCCTTCACGTATTTGTATATAATCTGCCCTTTGATTTTCGAAAACCTCACAAAAATGTGAACTCGAAAATCCTAATGATAATCTTCACGAAAATGTCCTTACGGGACTGTCATGATAATGTCTTTCTTCCCTTCTCTCTCTTTGCTTGCACCGCACTCTGATACCAATGTTGGAAGACGTGCACAAGGAAGAAATAAAGAGAAGGCAGATTGCACACTATGGAGATAGTGTGTCCATCATTATATTATGAATGAAGTAGTTACAAAACGGTTGATATAGTTACAACTGGTTACAACCATCTTTTAGTTAAATAACTAATGACATACTTATAAATAAGCTTTACATTCTAATAGTCATTAATGTAAAATTGAATCTCTGACTGAAAATTCTATTGGAAAAGTATGCTGGGAAACATGCTGGTTGACACTTTCTGGCAAGCTCTCCCACCATAACGGACGCCTCTGGCATAAATATCTCTATGCAACTAATATTTTAACTTTTTATAGAGGTGGACAATGGAGGATTATGTTCATTGTTGAGTGGTACGCTTATGTGTCCTTGTTTCATTCAGATTGTATTTTTTTAGCACATGTTGCATCTACTATTGCTTCTGGGTCAAGATAAGGAGCAGACTGGTTTGAAATTGGCTTAAGAGTTGCTATAATGTGCAGGTATTTTCGAATGGATCCTTTACCAGGACGCAAGTAAGTCCCTTCGCCTATTTCCTATAGTTTTGAAATGTCTTTTCTTGCTGCTGAAAAAGGCTTCTGCTCTTCATCCCAACATTATAGCTGGATGTGTGACCTTTCATCATAAAGTGTTTTCTCATGTGGAATGCACAGCAAACTCCATTTTAGGAATGAAAAAACAAACATGATATCAAAGCATGTTTTTGTATTATAGTCTTTAATTTGACCAGGGTAGGGTGTGACATCAATGCTCAGTGCTTACGTGAAATGCAAAGCAAACTCCATTTTAGAACTGAAGAATTAAACTTGATATCAAAGCATGCTTTTGTATTATATAGTCTTAATTTGACCAGGGTAGGGTATGACATCAATGCTCAGTGCACTTGTTCCTAGCCAACCTGGTGAAAAAGTTGTCTCTTACCCAGCTCGTCCAGTCGACACAAGCACAGATTTTGATGGGACAATTACCGCTCAGACATCTCAGGTAACATTTTGTGAAGATAATCAAGTTTGTTGGATTTTGTTCAGGTTGTAATTTGGCAATAAATGATAAGAATATATAAAGTTTGTATCTTCCCAACAGCTTTTCTCATTTTTTGTGAACCATGCTTGAAATTCAGGTATCATCTGGAATTGCAGTATCTGGTTCTGTAACAGCAGGTGCGGTAGCTGCTGTTAGACCTTTGCCTCCATCAATGCAGATGGTGAGTATGCAGAGGATGCAGAATACAAACATGGCTTCTCTCAATTTTGGAGCTCAAGCAAGCATGGCAGGTCCTAACCTTCCTCTCCACCGTGGTCCTCAACAAGCACATCAACAGGTGTTCTATTCTTTCAAGATTTCTCCCATACTTGTTATCCCATACAATAATGTGTGTGGATGTAAATGATATTTTATCCTATTCATATGAATTGTTTTTGATTATTCATTTTTATCTGCTGAAACTCTGCTAAACTCGCTGGATCATTTGATCAGGTTCGAAGAAAAGAACCCAGTACTGGGTTTCAGAATACTGGATATCAACCACCACAGCCAAAAAGACGCTTTTAAATTCAGCATTGAAGTTTCTAGATGTATATTGAGTGCTTCTAAAGCCACCACACATGTTCCTCCAGACAATTGCATGCATCGTAAACAGTTAAAGCCTTTAATCATTGGCCTTGACAATGGGGTGCGATCATGAGAGCCACAATCAAATCTCGAATACCAGCCATGTGTAATTGGAATGTGATTTTGATGGCTTTTCCCGTTATCTCGAACTCAAATTTATGTACAGCCTTTAGTCCCTAAGAAGAGAGTTTTTCTGCCTGTCTGCCAGTTAACTTTTTTAGTCTGACTATTTTCAAACCATTGGGATACTATTCCCAAGCAGCAGAGCCCTATATGGGATAATTTTATCTCAAGCAGTGGAGCAGTGAGATCAGTCGAGCACATATCCTCTCTGATTTTTGTATTTGAGAATGCAGTCCATTGGATGCTCTGGATGTAAGACTGCCTATGCATTTGGAGCCAGTCAGAATATCTTTGGTGATTTAAGTATTTTCTAGAGAATCTCTTTTCCTCAAAGAAGTTCTACTTATATAGCCAGTCTGGAAATAAGATCACCAATTTTCCTTCAGTGTTATATTTGTGTATTTTTCTTGTGGGCACCATTCATGTATTTACCATTAAGAGTGTAAACATTTTTCTTCAATGCACGATAAATTCACCTGAATGATTTATTTACCAACTCGTGCCTGTTTAAAATGTAGAGTGCACATCAGAAGAGCGGTTGTACTATATGTGCAAAATGAATATGCTCTCTACTTTGTTTTGTTCATTTGTACATTAATGCATAGCCTATCCTCAACTTTCATCTGTCCATTCTCATGAACATATGAGCAAAAATAAACAGTTTTTTTTTCAATGCATGATAATCCACCTGTATGATACATTTAGCGAGAATCATGCCTGTTAAAATACAAAGTGCACATTGGAAGAGCCTTTGTACTATGTGCAAAATGAATATGCTGTCTACCTTTTTTTGTTCCTTTGTACAATATAACAAAGCTTATCCTCAACTTTCTCTTGTCGTTTCTCATGAACAAATGGGCAAAATGCAGAAGAGCATATTTTGTTTTGAATTCAACTAATGTGGGTGAATATTCATTTTGATGTATGAAATCTTGCACGGGTTTGTGCACTTACATCATTTTGTTCTTTTTGCTGTAATTTTCTTAATATAATGCTCCAACTTGAAAATGGAAAAGAAATGATCCAACTTAAAAATGGAAAATAGAAGTCAAGTACTCAAAAATCTCGTTACAAACAGAAACCTTATTTGTTAAAAACATTTTAATTCCAATATTCCACATAGAGGTGGCAGACAATATTTTATTGAACGTAACTCAGTGAACTACATAAATGATTAGAATTGAGCACGAGTTTTCATGATTAAAAAAATTATTAATATCAAATATTTCCAATTACATCAAGTTTCTTTTTTAAGAAAACATTGTTTTTCTGTTCATTACTTTTCAAGTCCTACCTTTGCATGCATGCAAAAGCATGATCCAACATACAAAGCTACAAACAAGCATACATGTATACTTAAAAGAATGCAAAACTACTAACAAGCTTGCACGCATGCTTAAAGAATATGCATGATCCTACTTTTGTCATGTATGCAACACTACTAACATGCATGTATGCATGCATATTTTCTACAAATAAATTCAATCCAAATCAAAAAGGCAAAAAATACCATCAATTTTCTGCACGATGTTTCTTTTTTCCCCATATACTTATTGGAATGGTTTTAAGTTATAGATCTTGTCCCTCTTCAAGACATGCGAACAATTTGTTGGAGGTGAGGGGCTCTTACCATCTTCCCCCCCTTAATAGTTAATCTGTGTACCTCTTTAGAAGGGGCACCTTGGATGCTAGCAACATTATTCACTAGGACCACCGACTCTTGTATACATATTCTTTTGAAGGAAAGATCAGGTGTCTGTCCATTCACAAATTTCTCTGGACTTAAGAGCTGTACGAATATGATTACATGAAGCATCCTTTTATCAAATGGACTGTTGCTTTTGCTTCCGATGTATCATATGATTTTTTTTTTTAGAAGATATAGAATAATCTTCACACAACTTTTGAGTAGGTCTGTGTGCGTGAATAGATCCACGACTTTTATGGGTTCCCACAAAATATACCCTTTGTGCAGCTCAACATTTCTTTCAACGGTTGAATGCTAGTGTTTCAAAGTAATATTTGTGAATGAGGGTCTTGTATGTTTTTTGTTTTTGTATATGCCTTATTCTTTATTCTTAGGCAGCGGTCCCATGCAGGGGGCAAAGCAGAATTTTTAGCGGGTGCTGAAGAGCATTTATAGGAAAAATTAGCAGCCCTGTGATCCCATGTCTTCTAATTTTTTTCTGCAAATTTATTTAGGGTAAACCCATGATTTGCTGAAAAACAGTTGTGGAAGGAAATACATTTGGAGGGAAAAAACATCTCCCATTACTATGTGGACAGGTGGCCTGAAAATATGGATTGCAGGAACAATTACTTTATTAACCCATTTGTATTATAAGTCGCTGGAACAGGTTGGTTCAAATTCCTATGTAGTCACCCATACTTAGATATTTTAGGGAATTTCTACACATTTTTCCTAGCAAAAATAATTTGACTTATAAAGAGAAGTGAAAGAGAATACTTTGTTATTTTCATAAAACAATGTTCTTCCTACTAAGAGATATGTTTAAAGAGGTAATAGTTGTGGAAGGAAATGATTTGGAGGGAAAAACATTTTCCATTACTATGTGGATGGGCTTGAAAAATGATTGCAAGAACTTTTTGCAGCTCCCACCCTTTGAGTCGCTGAAACAGTGTTTCATGCAAGTAATATCTTTGAATTTCTTGGTTTTTTGCAGTTAATAAAATTTTATTGTCTATGGGACTCACTGCACGCATATTTTATTTCTAACATGGGACCCATTTTTACTAATGCTTTCTTTTTACAAGCTATTGACACATTAATCTTTGAGTGTGCGCCTTAAAGGGCATATCAAAGGGGGTTGAGATAGTTAGTGTATTTAATGGTTGTCATTGAGCGTGCATTGCCATTACTTTGTCCTAACATGGCTCTTTACTACTTTTCCACTACATCCTTACTTTCTTATGACCACTTAATATCCTTAGTATTATGGCCTGCACATTTGTTTATAGCACCTTCAAGTCCCCTTCAAATCATCTTTGTGCTTCTTTTAAAATGTTTTTCTACTTCCATTCTCTCTCCTCTCCTTACCTTTATGCAAGACTATTCATGGTGACTATATTGACTATGGTCGATGTCGACTAATAGATCCCTTGTTCTAGTGTTAATGCCATATGTTAAGAGAGTTTATGACTTTAAGTAATGTTCCTTTATAAATAGACATCATTATTATCACTTCTTTTCATCATTATCACATATTTTGTATGCTTTTGCACTTGTAAATATGCCCTTAAAGGTTTAGGGTTTAGTGGAGCTTATATTTAGAGGTCTACTTTGAAGCATTGGGTTATGATGAGCTACAAGAATAAGAGTTGCATTGACAAGGTCCATTAAGTCTTTGAGTCTCAAATTTTGTTTACTTAGGCTTTTATTTGTCCCTCTCGTGATCCAACCATGACTCTCATGAGGTGCTACTAACCCTAGGGGTTAATGTACCAACAATTAAAGTCTTTAGTTCTCTTTCTTTATGTTGGTATGACTAATTATGTTTGACGTATCATGTATTAAACTAGGATATAATATATATTTGTCTATTGCATTATTCTTTACAACCCTTGCTTATTATTTGCCACATGACATTCGAACCTTAGTTTAGAAATCTTATACTAATTGGTTATTACCTTAACTCTTGCAACCATAGGATATTAGTTAGACCCCACAACCTTTCTTAGACATATAGTTTAGAAACCTATGTCATAGATAGTGTGGACTACTATCTTCTAAATCTGCATCTATTATGTCCCTTGGAGCTATCCTTGGCTTGTGGGTTGACCCTAGAATGGTCTTCTACTTATACCCCACAACTTTCTTAGACATACAATTTAGAAACCTAAGTTGTTGATAGAAGTGTGGACTACTATCTTCTAAATCTGCATCTATTATGTCCCTTGGAGCTATCCTTGGCTTGTGGGTTGACCCTAGAATGGTCTTCTACTTATACCTTAATCTACATTATTGAGAAGAAAGGATAATCATATTGATAATCTTAGCTAACCTACATTTTGGTGAACCCGGTAGGAATCTTACTTCATCATTGAGTCATTTTCATGTTCATTTTATCTCCTACAAAACCAAATATTGAAATTTCATATCATACTTGCATTTTAAGCATGGTTTAATATTGTTCTTAAAAAAATAATCATGTGCCACATTTTTCTCATGGCTTTAAAACCTTGACTTTAATATAAAGTTAGGCCCTTTCCTCCATCATCCTGGAGGAAGCCCTTGAACAAGCTAAAATACAAGATTCCCTCATGCATGAGTTCAAAAACCCTAAACTTAAACAAACACCAAAAAAACTCTTTTAAGTCCTTATGCGACTTCAAAACCACCAAACACCAAAAATCTTTTAAGTCCTTATGCGACTTCAAAACCACAACACCAACAATGATGAAGTTACAAACACTCATAATCATGGCAATGCTTTCAATCAAACCACCATAAAATTGATACCTTTCAAAGTCTAGCCCCTCCTCAATCTAAAGGAGGCTCCTTTCCTCACCCATCCCACCAAAGGGACTACCATCAACCTCTCATAAGAGGAAGAATTAAGGCAATGTCTACTTAAGACATTCTCACATCCTATGAAGTCCTTTTCCATATTCCCAAGTGGCACGATGAAAATAAGTTTGGTTGGTGGCATGTCAATTGGGGGCATCCTCATGAAAACTATCAAACATTTAGATCCCTCACCACATGCTTTCTTTCTTGGATGTGACTTCAATCACGATGCCATAGTAAGAGAAGACATGATGATGTTGTCACATCGTGAGATAAAACTCATCCACACGATCGTCATGATGCCATGCATAAGACTAATGCCTATTTGGATATTTACCATTCATTTCCGTGATCATTTCAAGCTTGATAAATTTTATTAGCCCACACATGATAAGAAAAGTTTAAACCTTTCAATGAATGCCATAACCACTTATAACCCTACTATTGACAACACTGAAAATGTAGTTAACAAGCAAGGTATGAAAAAATTCATTGCTTGCATTGATTCCATGTACCTTACTTTTTAGCCTAAGACTTAAAAGATTGTTTAAGCCTATCCTACAAGTTAGAATTCCTTGGAACACTTTTCAAAAATCCATTTTAAAAAAATGTTCAAATCAACACCATCGACCACCTTGAACCTATAGGGGCCGATGTTGTGTGAAAAACCCTATTTCTTTTGATTGCATTGGTCATTTTGTTTATGCAAGGCCATACATTTCCTAAGTTTCCTCAACCATCCAATATGGTTGATGTCATATAGTTTGAACAAAAAAATCATCCCAACTTGAGTCCTCAACCTCTCTATAAATTATTATGGTAGAGACTCTTCAGGCTTAGACTAGCATTTCACAACCTAGTTTGAATGAATGAGTTCCAATCAATGAGTTCTCTAGTCTTCCAAGTCAAATCCTTTTTTTTGAATTCATAAGAACCTCACCTAAAAACGTAACCATTTGATGTCAACCCTTTTTGACATGAATATTCCTTATCCACAAGAAGCTTTGGGAGAAGACTCCTCTCTTGCATGGTTCGGATGAAAGCATACTTCAACAATGTGAATATCTATTATTCAAACCAATCTTACAACTAGATCAATCCTTATCTCTTTACTTTCCCATTAACTCTATGATCCATGACATACTCTTGTTTTGTGTTAAATACCTTCCTCTCTAGATTTCTATTAAGATAAACAACGTATAAATCAAAAGGGCTCTCATTGACAAATGTTACAACACATGTCACTTCTTTGGATTCATCAAATTTGTAGGTTATTCAACCATTAGCCTAAATCAACCCGGGTCACATGTTAAGGGTAATGACCAAAGGAAAATTCTCCCATTAGGTCGTTATTAGTTACCCATCATAATGTCTCCTCATATCATTAGAGTAAAGGTTATGACATTCAAATTTTCTCTATCTTATAACATTCTCATCGGCCGACCATGGACACATGGATGCACGTTGTCTTAATCCACATGTCAAATGTATTGAATTCCCCTACCTAGGTTTCATGTATATAAGTTCAAGGTGACATAAACCCGTGGAACTTGGAACAATTTAAACAACATGGAATCTTTAAAATCCTCACTCTCAAGGAACTACCATGTGTTCCCTTATGAGTGAATGAATTCTTTAACTACCCCATTGGCTCCCTCCAAGGATATAACATACACCTTGAACTTGTTGGGAGGAATCTTGAGACTATCCTTGATTTTGATGATGAGGAGATTGATAAAATCAACCTTAATATTAACCCTCTTATTTTTCTAACTCTATCATTGCACAATTTATCCTTTCTCTATGACCTCGTTCTTGTAAGAAAACAACAAATGTAATCCATGTTATCATTTCTACACTATGACTTCCTCTCAAGGAGATTGTTTCTACATGTCTTGATGAAACCATCATTGAATCCTTCAACATCAATATTTCTACCCTTGATTATGATGGATGTTATCCATTATATTATCCCTTCTTGTTTGTTTATGCCGGAGATAAGAACACAAAAATTTGTGATACCAATAATCTTATAATTTTTCTTCTTTTAGTGATCTTAAAGAGTGAGAACCCTTCATCAATGCATCATCCCTAAATATTTATCATCTACCTTCACCCTAGTGATTCCAATGATTGGGACCCTTCATTGTATGTATACTATGGATCCATGTAATCCAACTTCAACTATATATCAATACCATCCTATGTTGAATTTCACTTTGACTCCAAGGGGCAAGATTTTGAGCTCGAAGATGATAATTTGATTGAGAATGAAGAGCATTATGCTTCTCTACCCATATTAGATCATGAAACAAAACTCATCTTAATTCCTCTTATTTGATCTTCCATCCTTGATCTCCTCTCCAACTTGATAGCTTAACCTAATACTAATATGGTTACTTTAGTTAGATCCCATATCCTTGATATCCTTTGAGATCTAAATCCAACCACTTTGGTTCTTCCTGGTTATCTCTCAAACCATAAAAATGAATCTTCCTCATATGACACCTTTCTCTCACCCACTATCCATCTATTATAGACTCCTTCAAAATCTTGTACCATTTTTCATGTGGTATGAGGTGTTGGTCACGAGGTTAAGGATTGTCGAGCTTATATAAAACACATGAAATAACTTGAAGCATAAGAGCATGATGAATAGATTAAATGAAATACACATCCTCCTTCTTCCCCATGGTAACTTTGTTTACATCATGATCTTTTTATCCATTCCAATTCCACTTGTCATGTACCCCATCAATCGTGTCAACCACAACTACCTTCTTCTCCACCTTTAGCTAAATATTTAGATTCCACTTGACATTTTATCCTAGATTCCAATCATGTGGACCAAACACCTTTATGCACATAATTTTTATTCAATTGAGGAACAAATTCCTCTCTCTTACCCTTTTTAGTTAGAGGTGAATCCTACCTTTATCTCTTCCATCCATTCCTCCACCCATCCATGTCATTATGTATCCATCCTCCTTTCTCTCTCAAATCTCCATGAGGATAGAAAGGAAAATGGTAGAAACACATGCATGTGGGTTAAGAAGGTTAATAGATTATCCTTTGTATTATATATAATATTGATTAAGATATATATATAAGATCATATTAGGTCCTACATACAAGCTAATATTGAACTATTAACTATATGGTTGTGGATCTAGAAGACGATAATCCACACTCTATCAAAGGTGTAAGATTCAAAAGCCTAAGTCTAGGATAGTTGGGCACTATCTTTTCTAGAACCATAGGTTGTAAGAGTAGTGATGATAGTAAGAAAGAACATATGTGTCTATACTAGTGTCGAAAGAATAAACATGGAGGCAAATGCATGTCATGATCTAAACTAGAGTTGTATAAGCCAAGTGGTGGATAAATGCAAGGGCTGATAAGAATAATGCAATAGAAAAATAATATGCTACTTTATCCTAGTATATGTAAATTACACATCAATTATAAGTCATCCAAACCATAATATACATAAAGGAAAAGTAAGGTTAGAGATACTTACCTTCGCGAAGACACCATCAATGTGTTAACCTCCTTGGATTTGTAACACCTTATGAGAGAGTTGTTTTAGGGGACCGTAAGAAGGATAGGAAGAATATCTAAGTAGACTAGAGTTAGGGAATAAAAGACTTGGAAAACCTTGTTGGTGCAACTCCTATTATTGAGTATACTAGACTCCAATACTCCTCCAAAGGAATAGTTCTTTTACGACCTTAAGATAAGTACGAAATAGACCCGATAAACTGTTGTGATAATATGAGAAATGATTACAATTAAGCCATTTATACATATGAAGTCAATGTAATAATCTACAGCCATTAGAAAAGCACTTCCATATAGTTTTGACCATGGGTTATACCATCAACTTTCAACTACCCTCATGGGGTTATATGAGGGATATGAGGTAGGAGGGGATCCAAAACTTTGGAAAAATGTGAAGGTGATTTGAAGGTGTCATAACTAGGTGTGATGGAGGCTACGAGAGATAGTAAGGAGATGTATCTAAGGAATATAAAACTTCACAAAAATATATTTCACAAGATTTTACCAACCAACCCCCACTCCTAGTGATGACCCTTAAGGCACACTCAGGGAGATCAATGAAACAATGTCTTATAAATTTATTGGTAGTAAGAGTGAAAATAAGGTGTATACATATGTCCCAACCGAATATTATCACATCATAATAGTTTAATGAGAGACGGTATTTTGGAAAAAACATATAAGACACATAAAAATAAATGTTTGTAATGAAGTAATAATAAATGATAAAGATACAAACTCAACCAAATGAAAAATACTTACCTTAACTTACCTTTTCATGAAAGTGAATGCATGTTACCTCTCATCTCGACTGGGAGGGCGATTTTTGTCATTGAATGTAATGATACAAGACTAAAAGGAGAGGATAAACATGATAGATATACAAACATATGGAAACAATCTCATAAGAGGGTAGTAAAAGGCGCTAGGTAAGAAACCAATCAACAAAATTAGTACACCTAAGGAAATAAGGTGTGAAATAGGTGATTTAAAGTTATAGGTAGGTCCATATAATCTTATAAAGAGATGACTAAATTATTTTGGAGAAAATATAAAAGTATCAAACATGTCTTAGTTGGTAAATTAATCCACCAATCTCATAGGCTCAGTAAATAATGGATCATCAATGTGATACTCAAAATCCTTAAAATAGTTAATATAAATTCAAATAAGATATCAATTAGTGAGAGAGAGCATATTGAAAGATGAAGATGAAAAATATGCTCAAGTAGGAATGGTATAAGGGAATGTTCTTAACCCTAATGCTTGTCATAATGTTAACATGTTTGAAAATAGATGGAGAGAAGGATGCATTGTTAATGGGAAATAATTAGGATCTAACATGTCCAATAAGGGAGGAAATGTAAAGGGAAGGAAAGACAAGCTCACCAAAAAGGAAGACACATTCTTTATCATAATCAAAGGCACTCATTCACATTGGCAAGATAAGAGTTGTCGAAATAAAATAATGAAGGAACCTAAATATGTAGGTTTTAATTTACGAAAAATAATGAATTATAAAGATATTTCATTTTAGTTATGAGATGCAATGGTAATAAAGGGTTTCCTACCTTCCCACAACATTTTCCTATTCCTTAGTACCTTACTTATGGAACTATAGGCCTATTAAGAGGATTAGGTACTAGATGAAAACACAAAGGCATGAAATGATATATGTGACCTCCTACCTAGTTAGAAAAACCTATTGATCCCAAAGGGCCTCTAGCTCTGTAACGAGGCTAATAACGGAGTTTGAGATTTCAACTAGGATTAAAGGTGTGCTAGATTATATCATGTATTTTTAATTTTAATTGACTATTTTGATATTAATAATTACCTTTTGATTGTATTTTCATAATACAACTTTTATTTTTTTGGATTTTACTATTCCTCCCTTGTATAGATTTTGAAGACAGGGGAAAATTTTAGTGGCAAATTTTCGTAAACTCGCGAATATTAGGGATTTTGAAATTGGAAATGGCGAATTTTTAGCAGTTGGCTACCGCCCAGTTCACCAAAAATTTCGACTAACAAGTCATTTGTATGGGTCAATTCGCCTACTATTTATATGTAAAAATTAACTTATACATGTATTCACCGAGGTATAATACATAGCCTAGGGGTTCTAGGAGGGTACCCATTTAATAATGACATCCAATAAAGAGTGATTGTCTCGCCATCTAACCTAGGTTGGATGACAAATGATGGATGGCCATATAACCTGGGTTGGACGGTCATCCATTATTTGTTGTCCAACGAGGCATCCAACCCGGGTTGGATGACGATAATGTATGACCGTCCCAACCTAGGTTGGGCGGTTGGGTTGACAATGATAATGTATATGGTCGCCTAACCTGTGTTGATGACCGGGTTGGATGGATGACAATGGACAATCGTCCAACCCATGTTAGACGGATGGGTTGGATGGTAGATAATGTATGGTCGTCCAACCCAAGTTGACGACAGATAATGTACGGTCATCCAATTGGGTTGGGCGACATATGATGGAAATTGCCCAACCGGGTTGATGACTAGGTTGACGATCGGGTTGATGCAGTGTTATCGGCCAATTTTTGACTTCACAAAGTTATATATATATATATATATATATATATATTTCAAAGTGTTCTTTCATGTAATTTTTATCCTTCATCGCCATCGTCTTATTCTCATGGTCATTCTAGCTTTCATTTCATTCATTTTGAATAAGCCATTCTCCCGTTACGCCACAAACCGTGTTTTAATTATTTAATTAATATTCATCCTGAAATTTAATAAAATTAATATTTATTAAATTTTATGGGTTTTTAATTAATAAATATTAATTTAATACTCATGGAAGTTGTTCGACAAACTTGGGAGAATTTTTCTTCTTTTAATCCAGATCCTGAAGAAGGAAAAGCTTGTTCTACAGGCACTACCCGACTTTCACATGGAAACTTGGCACAGACATTAGCTAGAGTCAGGAAACCTTGAGAGTTCCAGGTAGTTGTCTCTATTTCTGAATCACACAAGAAGCCATCATTCTTCATTTGCTACAACTTCTCTTTGCTCTGTGCCACACGCCTTGCTCCAAGCCACACCAAAAGTAAAATCTTTTCATGAACCCATGTATACGATACATTGTAGTTTGTGTTTATTGTTTGTTGTTGTTTTGTGCAGTAGGAATAAGATCAAAACAAAGTTTCCATGCAGGCCCAAGGATAGTGTGCACACAACCACAAAAGGGAGAAGTTGAAAGAAAAATCAATCCAGACAAAGATCCACGCCATGCTTGGAAGGAAGAATGAAGTTTGTTTTTATCCACGTATAGCCTGAGAAGGAGGAAAGAAATCTGTTTGCACATTCATAGAAAGAAAGAAGTTTGTTTGGAGATTCACACATAGCCTGAGGAGAGGAGAATCAACATGCATCATCTTCAAACATGTCTACGCGACTGCGAAAAAAGACAAAACAAAATGCTTAGAATTCCACACATGCTTAGGAAGGAGGCCAAAGAACATATTTCCCACGCCCAAGGAATGAATCCACCCATGGGTAAAAGCAAGAGAAACAACAATTTGAATAAGACAAAACATTCCTCCCACTCATTCACCAAAGAAAGTAGCCAAGGAAATAAAATTTTCCATGCTAATCAATCAAACAACTAAAAGAAATAATCAACGCATGCATAGAAATTTCTTTTTATTTTTTTAAAAGAAAGAAAATACCTAGAATGCCACGCATAGGAGAAATAATAAGTTCCAACTAGTTTTCAACTCATGCATAGAAATTTCTTTTTATTTTTATTTTAAAAGAAAGAAAATACCTAGAATGCCACGCATAGGAGAAATAATAGATCATACTCATTTCAATGCAACAAAGAAGAAAATGTGAAGTTCAACGCCTTCTCTAGATCATACTCATTTCTTTTTATTATTATTTAAAAAAAAGAAGAAATAGAATATATAGAAGTCCACACAAGCCTGTTGAAAGCAAAAGATCAATGCGCCAGGGAAACAGAAAAAATATCATTTGCTGCCAAAGAAGAAAAATACCAGCATGCAGCCCACGCATTACTGATGTATATCAGCACAAAGAAAAATGAATTTAATAAAGAAAACGATAGATGTGGAAAGAACATGCTTTGTAGGTTGTATCTGTTGAAGTAATCAACTTTGGAGCTTGATATCTCAAAGTCGGATGATCGTCGAGAAGAAAGGTTTGGTTCGTTGAATTATCCCCATATTTGTATACTCATTTGCAAAATTTAAAATGCACAACACTTCATTTGATATTTTTCACGAACCCAAGAAAAACTCAGTTTGCTCGATTTTGCCGCATGCGTAATTTCAGCTTGGTGGAAGGCCTATTTTAAGAATCCGTATCTCGAGCCCAGATGATCCTCAAGAGAAACGGTTTGATTCGTTGAATTCTTCTCAACTTCATCTACTGTTTTATAAAATTTTAAATGCGCAACACCTCGTTTGATATTTTTCACGGAGTCAAATAAAATGCAGTTTGCATGATTTCGCTGCGTGCACAGTTTTTAGCTTGTTAAGGTGACTCATTTTGAGAGTTAATATTTTGGACTTAGATAATTTTCAAGAGAAATGAATTGTTTCGTTTAATTATCCTCACCTTCATATGATCCCTTGCCAAGTTTTAGATGCTCAGGGTGACGTTTGGTATTTTTACCAGGCTAAAACCAAACGGAATTTTTGCAGTTTTACACTTGCATTTTCCTTGCAGTCTAAGAAGAGTCAACTTTGACTAAAGAATTTGATTGATTTTTTTTTCTGACATGCAAACTTGTGGTACCTTAATAAACTCCCTCATCCAGTGAGAACTTCTCAGAACAAGATTTACTATTTTTCCCAAGATAGTTTTATAGCAATTTGTGCGCTTTTGGAAGATGGAAGTAATAGCACAAATCACGCTTCTATTACAATCATGTCATCTTCAAACAAAACGATGTTGCGAGTATGAATTCCAGGGCATTCTACTCACCTTGACGCTCCATTCAGAGTATGAGAACATCGCCGATACTAACTTGGGACACGTCGACATAGGTCGATTTTGCGATCGCATATCAACCAAAGGCGAGTCACAATTTTCCTGATGCTTGTTCTGAATTGGTCATCACTTGCATGGATGCACCACGAAACCTGCATAGTGTGGCAATTCAACTCCAATGGCTCCGAAGTGGAAGCAACCTCTAACTTCCTCATTATGCGGTATAAGTCGTAGCTATTGGCATTGGTCTCTTCGAGTCAAAAGCCATTGTTATCGGCAGAGATCGATAATGGGAGAATCTTGTCTACAAAAATTGTTTTCACTTGATCATTGTACGGAGCTATTCATCGAAAAACCAAGACCAATGATAAGTACAATTGTGCGGATCATCAAGCAAGGCCACATCATTCAAGCGTGTCCCTATCAGCTCTCAGTTAGCAGTGTGCACAATACTTCATCACCAATCTTAAAGTTGGAGTGTTCTCGAATTGGACGATCATGAGCAGATCAGAATGCCAACACTTCGGGATGGTGACAAAGACAAAATACATAACTCCAGGAAGTGAATTGCAATTTTGGCTCTTGGAAGATCTTCTCAATGACGAAAGATCAAAAGTTAGATTCTGACAAGCCAAGGTGGCGTAATGACTACAGTCTCGCGACAAATGAATAATTCATCATGGAAGGCTATTCAAAGCATGTGGAGAATTGTGTGTAATTTTGAATGTGAATACGAATGAAGACGAACTTGCTCACACCAGGATGTTGCTCAAACAGAGGGGTGGATGAATTGCTCAAGTTTCAAGATCGACTCTCTTGTCATCTGGAGGATTGCGGAGCATGGTCAATGAGTTCATTCCCATATGACCGGGATAGGTGGACTCTTGGCCCAATGGATAAGGCACTGACCCTAGGTGTTTTGATCTAGGTGGCGCATTGTTGACTAGGATGTCTAGGTGTGCATCCAAGTCATTTAAGTGGGGTCCACATGTACCCATTTCTTTTATTTATGTATTTTTCCTTAAATGAATTTTTAACTTAAGTGGTTTCTATTTTTAGTTGCTTTTAATAAAGTTGGTTGAAAAATTCAAAAGTCACTTAAGTGCCCTATTTAATGTGCATTTAAAACTCTAACTACTTTGTAACCAACTTTTGGGTTATAAAAGGAAGTCAGGGGCTCATTTGTAAGGGTGACTTTGAGAGAGGAGAAGAAAATACTTTTGTATGCAAGCTTTATTTCAAAGAAAGAAACTTTGTGTTCTTTTGAGAAGACATTTTGGAGTTAATGAAATATGAACTTTGTGTCCCATTCATTATCTCTTTTAGCATTTGATGTTCTTATGTTCATTAGATGTTAGTGTTTTAAATCTTGCATGCGAATATTGTCTTGGATCTTATTGTCAACACTATTAATCTGTTGTTCTTGTTCACAGTGATCAAGCTCTGCTATTTACTTGCTCATGTGTGTTCCCTTTACTCATTCTTGTTTAGCTAACTCAAACTCCGTTTTATTTGTGTTAGTTATTCATCGTTCTTCTTCGTGCAATATTAGGCTCTGTTTTACCTAACTCTTGCATGTTCCTTCTATTCATTCCTTTCCATTTCTTTCTTTCATTCCATTCCATCTCCCTCATTCACTTTTCTTTCCATTGATGTTCCAAAACACCCCCCACATACAATTTCCAATGCAGTGTAAATACGCTTTTGGTTTTCAATAAAGGTAGCCTCACCTTCATTGAGGACTTCGTTTCCCACCGCTGTTGCATGTCACTTGCATGCGTGCAAATCCATATGCTAACAGATGGTTGGGTCAAATGGTTGGATTGGATGGTTGGGTTGACGCACCGGTTGGGCGGTTGGGTTGACGATCGGGTTGGATAGCCGGGTTGGACGTCCGGGGTTGGATGGTCATTTGGGTTGGACGACCGGGTTGGACAGTGGGTTGACGTCTAGGTTAGATGGATAGATCAGATGACCATCCATCATCTACCCAATGTCGGCTTTGCCATGAAATGGTTTTTCGAAATTCGCCATTGATGCGAAAGTCAATTTTGGTGATTCATCACTAATTCTAAACTAATTTTTTTGGAGGGGGTCATAAAATGAACCATGTTTGAAGGCTTATCAAAATTGTATGAAAGATGACTAACACTATAGAGCTTACACATATTTACACCCTAAAATTTGTAAGATATAATATAAGTAAATATAGGATGTAATGGTTTACTACGGTTCATTATTATGAATTAATTAACTATCAATAACCATGCACATTTAGAATAACATATTAATACTTTCAATAATGATAAAACAATAAGACGATCATTGCTTGAAACACACAAAGGGATAAGAACATAGGTAATGCAAAGTGGTATAGCGAGAATCCGTGTGGGAAAAATGGATGTATGGGATTTTATGAAACCGAAAGTGCTTCGTCTCTAAAATTGAAATTGGAAATTGCTCTTGCCTAAGACCATACACCTTTTCTCGGAACACGATATGGTCCTAGATATTTTTGTACATTTTGGAATTGTGTTTAGTGGGGTTCTATAAAACCTCTTACCCTTTTCTTGCCTAGAAATGTGTGTCATTGTATTTCGGTCAACATCACACAACCTCTGTCTGACCCGTAATGCCCCGCAACAAGTAGAAACCCTAGATACTTGCAGTACCCTTCATCAAAACATTAGATAAAAAGGAAAATTTAGTATGTGGGTGAGGTTAGAATACCCTCGATAGTTAAACCATTCTAAACCAATTCAATTTTTGCACTACATTTGTAGTCTTTTATTTCCCAATACTTATCTATGTGTGCTTTGACACCCCATCCAAACAAGTCTAGAAGTTCATCTAAAGTGCGTGCAACCTCTAATTACCTCCTTTTTTTTTTTTCTCAATAAGATGTTATACATGTGAAATCATCATCATAACCATTCATACAAGAAAATACATCATAACATAACAATTATGCCAACACATATAATAAGAAAATCATTCATTGAGAATGAATAGCAAGATTTGAATTTCCATCAAGCCATGTTCAGATCTGGTAGTCCTTACAATGTAAAGATAACTATAGCTGATCACATAATAAGAGTGTTGATTACATAATATATTGCTTTCATCAAGTGCTTTGAACCATGCATACATATCGACTAACATTTATGGCGTATTAAAAGATCACACATACTAGAACTCATAACTCGAACTAACTTAACACCTCACTCTCTCCCAAACACAATAGTGCATCACCTATTTATATATGGTGGGAATTTCCCTTCACCACTTACATGCACCTTTCCTAATAATAGGCATGCTCTAATAATAGCTCGCATGCTTTCCTAACTCTACTTTTCGGTAGATCACGCTATAAATAGCTTTCTTTAACCATGATTTAATCCTATAATTAGAATTCCTCCATGTGCCACTTTCGTCTTCATCTGCATGTGCCTTATCTTATTTTTATCCCTTTCGTATGCGTCTCACATCATCCTACTTTTATCTATTTTTGGCCCCGTCTAGAAAATCGGCTAAGTCCTTAGTGTGTTGCATGCAGCACGCAAGCCCCGCACATTGTCCTATTTCCTTGCATGGTGCACACCTTGCCTTTGTCATGTCTCACTTTCCTCTTTATGTACGCACGCTTTTGTGTAATCTTTAAAACATGTATGAACTTGTTTATACCTTGTGCACATGATCCTTAGTGCATGAATGATACTTAGCCAATTCTGTGACCAACATTACCCCACACTAGGGATATTGTACGTCCTTAGCAATACTTGAACTAAAGAATGATTCCCAAAATAATTATTGAAGAATGAAGAATCAAATAATTTATATAAAGAATAAAAAAATGAAAAACTAATGTCCGAGTGCTCATTACTTAGGCCTTCTGAGGTGGAAGGAGTTATGGAAATTCCTTAAATATTTTCTAACTCCTTCCAACCCTTGAGTTCCTTTGCTTATTTTTCGCACAAGATGTCTGCGTAACCAACTCCTCTAACATCGGACTGTTCCATATTAATTCTCATGCATTAGGACCCGCACCAAGTCTTCCAAGTAATGCAATTATGTAGGATATTCAACTTGGGCGTTATCCACTAGGTCTAGGCACACGGTTATGATGCCTCTCACTATATGTTTTACTTTCTTATAGGCCACATACGACTAATCCATTTCTTCCTTCTAAATTTTCTCAAGCCTCTTAATCTTCTCATATTTACTCTCTCCATCACTCCTCAATACCCATATAATAAATCCTTTATCTATATTTCTCCGTGTGACCTCGGATGTCATATATGGACCACACCTTAATCTATCTTCTCATTGATCTCCTTGACTACTACACCAAGGTTGAAGGCCACACTTTCAGCGCATCCATCCTACACGTAACCGAGGTAAGAGCTCCTTAAGCCTTACCCTAAGTGTGTCTTTCGTAGCCTTAATCAAATATCTTTTCTCCTCAACCGTGGCCATTACCTTTTCATGATTGGCCATGTTGTTCTTCATGTTGTCCCGTATTTGCTTCAATTTTGCCTCCTCATGGTAAGTGTGCACACTAAAAATTGGATCAAAATCTTGGTAGTTCTGAAATAAAAATTCTTTCTTCCACACTACTTCTTTAACTTTTGATGCCAATACCTCACACTCCACAATGCACTTTTCCAGCTACTCCTTATCACTCTTCCTCTGCGTAACCAACTCCTCTAACGTCGGACTGGTCCATATTAATTCTCATGCATTAGGACCCACACCAAGTCTTCCAAGTAATGTAATTATGTAGGATATTCAACTTGGGCGTTATCCACTAGGTCTAGGCACACGATTATGATGCCTCTCACTATATGTTTTACTTTCTTATAGGCCACATACGACTAATCCATTTCTTCCTTCTAATTTTTCTCAAGCCTCTTAATCTTCTCATATTTACTCTCTCCATCACTCCTCAATACCCGTATAATAACTCCTTTATCTATATTTCTGCGTGTGACCTCGGATGTCATAAATGGACCACACCTTTTATTCACCTCGATAAAGGAAGATGTCTTATGTGTTATATGGAGCCACCTTTTGTTCACTTGTGACCACCACTCGATGAGCCCAATTTATAACTAACTAGGCAACTGTAACTCTTGTACTGGGGGTCGGTGATTTTTGTGATATCCATCATATGATTTAATCATTGACAATTAAACTTTGTGGTAGTAGCCTCTACTACCTCATCATCTCCTAAGTCTTTCCCGATTTCAAATTATGAGCTACAAAACCGATGACTCTCGCAACCAACTGTTCGGTGATGCACATTCGCCTCCCTATAAAGTAAAAGAAGTCATCATGTACTGACATCAACCGATGGTAGATTCCATTTCGAGAACTAAGCCTTTAACAAAAGTTTCTTAATTTATCCCTTGCCCTTGGGTGGTTGTTTATTGCCGGGTTTCCTTCCCGGTCCACTCAAAATTCCCACTCACAAAAGTAAAAAGTCTTTTACTCTGAAGTCTAAAAAAGTCTAAGTTTCTAAGTTTTGGGTCATTCTGTAAGTATTTCGGGCCTGTCGGACATTTTTGTCCCAACTGTCCCAAGTACGAAAGTGCATTTTGTTCCCCGATCGGCCGAAACCTCCGAATTTGTCCCATTTTCGGGCCCGTCAGAAGTTTTTGTCCCAAGTGTCCCGGTTATCAGGCGAGATGTTCCAATTTCGGCCGAACCGCCCGAACCGCGTACTTCGCACTTTCTTGTCCCAAATGTCCCAATTTCAAAAGTGCGCTCTGTTCCAATTTCGCCCGAACCGGCCGAGTCGCGTACTCCGGAACTTTTTGTCTCAAATTTCTCAAGTTCAAACTTAAAGTGCACTCTGTTCCATTTTCGGCCGATTCGCCCGATTTCGTCCCAACTGTCCCGAGTTCCAAAGTGCATTCTGTTCCCCGATCGGCCGAAACACCCGAACCGCGTACTTCGGAACTTTTGTCCCGAATGTCCCAAAGTTAAAAAGTGCAAGCTGTCCCATTTTCGGCCGAAACTCCCGAGTCGCGCACTTCGCTCTTTTTCATCCCAAATGTCCCAAAATGCATTTGTGCGTCCTCTCCCCGTTTCGCCCGAATCGGCCGAGCCGCGTGTTTCGCGCATTCGCGTCTCACTTGTCCCAAGCGAACCAATGGTCATTCATACTTAGTTTTTCCCGCTCTACCCGAATATGCTGTTTTTCAAAATATGAATTCAAATGCGCATTGATTATCCTTCTCTCTCCTCAACGGCTATATAACGGGCAAAACCTCCTTTGCAATTCTTACATTGTTTCGAACCCTTGCAATTTGAAAACCCGCGCATGTCCCCTCCCTCTGAAACTCCTTTCCGAGCCTGGTTTGCAGCTCTGTTATTATCAATATGAAGATCAAGCTCCTGGAGGAAGCTTGGGAGAACTAAAGAAGCAGTTACGAAGGACGAAGTTCAAGACGCCGGTTACATCAGTTTCCAAAGATATTCATTGTCATCCTCAAGATGAAATTTCTGGTGTGTCCCTCGTGGCAAGGACATGGCTGAGACGTGGAGGAAAACTCAAGCAGCGGTTTCTGAAGACAGTGGGTCCTTCTCAGAACTGGACACCTGTCTCCCTCCCCATTCTTTTCTCTTCTTCCTATTCCTTTCGTATTCCATGTAATTAGTTAAGAAATTGCGTTTGGCATTCCTTAACTATTCTCTAGTTAAAAGAAACGGTTACGAGGAGTAACCGAATTGTAAGCTATATAATGGCCTTCTTTCGCCATTTTGAGGAGGAGGAAGAACTTGGCATATTTTCTGAAAGTGTAAATAGATCTTAAAGAAATCAATACAAAAGGGCTTTCTATTCATTGTCTATCTGATCTCTGCTATTTCTGTGTTTTCCATTTAATATTGTGAAGATCATTTTGTCTCTAATTTGTTAGTCTCTCTGATTGCATACATCGTCCGGTTTTGCAAATACAACGATCTTGTATAACCAAGAAGGAACTTTGTGTCCTTGATTAATGAATCTGAAGAAGGTTATTTACAGAACTTTGTGTCTTTAAATTTAATCCTATTCAGCCAATGCAAATGATCTTGTCTTAAATTCCTTGAAACTTCGCATACATAAAGAATTATTCTGCTATCTATAATTCTGAATGTTGCTATTCTGCTCATCCTCTTATTCCCTTTCCTCACCCTTTTCAGAATCGATGATCCTCAGTGGAAAACACTTTCGTAATATCCAAGTTCAACCATAAAATAATATTTTGTACATTTGTAAATACGTTCGTTTCTGAATAAGGGAACCTCTCCCATTAAAGAGGAGGGACTTCTTGTCCCCTGACTGTTGCTCTTCTAAAAAGTCCTATTTGAAAACCAACAGTTTTTGGCGACTACTGGGAAAATCGCATTCCAGCTTCAGCAATTTTTGATCATCCTTTGATCTCGCGACTCCGCTTCACTCGAGGGAGAAGGGCCCTCGGTATCAAGATTCTCGCCAGCTTTTAGAACAACAAGGTTTTCCTTTCCCTTCAAATTCAACAAGAAATAGAAGGACCCGCTCGACAAGCACTCCACCTGCTCAAGATAGAAGTCCTACGGGTGGTATTCCTTCGAGCCTCGCTAGTCCCAATCTACGAGCTTTGATCCTTACGCCGTGTTACAGCCCTCTCCAAGCCGTTTTTCCAAGAATGGCGCGCGCATTACCATGGGGTCATCGTGTCGGGCCTCGCCCTTGCTCACCTTTCGCATGAGTTACCTGTGGGAAACCGGAAGAACTTCCCCAAATTCAAAGGCGATGGCAAAGTGCACCCTGACGAACACATCGCAGCCTTCGTTGTTGCATGTGGAGTTCTGGGAGTCGAATATGAAGACGTCTCCGTAAGGCTGTTTGTTGAGACGTTACAAGATAATGCTGCTGATTGGTTCTATCACCTTCCGGCCGGTGCTATAACCGACTGGGACACAATGAGAACTCAGTTCGAGAACCGCTTCAAGCCGGCAGAAGATGTGCATGCCTTGCTTGCCCAGGTCTCTCAGATAAAGAAAGATTCACAAGAGCCCATGAGGGAATTTGTGGCCCGGTTCAACAGGTTGGTAAATAAAATTCCAACGCCTACCCGACCTGTCGACCAAATTCAAAAGTGTTTCTTCCTAAATGCTCAATCACCCAAAGTTAGTTATGCACTAAGAAGGGCTAATCTCGAACACTAGCTCGATCAAGAACTGGCATTAGTATCGAAGATGACTTGATCATGTCGTGGAAGTTGAGAAGAGACCCTCCCAAATCTAAGTCTCGCCGCTTCTTCCTCTTCCACCCCCGACCTAGTACATCGATCCATTAGTCCGTAAACTCGCAAATGATCTTGTCTGCTATAAAGAAACAATGGCTCTCAAAGATGCCCCGTATGCAGATGTTCCAAGAAGAAATTTTCAGCCCAGAAATCGCTTGCCTGCTCCTCACACAAGACTAGCACTTGAAGGACCTCCTGTTAAGGTTCCCGTGAACGCAACCTGTGAAGTTGAAGAGCCAGATGATGATGAAGCTTGCGAGGAGTTTGTGGAGGAATTTGATGATGAAGCAGAGGAACTTGAGGGATCTCGAGTTAATTTCTTTACCACTGAGGGCATTGATGATTATGATGAAGTGGTAGCAGATATGAACAAATAATCTTTTGCTGTCATGACTCGAGAATGATAAAGCAGAGGGAGAAGGTGACCCACCACCTAAGAAATCCAAGGAGCAAATGCAACTATCCCCGTAATTGCAAGAAGAGGATCTCCTATCCCTACTTCGCTACACATGTAAGGTGAGTCCTATCAATCCAGCTACCAAAGTTTCTTCTTTTTCTCCTAAAGTTGATAAGCCTAGAATTCCAAATGATGATGGCCCGTCCACTTCTCGGATCCTTTGATATTGTTGATCACCCGAAAAGACCAAGGTACAAATCTCGTTTCGAGTACTATCAAACCCATCCCAAAGCCTTTGCCAAAATGATCCACTTTGTTAATTCCAACTCTAAGACCACTTCTAAAGGCCTTTTACCTACTCCTCCTTCTCGCACCACACCCCCAAGTTCAGTAGCTGGCTGTCACCTCCCCGTGACAAAATTAAACCATTTTATGTAACACTTCTCATACCGGCCATAGGCTCAAGAAATGTGTCATAGATTCAGAGCCTCGATAATGTGATGCCTCGCTAAAGTAGCTCATGCTTTAGGCTTGACCTCACTGCATACTTATGGATCCCGCTACTCCATGGAGAGTAAGAAGTGCCTTTGGTCGAAGGATTAAAGATGCACAAGTGGCCTTTGCTGCTTTGCCTGAAAAGAAAGTCTTGGCTACCATCCTAGTAGCAGACATTCCTCCTTCTTATGGAATGTTGCTAAGTAGAAACTTCTGTAAAGATGTGGGTGGGGAGATTCAAATGGATTGGTCACATGCACTCATACCTGTCAATGGACACATGAAGAAGTTACTACCTGAGAAGCAATCTGAGTATATTGTGCAGAAAACGGATGATCCTAAGGCACAAATACTCTATGAGGATATGGGGCATGGTAATTACATGATTCTGTCCCCTGATGAAATCCAACCCTCCAAAGTATCACCTAAAGATCCCAATGGTGTTTGGATTTTAGAATTTGATGGAAGTTGTTCCTCAGCTGGTTCTGGAGCTGGTGTCCTGCTAGTGTCACCTGAAGGATGCCTACATCCTTTTCATTTAAGTTGCAGCTTTGAAAACACTAATAATACAAAGAGAGTATGAGGCTCTCATTCTTGACCGCAAGTGGCCAAAGAACGAGGTGTGAAGAACCTTCTCGCTCGTGGTGATGCAGAGTTGATTGTGAAGGTGTCGAAACCTCTTTCGTAAAAATGGGAGGTCAAGCATTACCGAATCAGGTTTGGGATTCCATTGAATTCCTCGATGCTTTCTCTATCAAGCAATACCTAGAGAAAAGAACAAAGCAGGCTGATTCACCGGCCGCCTCGTGGTCACTATCGATTCCCCATCCCGAATTCTCTCAGATAAGTTCACTATCAAATGGTCCACCGCCTAGTGTACCCGACAATACCAATAACTGGCAAGTTTTCAACGATGACCAGCATTTGCTTTCCTTCCTGGAACTCAAGGGTAATTTCGAACAACTGTATTTTGAGGGAAGTGACAACCTGCCTCGTGAGAGTGTGTCCTCTGACCAAGCCGTCACCCAAGGAGAAGAAACAGATCAAGATGGATGCATCAATCTCAAAGGAAACAAGATTCCTAAAGGGTTGGTGAGTTTGGAGGAACTATTTGATAAGCATGACAGGTATGTGAAATCTAAAGCTTTATCGACCTCAAAGAATCACCGAGTATGATAAGATTGATATTGGGAGTTCTAATGACCCTAAGCTGGTAAATATTGGAAAATGTTGTACAGCAGATGAAAGGAGAAAAGCAATTGATCTTCTAAGAAGGTATAAGGACGTTCTTGCATATTCTTATGAAGATCTGAAAGCCTTCAAGCCAAAAGATATGCAGCACTCGATTCCTCTCAAACCAGGAATTAAGCCTTTCAAGCAAAAAAAGGCAAAGGCAAGAACCCCAAAATAGCCGACACCATCTTTCAGAGATTCGTGTTTGTCAAGGCTAAAATTATTTTTCCTATTCACCATTCGACATGGATTGCAAATATTGTGCCTCGTCAGAAAGAAAATGGTGAGATCCGCATTCGTGTTGATTTCAGAACTCAATCAAAGCTTCTCTCGAAAGATAATTACCCTTTGCCTATGATGGATCAAATATTGCAAGCAAAGAATGTGGATCTGAAATGTTATCTATGCTTGATGGATTCTCTGGATACAATCAGGTAGAGGTTGATACTGCAGATCAACACAAGACAACCTTCACCACTCCTTGGGGTACCTTTGCCTACAAGAGAATGCCTTTTGGGCTTATTAATGCTGGTGCCACTTTCCAGAGAGCTATGGATCTGGATTTTGGAAGCTTGAAAGGGAAGTGTATTGTCATATACCTTGATGACCTGACAGTGTTTTCCAAGACAAGAGCGGATCATTTTGATCACCTGGAGACAGTTCTGCTGAGATGCAGAGAGCATGGAATCTCTCTGAACCCTAAAAAATCTGTCTTCTGTGTTACAGAGGGAAAACTATTAGGGCACATTGTCTCCAAGGATGGTATTAAGATTGATCCTGAACGAGTTCAAGCCATCCAGCAAATTCCTCTCCCAACCAGTAAAAAGGGCGTGCACTCCTTCTTCGGTAAGATCAATTTTTTAAGAAGATTCATCCCTGATTTTGCTGAATTAACTTTGAATATTTCTCAGATGATGAAAGGGAAGCAAACATTTGGTTGGTCTTCTGAAGGAAAGGAATCCTTTGAGGGTATCAAGAAAGCTATCGCTAAAACTCCAGTTTTGGCCTGTCCCGATTTCAGCAAAGATTTCATCATCTATTGCTATGCTACAGATAATACCCTGGCTGCTGTCTTAACCCAAGAAGACTCCGATAAACATGAGCTACCAATTGCCTTCATGAGCTATATCCTGAAGAATCATGAGCTAAAATACACCATGATGGAGAAGCATGCTTTTGCAGTAGTCAAAGTCAAATAATTCCATTTCTATATCCTCAACTCTCACTCTATGGTGCCGGGTTCCGATACAATCATTAAGTCAATTCTTACACAGCAAGAATTTGGATCCAAGAGAGGGAACTGGGTGGCTAAGGTCCAAGAGTATGACATTGATATCAAACCAACCAAGCTGGTTCGTGGAAAAGGTCTTTGTGAGCTCATTGCTGAAGGGGCCAAACATGAGTTGCTGGAGGAGAAAGCTGACCTTCCTACTGTTCTGTTCCTGAGTTCGGTTGATGAATGGTATGCTGACATCGCCCATTTTCTCACCTATGGGGAATGCCCCCCTCATTTAACTGCCAAAGAAAAGAGGACTGTTAAATTGAGGTCAGCGCAATATGTATTGTGGGAAAATGCCTTGTTCAAGCGTGGCTTAGATGGGAGATTTTTGAAGTGTGTGGACAAGGAACAACAGAGAAAATTGCTCTCAGCTTTTCATGATCAGGCATGTGGAGGGCACTATTCATCAACGGTCACTGCTCACAAGATACTCCGGGGAGGATATTACTGGCCTACCTTATTCAGAGATGCATCTAAGTGGGTGGATAAATGTGAGGCTTGTCAGACTTTTGTGGGAAGACCTAAATTGGCTTCTTTGCCTCTCAAGCCAGTTGTGATTGAGGAACCATTTCAACAGTGGGGTTTAGACTTCATTGGTACACTTAATCCTACTTCTAGTGCTGGTCACACTCATGTGCTAACTGCCACTGACTACTTCACCAAATGGGTGGAAGCTATTCCAGTCAAGAGCACTACTTCTGAAGTGGTATGCAACTTCATCAAAGAGAACATCTTGGTAAGGTATGGTGTACCTAACAAGATTGTAACAGATAATGCTTCAAACTTCTCCTCAACTGAGATAATGGATTTCTGCTACGGGTATGGCATCTCTCTGGCTCATTCTTCAGATTATTACCCCCAGGGAAATGGGCAAGCAGAATCCACAAACAAGAACCTGGTGACTATCATAAGGAAGTTGGTCAATGAGTCTCAACGAAACTGGCACAAGAAGCTATATGATGCTCTTTGGGCAGACAGGATCACACCTAAAAGAGCCATTGGAATGTCCCCTTTTCAAGTGGTGTATGGAGTAGAAGCTCAACTGCCAGTAACAGTGGAACTGCCGGCCTTGCACCTGATGAAGGCCATTGAAGATACCAGTTTCAGGGATGCTTTAGATAAAAGGATCATGTACCTGCACAAACTGAATGAAGACAGATTGAGGTCATTGATAGGATATTCGCTCACCAAAGAGAAGGTAAAGGTCCTGCTTTTGACAAAAAGCTAGGTTCGAGAGTTCCAAGTTGAGACACCGTGCCATTATGGGACAAAAGACATGAACCTCGTGGGCAGCCATGGAAAGTTTGATTCCCGTGGCTCGGACCTTTCAAGATCAGACACTTTGCTGGTAAGAACTCTTTCTATCTTGATTACATGGATGGTTCGCCCCTCCCACTTCCTTATAGTGGGCAGTATTTGAAGTTGTTCAAGTCCTAGGTGACTAGGGAGTCCCTTTGTATATTCTGTACAGTGTTTTCCTTCTGTTGTTTTGGTGTGTTTCCCTTCTGTTGTTTTTGTGTGTTGCCCTCTGTGTTGGTCTGTTTTTGACTCCGTTGCCCAAGGGATAAGGCACTGGTCTGCTTCACCAAGTTTGTCTAAGTTCTTGCCTTGTCTCATTCCTTGAATTTATGCCAAGTCATCCCCAGAAGGAGCCAGCTGTTGTCCACTCAAAATTCCCCACTCTGTCAAAAGTAAAAAAAAAATTTCAAAATTTTGAGTCTAAGTGTCTTTTCTGTCGAGCTGGTGGTGTGAAAAAAGTCTTGGAAGTCTAAAAAATCTAAGTTTTGGGTCATTCTGTAAGTATTTCGGGCCTGTCGGACATTTTTGTCCCAACTGTCCCAAGTACGAAAGTGCATTTTGTTCCCCGATCGGCCGAAACCTCCGAATTTGTCCCATTTTCGGGCCCGTCGGAAGTTTTTGTCCCAAGTGTCCCGGTTATCAGTGTGTGAGATGTTCCACTTTTGGCCGAACCGCCCGAACCGCGTGACTTCTTCACTTTCTTGTCCCAAATGTCCCAATTTCAAAAGTGCGCTCTGCTCCACTTTCACCCGAACCGCCGAGTCGCGACTCCGAACTTTTGTCTCAAATTTCTCAAGTTCAAACTTAAAGTGCACTCTGCTCCATTTTCGGCCGATTCGCCCGATTTCGTCCCCAACCGTCCCGAGTTCCAAAGTGCATTCTGTTCCCCGATCGGCCGAAACACCCGAACCGCATACTTCGAACTTTTGTCCCGAATGTCCCAAAGTTAAAAAGTGCAAGCTGTCCCATTTTCGGCCGAAACTCCCGAGTCGCGCACTTCGCTCTTTTTCATCCCAAATGTCCCAAAATGCATTTGTGCGTCCTCTCCCCGTTTCGCCCGAATCGGCCGAGCCGCGTGTTTCACGCATTCGCGTCTCACTTGTCCCAAGCGAACCAACGGTCATTCATACTTAGTTTTTCCCGCTCTACCCGAATATGTTGTTTTTCAAAATATGAATTCAAATGCGCATTAATTATCCTTCTCTCTCCTCAACGGCTATATAATGGGCAAAACCTCCTTTGCAATTCTTACATTGTTTCGAACCCTTGCAATTTGAAAACCCGCGCATGTCCCCTCCCTCTCGAAACTCCTTTCCGAGCCTCGGCTCAGCAGCTCACATTATCAATATGAAGATCAAGCTCCCGGAGGAAGCTTGGGAGAACTAAAGAAGCAAGCGGGCGACGAAGTTCAAGACGCCGGTTACATCGGGCAAAGATATTCATTGTCATTCTCAAGATGAAATTTCTGTGTGTCCCTCGTGGCAAGGACATGGCTGAGACGTGGAGGAAAACTCAAGCAGCGGTTTCCAAGACAAAGTGGGTCCTTCTCGAATCTCGCCACCTGCTCTCCTCCCCCATTCCTTCTCTCTTCTTCCCATTCCTTTCGTATTCTCATGTAATTAGTTAAGAAATTGTGTTAGCATTCCTTAACTATTCTCTAGTTAAAAGAAACGGTTACGAGAGTAACCGAATTGTAAGCTATATAATGGCCTTCTTTGCGCCATTTTGAGAAGGAGGAAGAACTTGGCATATTTTCTGAAAGTGTAAATAGATCTTAAAGAAATCAATACAAAAGGGCTTTCTATTCATTGTCTATCTGATCTCTGCTATTTCTGTGTTTTCCATTTAATATTGTGAAGATCATTTTGTCTCTAATTTGTTAGTCTCTCTGATTGCATACTGTCCGGTTTTGCAAATACAACGATCTTGTATAACCAAGAAGGAACTTTGTGTCCTTGATTAATGAATCTGAAGAAGGTTATTTACAGAACTTTGTGTCTTTAAATTTAATCCTATTCAGCCAATGCAAATGATCTTGTCTTAAATTCCTTGAAACTTCGCATACATAAAGAATTATTCTGCTATCTATAATTCTGAATGTTGCTTATTCATCCTCTTATCCTCTTATTCCCTTTCCCAAGTTCAACCATAAAATAATATTTTGTACATTTGTAAATACGTTCTTTAAGGGAACCTCTCCCATTAAAGAACTCGATGATCCTCCAACACTTCCTTGGGAAAACACTTTCGTAATATCCAAGTTCAACCATAAATCCTTCACACTTCCAATTACATAGAAGGGGCTCTCACACGTATGGCTGCTCTAGTTCACTTGGTTCTATCTTTGCACAAGTTCGTTGCACTTAAAACACAATTTTGCACTTAGTCAACCTTCAATCGCTCAAATTCTTCAATAGGAAAGGTAAAAATGAACTCCGCTTGTATCCTTTTTATAGTTTTTCCCAATTTTTCCAAATTTATTGTTCCTCACCTACCACCTTTTTTTCTTTAAAATCACTTTTTAATTTTTCCCTCACTTTTCTATTCTCAAGTGCATCACGTAAACCTTATGGTGTGCTACTACTTTTCACGCCGTAGTCATCCTTGTGCACACCTTCTTATGCTACACCCAATCTTCCTCTCGCGCCATCTACCAAGTAGTCTTGTTGTTGCTTCCTCCCTCACATTACAAGACATGGCTATCTTTCTTGCTTGGTCTCCAAATCTGATCAATTTCATAACCTTCCAAAAATCGTGACACTTCCAATCACGTACCCCCATGTTATCCACCAAACACCATATTGTCACACATACCAATCACAATCCTTTAGCATGCCCCTATCTTTTCTTTCACTCATCTCATTCATATCAATGTGCACCCTTGAACCAACTTCATAAGATGTACTAACATATCATAGTATCTTTTGCGTGCTTGCATTTGTTCCACCCCACACTAAAATTATGCGTGATCCTCGGCTCATCAAATTAACAGATAATAATCAGATCCTCGTGCACGAACACACTTCTTACAAAAAAACAAAGCAAAGCATAACAAAAAAGGAAGTATAATCTAAGTGGAAATAATTCCTTATTACAAACATAAAGGAAGATTATTTATAGTATGGATTCAACCTACTCCCATTGAAATAACCAGAAACAAAGTGCCATCCAATGCTTGCAATTGACATGCACTCGATTCAAATATCTTAGTAACTACAAAGGGTCCCAACCAATGAACTTTCAACTTCTTGGGATGGCACAAAAACTTGGAGTCATATAACAATACCATATTTCCCACAACAAAGGATTTTTTCTTGATGTGCTTATCATGCGAAGCCTTCTCTCTAGCGCGTAATAGCACGTCACTAATCCAATTGCATCAATTTATCAACACACTCGTCCAACCGCTTGTTCATCATCCAATCCTCATGCACATGTAATACACAGGGATGGAAACATAAATTCCACAAGTAAAACTACCTCAATGCCAAACACCAACTAAAGAGTGTGGCCTTATTCAACCTTTTATAAGTCATCTTGTATCCCAATATTTTCTTCCAACGTCACATATATTTGTAAAAGTCTATCTCGAATTTTGTTGAAAGCTTTTGTAGTGCCATTGGCCTAAGGGTGATAGGGGGTAGTCTTATGGTGTGCCACTATAAACTCTGCTAGGAATATTCTAATGGTTTCATTCGAAAAACGAGTTCCTCTATCACTTGTAATTCTCAATAGATATCCATACATACTTATAATGTTTTCCCAAAGGAACCAAGTTATTATTGTTACATTATAATCCTTTATAAGTGCAACCTCTACCCACCTTGTCAAATAGTGAGTAAATCTAATGATATATCATGCCCGATCCTCCGCACGTAGGTGGTGCAATAGGTCCTACAAAGTCAATTGCCCACTTCTCAAATGGTTCCACACTCGCTATGGGCCTCAATGAGATCTCATCCATATTTCTAGGCTTTCCTATCATCTGAAAATGATCACAAGCCTTGACAAATGATTTAGTGTTCTCGTAAAGTGTTTCCCAACATAAGCCAACCAATAAGATATTGCACGTCGTGGCCTCACTTGCATAGTGTTCTTCAACTATTCCACCATGATTTTATTCCATGAGTGATTCACACTCATTCTCTAGCACACATATGCACAAGACCTCATCTTGAACCAACTTATACAGGGTATCCTACAATGAGTTGATAGGGTACAATGTGAATATTAACTTTGATTCTTTTCCAAAGCCTTCATACCCCTCCGGTGCTAGTCTAGTGTGTAAGAATAATGCAATGTCTTCCAAATCAACTGACACATGATTCAATATAAACAATTGTGCATATGACACAGTATTGTATATGCTTTGTGTGTCCTCCCGAGTAGATCATTGACAAGTGATCGGTCCCGTGTTTCTCTTGCTTGGATTTACTATGACTATAAAATTAAACTCCTGAAAGAGAAGGATCTAATGGAAGATGCACCCTTGCAAAATCGGTTTATTGACCAAGTAATTAAAATTCCATGTGATATGAATAAAAGATAAATGGTGTGGCCAATAAGTACTAATTGAACTTGTGAAGCACATATATTATGGATAATACTTCACGCTTTGTCGTTGTATAGTTTTGCTCAGTTGGTGTCAATTTCCTACTTGCAAAGCATATAGGGTGATCAACATTTTCTTCACTTGGTTGTGCCAAGACTACACTAAAGGCCATGCTAGAAGCATCTATGTGTATATGGAAAGTCTTGTTCCATGAAGGGAAATGTAGGATAAGAACAGTGTTAGTTTCTCCTTCAAGGTCTCAAAGTCCTTGTTGTTGCACATCACCCCAATAAAAATTTCCTTTGGCCTTGAGAAATTCTTCTAAGGGAACGCCGATATTGGAATATACTTTAATGAACTTCATGTAGTAGTTAGTGTGCCCCAAGAAACCACACACCTCACTTAATTAGTAGGTTCTTCCAACCCCAAAATGACTGCAATCTTAGTTGGGTCTACAAACAATCCTTCTTTGCAAATGATGTGCCCAAGAAAAGTGCCAAAGGGGGTGGAAAATATGCACTTATTGATATTTAGAGAGATGATAAGATGCCTAAATCTCTCAAACATCAATCTCACGTCATCACAATGATCTTTTACCAGCCCATACATGGTCCAATCGTCCAAGTAAACATGCAAAAATTTATGTACGAAGTCCTTGAATGCTTGAATAACTATGTGTGAGAATATCGCTGGTGCATTCTTCAATCCAAAGGGCATGATGGTATATGCAAAACTTCTTCATTCAATTGAAAAGGTGGTCTTCTCTTGATCTTCTTGCATGATGCGTACCGAAAACCCATGTGTGAATGAATAAATTTTGTACCTTGTTACGCCTTCTTGAAGGATTTCTTCTATGAATGATGTAAGAAAATTATCTATCACACATTAAGCATTGAGAACTGGGTATTCCACACGGATCATTAGCTGACCATATTTGTTGATACTAATCACCATGGGGATTATCCATTAAGATTACTCAATAGAATCAATGATGCTTGACTTGAGCATCATGTCAATCTCTTCTTTTACCTTCATGCACAGTGTTTGGATTCTTCATATAAGGCCTCTTCCCCGACTAGTCATGCACCATCTTTAAGCTTGATCTTCATCTCTCCTAATGATGGATGTATACCCTTCAACTCGTGATAACCCCTTGGGAATAAATATTGGAAGTCGCGTAACAACTCAATAATCTTCGCAGCTTTTGGATCTAATCAATAATCATCAATAATAGCCTCCTTAGGTACATCCTAATTTCCTTCTTAGCATTCATAGGAACATGATATGTGTGTTCCTACTCATCTACAAAGTCCAAAACTTCATGTGCACCCTATGTGTGCTTTATATCTAGATCTTCAAATTCCTCATCATCTATTAGATAAAACATCTTCCCATTTTATTTTTCCTTCCATGCACACCCCAAATTCATTAATTTTGTCTCTGCTACATCCCCACATGCCTCGGTCTCAAGATATCCTAATACTCGAATCATAAGTTCCTCTCGCATTTGTGCTATCTACCAATGTGATGCACTTCCTAACATGTAAGGATTCATGCATTGGAGGCTTAGTATAAAAGTAATCAAAGGTGTGAACAATACCTTTAGTTAGGTCGCACTAGCTTGCTATCTCTTGCTTCAACTAAACATGTACATACCAAGATCATGCACATCCACGTAGAGTAGAGTAAAAATTGTGCACCCAAAGAGATGGTGGTATAGATTATTGTCCTTATGCCCAATGTATCTCACAATTGTGGATGTGTACCAAAGTAGGGGCCTTTCCATCATAATATTATACTAACAGAGGAAGATTATTCATTTAAAACCTTGTCAAAAAGGCTACCCTGATCTCACACCAACCTAAAAGATTGTCTCTATGTGTTTCCCATCAACGCGCTACTTTATTTCCCCAATGTTTAGACCATCATGTTTCGTCTGTCTCCCTTATTTCTCCATTAGTATTCCATTTCATGCAAGAAAGAGTCAGGGTTCTCTTCTCTAGTATATTTAGGTAATCTGACCTTGTCCATGCACCTAATCATGTGCAGCCTAATCATCATAGAAACTCTTCCCTTGACCTCGTGACCTACCATCTCATAAGTACCATGGGCCCAATTTTCACATGCCACACTATTTGTATCAATGACTGACTCCACATATTCCCAGTGAAGTACACATTCTTTTGATGACTTTAAATTTTCTAGGTCATGCAATCGTATATGCATATATTCTCGTTAAGATACTCCTCATTAATAGGTTCTCGTATAAGGCATGACCTTTGCATCATCTAAAGGCATTACAACATGCTCATCCTTGTTAAAAAAACTTTTATATGTGTGTGTGTGTGTGTGTGTGTGTGTGTGTGTGTGTGTGTGTGTGTGTGTGTGTGTGTGTTTGTGTGTATGTATGTATGTATATATATATTTGAAGCGTAAATAAGAATTATTAACATATCACCAAGGATGTCTAAGCAATGCAGGGAAATTATCTTCCTCAACAAGCTCTAAAACTTCAAAATCACCTATAAATTTGGCACCTTGAATAGTGATTGAAGCATCTTTCAACACTCTAATGGGCATGACCCTTATTTTATTTCCCATATACAACACATTAGAAGATGGCTACAATGGCAGCCTCCCATCTCGGTTCCAAGCATCCAATGTCGAAAAATTGACCTATGCACCAGTGTCAATCAGGATGTTACTCAATAACCATCCATTGATCACTACATCTAGTGCTATATCCTTATCATACTCACGGTCCTCCAGTGGTAAATTTATATGAAATATCCGACACTCTCATTCAATCCCTATGTGCGGTAATTTCTCTTATAACCACTCCCCCAGTAAAGGAATGATGTTCTCTTTCCTTAACATCCCACACACTTCCTTAAGGTCATCTATATAATTCTGTGGTAGCTCAAGTATTCTTCGTGCATTCCCTCTCGCATGATTTCTCTTTCGGTGTTTGGATCTCCCTTGCGCTATACATGACAATGCCCATAGTTTCTTGATATAATTTTTTCTCTACCGATCCGTATCCGGATACTTTGCATGTATGAACTCTTCTTATTTGATGAGTGGTCTTACTTTAATGTGATCATGCACGTGTGTACCCTCTCGTGTGCATAGTTACCAATATAGTTTGGAGTTCGGTTCAACCATATTATGAGGTGCCCACTACTCATGCTTTGTGCGTTGCACCTTAATCATAGCCATGCCCTTTTCCTTCTTATTGTTTTTACACATAAGTGCACACAGTTTGGAAAATATTCAACCATGTGTGCGTTACCTGAATACACTCATACTTAATTCTTTGGGCACTTTGAAGTTGGTAATGATCGGGTGATCCACATGTATAACATGTACCACACAAACCTTCTGTGACCACCATGTAATCTACTTTTGAATCCACCTCGAAAGCATCCATTCCCATCATTACATGTCTTACTGGTATATCCTTCTTGATCTTGCGAGATGCTTACCACAATGGTCCGACATAACCTCGGTCTCACATGCCTCATGGATATGATCAATCAACTAGAATTCAATAGTGTCATGGATATGTGCACCACAAATATTACAATACATGAAGAAACTCTTCTTTGTTACACGCTGTAAAAGTGGATGATTATAGACATCATGATTCTTATGAAAATATCACATGATGTTAACAACATGCTCACACTCCTATAATGAAAACTATCCTTTTTATGTCCTTTAACCTCGTAATATGTGCACCATAACCCAATACACATCTCATGATCTAAATTAACGAGAGATATTTTCCAGTTGAGAGGCCAATTCTATAATTTGAGCCTACGGAATGGACATACTTGTGTGTCACCACTTATAAATAATTTAACATGTAAATCTTCTTGAAGGCTTCATGCGCAGATCAATGAATGTCTTGTGTGACAATGCTCTTTGAACGGTATCAACAAGCCTCTAAAAACCATTGCGCATGTTGGATTTGATGAATATCATAGACAGCTTTGAAAACAAGGTTTTGAAGAACACATCATATTCCCTAACACTCACCGACAAACCTTTCTTAATTTTCTTCAAAGACACCGATACTCTATTATTCAAACTCCGGTTTATGAAATTCATCTAAAAAGGTAGTGCATGAGGCATCATAATCAACTGCAGTTTGATGTGGATCATATTTCCTATACCAAATGTGTGTGCACCCTTGAAGTGTGGTGGAAAATTTACTTTCCTTCCTATCGAAGGTATTATTCCCTTATCTCTCCACAATAATTCAAACTTATGCACATGTTGAAATGCATGTTCCACACCTCTATACTCTAAAAGAGAAGTGATATCTTAAAGAAGAATTGAGGTGTCTGCTGCTATGGTTGCTAAGGTTGTTAAAGGTATTGTTGTGGATACTGTGACCCTTGTCCTAGAGTGGGGAAAGATCTTGAACCTAATCCTCCACTAGGATTACCTCCACCCGTGGTGGTGGTCCCGAATCTCCTAAGCCTCCCGCCGCGACACGGGGCATGTCAAAGAACTAACTTGTGCTCGTATGGTCATGCTAAACTAAACACCAAATGTCTTCCCTATAACACTACCAAGTGTACTACTTCTAACTGGTAGCACACCACTTCTTTTTCCTAATAATGCACATACTAATTTGGTTCCAAACAAACTCTGTCCAAACACAGACGCTTCTTTGTCTTTGCCATATGCATGTCATTAATCTGTCTTGCTCTTCCCGAGATGATAAAAATACATGCCTACCTAAATCTCATACCCAACATGGTGATACTTGATTACCTTCTTGCTCACCTTCACTATGATGATCTTCTACAACAAATTCTAGATTCCAAGAACCTTGTGCAAGGGTTATGGATCTAGGTGGGGTCATATGTGCACCAACGGTTCTCAATATATCCTTAGAATCAATATCATCGGACATCGAAGGGTATCTCCTATTTCAATTTCCCAATGTAGAGAGGACATGATCATGCGGTCCCTCTCCTTCTGTAGGGGTCTCATCACTTATGCTAGTCATCATTCTTCTCGATCTTAGCACCTCCTCAACTACCCTCTGTCATGCATCATTATATATGAGTCGTATCTCTTCCCTCTCTCTTTCTTCAACTTGGGCTACATCCATCCTTCAAAACCTCTCTCTTACTCCCGCACATGGTGGGGTTTCATCCTTATATTGATAAGTTCTCCATTCCAAGTTCAATCATCAAGATCTTCGTTGTTAAAGGTAACGTGCATATGTATGATCCCATAGGCTTACACGAAACCAAAACTCTACTTCCTCAGGGAATGAATACATAAAAATTGTTTACTCAAGTATAACTATGTATCACACCTTACCACCAATGATCTAAAACTCTTGTCCAAGGTTCATCCAAATCAGCAAGCGCCTGATAGTTTTCCTAGTTCCACAATTGTTTTCTTCCAAAACGGACACCCTTGTTCTGCATGCGCATACGCAACCAACCACTCATAAAATTGTAATGGAAAGAAGATGAAGAAAGTATCATACAAGAAATCATAGAGTTTTTCTTCCACCCACTTGCACGTATTAAAATCAGGTCTAATGCTATACCTTTGAGAAAATGCGTCCTGACCGTGTTACACACAGATATCAATGTTCTCTAATGCCAATAAGAATACCATGTGCATGCAACATCCTGATGAACACATTGAAAAGAGGCCTCGAAAACGAAACCAAAATGTAGTCTTTTATTTCCCAATACCTAGCTATGCACGTTGGCATGTCATCCAGACAAGTTTGGAAGCTCACCCGAAGCATGCACAACCTCTAGGTCCCTTCTTTGTTTTCTCAATAAGATGCTAGACATGCAAAATCATCATTATAACCATTCATAGAAGAAAATACATCATGACATAATAATTATGGAAATACATATAATAAGGAAATAATTCATTGAAAATGACTAACAAGATTTGAATTCCCATCAAGCCATGTTCGATTTGGTAATCCTTGCAATGTAAATATAACTATAAATGATCACATAATAAGAGTGTTGATTACATCATATATTACTTATAGTCAAGCACTCAACCATGCACACATACCAACTAATATCTATGGTGTATTAGAAGATCACACATACTAGAACTCAAAACCCGGAAGAACTTCAAAAGAACTAACTAACTTAGCATCTCAGTCTCTCCTAAACACAATGGTGCATCACCTATTTATACATGGTGGGGAATTTCCATTCATTTCCTACATGCACCTTTCCTAATAACAAGCATGCTCTAATAATATCCCGCATGATTTCCTAACTCTTATTTTACACTCACTATGATGATTTCCTAACTCTAATCATAGCCGTGAGTTGTGCGGCTTTAGTGATGATATTTACAATACAAGATTATGTGAGTACTATGTGAGTTTTAAAGTACAATTTAATTGTTTATATATGATTACATAAGTTAGATATTTGCATTATGGATGACCTAGGTAGGTGAACCAAATCACATAATGAATTTAAAATTGGAAAAATATTCTTTAGATGGAAGGCTCCAATCAGTATAGGTCAACCAAGACCATAGTCCATTATGGACTAGAATGGTATGGTTTTGCATAGCTGAATAATGATTTAAAATCCAAAATTGATGATTGGTTCATAAGGTTGAAATAATTATTGGGCTAATTAATATTCTCTTGATGAATGATTGATATGATATATCTACACGAATTCGAATTGGGCTTAGAATATGAGCATTTGTATTAGAAACAAAATGATTATTTTTCATTTCCAAGGATAAGTTAATGAATTTGAGTTTCTACATCCCCCACCCCTTTAATTGTGCAAATGAACATTACGCACTTAAAGTAAAAAAAACGAGTGTGAACACACACTTTGTCTTTCCTCGATAGTTTTTGTCCGATGTGTTACAGGATAATTTTAGTGGTGAATATTCGTAATATGGTGAAAATTTTATTTTAGGAAAATTTGAAAAGGTGATTTTTTTGGAGCAAGTCAGTGTCTTGTTCGCCTAAAATTTACAGTATATATATTTTTTGGGGTCGGCTTCACCTACATTTGAAAACATTTCCTATAAAAGCCTAGGTGATTCCTGGGTAGTATATTACCACTATACTACCACCAATACTTACCAACACCGTGAACTTACATACTCTAAGCACTAGAGCACAATACATATTTGATTGTTGTTAGTAGTTTAGAGTTGGGCAACAAATGATATTTGTTGATGCGCGACAAATGTTTTCTGAAGACACATGACTTGTTGAATTTGTTGACGTATGAAAAAGGGGTTAATCTGTTGATGTGTGATAGGGATAATTAGTGACGCGTGACTCATTAAATTTACTAACGCGCGACAAGGAGGTATTGCAGATGCGTAACTTAGTGAATTTGCTAACGCATGACTCGATTTCTTGTAACGTGTAACTCATTTTCCTCTGATGCGTGACTTGGTTTCCTCTGACATGTGACTTAGTGTTATACCTGATGCATGACACAATTTTATCTGACGCACAACTTGGTTCTTTTGCTGATGCATGACTTTGTTCAAAATAATGGAAGGTGCTAGTCCTCAGAATGTAAAGACCCAAAAAGTAACTAAGAAATCTTAGAAGTCCCTGTTCAAGTATTTTGGAAACTCGCTTATACAGATAGTGCAACTACTAGTAACCATATAGTTTCCACCAGAAAGAATCATAGTACTGATTGTGTGGAAGGTAATATTGAGGTACACATGTATTTTGCATAATATCAAACAAATGACACCTATAATAACACCAAGGCGTAACTTAAAGATATAAATGTTGAGATGCTTTAGATCCTCGAAGATATTCTTCCTATTGGGGTGCAACCAGGAGTGCTAGTGCATCAAGATATCACACATACAAATAATGAGAAAAACGGAACACATAAATCAAATTCAAATTCTCCAGTTGATTGTGATATTTCTCAAAATTCTACTCAAAAAAGTAAAACATTGAAAACGAACAAGAATATGTGGACCATTGGGAGGACATACAAGTTTGATTGGGCTGCCAAATTTTCATTTATCAAACTCTGTACAACCATCTAATTCAGAAGAGATCCCATCTAAATGTACATGTACAATATGTACATGGAAATTGGGAAAGCAACAAAAAATGCAAATGAAGCTAGACACTATAGAAAAACATTGTGGAAAACAATATTTGACTATAACGGGGGTGGATGGCCAGAAAATAAAAATACACAGTGGAAAAATTGAAAAATAATACATGCATGTTAAATACACAACGAATTATGATGCAGAGCGAGAAAAATGTAGACATCTTGTGGAAAAGGGAGGAACGATCACATCGCAAATTGGTAAGATGAATCAAACAAATCTACATGCAAAACTCATACGATTCTTCTACTTTATTTCACATACTAAAGAAAGGAAGACCGATTTAAAATTTCCTTGATTTCAAAGTATTGTATCAATATAATGGAATTCCAAACATACCTCGTCTCATTGGTTTAAAATTAGTGCATGGGAAATGGCTAAATGCCTTTCGATGATAGAGAAGGAATATTTGAAAGAGAATGTAAAAAAATCAAAGTTTATCTCTTTCAATTGATGAAGTGAAAACAATGATCAAACACTACATGGGTATGTATCCATGTCTATACTTTAGAAAATCACATAAGGACACCTCATCTACCGGGTGTTATCAAAATGGTTGAAAAATGTAATGCTGAAAACCTACATAAACTAGTTGTTTCTCATTTAAAGATATTGCTGGAATGACTGATTATGAAATTGCTACAAAGTTGGTATGTGTTGGAGTGGATGGTGCATCGAGTCATTCAGGGGTCACCGAACCGGGTTGTGTGTTAGATTACAAACAATAGTGACCCCATATATGCTACCAATGCACCGTATGACTCACAAAATGAATTTAGCATATAGAATGGTAAGCAACTACAAAAATGTTGCTAAAGTAGAATACCTTATAAGAGAACTTCATACCTATATGGAAAGCATCCCAAAGTGATTTCTTGAGTTCCAGAAATTTGCAATTGGAATTATAGATGGAAAAAAAATTCTGAAGGATGTTGAGACGAGATGGATCTCTTTGTATGAACCTGCATGTAGAGTTCGTGAGGAGTATTCTTCATTGGTTGGTTTCATGCAAAAATATCATCATGAAGTTGATAGGAAAGGGACTTGTTGTTCCGTTTAACTGATTTGGAGACATTTCTTACATTGGTTGGTATTCTTCCAATGTTGCAGGAGATTAATACACTGATGAAGCATGCATAGGGGAGATTAATCTATATGGTGGATTTTATACTGATGAGAAAAATGGAATGTCAAAGTCTTGATGTCTTGTACTGTTCCCAAGATAGTTTTGATATACTGTTTTCGAGAATTGGAAAGCTTTATTAGATCTTAAAAATCCTAGAAACTATTTGAGATTTAACATCCATGATCACATCTTGTATCAATGTTAATGGGAGGGACATACCACTGCACATTTTGTAAAAATGTCAAGCTATTATAGGATCGGAACGAGAATATGTTCTTGTGACATGTAATCTCTTTGAGTCTGTTATAGTAGTTGAAACAAGAATAAAGCTTAAATTTTTTTGAGAATCCTTATCATAAAAAGTTAGAGAACATTTCTCCAAAGATAAAATTCTTGAAGCAATGGGTGTGATGAATCCTAGTTTTGGAATATCAAGGTGGTCATGCAAACTTTGTAAGATAACAGCCCATAAATCCATGGGTACAATAATGGAACATTTCACAAAGACTTCAGAGTTCAAGGGTATGGAAATAAAAGGTATACTGAATGCTGATTTATTAAAGTTTCAATCAAAAAAATTGCAACAACAATGAGGAACCAATATAAAAATTTAGATGAACCTTCTGAAAGTGGTGTTATTACAAGGCTATGGTGAGGAATCTATCAAAGTTATATCTTACAAGAAGAAATCAGTGAATATTTTAGATTATAGGAGTTATGCCAAATAATGATTTTGGGGTCTATGGAGGATGAAAGGGTTTTCAGTGCTTTATCATTTATAAAATCCAAATTGAGAAACATGTTGGATAAAAATATGGAAAGTTGCATGAGGTGTTATGTATCTCGCTACTCCATGGAAACCTTTCCTTTTGACAGATAAATTGCGCATTGGAATTCCCTTTCCGAAAGAAGAGGTGTGAATAATACAACTATAAGTACAATTGTTCCCAACAATGAGAGTGGAATTGGTGCATCGTCACACTCTACAGAAGAGAACATCAAGTTTGAAGAAGCTATTGATAATGGATTGTTTCAAATTTAAATAGGTATCTCCTTGACCTTAATTTTATTGTTTTCCAAACTTACATTTTAACTGTGGTTATTTATTCAATTTCATATTAACTCTACAGATGAAAATATTGACTGAGGCTTTTTATCAAATTTTGTTTCAGCTCTTGTTATCATTAAAGATGTTACAGGTATATATATTTACATTTATTTAAATACAATTATTTCATCTTTTTTTTTTTTGAAAACGTGGGTTGACATCCATCCGAGGAAGCTCACACTTCTTGGGACTGACAATGTCAGGAAACTCACCCATCTATCTACTAATCCATTTCTTGTGTTGAGTTTTCTTAAATCAAAGATCTAGCACACTACGAAGGATGATTTCTCATTTTCCTTCCATATGCTTTTTCATAGCCATCTAAAACACAAGAGGTAACTTAAACCCTATCATATGACATTTCTTGATTTTTTACAATTATGTTTAATTTATTTTTATATTTGCAAAATGCTTTGATATATTGTTTAAAATTTGTGGGATAAAATCACACAATCAAATTTTACAAAGAGAGGAAGATTTTTCCATATTAAGATGTTTATTTCATAACACATTCCAAATTTTATACAATTCATCATCCACGATCATGCTTGAAGCTAAATCTACGTCCACATAAAATTCATCATCATCCATATATATTTTAATGTCATCATCCACATCTAATGTCATCATATCATTATCATAATCTTGACACTCCAATTATTATTAAAACAATTATTTATCTATTTTAAATGTGCAAAAACATCTCTGTCCTAACACATTCCAATTTTTTAAAACAATTATCCATTATCATCATTCATCATCATCTATATCCATTCTAATGTCATCATATCATTACAAGTAGAGAGAACAAAATTTGACAACTTTTAAATGTCTTTGTCATACTACATTCCAAATTTTCTTAAAACAATTATCCATTATCATCATCCAGATTCCATGATCATGCTTGAAGCTAAATCTACGTCCACATACAATTCATGATAATCCATATCTATGATTCTATTCTAATGTCATCATCCACATCTAATGCAATCATCATTACAAGTAGAGAAGATTCTGAGAAGGTTTAAATTTTAAGAAACCTGATACAGAGTTTGAATTTTACAAGTAGAGAGAAGAAGATTTAACTCTTAGTATTAAGATGCCTGTGTCATACCATATTCCATATTTTCTTAAAACAAATAATTAACCATTATCATAACGCCATCACATTCAAATGAAACATAAACACCATATACAATCTAGAAATTCTATACATAATATATAGGAAGATATAAAATTAAAGATTATAAAGTATTTCAAATTTTCAAACGCCATCACATTCAAGTTTCAAATTTCAAATCCAAATAATAAATTTCAAATGCCATGACCATCACATTCAATGTTTCAAATTTTCAAATATAATTATAAACTCTTTCAAACTTTCAAATTTAAAGATTCTATTTTTAAGTTTCCACCCTCAATAATGAAAATTTTCAACTCTCAATTTTCTTTACCCCTTTCCCCAATGGCTTCCACTCTTGTTCTCCTTTCCCCAATGGCTTCTCCACATGTACCCCTTTCCCCAATGGCTTGAATAATCCCATAACTAATGAGATCTTTCGCAACACTGTGTAGATTCTTTACAATTATTTGTTATTCCTTTGTCACATCTCCATGGGATAACAAACTTGGATCTACAGATTGCCTTCATTTTGAATTAAATTTGAGGTCAAATCCATGCTCTTTAATTAACCGCTTGTGTATTTTTTTGTTTATTAACCAAAACAATATTTTCCTTCATATTCTTCACTTTGAGATAAAGCTGTTCTTTGCGGTTTCCAAGTGAACATGGAAAACCTTTGCTTGACTCTTCATATTTTCATATTTCAACTACACAAAAAAAGTGATCTCAATTAAACATATTACTAAAATAAGAAAATTTCAAATTAACAAAAAAATTGTTTCAAAGTGATAATAATTACGATTGCTCTATCTCTCTCGGCATTTGCAATTCTTTACAAGATCCTTTTCTTTAGACCATTTGTTAAAATATGCCTGGCTTCATCACTAATATTTTATAATTTGGTTAATGATTTATCTAAAATATCATCTTTATAATTGTTCTTATGCACGATAATCCCACTTCTTACTTGGGTAAGTAAGGAATCCATCTTTGCAGGTTGATTCTGGACTGCAGCGTATAAACTATCCCTTTGCCAATAATTTTCAAAACAACTTATTATCTCATTGATTAGTAATTTTTCCTTTTCTCCCATTCTATGAGCTGACTGATATGAGGTACAATAAACTCATCGACATGGGATTGACAATCATAACCAATTAAGTTCTCTAAAGGAAATGGTAACAACTATTCACCATTTGTATCTGAAGAAGATGATCTCACTAGAGAGGTATGGGGGCTTTCGGGTTGATCATCGACTACTACTTATTTCTACCTTTGGGTGGCTTGATCCTATTTGTGATAAAATAAATCAATATTCAAATAAATAAATCTAAAGTGAAATGTAATGAAAGTTGAATAAATTATGTTGAAATAGAAGTATACATGTTGGCCTTGAATCATCTCACGTGTATTGAAAAATCTGTTGGGTCATTGCTATCAATGCCCAAGTAATATTCATCTAAAGTTATATTATTTAAAACTGATATGCCTGTTGCGCTAGGAAAGCCACAGAGAGAGGGTTGGAATTCAAACGAGGAGGTAATGTTTAGTGTCCCACTAGGAGTCAAGGAATTGACATGCATTTACCAATGTTCTTTTTCCCGATCCTCTGGTTGGTATTTTGAATATTATTGGTGGAGGAGGGGGCGGTGCCTCTGTTTGTACAGAAGGTGAAGGATTGCAATGTGCTAAAAATTTCAAGAAAAATCATATGAAAAATTGTTAAACTATGTAAAAAAGTTAAACTATGTAAAAACTATGAAATTATATGAAGTACTATTCAAAACTTGTACTAAAGCAATAAAATCATACCTTGTTGTTGAGGGGTAGCTTGTTGCGGTGCTTGAGGTGGCCGTGTTGGAGTAGTAATTGGTGGTTTTTGAGCATCATTTACTAGGATTACCGAGGTGGTTCTTTGAGAAGAGACAATTGTATCCGATTGAAATGGGTGAGTTGGTGAAGACAATTGACTTTGAGAAGCATGCGTATAGTCCAAAGTCCCTGTAATGTCAGCAATAATTGATTGTATGTCAATTCAATATGGTAAAATTTAAATGGTAAATTGAAAATACAAAATGGGAATTTGTAAATAATAAATGTTAAGGTATTACTTCTCTGGCGTTTAACGAATTCAAATGGTTGGCGGTTTGGAGATGAGTGAACTTCCATTTTAGATTGTGAATCTGTCGATGCCTCAGCATGTTGTTGGCCTCTTCCTCTTGATGCCGCCTTTTTTCGAGGAAGGGCCTCCAAAAATATTCTCTACAAACAAGTAAATATTTAATCAAATTCGAGATGAACATCCTGTTAGTCTAATGTCAAAATACAAACTTTATAGTTTATACCTATTGTTCTTGAAATGGAATTGAAAAATTCATCAACGCCTCATCCATGCAAGTAGGAATTGGTTTGTCTTTTAAATTTAGAAGAGCCTTGTAATAAAGGCCAAGGAGATAGTTTGTGGAGTGAATGACTGGTTTTTCCGAAAGCGTTACATTTGTAATGTCAGTTTTTATTTTTTTGGATAAAAAGGTGCACCAATCAAATTTTTGCTTTCGATAGTTGCAAGAATGTATGCAATAGCCCAATTTGGTATATCCGTTTGCCAACCCTACAAAACTATTCTGGCTTGAAAGAAGGAAATCATAGTGGCAAGAAAGTGGTGTGCAATTCCTTGCATATCCACACCACGTCTGGATTTATTGACATGAGCTGCAAATGCCAAAAAACCATTGGAATTAATATCGATTTGAATTGTATCAAAATCAGAAACTGAATACCAAATGAAAATTGAAAACAATTTACACTTACAATCAACATGGAAACCGAAAGTCAATTCCAGGTACTTCTTATCATCTTCGATGAGTGTTGCCTTCATTGTAACAATGGGTAAATTTTTTAATGGGAGGCCTGTTAACCGATGAATATTAGTTGGGTTGATACCGAATTGAAACATTCGACCATCGTCCATAATAACAGTAAACAGACCATCCTCTGTATTATACGAGGAGAGAAGGTAGTTCATAATGTCATGGTCTATTTCAAAATGGGGCATCCTAACAAGCCCACCAAAGTCACATGCATCGAGAAAATCCTTGTATTCCGAATTCATTTGTAAAACTGTCTGGATGTGGGGGCACAAAAGGTTCCTGTAGAGTATCTTGCCCTTGGATAGGGCTTGTGGGTTGACTAGATTTTCCTCTTGATTTTTGTCTTGGGCTTGGGCTGCACTTGTAGTTGTCCTTGAGCTTGATTGTACCTGACCTAGATTCCTGTAAACAAGAAAATTTGGGAGTCGAAAGTGTAAACGTGAAAATGACCGGTGGCAGGGTATTTATAGGACAAAATTAGGGTTTTGAAGCCTAAGATGCACGACAAAACTTTGTTGATGCATGACAGAAGCCTTCCTGTCATGCATCAACAAGATTTGTTGACACGTGATATGAAGGTTTTTGTCACGTGTCAAAAACGTTTCTTGAGGTAAGATAGGGCGATAAAATCATGCAAAGGTTTGAACAACAACAAAAAACACATTTTTATTGCTCATGAGGTATACACAGTACATTGCATGTGGGAGAGAGGTATGCAACCATTACAGATCTTGAGAGGAAGGCTTGAATCCCCAAGAAGAAATGGGGTGTATGGGAGAAGAAAGGTGATCAATTTTTTTAAATGTGCAGCCCTTACATATTTATAGAAGAAATTTGATGAGAGGAGAGAGAGAAAGAAGATCCCAAAATTGCTCAAAAGCCCATAAAAATCCATTCTTTAATCTACAATGAGTGTTTGGAGATTTTCAAAATCTATGCTCCATTAATGTATTTTCCTTGTGCTTCAAGGAAACTATTGTGATTGCACCCCTTGTCTAGTCTAGCTCCTGTAGACTCATGATGACCCTACTTTCCACCAACCTTCATTAATGGCCTTTACCTACCTAGGGAATTATATAATATTAACAAATTTCAGAGGTCCAACCCCAGAAATACTAAACATTATGTTCTCATGTTTTGGAGGTTACTCCCACGATTCCAAAGACTATTTGTTTGCGAGAATTAGACATCGGGAGCTCAAGATATGCCATTTTAAAGTTTGGTGAACTTTGTAATTTTGGGGTTTGAAAAATATATGAAAATCCCTTTTTTATGATTTCATCATGCTGCCCTCCATCTTAGATCTCCATTGACTATAATTTCATGATATTTCAAATTCAAATCTCTCGTTATCACCATTTTAAACTTAGGGTTTTTTTACCCATTTCGGCTCTATAAATTATATTGGGTGAGTTAGCTCGCAAGCTACTTAGCAAGATGGGTGAGCTTGTTTGTGACTAGCTCCGTCGAGCCTTCCTTTTCACCATCCTCTCGACCATATTATACCATGGCTGATTTTTTTCTTGCATTTCCAAGTTATGCTAACCCGCCCCAACACGTCACCTACCACCTAACTCACCATCCCGAAGTGGCTCGACATTTTCCATGCAGCTTGGTCGCTTCACTTCCAATCCAAATGACACATCCAAGGTTTGACCCTCGAGTAATTCATGTGGATATAACCAACCAACTTGACATGGTAAAAATCTACAAATGACCCGGAAGATGAAATTTTGGGAAATTTTGGTTTGGGCTTTCAATTTTTTTTACTTTTGGAGGTGATGAGCATTGTTCACCAAGCTTGGTTGATGAAATCCCTAAAAATCCAAATGTCTGAAGTCTAAAATTTAGACTTCAAAATTTGTACCTTCAACCTATTGCATCCACTTTGGGCTTTGCCCATTCGGGATTTTAGATATTTGGCTCCACCAAGCCATCACACTGCTCATCATATAATTGGCTCGAGAGTTATAAAGTCACGAAACCCCGAAGTCCAAAATTCGACTTTGGGATTCAAACTCTTCAAACATTTCAACCTATTTCATCATCGCTCGAGTCTCCAAAAATATAGACTTCCAAAGTGCGAAGAGTTTACGCCTTCACACTTTTCCATTTCAGTTCTACATTTCACAAACTCTTCGTCATTTTTCAAACTCCTTCATGCTCCCGTGAGTTGTTCATTCTGTGAGGCCTTAAAACAGAGTTATTTGGTTTTGCGTGTGCTTTTTCTTCTTCCTCTCGTATGTGCCAATATTTTTGCTACCTCATCTTGGCATAAAATTTCATTTATTCCCATAGAATCACCATCTCTACGGCTCGAGATGTCAAGCTCTCTTTTCATGCACAAAGTCAAGCTTGCGTGTGTTGCATGAATCTCACCAAATTATTTTGGTTTTGATGTCAAGCTACCCATTCATTCCAACCTCGTCTGACTTACCTTCTACCATGGTGCTCCATCCTCTCGTGATCAGCTCTCCCGGTGATCAAACTATCTCCTGTTTCTTACCCGTCGAGTTCCTCTCGATTGAGTCATATCTCTGGGACTATGCCTGCTAGCTCTCCATCATTGATGATTGGTTTTCCTCCACTTGTTCACTATCTTCCACGAGATTTCTCAAATTCATGGGCTTCCTATAAGTAACTCCATGTGTATTGAGTCCTTGATTTACCTATGCGGGTCGGGCCTTACATTTGTATGGTCTACCATTTTTCATTTAATTTTGTGCTCTCGCTAGAGACCATCCAATCCTTCGACCCCATGCGAGGCCTTTATGTCAAACTCATTTGAAAGCTCACATCACAAGATGAAGAGCTATGATCCTTACTTGTGGTGGAATTGCTCGCTCATACGAGCCGAGCCCTTCATGTAGGTTTCCTAGGGTGCCACATCATGTCAAATCGGCCTCTCCCAACCTTGAGCTTGCCATATGTCTTCCTATTATGAGTCGTGATAAGCTCCATCTACCCTATAGTGTTGGGCATGTTAGTTTTACCATGAGCTCACCCACTTAGCCAAGTTGACATTCTTGCTTCCAAACATGGCCTCTTCGTGATTATGTCACCGAGCTCCCATGCTCTTTTGTCACTACTAGCTTGACCCAATACCAAGCCCTCTCGAGTTGTTTTTACGTGGCTATATCTTTCCTTATGCCACCAAGTCACTTCGTCATGTTGGCCTCCTTGCCAATACTATAACTTAGATCCCCGATGCTTCCACCTCCAACGTGCCCCATTTACGAGCTTGGATGACCCCCGATCACCCCTTCTTGTGACCCATTGCGTAGCTCACCACAATGATATATTTTTGCATCCAACCCTAATGCATTGATCCCTTTATGAGTTGAATTGGAAATTCTGACTTCATTCAACTTGCAACTTATTCCTTTTCTGCGCTCTCCATTTCTTGCTTACTTCCGAGCTATCCAATCAAGCCCCGAGCTCATCGTAAAATCACCGAGTGGGCATCTCATCTTACCACATAGCTCGGTTAGGATCTCAGCCTCCCATTCCCCCTTGGTTTATGTGCACTACTTTTTTACTGACTCGGCCCATCGAGTATCTCTCCCGAGTCTCAGAACAACTTGACTTGCCCATGGTGACCTCCCACTGGCCGAGCTCTTTTGAGCTCGGTTAGCCCATGAAGGTGCCAAAAATGCAATTTTTACCTTAGAGCCTTGTCTTAGGGATTGTTGAATTTTTTTTACGAAGGGAGAGAGCAATGAGTGCATAGAAACTCAAATTGTTAATTTTTTTCCTCGTAGGTCATTTTTCTTGTTTTTGGGGAGTGGAGGCCATTTTTTCACTGTAATGGAACTATGATCCCAGGATGGCCTCGAATGGCCTGATTTAGCCTAAATACTTTATGAATGTTCTAAAACACTTACAATTGCTTTGTTAGACCTTGGGAATCACCTATAACCTACTTTACACCTTGTGGGCCCACTTGGTATCTAAGGACCACTCTAGGACCTGTTGGACAATTTTACCCAGGGAGAAAATTTCAACAATTACCAAGTAGAGAACATGTATCTATATTTAATGAGATGTTCAAATTTTCAAATTCTAGGTCCATCATGTCATCCTTGTGTTTCTCAACTTAAGTAATCACATCTAGGTAATCCTCCATTAGTATGGGAAGCTCAACATCTTCATATGAAAATATGAAATAGTTGTGATATCTCCAATCTTGGTACAAAAGTTATGCCCTTGGCTTTTATTATTTTTGAATAATGTATCTCATATTCCTCACAGGAGAATTTTCTTAATTTTACCCTTGGTCGGTATAGTGGCACATGACCAAGCCATCTTTATATCGCTACAAACATCGTGATATAAACTCCATCTCAACAACATCCCATATAAAGCTAGAATGTCTTCCACATGTATGTTGATCTTGACTTTCTTGTAAGGAAAATCCATAAATGCTACTTGAGATTATTTAACTGAACAATGAGGGGTACTTATTTGGTCTCTATATGGAATAATAATGGACAAAAACACCACCGAAAGTGAAACTATGAGCCTTGGAAACTTTGGTGGACACGACATTGTCGAGATGCAATAGGGTCAATGATACAATTACTCAATTTATACCCATTGATAAAAAAGAGAGGTAGAAGGGTTCTACTTTCTTAGAATTGGAGGATGTTGAAGGAAGAAGGTTATGAGAGGGAGTGGTACTAGGAGTGGGAAGTGGTTCTTTAACAATGGAATTTATGGAACATGAATTTGAACTACTTCCTTTGATAAAATGGACAAGTTTATCAAATTGCTTGGGATGAGTTCTTAGATACTCAGACTAAAATAATTGGACTTTGGATTTCTTAACATGTTCAATGATGTCAAAGGATGAATAGGTGGAAATTACATCCTCGATGTGAAGTAAGTAAGAGTTACATTCTTAGAAGCAAGAGAAGTAGAAGCAAAAACAATTTGCCAGGGGAGAGGAGAGGTACTTACCCAGAGAAGGAGACATAGATTTAGATGAGATGGTATAGGTATTCTTCTTGGATGACTCCATAAAAGCGGGAAACAATGATCGTCTCTTTGTTTTTGTTTTCTGTAGAGTTTCCTTTTGAGGATTCAAGTGATTTTCTTAGGTAGTGGAGGAAGAGGCCTCTTTCTATGCATGTGAGTGAGTGAACACTTCACAAGACTAGTTATTCATATCATCTATGGAATCCTCAAAATCTTCATTAGATTGTTACTCAAAATAACTAATGTTTACATATCTGAATTTTTCTACTCCTTTAGGTTTTGTTTCAAAAAAATAATCTTATTCATATTCGTGGATTCCTCATGCCATGTTAATAGGAAGATCCTCTAACAAAAGCCTTTGGGGTGCTTCAAAATCTGATTCCGGTTCCTGTTTTGATATGGAGCATGTTGTGAAATTTTCTTCTTTAGTGTAGTAAGATCATTAAACACATTCTATAGCAATGAATCAATGCCTTCATCTTGGGACATTTGGAATTTAATTTTTGTTGAATGTTTTTGATCTTTTGTGACATGATAAGATCATCTTCCACTTAAATAACAAGTTATTTTACATTATCTAAAGTATCTGGTTGAGGTCTTCGCAATATGAACCCAACTTTAGAAAACCGAGCATTTAAGAAGAACCTATTTTGATTATATGTAGTAGGTATGACACTAGTAGGGATATTATTAATCAAATTGTTGAATTTAGCCACAAATTCTCTCATGGGATCCTGTGGTTCCTACTTCATTTGAGACAATCGAGCTAGAAGGGCATGGACATATTATGTTGACTTGAAACTTGCTTCAAATTTAGTTTTCATATCTTACTAATCAGTGATTGAGAAAGTAGGAAAATAGTAGAACCATTATGTGTTAGCATCTTGTAATGAATCCATAAATATATGAACAAAAATATCTTAATGTCCTACTCCAAGAACACCACATGCCATGATAAAGGATGTAATGTTCTCATCTATATGTTGTTTTTAATCTCCATAGAACTTGGGAAAATTATTTCTTGATCTTATGGGAAATTCATTAAGCAGGGAATTAAATCCAATGAATAGGTGTTCTGTCCCAGGGCACAAGTGAAACCATATTTGGAGGAAGAGTATTTAGTGGTGGTGGAGAGATGGGGGATGCAATGGGACTAACAATACACTCTTCAAATGGATCTTCAAGAGCTTGTCTTGGAACTTGTATGGGGTCAAGTATGAAATATGATTGGCCTTGCAAATCAAATAAAGGATCATGAAATACTACAATTCCACTTGTTTGGTCACCTCTAGTGTGCTCTTTATTTTCTAGTTTGATAAATAAGATGAATCACTCAAGTTGAAAAAATAGGGTTTTAGATCGGCCATGGGATATGATATACTCAAGTATAGGCACCAAGGATTTTATTTATTTTAGTTTTATTGGAATTTTTACCTTTTAGAATTTTGGAATATATAATTTTTAGGATTGTTGATTAGAGAATACTTGTTAGAGAACACATAAGGAGTCCGCGGGAGAGAAGGCCAGGATCAAGGGCACAGAGGGACAAGAAGGACCCGTGTATGGAAGGCAAGTTCAACATTCAAGACTTAGCCAATTTTGAGCATGATGACCTATTTTTAGAAGATGGCATGTAGAACACACCAATGATGCAGAGACATGTGCGCCATGCATTATCTATTTTGGAGGATTGGATCAAAGTGTTTTGCATGGAGACGAGCTAAGAATAGGATTGACACTTTAGTTAACTGTAAGAGGCCTATAGATAGCACACTTGCATGTGTGGCTATGCCTATGAATGACACATGGCTATTAATAGCATGCGGCCTATTTCTGGAATAGATAAGCGGTGAAGGGCAAGTCCCCACCCTATATATATGATATGAGGTACATAGTGGTAATATATGAGTGTGATGATGCATGTATGAAGATATAGAGATATACACATATGACTAAATTACTGTATCAGATCCATACACACATTGGTATTGATTGACATTATTGTAAGGAGCTTCTGTGTTTATTAATAGATGGAAGATATTGGCTGAATCTAAGTGTCATTCCTATGTGTAATCGAGTAGTGTATGTTATTGATTCAATCATGATTACTTGTTTAATGCTTGTTCTGTCATAGATCTGAATGTAACATACAATGTAGAATGATATATTAGTTATGAATCTATGTGTTTCTTCCTTCATCATGCTAACATCCTACTACAACAACCCTAAAGAGGGACCTAGTACCTTTGCGCGCTTGGTGAGTGCTCAATCTAGGCTGAGTGATGTGCTAGCGCGTCTAGGGAGTTATCTGGTAAATTCTAGGTTGCAACATTGGTTTCATTTCCGGGACCTATTTTTCAGTTGTTTTTAGGATGGTTCATGATGAAGATGTACTGCGGTTAACTCTAGCAAGTATTGAGATACATGATCTGGAGGAAGAATATGCACGATGGTTCAAAGAAGGATCCGAGTTTAATGCACACACTTGGGTAGAACATAATCTATATGAAAACTTATATGAGAGATTTTTGCCATATTTCTAGTAGAAATATATGATTGGCTTACTCCTTATGCATCTTAGCGGAATTAGAGGTATCACACACTTGTATGGACACAGGAAGAATTTTAGGCCCTTTATGATGCTGATCTGATTTGGACTCACACCGTGTGATACGTGGTTTTGTGGTTTTCTAAACAATTATATTATGGAATATTCAATTTCGATGTACTCTTGCTCGGAGGTAGTTGAATTCCAGTTTTGTGGTATCCAAGAGGAGTATATTTGTGAGGTATCTCGTTGGTGATCTAGATCTTGATGGTAACTTTGAACTTGGAGAGTAAACCGATGGATAACTAAACTTCACCAAGCATGAGGGTAGGAATAGGTTTGGTGAAAGATGGCGAACAAGTGGTAGAGGTAGAGAGAGAAAGGAAGCTTAAGTTTAATGAGGCGCACGAGAGGGAGATAAAGAAGCAACATTACATTTCAAAAGTATGACATTGAGGAGAGAGATGGCTCATGAAGGATTTACACTCACGTAGAAGACGTGGAGCCGAGCATTAGAAACTCCCCATCTTGGAAAACATGACATAGATCCCCCTCGGCCTCACACGAAAGTGCACCGACAGAGACTACCTAGATCACAGTGCACATCTTAATCCACTCCGGTGACCTAGCCCTTGCGCTTGGTTTTCCAAAGATCTAGTATAAAAAGTAACCAAAAACTAATTTGGGAAGTAGGAGAGTAGGAGTAAGTCAGGGAGAAAGTACATCAATGGCAGGAAAGATGACTTCAATGATATTTGGAGGAACATTCTTAGGCGCATCATCTACACAAAATGTGAGCACGCAGAATGTTGGATTCACCTCTAGAAGTGGAACTACCTCACAAGACTGTAGGGGTTCAATATAGTACTACTATCGGAGCATAAGGAGTACATCTATAGGTCATATTCCCACTACAGGTGGAGGATTAGGAGGTATAGGTGGTTCTAGTTCTAGTGGATCTGGTGGTTCTAGAGGTAGAGGGAACATAAGAGGTTCTGGATCAGGTGGTCAAGGTCCGCAAACCACATAATATTTATATGGATATGTCTCTTCGTCTCCTAGAGTATAGAGGTATAGAGGATGCTTTCTTGAACATGTGCATATGTGTGAAATATTATGGCACGCTAAGGGGATCATGGCTGCTAAGCATAAGGAAAGTCAATTTGCTACTACATTACAGGGACATGCACATAGCTGGTATAGGAAATTTGACCTTGATCAAACTTGCGTGGATTATGCAGCATTGAAAGATGATTTCTTGAAAGAGTTCCATATCCTTGAGTTTGAGCAGAAGAGTATTAGTGCACTCAAGGATATGAAGTAAGGCACTATTGAGAGTGTACGTGAGTATGATGCTCATTTTAAGACACTTCTATCTAAGCTATCTTATGATATTCACACTAGCCAACATACACAATGGTTCGTTGGAGGATTGATTACACCATTTAGAAGGGCACTGTCACATAAGACATACACTGATCCATGTGAAGCACTGGAAGAAGCTTTGCATGCTAAGGCAGTTGGGAGCATTGACACTGGCATTAGTCCATTCTTAGAGGCATAAATTGCAGCTATGGAAAAGTAGTTAGAGAAGCTATTAGCAAATTCAGCCCATGAAATGTGCTCAAGAATTTGGTGTATAGATTGTGAAGTGGAAGGTCACACCAAGGATAGTTTCCCTCATATATCTATATGCTCATTACTGTTGGATTGTGAGATCTGTCATTTGAATCATGATGCTAGTCACTGTCCTTTGTTACAACGCATGATAAGGAAGAATGTATCTTTCTTTTACAAGATTTGTAGGTCCATGACCCATGATACTGAGGATTTTCGGTTGATTGGTTAGATCTAGGATGTTATAGACATTGGGGTATGACAAACAAGTGTAATAGATAATTCTAAGGGTAAGAATGAGCACCAAGATCGAGATCATAATCAACGCGTCATGACAAGAATGAGGGGCATTTTGAAGGATTCCGTTGAAGGGGACATGGATATCGTGGTGGATATGGAGGAATAGGGTCATGTGGTGGAGGAAGAGGTGAGTTACCTCGTGGAACATGTTATACATGCGGATCTCTTGATCACTATAGGTGCAAATGTCGTCAAAATATTACATGTTATTTACGGGGAAGAACCATAGCTATGAAGAGTTCCCAGACTTATATGAGCATCTGAGTAAGCAACATAAGCAAGAAAACAAAGGTTCCTGGGATGGTTAGAATCCAACATGTGGTAGAAGATTAGTGGATGCCCAAGATAGCAGAAGGACCTAAGGCATTGATAGTGAAGATTACTACATGCGCTTGAAGTGGCACGTGCAAGAGAAACATTACACTAGAAGCCTACGATCACCAAGGAGGAGGTTTTGCATGCAAGGTACCCAGATCCTACTCATCAGAAGGAGGTTTACTAGGATACCATGGAAGTGCTAAGGAATATTCAGGGTGAGATACAATACTTAAAGGAGTAGAAGAAAGCATCAAAGATAGTCCAAATTGATATCGATAATCTGCGAGAAGTATACAGAATGTTGTGCCAGGAGAACATATCCTCCATGAAAATATTCCCCCTGATAGCATTGACTATGATAAGGAAATTACTCTGAATGTTGTTGTGGATGGGTGGCTGTTGAGCAACATATTGATTGATATAGGTGCAGAAGTAAATGTGCTTACATTAGATGCATGGGTACAAATGGGGAGGCCTCCATTGCAGCCATCATCTAATGTGTTGTTTTTGGCAAACCGAACTAAGGCCACCCCCATAGGAGTTTTTAAGGATGCACCTATAACCATACAAGAGGGCCAAGTTCATTGGGGATTTTGAGGTATTAGCACTTGCGAAGTAGACAAATTTCCACCTTTCTTAGATGCCCTTGGTGTTATGTGAATAACACCGACTTGAGATTCAATAAGGGGTATAATATCTTTGAGAACAAGGAGGAAAGGGTTGTGATACCATTGATAGAAGGGAAGTCTACACCATATGTTTAGCCTCTAAGTGAGGAGGACTTAAACCAAATTTATGTACATGTTGTTCAGGACCCAGAGGTCAATGAGCCATCAAAAGAAGGTATTATACAATGGGAGGATTCTCATTATATTATTGATACTATGATTATTGCTTGCAACAATTGGGCTCATGGTACATATGAATTAGTAGGGTGCAAAGTAAAAAGCGTGGTTACATGCAAGAATGGACTTCGTTCGATCCGATGGATAGGTAGCACAATACCTTGGTATATAGGGGCAGAAGATCTTCCTGTATTTTTGAAAGCCATGGAAACACAGTGGAAAAACAAATTAAGAGAAGAGCTATGTTAGTATATACCTTGCGCGGGACAACAACGTGTTGGTGGGTAGTCCATAGAGATAATCTTATAGAATGGGAAGATATTGGAATCACCCTATCTATTAGGTTTGTAAGGAACAATGCACCTACGTAGATCTACACTTATCATGGTGATCAACCTATTTAGCATCACATTCAACAGTGTGAGAGACTCTGGACAACAAGACAGGAAGCATTACCACTTTCACTCTGGGTGCATAGATTGTACTCTACGCTACAAGGATGCACATGTGCCTAGTATGTATATGTAGAACTACATTGAGAGACTAGAAACTAGAAAAATTTGACTGTAGGGATGATCTAGACCTTTGACTACTTTTCTTCCCAACCTCCAATAGAAGAGGCATTAAAATTTGTCAAGTGCTTAACCATGGGAGATAGTGCAAAAGCAGAAGAGCATATTCAAGAATTATTTAGTGAGATAGAGTCCGAAGTGCATTTTGAGAAGGAAGAAGAAATGGACTTCATACTACTTGAATGCGTTTGCCTTGAGAAAGAGAAGGGAAAGATGGTTTACATCGTGGATGATGAGGAAATTGAAAACCTGGATATTGAACATTCACAAGGGGTGCGTGAGGTCTTGGACAATGCAAACAAGGATATGCGTGCCTATCACGAACCCATGAAGACAAATAAGGTGAATATAGGTTTGGAGGCTGAGCCTAAGGAGGCCATAATTGGAGACTACTTGGTTAGACTCGGAGGTAGAAAAGATCATTGAGTTACTCAGGGATTATCAAGAATTATTCCCATGAGGATATCATGAACTTAAAGGCATTTATAAATCACTTGGGAAATGAAGATAAATCTTAAAGATGGTGCACACCCGGTTAGAAAGAGGCCTTATAAAATGAATCCTAATTTACGCAAAAGGTAAAAGAAGAAATTGATAAAATGTTGAAATTTGGAATTATCAAACCCCTTGATGAGTCAGAATGGGTTAGCCCAATGGTGATTAGTATCAAGAAGGATGGATGAATTAGAATATGTGTAGAATATATGGATTTGAATGTTGCATGTGTCACCGATCCATTTCGACGCCATTCACCGAGGAAATATGGAAGGCATTGCGGGGTGCAAAATATACTCCTTTACAAATGGATTTTTCGAGGTATCATCGAGTTAGGATTGCTTAGGAGGATCAAGAAAAGACAAAATTTACTACCGAATGGGGAAATTTTTCCTATCTTTGTGATGCCTTTTAGATTGAAAAATGTGCTGCTATATTGTCGCGCATAGTTGTTCAGGCATTCAAAGATTTTATTCACAACTTCTTACATGTCTACCTAGATGATTGGACAATATATGGGCTTGTGAAAGATCATTGTGACAATCATGCTTAATGTTTGAACGGTGCAGATAGTTGAGTATCTCTTTGAACATCAAGAAGTGCATATTTTCCACACCATTTGGAATATTGTTAGGACATATAATCTGCAAGGAAGGTTTGTTTGTTGATCCAGCTAAGGTTGCAGTCATTTTAGGCACAGGAAGTGCCTACCAGTCAAAGCGAGGTGCGTGGATTTTTAGGTCATATAGGATATTATAGAAAATTCATCAAAGGGTATGCCAAAATTTCTACACCCTTGGAAGAGTTACTAAAGGGGAAAGGTACATTTTATTGGGGAGAACCACAACAGCGCACGTTTGAGATATTAAAAGAGAAACTTACTACCACGCCCATTCTATGCTTTCCCTCATGGGATAAACTATTTCATGTGCATGTGGATGCCTCTAGCATGGCCATTGGTGCTGTGTTAGCTCAGCCTGGAGAAGGTATTGTCAATCATCCAATTTTTTTGCTAGTAGGAAGTTAACTCATGCTTGAATAGAATTATACAACTATAGAGCACGAAGCTTTGTCCATGATCTATGCATTGCACAAGTTTCGACAATACTTGTTAGAAACACCATTTTTGTTTTATATAGATCACATGGCATTGAAGTACTTGGTAAACAAGCCCATATTACAGGGGTGCATATGCAGATGGGTACTCTTATTTCAAGATTTTGATTTCACAGTTATGGTGAAGCTAGGGAAAAGCAATTCTGGACCAGACCATCTATCTAGAATCAACTCAGGAGAGGAAGCACAGAAAATTGAAGAAACCATGCCAGATGCACAATTATATAGGTTACAACGTGCACCATTAGAATTAGAAGACATTTCTATCTTTCTACAGACTGGTATAGCACTAGAAGGAATGAAGGCATTAGAAAAGAAACAACTTGCTATATGCGTGGCACCGTTTATGTTAATCAGTGGTGACCTCTACAAGTTAGGCAGAGATGAAGTATTATGCCATTGTGTATTAGAGCATGAGCGCAAGGATATTATGGAAGAAGCTCATGGTGGTATTGCAAGAGGCCATTATACAGGTGATGTGACTGCCCGAAGATCCTACTTGTTGGATTATGGTGAGAGACATTGTATAAATACTGTAAAGAATATTGTAAGGTGTGTGCACATTGTCGGCTTAAGAAAACTAGGGTAAAGAGATGAGATGCCTTTAAGACCAATTAATAGTGTAGAACTGTTTGAGAAATGGGCCATTGAATTTGTAGGACCTATTCCGCCACCAAGTGCGGGATTGGATAATGCTATATAATTGCTTGCACAGATTATCTCACACAAAGGCGTAGCAAAGCACCTACAATGTCTAGGTTTCTATGGAAGAATTTTCTTACAAGATATGGATGTCCTTTAAGCTTGAAAAGTGATAGGGGTACACATTTTTGAATGAGACCATCAAGATCCTATTAGATGAGTTTATGGTTGCACACCATAAAACTACACCTTACCATCCTCAGGAAAATGGAACTGTTGAGGCTTTCAACAAGATTTTGAGCCAGAATTTGAATTTTTTTTGTGATGTTGGAAGAAAGGATTGGGATGAAAAAGTGTCAGCTATTCTTTGGGCATATAGAATAACTTATAAGTGATTAAACAAAGCCATACCATTTTAGGTGGTGTTTGGTGCGAAGCCGTTCTCCTATAGAATTTATGTTGCCTTCTTTGCGCATTGTATGCATTGTAGGTCTAGATGATGAACATGATTTAGAAGAGTGTATTGAGAAGATGATTCAATTGTATGAGTGATGAGCCATAACATGATGGAGTCAAAAGTAGGAAAAGGCTAGGCAGAAGGCATGACATGATAGAAACATACGGGATAAGAAGTTTGAGATTGGAAAAATGGTACTTCTTTATGACTCTAAGTTCTTGCGCCATCCAGACAAGCTCAAAGTACATTGGTTGGGGTCATATGTCATCACTCACATACTTGAAACAGGTGCTTGCCAGTTAGAAGCACTTGATGAACATGGCTACCCGGTTACTTTAACGAGTAAATGAAGCCCTACTATAAATAAGACTTCTTGGTGTTTGTAATAAGGTAGTATTGCCATTTAGATTATGTTTTCATTATGTATTTCATTCATTATCGCTATGCTTTATCAATTTAGTTTTTGTTCTTGTGTAAAGCGCACTTACGTGCATGAAGCTAATTACTATGTGAAGAATGTTTATGCATAGAGGACTGCACATACCTTTAGTGTGGGGTGGTTGTAGTTATCCAAGTAAAAGACCATGGGAATTAAAAGGTGAAAGGAATAAGTGATACAGGTGTGCTTTAAGTCAAAAGAAGATTGCTTCTCAAAAGTGACCAAGGATGGAGATGAATGAAAGGACAATATAATGCGAGGTAAGTGGAGGCCATGATAACTACCAGGAGAAGGTACAGTGACGAGGTACTCGGGTGCAAGGGCATGCACTAAAGAGAATTCTATGACCAGAGGGTAGGAAGGCATGCTAGAAGGTTATAGCTAGGGCACGAAGATGTACCACGCAGAAAGAATGAATTTGGTCAGTAAATGAGAGAATATTTGGTAGGTGAAGGAGCAATAAATGCATCAAAATTTGAAAATTTAAAAATTTGAAAAAATTATATAAGGATGGGATACATTCATTTTTACCATTGTGACTAAGATAATTTGAGGAAAGAGCTAATTGCGAAGAGCTGAGTGATCAGGTTAAGGTACAAAGGGTATGAAACCAAGCATGAGAAATGGATCTATGTGAAAATAAGCTTACATCCCCGGTGGTGAAGGGTTTGAGCGAAGTAAGGAGGCAGAGAGGAGTTAGGGCATGAATTTTCCACCTAGGGCATAATTTAATTGAGCTAGGGTTTGATTCGTAAAGTTGTAGAGTTAAAGAGGAGACATTTGCAAATTAAAAAAATGGCACCCAAGAAGGCATATGCAGCAACAAAAAAAAGAAAGAAGAAGGTGGTCGTTGAGGAAGAAGAGATGGCACCAAAAGCCATTTTTCATAAATTAAATATCAAGGATTCATCATTGGCTAGGAGTGAGATTCACCCATCAGAAAAATAAAAGTGAGTGAATACAATCACAGGACTACGAGAGAACAAGAAGGAGCTTGAGTCCTTACTCACTACTAGGATGAACAAGTGTACAATAGATGACATGCTAGTTTTTGATGATGTAGGTGAGAATCTTCTAAAGATAATTGGGGCCTACCAATTATATGAGCTCCCATATTTTGGGAAGTATGAGCCCTTGTATCAGTGGCTCATGAGCAGAGTGCATGAGGACTTCTTCTACTTTGCGGGACACGAGTTAGAATCTCATATGCACTTATATCATCAGTTACTTTGAAGGCCGTAGGAGAGGACATAAAGAATGATCTCACAGATAAAGCTGCGATCTTGAAGACTAGACAAGAGTTGTGATACTTGAAGGGTCCGCACAGTATGGATATAGACAAATTGAAGAACTTTATGGTTGTGCAAGCAAAGACACACAACTTGTTACAAAGTTGAATGATTAGGAGTGGTGGTCATAATTAAATACTATTTGGTTACATGTTGAGTGGATCAATCTACAATATTGTAGGCTATATTGCAGAAAAAATAGTCAAGAAAGTGCGCACGGGAGGGAAGATGAGCTCGGGGTTGTTCTACTATCACTAGTATTCATGGAAATTGGAGTACAAGATGGGCCGAAGGAAAAATTATGGGAATACCCCATGGAGAATAAGTCATCAGCTGAAAGGTTCAGTAAGTATCTATGTAAAGGGGCCATGACAGACAATGTAAAGCAAAGGGCGGAGAAATGGTATGACAGGCTCCGCGCGGCATTTGGAGAAGAGTGGCACATCCCAAAGGACCTACCATCAATAGTAGGGACACAAGTCCATTTTTCTATATATTAGCATTTCTGTATCGCATGCTTCCCAATGAAAGATGGAGTCTAGAGCCCTTGGTGTAAATTGCCTTACACATTCACTGCAAGGTATTTCCAAGCATTTGTTCATAGATTTACAGACACATGCCAACTGGTATTCAATGCAGATAAGGTAGACTGTGACTACCACATGTATAGAAATAAGTATGTGTATTATGGAAGAAGTGCCTTCACCGAGAGGATCATTTCAAAGGTCTTGAATATTAAGCCAATAAGTCCTGGGCTCTAGGTAGCATTGGTGTATCTTCACTAAAGCCAAAGATGGAGAATAAAAAATATGTGGAAGGTGAGTTCGCACTTCCCACCACCAAAGGGAAAGCATATAATGGAGAACATCCCAGCGCCTAAGCCCACAAAGCCAATTGAAGTGGAGGATGAGGAGGAGGAGCATGAAGATAGTGGTGGTTTGGAGCATAGAGGTAGGAGACATCCTACAAATAAGGGTGAAGCTGAGCGTGCCATTACACCACCTCAGCCACAAGAGGGGGATGATGAGGACTTGAATGCAGTCCAAGGGGAGCACAAATTTAAAAAGGTGTTTAGGAGAACAAGGACCCAAGGTGCTACTCCAACCACGATGTGCGAGATCACCTAGACTCTCTCCACAGAAGGAGGAAACTATGCAAAGGAGGAAACTAAAGTTAGATGAGGAGGCGGAAGAGTCAAAGGAAAGCGTGCCTAATTCTCCTACACTTCCAGAGAACATAGAAGAACAGGGTGAGGAATCAAAGGGAAGAGAAGAGGAAGAGAAGAGACCGAGTGACAAATTCCGAGAATTTTCAGACATGGAGACACAAGTGCCAAATTTGGAAGCTAAATTCCTAAGTAACAACCGTCAGAAGAACAAGTGGAGAGAACAATCCACCAGCCATGGGGTATGCAGAGGACACATGAAAATTTTTCTATGCTCGCTTCTAGAGCACAATAGCATAAAAGGATTTATTTGGTTGGGAGCTAATGGATGAGGATATGGTGATTGTGCGCACTTGAAAGCAAATTTCATGGTCAATGCACACCCACATGGATGAGCCTGACTTCGATGTATGCAAAGAGTCATGCGTTTCGAGATGGCTGAAGAAGGCACCCCAAGCTAGACACATGATGGTAAAGCCTACTTTCATGTCAGATGAGCAGGTAAGCAACACATTGGTGAAGGTTTCTACTGAAGTGGCTAGAAGAAACATGGACAAAGCTGCAATAATCATAGCATTGCATGAGGAGATGAAGACAAAGGATGCGAGATAGCACGCATAACATAAGAGAGGGACTTCACATAGAAGAAGAACAGAAGTATTTATCAACATCGCAGAGGATATTAGGGACAATGTCATTAGAAAGGCCACACTTGGAGGCCAAGGTACCACAGAACATTTCCTTCAGCGATACACTATGTGGGAAAGTTGGTGGACTTGGTACTTGAAGATGAACCTCTGCGCATGACAGTGCCAAGAAATTCAGAGCAAGATGCAGAACAAGAGAAAGCATCAGTGATGTGAAAGATTGCATCTTATGAAGGGCTATTGCAAGCGTTACAAGAAGTATTGAAGAAAGCAGACTAGGCTTTAAATATCTGCACAACTCTAGAGGCACTTATCAACATAAATACCCTAGAAGAAAACAATGAGGTCTAGAAAGTAATGAAGGATGAGACATTGGGTTGTGCAGAAAGATTGTCAATAGTTAAGTAGAAGTGAGAGGCCTTGGCAGCAACACAAGAGCCGCACAAGACTCGGTTGGAAGAGCTTGGGAAGCTAATTACGTAGAAGATGGATCTTTTAGAAGGAAGAATGACATCAATGTCCAGCGTTGTGTTGGTTCTACAAAATGAAAAGGGAGAGATTGCGAGGGATGAGTTGGAATCCATTGTTGTGGACATCCCAAAAAAAGTAGAACAAGCACTCACTGAATGGTAGGTTTTGGAGGCCGAAATAAAGGAGGAGTATTCTAGAATTGATACTACAAAATGATACAGAGGAGGCTATCTCATAAAAATTCTTTATTTGTCTACATTCTTTCATTCTTATTCTTTCCATTATTCTATTCTTTACTTCAATTTTTGGAGGAATACCCATTGTCGGGACAATAATGAGATTAGTGTGGGGTAATGTTGATAAGAGAATACTTGTTAGAGAACACACAAGGAGTCCGCGTAGAGAGAAGGCCGGATAAAGGACGTGGATGGACGGGGAAGGACCCATGCACGGAAGGAAAGTTTAACATTCAAGACTTAGCTGATTTTGAGCATGACGACCTATTTTTAGAAGATGGCGTGCGGAACACACCAACGATGCAGAGACATGCACACCATGCATTGTCTATTTTGGAGGATTGGATCAAATCATTTTGCATGGAGACGAGCTAAGAATAGGATTGCCACTTCAGTTAACTGTAAGAGGCCTATAGATAACACACTTGCATGTGTGGCTATGCTTGTGAATGACACGTGGCTATTAATAGCATGCGGCCTATTTCTGGAATAGATAAGTGGTGAAGGGAAAGTCCCCACCCTATATATATGATGTGAGGTACATAGTGGTAATATATGAGTGTGACAGATGTATGAAGATATAGAGATATACGCATATGACTGAATTACTGTATCAGATCCATACGTGCATTGGTATCGATTGACATTATTGTAAGGAGATTTTGTGTTTATTAATAGATGGAAGATATTGGCTAAATCTAAGTGTCATTCCTGTGTGTAATCGAGTAGTGTATGTTATTGATTCAATCATGATTACTGTTTAATGCTTGTTCTGTCATAGATCTGAATGTAGCATACAATGTAGAATGATAGATTAGTTATGAATCTATGTGTTTCTTCCTTCATCACACTAACATCCTACTACAAAGAACCCTAAAGAGGGACCTGGTACCTTTGCACGCTTCGAGTGAGCACTTAGTCTGGGATGAGTAATGTTCCAAGTAGCGTCTAGGGAGTTATCTGGTAAATTCTAGGCTGCAACAAGGATTTTGTGGATCAATATAGGGTATAGAACAATAAAATATACCCTACGATGTGCACTAAAAATTATTGGTGAAATATTTTATCAAGGAAAAAATGGGTATTTTGTCACCACTGACAGGATTGATTCCCTCCACTTAAAGATAGGGAAGCTTCCATTTATTAAAGGATATAAAACTATACAGTAAACTATCTCTCAGGGTGGTCATAGATCGGGGATTGTGCAGAAACACCCTTGTCATAACTACAACAATATAAGAGAGAGAGGGGGGAAAATACAGATGAGTAAGTGGAGAAGAATGAGGAGGGGAATTGTATTAGTGAGATGAACCCAAATTTCACTAACTACAATAGAGAAAAAAATTCAGTTTAATTAGAAGACACAATAAAATATATGCAATTTATATAAATAACATGAAACAAATATAGAGATTAACACAAAGTTCAAATTCTAATTTTCATTCCATTATAAATAGGTAAAAATCCCTTTTTCCTTACAAAATTGACATACATCCAACTGAGTGAAATAAGGAAAATGGATGGAAATTACTAGATATGAATAGAAGAATTACAATATGCTATAGAGGGAGTAAAAATTGATCATTTCAAATGGATAGAACGTTCTAATTTATATCCAAAACTAGTGATTCTTCACATTCCCATGTGACCTTTCAACTTAAAGTGTAATATCAATGATGAAATAGAAAATTTAAGTGACTTAAGTCACTTTTACAAAATTTATTTCTCTATGGAGAAATATAATGTTAGAGAGAGAAAAGAAGAGAGAAAGTGTGATTGAAAGAAGATGATATAAGATGAAGTTATTCTCTTTTCTCTTTGTGGAGATGAATGTTGAAACTGAATATGGTCTTCTTGAATATTTATCTGATCATAACATGTATTTTATCAGTCTTATAAATGATGCTCCATACCTTATCTAGACATATGATCTTTGTTGATGCCTTAAAATATATCTTTCAAATCTTCATCTATGTGAGCAACGATAGGATGTGAAAATAAATTCTTTTCATGAAAACAATATCTTGTATCCCAAATGATAAAACACTCATCTTGAAATCATTATGAAGCTTGCACTCACACCACACCTGCCCCAGAATATGTAACCATGAGATCTCTTGGATTTTACAAGTATTGAATATTTATGAGAATTCTCAATGGAAACATAACAATCCTCTAAATGGAAATACTTCCTCTTTATGAGATGGAACCAAGAAATGACTGATCGGAAAATGTCTTATTGAATAATACAAGTAATTAATGTCATGTCTCTTGAATGGAGGTTGGTAAGGAGATCAAAAATACATTAGAACCATGGTTTTCATCATAAAATCCTTCAATTTATTCAACTATATTTTCCATGCTTAAAAATCCTCTTGGAACTTTAGCAAATGAGATTTTATCCTATTCAATGATGCTTTTTGCAGAAATATGGAAGTGTTAACCTCAAGATCAATACTTATATAAATCACATGATACTTGATTTATTTGAAATATATTTATGAGGGGAAGAGATGATCCAATTTTGGGACAATTCTCTCGTTGGGAACAACATGAAAATGTAAAATACAATGAAGTAGAAAAATACTATGAAAAAAACCCATTCATCCATATATTAAAAAATAATTCACATCATTATAAAAAATATGGATAAAGTGAAAGGTTATTTCAATAGTAATGATTTCTCCAAATTTCAAGCGATTTGGCTCCCTGAGTCACTAGGAAAGTGCAAAACAATTTTTAGTTGTTCTAGGCACAAATGGAGTTTTTGGATGAAAAATTCATTCTTGAATAAAAATAAACTACATTATTATAGTCCCCAAGTGATAGATCATCTGAAAGGAGATTCCATAGAGAGAAAGTGTGGAAAATTTCAAGTATTTTCATCTACCGTATCAATAGGAGTGAGTAAAAGTTGTTTGAGCATGATAGGTCATCCAAGCTAGTTTCATGGCCATGGGAGGAGGATAAATGAGGTTTCAATGGAGTTTCATGTTTCACTTTATCTAATTTTATGTTGGGTATTTTTGGGGGGAAACAAGGAATTTGAAAAGTCACTTAAGTGGAGGAGGAGTTTGGACTTTGCTCCATCAAACAAGAAAATGTGCCGGATTTGAAACTCCCACCTCCAAAGGGCACTCAAATCAGATAGGGGCACATATTTGAAGTGAAAAAACCTCCCAAAGTGTTCCAATGCAAGGAGGATGCCAAAAATGGCCCAAGGTCATGTGGGTTTGCATTTTACTACTCAAAGCAAGTAAATATTCTATTTCAAAATTACTTTTTGCTTTAGGCATGTGCCAATGAGGTGAAGGTGCAATTATGGAGAAGGAGAGTACCAAAACACATTAATTTTTGTTTCCACCTTCAAAAATGAATCCATGCTCTGAAATTGTGCTTAAGTCACTTAAGTTGTTGACATCAATAACTCAATGGAGAATTAGAACATGGAAATCACTTTTTGGGTCCAAGACAAAAACTCAAAATTTATATGGTATATAATATATAAATTTTATTGGAAATAAGAAAAAAATCCAATGGAACCATTTATAAATATTGAAAATGAATTATCCTTGAATTTTTAGTCAACTCACCATTTTGGCATAGGAAGGTGTGATAGTGAGCTGAGCTGCTTTACATGATCTTGAGATGAGTATGAAAAAAACTAATACTTGGGCCATAAAGGGAACCTAGTGTGCTTCATTTTTTAGGCTCATAAATCCACTCTAGGTTCTTTAAACCTTCAATGCAAGCTCCTCTCTTACGGAAAGACTCATGTGCCCGAATGTTTAAGATGTTTCCACTTCGATGTTTTTAAAAAATTATCTTGAATATGCCATCATGTAGTAAACCTTGAAATATTTCCAATGAATATGCTTTGGGATTTTGAAAACACCCGAGGCTCCCTAAACCTTCCACACAATTTGATCTTCCTTCAACAACCAAGAACACCTTTTACTAAAAATTTCCGGATGTGAATATGTTCCCAAGACTAGTGAAAAACTCCAAAAACCTTCCCCACATCATACGGTCATGAAGTAGACTCAAATAAATTTCCAATGACTATAATCTAGGATTCTTACTCCAAAAGGGGTTCTTGAAACCTTCCGCACAATTTTATCTTTGAAAAGAGACAATTTGACGATTTTGGCCAACTTGACTGAAAAGTGACAAAATTTTCGTAGGGTTGTCATGTAAAATGCCTAGACATTTTACATGCTAGCATGGCCCACCTCTATTACTAAATTTGGGATTACTTGTTATCCATATCCAAGTTTCCACTTTTTAGCTATATATTCTATGTTGTATGGTATATTGAAATTTTTCCTTGTATTATTTGTTATGGCTATATCATGAATAAATCAATTGGTTAAGGATATTAACACAATGGAACATTTTAGGCCACCTAATAGGGATCCTTCATCAATATATGGTCATAAAAATGAAAAATTTATAAGGCTATCGTAAAATCTATTCAAGAATTAAAATATTGTTTTCAAATAAAAATTCAAGCTATGAGAGTTGAGCTCAAATCACTCAAAGATGAGGTCACACACCTAATAAATCTGCTACGTACCCATGTCAATCATGTTTATAGACATCATGATCAATTTAAATCTGTAGATAAAGGAAATTAATGTGATACATCAGTTCAAGTCATGTGAAATTCCTCTATAGAGACAAAAATTGCTATATCTAATGTAATCAATAGTGAATACTAATGTGATCGCACCATAAAGAACATATTTAGTTCAACAAGAATGATAAACAACATGATATTATATATGAGCTACTTGATAAGAAACAAATAAAATTTCTACCTAATTACTATTACCCCCTTCATATGTTTAAAAAAATCAAAATAAAACCATTTTTCAATTATCATGGTATTAACGATCATCGTGACAATGATTTTCATACTTACACTTGAAGATACAAAAACTTGAGCATAGGGGCATTGTTTATTTTGAGATTTGATATTATGATATATCCCCTTTCCTCCTCTAAATAATTTCTCTATAAAGGATGTGATATTTTATGAGGTTCCTTCTTGGGATGTAGTGGTTTATCATCCTCATATGAGTAATGTTTCTCAATGAAAACACTCTTCTATTTAGTCATCTCAAGTCCCTAAATTTAAATGGGTACCTAAAACTACCACATCTAGATTGTATGAACAACATATAATACTAAATGATATAAATTCACCCATCATATAAGGGCCATATATTTAAAAATATGATATGAAAATAACACATCACACAAAAATTCTATATTAGTGCAAGAGACCCAAAATACTATTGTGCAAAATGAAAAGGAAACAATGTATACCAAGAAAGATAAAATTACAGGAAAATTTATAAAAAGAAAAATTATAAACAAAGGCTAAATCAAGAAAAATTATGTATGGATATAGATAAATAAGAGCATACACAAGAAAAGTTAGGGGAACACATGATCAAATTGTGAGGAAATCCATGATTTACCATTATTAGTCAATTCAACACAAAAAGTTGGATGAAATACTAACTACTATGAAACTGATGATGAACAATTTGATATGTTAGATGAACATCTACATAAGATAAATTTCAATCTCATTTATGTAAATGATTTTATTTCGCTAGAATCATTAATTATTTCTCAACATCTCATTTCCAAACAGAAAGTTTCACTAATGGCCAAATATAACACCCAAGTGGATAAACAATACGCATGCCCATGGACATAGCCCCAAATACCGATATCCATACCTTTCCTATTATACATATGACACATTAAATCCATAAGCCTCCTCTATAGTATGGGTCCATCTCACCTTCTAATGAGGCCCTCATTGGGTATCTCTTATGTTAGCTCCCACACTCTATATAAAAATGACTTGAAAAATTAAAAACATTCCGAAAATCACAAAATATAAAATCTATTTAAACATTTTAAAAATAAATCAAGACCTAAATGTGACTTAATTTTTTAGCTTGTTACTTTATATACAATATTTTTCATATTGGTTTGATAGATATCATATTATTTATCTATACTCTTGATACACATACATTCACAAGGTATGATGAGATTGATGCAATGCATACACATATTGATACATGATGAAATTTTCTAGCCTAAACCCATCCTATGTTAGGGTAAAATTAGTTTACTAAGTTAATTTGTGCATTTACCTTAGTTAATTATTACATTATGGTAAGTTTTATAGTTTGGTATTAACCATAAATTTTTTGTAATTAGGAACTGTATTCATGTAGCAAGTTTATGTCATTATTGTAATTGTTATATGGTTATATATTGTTGAAACCATATATTTGGAGTTTTCTATACATGGGATTATATTATTGTTGCATAGTTGCAACTCCCTATTTTTTCTGTACATGATTTGTGTAATATCTATAAATATTGCAGTCATTCATTCTGTAAATGATTTGATTGATTATTAATAAAAGTGTGAGGCTTCCATCCCTCTTATACACTTTTATTTGGTATAAGAGCAGTTGAACCTCATGGTTAGGTTAGAAAGAGGTTATAGAGTTAGAAGTGTCTTGGAGAAGAAATATGCTTTCCAGGAGAGCCTGTGTTGCCTCCAGCAGCTTCCCAGACATCCTTGCATCCCCACAACCCCCTTTCCGTTCCAGGTGTTTGGAACGCAAATTTTTTTCTCTGGTGGCCGCTACACCGGGAAAAATTTGCTGCAAAAAAATAAAAAATAAAATTATATATATATATATATATATATATATATATTCTTTTTCCCCCATTAGGGGTTTTACCTCTAAAATTAGAGGTGCATTTGGTCTCTGCTAAAATAACACCTGCTGTAAAAATTTGGAGGACTCTGTGTTATACTTGGAGGAGATTCTTCCCAAGCCGAGAAGGTAGAGAATCGAGTTAGCAATTGCAAAGGAGTTCATAGCATTCATCGAGATTCTCACACATCATACCATGATTTTGAACCGAGTTGGAGACTCTAACGAGAATGTGTTGGGTGAGTCGGGATGTAGAGCTCCATAACCGAGCTATAAAACATTTGGATCAAGCTTTTTTTGTATTACAAGGAAAACCATTTTTAAGAAAAAGCTGAGCCGAGGGCATATTGGAGGCGAGTTGTGTGTAATTTTCTATTGAGCTTCTCCTCATGAGCCCTTCCCATTGAGTTGGATTATTAATTGGGTTGAGTCGACTTTGCAGGACCCCTGCGTGCACAACACTCTATTGGAGAGTAGTTTTGTAGAGGAGTCAAGATCGTACCAAGCCACCGCAATATAATGGACCAAGCCTAATTTAACCCCCACCAAAAGAGTTGAGATTCATTTGCATTAGATTAGGTTATTGGGATATTCTCCCACCAACCGAGTTGTGTTGAACACTAGGTGAATTGTGTGCCTTGGTCTATCGACCTCCCTCCTCTCTGCACCATGTGTAAACAAAAAATGTGTCTAGTTGACTTACAAAGCCACCACCGAGCCCGAGAAGGATCCTTCAAACAAAGGCTACAACCACAAAAATCAAAGAAACTGAGTTAAACAAAATTAGGCAAAGAATAAAAAAATAGGTGTGGTCATAAAATAAAATTAATTTATAATGAAAAACGAAAAGCTCGAGATCTAGATTTTGAGCAATCCCGAAACCTTCCCAACCACAATGATAATCACATGGAGCTCAATTAAATACCACGTAGACCATCCAACAAAGCCACGTCACTATTTTTCAAAGGTTAGTCAAATTGTTTTGACTTTAAATACAATAATTTCCATTTCCTTGTATATGTGCTAAGAACACTTTGTGGATAGTGGAGAGTTGTTAGAGTGTTCGATCTATGGATGTTAGGGGTTCAACCTCCACCCCAAAACACTAATTTTTAAAAATATTTCAATTTTGGTGGAAATTTTGCGGCTTCGCCATAGTTAGCATCCAAAACTCCACTAAAAGCCATAGTTACAACTAAACCCCCTCTATTTTAGCAAGAAAAACCCTAAAAAGGGTCATTTTTTTCTCCTAAACTACCTATTTTTTTATTCGAGAAATATTTTCTAAAGGGGGTCACTTAAAATTTACATTTTGAGCCATTTTGTTTGTGGTTTTTTGCTCATAGAGCTGTATTGAGCTCCGGAGGCCACCAGGGCCTTGCAAAACAATTTTTTTCCTTCCCTTCATTTTTTAAGAAATTTGAATGTAATTGTATATTTCAGTGTATTGTACTAATTTGCAGGTTGTCATATTCAACCGCAAACCATTGTAACTACTTTAAAAATGGCATAGATTTGTAATAAAAATAATTGAAATTTGTTTCTGATCACTCACGAGATCTTCAGATCTCATTCGCAACGTTCGGTATAAATAGTGCCTTTGGGAAGCACTTACAGTAAAGCCATTACAACTATTACTACACTTAAATCCTAATATAGCTGCAATAACATCATCTGGGCATCGACCCTTTAAATCAACGGGAGTAATAAGGACACAATGCACACACTTTGAGCCCTCCCATCCATCTATGAATGATTGCACGACGTAAATCCAAATAATGAAATTATTTGAGTATATAGTGAAGTTACACACGTGTATGAGGATATTTCTTTGAGCTAGTGTCAATAATCACACAGACCCCTTTTAGTACTATCTTGGTACCACATATCATATTATTTCACATATGTTAACTCCTCTTTCATGTACTACCGAGTATATAGAAAGGGTGAGCTTCTTCCACGTATTGACGGGTATATTGGAAGGGCACGTATATAGAAAGGTTCGGTAAATTGGAATGAGAGTATATAGATTGGGAGACCATATACAGGTGATAAGAGCCTTACCTTTTGTCGGTTTATTCAAAAAATGGGCACCAACGCCCCCAAGTTATTTCTTCTATATTCACAACTGCTAAGAGGAAATAACTATGCAACATGGAAGACAAAAATAAAGACACAACTTGAGTTTGAAGAGATTTGGAATGTTTTGGATGGTTCTGTAACCAGATCAGCAACTGATACAACCCAACAAAGATAGTTTGATAGATCCAATTAGAAGGCCAAGTTGATAATATTTTCTGCAATGTTTAGATGCCAAAATATCAAAAGAAGCATGGGATAAATTGAGCACGATTAATGTACAAGGTCAAGAACAAGAATGTAATATTGAATTTGCATAGTCAGTTACACACACTAAAGTTTAAGCAAAATGATAAAATAGAAGCTTTCTTAAGAAGAGTTGTAGAATTGAGGGATTCACTTCTAGCCCTAGGAGAGGAGGTCATTGATACAACTCTCGTTCCCATTTTTTTGAGAGAACTCCCTCCTTCATACCAAATTTTTGTGACAACACTCAACTTGTCGATCGATCGAGACGGTGAATTTTGACAAGTCAGGAAACCTAGTACAATAAGAGGAAGAAATGTATAATAAAGACAATGAAGAGGAGTAGGCACTATCTTCTCATTAAAAATGAAAAGGAAAAGGAACACCTAATTCTATCAAAATTCCCAACATCATCGAATCAACATCAATAATGGGACAAACAACAAAAGAAGAAACATCTTATCTCGCAAAGGAGGACATGTGTTAAAAGATTTTCTCGTTCAATACCTATAAGAGAGGTTCATCAAGCAACTCTGACCTCAAAATAAGCAATCTCATAAGGGACACTCAAACTATAATTAAGGGATGAAGAAGGGGAACTGGAAAAGAAAACCCCATCGAAAAGGAAATATAGGTGAGCAATAAGAACATTAAGTTAATGAAGACTTATTGTACACTTTGCTTGATCAAGTGAACCTTCCACATCATCTAGTGATGTCTGCGGTATTTTAATTTAGGAGCCACTCGACACATGAACAACCACAAAGACTGTTTGACCATGATGAGGACACACCTTTGAAAAACCATGTTTCATTAGGTGTTGATTCTTCATACACAGTACAGGGGATTGGGAACATTTCTCTACCTCTTGGTTCATGCAATTGTAGATTGTTAGATGTACTATATGTACCTAGGTTGACAAAGAATCTATTTTCAGTCAATCAACTCCTAGATCAAAATTTAAAAATTTACTTTGATAGTCATTTTGGAAAGAAAATGTGTTTAATTCGAGACAAATCACGAGGTTCGAAAATAGTTACAAAAGCCTCCAATGTGGGACATATGTTCCAAGTTGATTTTGTCCACATAGATGATCATACACTTGTGGCTAAGAATTATGCCTCTGCACAGTTGTGGCATCAAATATTTGGTCACATCAGTTTCAAGTATCTTGAAACAATTCATTGGTACAATATGGTAAAAGGATTGCCATCTCTCTATAAGGATACAAATAAGTGTCCTCACTGCCTAGCAGAAAACAACACAAAGCTTTATTCCTAGAAGAGTACTTATCGAGCTCATGGTAAGCTTGATCTGGTTCATAACAATCTTTTCGGTCTAATGCAACTGATTCATTTTGGATTTTAGTACTTCATGCTTTGTGTTAATGACTATTCGAGAAAAATGTGGATATATTGTCTTTGTAAGAAAAGTGAAGCTTTTGAAACTTTCAAGAATTTCAAAGTGGTTATTCAGAATGATATTGGTCATCACATCAGAACTCTCCACTCATATCGAGGGGGTTAATTCACCAGTAACGAGTTCAAATCCTACCTACAAGATAACGTGATTCGTAGACAAATTCTTCCTCCACACATACCGCAATAGAATGGTGTTGTTGAGAGAAGAAATTGTACTATCATGGAAATGGTGCGTTGCATGATCGATGATTTTGAACTAGTGAGGACATTTTGGGTAGAAGCAATAAAGAATCATGTATATCATTGAGCAGACTACCCACAGTTTCTCTTGAGGGATTAACACCATATGAAGCATGGGTGAAGAGGAAACCATCTGTTGCACACCTCAGAGTATTCGGGTGCAAAGCAAGCATGCATATACCTAAGAAGAATAGAAAGAAGTTGGATATGAAGTCACATAAAATCATATTCATTAGCTACAGTGAAGAGAATCTTGGGTATAGATTGATGGATTTGAAGACCAGGAAAGTGTACACCAACAAAGATGTTGAGTTTTTGAGAAGAAGGAAGTCAGAGATTCCTCCTCCGGACTCACTTGATGTAGATTTTTCACCTATTGTAAAACTAGAAGCTGATGTTCCCTCAGATGATCAAAGTGGTGATGGGGATTATGGTAATGATTAGATAGAGCCAAAACCCATGGGAGTAATTCAACGTATGCCCAAGTGGTATACTAACATGATACAAGATGCAAAATTGGATGCTCCACCAAATACATCCACCATTAGACCATGAAATCACAATAAAGCATGAGAAGAAGTAAACTTTGCTTTGATGAGTAGAGTTATTGAATCGATGAGTCATCTATAGTACAGGAATCCCTATAGTCAAAATCTTGGAAAGATTCCATGGATGCTAAATATTAGTCAATGATGAAAAATAACACTTGGCAACTTGTCGATCTTCCACTAGGGAAGAAACCCATTGGTTGCAGATGGATATTCAAAACAAAGTACAAAGTAGATGGGACCATAGACAAGTAAAAAGTGAGACTAGTAGCAAAGGGGTACGTAAAAAAGAAGTCATTGACTATGAGGTGACATTTTCTCCCACAACTAAGATCAAAATGATCACAATGATATTTTCTCTAGCTAAACAGTTTGGTTGGAAATTCCATCAGATGGATGTAAAAGTGCCTTTCTAAATGTGGATTTACAAGAAGAAGTTTACATGACTCAACTTGAGGGATATGTTGTACTTGGTCAAGAAGAAAAGGTATGCAGACTTAGGAAATCTCTGTATGGCCTTAAACAAGCACCCCGGGATTGGTACATCAAAATTGATGAGCATCTCGTACAACATGGATTTGTTATAAATCCATACAATCCCAATCTCTACCTCAAATATCAAGGAGAGAGATTGTGATTTTTTTCTATGTCGACGATCTAGTCATCACTGGTAGTTCAATGAAGATGATTGATGCAACAAAGAAAGATCTTAAATGATCATTCGACATGATAGATCTCGGGATGATGCACTACTATCTTGGATTGGAAGTATGGAAAAAGGAGAATCACATATTTATTTCTCAATCAAAGTATAACAAGGAAACACTCGAGAAATTCAAGATGATGGATTTCACACCTATTATTACACCTATGGAGATGAGACTGTAATTATCTCGTTTAGATCCATCCCCTGTGGTAAATACCACTCTCTATCGACAGTTGATTGGGAGTCTCATTTACCTCACATACACTAGACCGAGATATTAGCTTTGCGGTGAGCTATATTTCTAGGTTCATGCAAGAATCCTAATTTTTCATTGGAAGACAAAGAAGGTGAATCTTGAGATCTAGAATACAAGAAGAATGATAAATTCTTCTTATCTTGATATTCGGATTCGAGATCATGCAGGAAACATTGATGATAGAAAATATACTTAAGGATTTGTATTCTTTTTGGGATCTGAACCGATATCATAGGAAAGCAAGAAAAAACAATTTGTTTCTCGCTCTTCTACGAGAAGGCAGTATCGTTCTACTGGTGAAGTCATGTCTATGAAGTGATATGGCTACGTCGCATACTTGAAGGACTTGGAATACCATAGGACAAACCGACTACCTTGTATGTTGACAATGAAGGTGTTATAAAACTTGTTCACAATCTAATTTTTCATGAAAGAACAAAGCACATTGAGGTACATGTACATTTCATATGCGAGCATGTCTTGAAACACAATATATAGCTTCAATTTTTTCCAACAGCTAAACAACGAGCATATATCTTCACAAATTCACTTGCATGTGACAAATTTGAGTTGTTCAGAGAATTCCTCTCCTCATCCCTTGAGGCAATGCAAAATTAAGGGGGGGAATGTTAGGGTAAACTTAGTTTACTAAGTTAATTTGTGCATTTACCTTAGTTAATTATTACATTATGGTAAGTTGTTATAGTTTGGTATTAACCATAAATTATTTGTAATTGGGAACTGTATTCCCATAGCAAGTTTATGTCATTATTGTAATTGTTATATGGTTATATATTGTTGAAACCATATATTTGGAGTTTTCTGTACACAAGATTATATTATTGTTGCATAGTTGCAACTCCTTATTTTATGTCTGTACATGACTGTGCAATATCTATAAATATTGCAGTCATTCATTCTATAAATGATTTGATTGATTATTAATAAAAGTGTGAGGCTTCCGTCCCTCTTCTACACTTTCATCCTAGTTGAACTTGATCTTTTGGGGAATCTCCTACACTATACAAGTGTTTTTGTTTCATTATAGTTAATTTCAATTCCTCATTATGATCAAGTACTCATATTATGTATATGTTATATTTTATACTAACATGACTAACACATGTGTCTTATGCATCACTAGTTTATATTTCTCTATGTGCCTTATGGATCCCATTTTCTATTTTATTTTACTTTCTTGATTTATTTATTATATGTTTGTAACCTATGGCCTTTTCCATATTTATTTGGTGGCACTTTCATGTCCCTTGGTTGCAAATTTGATAGTATCTTTCTTATTATTTTGTATGTGACACCTTTGTGTCCCATGTTTTTGTCCTCTGGAGAAATTTGTGTGAATAACGTATGTGAACTTTATTATGTACTTTTTTCTAGATTACTTGTATACTTGCTTTCCTATGTGTTTGTTACTACTATATGTGATTTCTTTTTGTTTTTTTGCTATCTTTGTGCACCATTATTTCTACCATGTACACCTCCTTGTAAGAACATGATCCTAATGGTGTCCACCATAACATCTTTCTATGTAATCTAACATAGATTATAAGACTTATCTAGCATATGTACACATAATCTATTTTTACCCACACACTCTATCGACACATCTCACTCACCTCAAAAGAGGGGTTATTTAGTGGAGTATATATTAAATATATTTGGATCATACATATATAGAATATATGACTAAGACACATATTTATGTAGGGAATATATACTCAAAATAGGAACAAAAACACAATAAGAATAAAATTCACACTTTGGTATAGAACCCTCCACTAAGGGATGAAACCATGATACATTATAGTCTAGGACTGGATTTTTCCATCATGGGCAAAAATATATAGGAAATTTGAGAATTCTCAAATTCTTATATACTTTCACACACTTATGGTATAATTTTAAATATATATGACACATTTTAGAGCATTATATATGGTGTTTGACTAATTCATTCCTCCACTACATCATTCATATACATTTGCGAGATATAGGGTTTGGGGGCATGAGTCATCTTATCCTTTTGTATTACTTAATATTTGCATATATTAGACTTAGTACTATGGAAGATATAAAAGTGGTTAGATACTTCATATACTATTATTCCTTACTCTCTCTCTCTCCCTCTCTCTCTCTTTTTGTGTGGGAAGATATCCGAGTGGCTAGATACTCATCAATGCTCTTCCCTATTTGTAGGGTTTTGGTAGAAATTTATCATGGTACAACTTCTCGGTGTTGGGTCATCCACCCTCAAATCCTCTCCTACTTTAGATTATCCTTTATAAATAATAGGAATGATTACCCCCAATCATTTGGTATTTCAACACAAATCAAAATTCACAAGCACAAAAATAATGGGAGCTCCTTCCTTGAAAAATCAATAGGTTAAATAGGTAGAACCAAATTTTTATACAATAATACTATATTTTATTTCATATGATTCAACCTCATTTTCTTTCACACAATACAATAGCCTTATATATATGCTTTAGTTTCCTTAGAATATAGGAAAATAATTAACTATCAAATATTCCTAAACCTATTTACGTGGGGTGAGTACAACCCACTAACAAATATATCTTAAATATATACATGAGATTATATCTCACAACAAACATATATTTACTAACCTCATATATCTTTACTAGTGAATTATTACTCACGTAATTATTCACATTACATTAACCCATAGTGAGCACTAACCATATTATTTCCTAACATTCCCCCTTAGTGTGAACATGGTAGAAAAACATTCACACACTCATCTGCAATATGATCACCCTTATGAAGCATGTCCTACCATGTGACTCGTGATATTGATCTAAAAGAAAGGTTCTCTCCTTCCATTGTTTTAAACAATATTACCACAAACCTTGACATGAACTCGGCCCCATCAACTATCCACATCATTTGGTTTTCTAGATCCTCCATGAAACCCTTTGAAGATCCATGAACTTTACTCTAGTGATTTTGTTCTCCATTATGCTTGTACATAAGGGAAGTATATAGGATTCATAGCTTGCATATTACAAAACTAAATAATAGAACACACACTTTGGAAAGAGATTTCAAATTACATTCTATAAGAATAATAATGTTATTAATTGTAGTCACTATTTTTGATTGTTTCCAATCAATCTCGAACAACAAAGGAAACGCCACTACCACTTAAACTACCCTTGATTTTAGCCGCTTTTTCGTAGAATGGAAATGGAACATTGGTGTTATGTCCCTCCCTCACAATGTGAAATTTACATTTTATTTATCAAACATGAACACTTTGAAAAGTGAATAGTATCATCTTGCATACTATTGTCTTGATCTTCTTTACACATGATCACCAATGCTAATGAACATATTCAATAATCGATCATATTATGAAAAGTATGATAGTCAAAGGATCTCCATAGTCGGAGAATTTTTGCAATTATATGCTCTCTAATACAATTATTTTATCTAATAAAAATCATGCAAAGAAGGAAACTAAAAAGAAACACACCTTGAAGATCTAAAAAGAACATACTCACACCACACAAATGTCACCACAATTAAAGTGGCCCCATTGTTGGTGAAAAATGAGAGGTTGTTGATTTACCTCCAACCTCCGGTACCTACATCCTCAAATGTCATTGCTTAGTTACTCGAGAATATTTAACTTTGATGCTCATGTTGAGTTTCCCCCTCAATTTTTGACTCGGATGTTGCGTACAAATCAAAATGCATCCGGATAAAAGTGAGGAATTTTTTTTGACACTTGACTATACTTGAAAATGTATCAATGACATAAATGACAACTTTTAATTTACCAAATAGACATATAATAAACTAACAATTATACATAATATTTCAAATACTACTTTTCTAAGATATGAAAAGGGTATTTTGACTTTCATTTAGTGACATACAAACAACTTGATTTTACCTCTAAACTTAATTGGCACTTTTAATAAAGCACTTTCACTAAAGGTATATGAAAAATACCTAGAATAGATTATATACATAAATAAAATAAATGACTACTACCAAATCACTTAGAATGCATCTGTAGTATGACATTGATGAATGACCTTGGGAAAAGTTACATGGATCACATATGTGAGGAGATACGACTCTACTGCAATGTAGAGAATAAAATATTACACTAAATCATGGCATCATATGAGTAGAGTGACTTTAAAACACTATATGATGGAATTTGTGAATCTTTGACCAATGTAGGAATGTAGTTGCAATGATGAAAAGTACACAAACTTGTAGTGAAAATTGTGAAGATTCCCTTGAATAGTCACCTTACCCAAATATCTCGAGAACATGTGCCAAATGCTAAACTAACTGATTTTATCTCACAAGTAATCGATATGATAAATGAAAGCTTGTGGATGTGAATAATTTCAATGTAATACAGGTTTAGATTAAGCACACTTCAGGAAAACTATTCACATTCTCTTTGAAATAGGCATAATCCAATAATACCCAAAGATCTACACATGAGAAGTTTGATGCAATGAACACTTCTAATCCTGCAAATTTGTGAATGAAAATAATACACTTTGTAGGATGTACAAATGAAGTGCCTCAAACGCAGAATGAAAAACCCGTGAGTGAATAGTTGTAAGGGAATGTGCCAATTAAGAGGAATATGCATATATAAAACCTTTAAAAAATGCTAAAATGTTTTTCACTATGCTACAAATTATTCAAAAATTTTTTCTCATCTACAGGGGCAAAGGATAAAAAAATTGCCCCTAAAATTTTAATTCTTCATACTCGCTTTGATACCAAAAAGAAGCGAGAACCATATTTTTATACAATAATAATATCTTTTATTTCGATGATTAAATTTCATTGTCTTTCACACAATACAATAGCCTTATATATAGGTTTTAGTTTCCCTAGAATATAGGAAACTAATTAACTATCAATCTTCCTAAACATATTTACGTGGGGTGAGTACAACCCACTAACAAATAGCTAGGAGAACTACATGGTTAACTCAAATCGAGCCTCCAGGAGATTCATTAGAATTAATAAAAAGCACTACAACAAAGGAAAGAAGCGCAAAACCTTTAGTTTCAACACGGAGTAGTTGAAAAAATGAAAGAAGATTAAATAGTGCACTTATACAAATTACACCAATGCAAAAATCCGGATGTAGCCAATAATTGGAACAAAGTGCAAAACAAGATTAGATGCAAAGGTGTATAGATTTAGAAGAAGCAATGAACCGAAAGCTAACTTCTATAAAAATATCCAAACCTCAAATCACTGTGAACTTCAAATTTTCGGTTGAAATGGAAATGGGGCAAGCATTGAAGATAATTCTAGACGAATTTGCTACTTGTGATGAAATTGTAAAGAAAAAGATTCATAGTGAAGAAATACAGAATGTAAGGCACGAATATTAAATCCCTAAACCATAAAGAACCAATAGTGGAGGGAAGAGATAGAAAAATCCTTGAAAACTTTGGAATCATAAATTGGAAATGCATCCAAATACTATGTGTATGCTATGGGCTGGCTTTAGGGATTACTCAAACAGAAAAAAAGAGTTAAACAACTTGGAAGCACACTTCAACAAGGAATCCATATAATATGATATAACAAAGAATATATATGGAAAAAAGGAATCATGTAGCAAAACTAGCTGAAAAATATCAAACAAAACAACAGAGGGCTAAAAATATTGGAGACATATAAGAATATAGTGCAACCATGGACAAAGCTATGAAAAGGATGAAATATGAATTGGCAACAATATGAAATAGATATATACAAATTCAGTCAAAGCAACCACCCACAAAGATACATATTATGTTCAAGGAGAATAATCAAATACTGATTTGGATAGAAGAAATTAAAGAACATCTAGACTAATGGAACACATTTGAAGAAAAACTTACAACCAAATATTCCAAATATATCCCTAACACAAATCCATAAGATAAGAACAAAATTTGAAGAAGCCATCATGTCATATAAATCCATCCGAACAAGTCGAGAAAAGGAACATTTCCTTATGTTAGACATCTAAGTTCTCGTAAGTTGATGCTTTGGTTTTCTATGAAGAGCATAACAGATAAAGGGCTCCAAAAAAATTGATCTACTTCAAATTTTGGAAATCAAGGAAGGTGGACGGGGTTCTTCATCATATGGTTGTCTCAAGGATGAGAATTTTTTTGAAGTCTAGGGATGATGTTGAAAGGGTTCTTTATCAATTTTGGAGGCTTAAAGTAATCCACAAAAGTCTAGGAAACTACAAAACAATGGGATAGTCGTAGGACACAAAAGAAGCCATGCAACACTAAAGAAGCCACATGAAAATGAAATAGCTGCAGGATGTTGGAAAATCCTCTGGACATTATAGAACACTATGAAACACTACAGGGATCCATTGAATACTACAAAGAACTGTAGTATACTAAAAAAATCCACAAAAAGAACAAAATCGGAATGCAACCGACAATGTAACCTCAAAAATTATTTTCTTTTGGATAATTCATAAAGGTAGATATTGAATGTACTAAAAAGTAATTATAAATATGTAGAGAGAGTAGAAATGAGTGGAGCAGAGAGAAATAAGGTAGTAAAGGATAGAAAGAAACATAATAGAATGAATGAAAAGTTATGATGAAGTAAGGATATTGAAATGTAATGGAAGAGTGTGAGATGGATATGAATGAATAATCTAGCTATTATTATCAATAAATAAAGAGTTATGATTGTTGCAATGCATAATGTCTATTATATTTAATTACTTTCTTTCTATTTATCTTATGAATATGAGCAACATTCTGGTACATCTTCAAATGAAAGGGCAAACTACTTAACCCTCCATGACAACTGTGTTGGGCTTAAGGTCAACATGTACGATCTCGTCTCCTCTATTTTAACATATATTTTCTTAATTTTAATATTTTTATGAATCGTTTCATTTACCCTAGTTCAAATTTAATGTGATACCTAACCTATGAAATCTGATTTAATAAAGTCAAATGCACTTTATATCTCACCTAATTTTCTTAAGAACTCCCATTGAAAAATATCATTATTAAATAAATCAAGGATCTCTTAAATATTCCTAAAGTGGTTACACATCTTTAGAGTAGTCACCATAGGGGTTTGAAGCACTCAAACTAGCTTAAAGGGTATAGATTTCTCCATTAACAAACCTCCAAATATCTTAGAGATATGTCTTAGAAAGAGCAAGTCACATAAATAATTTTCAAATGTCTTAAGGGAAAAAGGGAATCAATTTAGCATATAAATCACATCACACTATATCACTACCATGAAAGGTACATATTTATTCTATATATAGTTACACATAGTACTCTTTGTGTCAAGATACATAAGAGAACAATAGGTATTTGACCTAGATTTACATACATTATTGTACTTATACTAGGAAAACTATATAGTTTTTCTCCCGCTTGTGAGGGGATACACTGTAGTTCCTAAATATGTTTAGTAGGGGTTGACCACCAGGGTTAGTCTAAATCCACCCACATATAAATTTAATGTTTTGTTATCTAATTATTTTCATGAAGTGATAATTAAGGTATTCTATGGGTTTTCTCTTTGTAGGTCATTATCATAAAGTTTCAAACCTTAACTAAAAATAGTGAATCTTATTTATAGACCACGAGAAAGGAACAAAAAGTTATATAAACCCACCATTCACAAGATTTAAACCATATAAAGAAGGAATAGACTATATGATGCCCCACATCATCATGCGGTTCCCATATAATAGAATTTTCCATTAATATTCTCAAGAACTAATAACTTTAAGGTTTTTACAAGTCTATACACCAAATTTATTTTTGTACCTATATGATAAGATATTTGGTCACCCCTTCTTGCATTTTACACTATCATTCCACCTTAATGTGGATTACCAAGAATAAATTTCTGGGATGTCCACAACAATGAATTCCAACTCATCTCTCGCAATCTCTCCCTTTTCATTCTGAGAACCAACACAATGTTGGACATTGATGTCATTATTCCTTCTAAAATATCCAGATTTTGTGCAATTAGCTTCCCAAGCTCTTCCAGCCAAGCCTTGTGCAGCTCTTGTGCTACTGTCAGGGCCTCTCACTTCTACTTAACTATTGAGAATATTTTTTTGCGTCCCAATGTGTCATCCTTCATTTCTTTACTCGGACCTCATTATTTTCTTCTACGGTCTTTATGCTGATAAGATCCTCTAGAGTCAAAGTGCGAGATATTTAAAGCATGGTTTGCTTTCTTCAATACTTCTTGTAACACTTGTAGCAGCCCTTCATAAGATGTAATCTTTTGCATCACTGACACTTTCTCTCATTTTACATCTTGCTCTGACTTTCTTGGCACTTTCATGCACAAAGGTTTGTCTTCAAGTACCAAGTCCACCAACTTTCCCACATAGTGTATCACTGAAGGAAACATCTATGGTACCTTGGCCTCTAAGTGTGGCCTTGCTCTGATGAAATTTTCCCCAATATCCTCTGCGATGCTGATAAATACTTCATTCTTCTTCTAAACAAAGTCCCTCTCTTGTGTTATGCATGTTATCTCCGATTTCCTTTGTCTTGAGCTCCTCGTGCAAAGGTCTTATGATTGTTGGATCTTTGTCCATGTTTCTTCTATCCACTTCAGCAAAAACCTTCACCAATGTGTTGTTTACTCGCTCATCGACATGACAAGAAGCTTTACCATCATGTGTCTAGCTTGCGGTGCCTTCTTCAGACCATATCGAAATGCATGACTCTTCGCATACATCGAAACCAGGATCATCCATGTGGGTGTGCATTGACCATAAAAATGCTTTTGAGTGCGCATAGTCACCATATCCTCATCCATTAGCTCCCATCTGAATAAATCCTTCTATGCTATTGTTCTCTAGAAGCGGGCACGGACAATTTTTCCTGCATCCTCTGCATACCCCATGGCTAGTGGAATGTGCTCTCCACTTGTTCTTCTAGACCGTTGCTACTTAGGGACTTTAGCTTCCAAATTTGGCACTTGTGTCTCCATGTCCTGAACATTCTCGGCAGTTGTCTCCTTTGGTCTCTTCTCGTCCTCTTCTCTTCCCTTTGATTCCTCACCATGTTCTTCTATGTTCTCTAGAAGTGTAGGAGAATTAGGCATGCTTTCCTCTGACTCTTCCGCCTCCTCATCTAACTTCAGTTTCCTCCTTTAAATGGTTTTTTCCTTTTGTGGAGAGATTCTAGGTGATCTACGCATCGTGGTTGGAGTAGCACCTTGGGTCCTTGTTCTCCTAAACACATTTTTAAGTATTTGCTCCCCTTGGACTACATTCAAGTCCTCATCATCCCCCTCTTGTGGCTGAGGCAGTGTAATTACACACTCAGCTTCACCCTTATTTGTAGGATGTCTCTTACCTCTATGCTCTAAAACACCACTATCTTCGCGCTCCTCCTCCTCATCCTCCACTTTAATTGGCTCTGTGGGCTTAAAGCGCTGGGATGTTCTCCATTGTATGCTTTCCTTTTGGTGGTCTTTGGAAGTGTGAACTCACCTTCCACATATTTGTTATTCTCCATCTTTGGCTTCACCAAGATACACCAACATTGCCCCTACATCTACTACTGACCAAACTTATTGGCTTAATATTAAAAACCTCCAAAATGATCCTCTCAGTGAAGGCACTTCTTTGAGGATACAAATACTTCTATCTCAACGTGTGGTAGTCACAGTCTACCTTATTTGCATTGAATACTAGTTGGTGCGTGTCTATAAATCGTGAATGATGCTTGGAAATACCTTACAGTGAATGTGTACGGCAATTTACATCAAGGACTTGAGACTTCATCTTTTATTAGGAAGCATGCGATACAAAAATGCTGATATACAACAAATTCAACTTGTTTCCCTACTACCGATCGTAGGTCCTTTGGGATGCACCACTCTTCTCCAAGTGCCACGCGGAGCCTCTCATAACATTTCATTGCCCTTTGTTTTACGTCATCTATCATGGCCCCTTTACATAGATACTTGACTAAACCTTTCAGCTAGTGACTTATTCTCCATGGGGTATCCCCATAATTTTTCCTTCAGCCCATCTGGTACTCCAATTTCCATGAATATTAGTGATAGTAGAACAACCCCAAAGTTGATCTTCCCTCCTATGTGCGCTTCCTTGACTATTTGTTCTACAATATAGCCTACAATATTGTAGATTGCTCCTTCTGACATCTTACACGCAACATGTAACCACATAGTATTTACCTATGACCACCGCTCCTGATCATTCAAATTTGTAACAAGGTGTGTTGTTGCTTGCATAACTGGATAGTTCTTCAATTTGTCTATATCCATACTGCATGGACCCTTCAGGTATCCCAACTCTTGTCTGGTCTTCAAGATCACGGATTTATCTGTGAGATCATTCTTTATGTCCTCTCCTGCGGCCTTCAAACATGTAACTGATGAGATAAGCATAGATGAGATTCTAACTCTGCGTCCTGCAAAGTAGAAGAATTCCTCATGCACTCTGCTCATGAGCCACTGATACAAGGGCTCATACTTCCTCGAGATCTCATATAATTGGTATACCCTAATTCTCTTTAGAAGCTTCTCACCTACATCATCAAAAATTGGCAAGTCATCCACCGTACGCTTGTTCATCCTAGCAGTGAGCAAGGAATTGAGCTCCTTCTTATTCTTTGTGGTCATGTGATTGTATTCACTCACTTTTCTTTTTCTGATGGGTGAATCCCACTCCTAGCCAATGATGACTCCTTCTAGATATTTCATTTTTGAAAAATGGCTTTGGTGCCATCTCTTCTTCCTCAACGACCACCTTCTTCTTTCCTTTTCTTTGCTTACTGAGATGCCTTCTTGGGTGCCATTTTTTTCCTTTGCAAATGTCTCCTCTTTAACTCTACAACTTTTCAAATCAAACCCTAGCTCAATTCAATCATGCCCTAGGTGGAAACTTTGTGCCCTAACTCCTCTCTACCTCCTTTCTTTGCTCAAACCCTTCACCACCGAGGATGCAAGCTTCTTTTCACACAGATCTATTTATCACGCTTGGTTTCACACCCTTCGCACCTTAACCCAATCACTCGGCTCTTTACAATTGGCTCTTTCCTCAAATTCTCTTAGTCGTAATGGTAAAAATGAATCTGCATCCCATCCTTATATAATTTTTTCAAATTTTCAAATTTTGATGCATTTATTTCTCCTTCACCTACCAAATATTCTCTCATTTACTGACCAAATTTTTTCTTTCCATGTGGTACATCTTCACACCCCAACTATAACCTTCTAGCATGCCTTCCTACCCTCTGGTCACAAACTTCTCTTCAATGTGCACCTTGCACCCGAGTACCTCATCATTGTACCTTCTCCTAGTAGTTATCATGGCCTCCACTTACCTCGCGTTATATTATCCTTTCATTCATCTCCATCCTTGGTCACTTTTGAGAAGCAATCTTCTTTTGACTTAAAGCGCACTGTAGCAGCTTATTCCTTTCACCTTTCAATTCCCATGGTCTTTTACTTGGATAACTATAACCACCCCACACTAAAGGTATGTGCATTCCTCTACACATAAACATTCTTCACATAGTAATTAGCTTCATGCGTGCAAGTGCGTTTTACACAAGAACAACAACTAAATTGACAAAGCATAGCAACAATGAAGGAAATACATTAAGAAAATATAAAAGGGAAACCTAATCTAAATGGAAATACTACCTTATTACAAACACCAAGAAGTCTTATTTATAGTAGGGCTTCAACCTACTCTTGTTAAAGTAACCAGGTAGCCGTGTTCCATCAAGTGCTTCTAACTAGAAAGCACTTGTTTCAAGTATGTGAGTGATGACATACAGCCCCAACCAATGTACTTTGAGATTTCTGGATGGCGCAAGAACTTAGAGTCATAAAGAAGTACCATTTGTCCAATCTCAAAATTTGTATCCCTTATTTTTCTATCATGTTATGCCTTCTTCCTAGCCTTTTTCTACTTCTTACCCCATCATGTTATGGCTCGTTGCTCATCCAATTGAATCATCTTCTCGATACGCTCTTCTAAAGCATGTTCATCAGCTAGACCTCCAAGCATGTGCAATGCACAAATAAGGTAACATAAATTCTATAGGGAGAATAGCTTCCATGCCAAACACCAACTGAAATGGTGTGGCTTTGTTTAATATCTTATAATTTGTTCTATATGCCCAAAGAACAACTGACACTTTTTCATCCCAATCCTTTCTTTCAACATCACATATTTTTGTCAAAGTCTAGCTCAAAATCTTGTTGAAATCCTCAACAGTTCCATTTTCCTGAGGATGGTAGGGTGTAGTTTTATGGTGTGCAACCATAAACTCATCTAATAGGATCCTAATTGTCTCATTCAAAAAGTGTGTACCCCTATCACTTTTCAAGCTTAAAGGACATCCATATCTTGTAAGAACATTCTCCCATAGAAACCTAGCTGTTGTAGTTTGTACAGTCCTTTGTAGGTGTTGCTTCTACCCACCATGTGAGATAATTTGTGCAAGTAATGATATAGCGTGATCTAGTCCTACGCGCGGCTGGCGAAATAGGTCCTAAAAAGTCAATGGCCCATTTCTCAAATGGTTCTACACTAGTAATTGGTCTCAAAGGCATCTCATCTCTTTTCCTGGTTTTAGTAAGCACCGCAATGATCACACACCTTACAATATTTTTTACAGTATTTATACAATGTCTCCCACCATAATCTACCAATTAGGATCTTTCGGCAAATGATCTCTCTCGCATAATGGCCTCCTACAATACCACCATGAGCTTCCTCCATAATATCTTTACGCTCATGCTCTAATACAAAATGGCATAATACTTCATCTCTACCTAACTTGTAGAGGTCACCACTGATTAACATAAACGGTGTCGCGTGTATAGCAAGTTATTTCTTTTCTAATGCCTTCATTCCTTCTGGTGTTATACTAGTCCGCAGAAAGACAACAATGTCTTCTAATTCTGATGGTGCACATTGTAACCTATATAATTGTGCATCTAGCATGGTTTCTTCAATTATCTATGCTTCCTCTCCTGAGTTGATTCTAGATAGACGGTCTGGTCTAGAATTGATTTTCCCTAACTTCACCATAATCTGTGAAATCAAACTCTGTTAAAATAATATTACCCATTTGCATATGCACCCCTGTAAGACGGGCTTGTCTACCAAGTACTTCAATGCCATGTGATATGTATAAAACACAAATGGTGTTTCTAAAAATACTTGCCAAAACTTGTGCAATGCATAGATCATGGAAAAGATTTGCGCTCTATAGTTGTATTATTCTATCGAGTAGGATTCAGCTTCTTACTAGCAAAACAAATTGGATGATCAACAATACCTTCTCTAGGTCTGAGCTAACACAGCACCAATGGCCATGTCAGAGGCATCAACATGCACATGAAATGGTTTATCCCATGAGGGAAAGCGTAGAATGGGCATGGTACTAAGTTTCTATTTTAATATCTCAAATGCGTGTTTAAAATGTACCTTTCCCCTTCAATAAATCTTCCAAGGGTGCAGCAATTTTGGCATACCCTTTGATGAATTTTCTATAATATCCTGTATGACCTAAAAATCATGCACCTCACTTTGACTGGTAGGCGCTTCCAGGCCTAAAATGACTGCAACCTTAGTTGGATCAATGAGAAAACCTTCCTTGCAAATTATATGTCCTAACAATATTCCAAATGGTGTGGAAAATATGCACTTCTTGATGTTCAAAGAGATACTCAACTGTCTGCACTGTTCAAACATCAAGCGTAAATTGTCACAATGATATTTCACAAGCCCATATATTTTCCAATCATCTAGGTAGACCTGTAAGAAGTTGTGAATAAAATATCTGAATGCCTGAATAACTATGCGTGAGAATACAACAAGAACATTTTTCAATCCAAAAGGCATCATAGTATAGGAAAACTGCCCCATTCAGTAGTAAATGTTGTCTTTTCTTGATCCTCTTGAGCAATCCTAACTTGATGATACCCAGAAAACCCATCTGTAAAGGAGTATATTTCACACCCTACAACACCTTCCAGTATTTCCTCAGTGAATGGCTTCATAATGGATCAGTGACACATGCAGCATTCAACTCCCTGTAGTCTACACATATTCTAATTCATCCATCCTTCTTGATATTGATCACCATTGGGCTAACCCATTCTGACTCATCAAGGGGTTTGATAATTCCATATTTCAACATTTTATCAATTTCTTCTTTTACCTTTTCACACAAATTAGGATTCATTTTGTAAGGCCTCTTTCTAACTGGTGTGCACCATCTTTAAGCTTTATCTTCATTTCCCCAAGTGATTTATGCATGCCTTTAAGTTCATGATATCCTCATGGGAATAAGTCCTGATAATCCCTAAGTAACTCAATGATCTTTGCTACCTCCAAGTCTGACCAGTAGTCTCCAATTATGGCCTCCTTAGGCTTAGCCTCCAAACCTATATTCACCTTCTTTGTCTTCATGGGTTTATGATAGGCGTGCGTATCCTTTTCTGCATTGTCTAAGACCTTGTGCACCCCTTGTGAATGTTCAATATCTAGGTTTTCAATTTCCTCATCATCCACGATGTAAACCATATTTCCCTTCTCTTTCTCAAGGCAAGTGCATTCAAGTAGTATGAATTCCATTTCTTCTTCCTTCTCAAAATGTGCTCCGGACTCTGTCTCACCAAATAATTCCTAAATATTCTCTTCTACTTTTGCACTATCTCCCATGGTTAAGCGCTTGATAAATTTTAATGCCTCTTCTATTGGAGGTTGAGAAGAAAAGTAGTCAAAGGTCTAGATCATCCTGCAGTCAAATTTTTCCAGTTTCCAGTCTCTTGATGTAGTTCTACATATACATACCAGGCATGCATGCACATCCTTATAGCGTAGAGTACAATCTATGCACCCATAGTGAAAGTGGTAATGCTTCTTGTCTTGCTATCCAAAGTCTCTCACATTGCTGAATGTGATGCTAAATAGGTTGATCACCATGATAAGTGCAGATCTGTGTAGGTGCATTGTTCCTTACAAACCTAATAGATAGGGAAATTCCAATCTCTTCCCATTCTATAAGATTATCTCTGTGGACTACCCACCAATGACGTTGTTGTCCCACACAAGGTATATACTAACATATCTCTTCTCTTAATTTGATATGTCCAATTTGTTTCCATAGATTTAAAAAATACATAGATCTTCTACCCCTGTATACCAAGGTATTGTGTTACCTATCCGTTGAACCGAATGAATTCCATTCTTGCACGCAACCATGCTTTTTACTTCACTTCCTACTAATTCATATGTACCATGAGCCCAATTGTCACAAGCAATACTCGTAGTATCACTAATATAATGAGAATCCTCCTTTGTATGATGCCTTATTTTGATGGATCATTGACCTCTGGGTCCTAAACAATGTGTACATAAATTATTTTTAATTTCTATTCACTTAGATTCTCAACATATGGTGTAGACATCCCATCTGTCAATGGTATCACAACCATTTCCTCCTTATTCTCAAAACCGATATACCCCTTATTGATTCTCAAGTAAGCATTATTTGCATAACACCAAAGGCATCCAAGTAAGGCTCAAAAATTGTCCTGCTTCGCAAGTGCTAATACCTCAAAATCCCTAGTGAACTTGGCCCCTTGTATGGTTATAGATGCATCCCTAAAAACTCCTATGGGGTTGGCCTTAGTTTGGTTTACCATAAACAACACATTTTATGATGGTTGCAATGGAGGCCTCCCCATTTATACCCATACATCTAATGTAATCACATTTACTTATGCACTGTATCAATCAATATGTTTCTCAACAACCACCCATCCACAATAGCATTCAGATTAATTTCCTTGTCATAGTCAATGCTATCAGGGGGAAGATTTGTATGCAGGATCTATTGTCCAGTTTCAAAACTTGTGCACAGAGTGTTCCCCTTTAACCAACTTCCTAATAGTGGGATAATGTTCTCCTGGTGCAACATTTTGCACACTTCTCACAGATCATCGATATTAGTTTGGACTATCTCTGATGCTTTCTTCTGCTCCTTTAAGTATTGTATCTCACCTTGAAGATTCCTTAGCACTTCCATGGTATCCTGGTAAACATCCTTCTGATGAGTAGGATCTAGGTAACTTGCATGCAAAACCTCCTCCTTGGTGATCATAGGCTTCAGTGCAATGCTTCTCTTGTGCGTGCCCCTTCAACGCATGTAGTAATCTTCATTTTTAATACCTCAGGTCCTTCTGCTATCTTGGGTATCCAATGATATTCTACCATGCATTGGATTCTAACCATCCCGACACCTTTGTTTTCTTGCTTATGCTGCTTACTCAGATGCTCATATAAGTTTGGGAACTCTTCATAGCTATGGTTCTTCCCACAGAAAGAACATGCAATATTTTGAGGACATTCACACCTATAGTGGTCAGGAGATCCGCACGTATAACATGTTCCATGAGGGAACTCACCTCTTCCTCCACCACGGCCTTGTCCTCCATATCCACCACGATATCCACGTCCCCTTCCACGACCTCCTTCAAAACACCCCTCATTCTTGTCATAGCACATTTGATTATGATCCCGATCCTGGTGCTCATTCTTACCCTTAGAATTATCTGTTACACTTGTCTGTTGTACCCCAATGTCTATAGCATCCTGGATCTGATAAATCAACTAAAATTCCTTAGTATCATGGGTTGTGGACCTACAAATCTTGCAAAAGTAAGATACATTCTTCCTTATTGTGTGTTGTAACAAAGGACAAAGTGACTAGCATCATGATTCAAATGATAGATCTCACAATCCAATAGTAATGAGCATATAGATCTGCGAGGGAAACTATCCTTGGTGTGACCTTCCACTTCACAATTTGTACACCAAATTCCTAAGCATGTTTCATGGGCTGAATTTGCTGATAGCTTCTCTAACTAATTTTCCATAGCTGCAATCTATGCCTCTAAGAATGGACTAACACCAGTGTCAATACTCCCAACTACCTCAGCATGTAAAGTTGTTTCCAGTTCTTCACGTGGATCAGTGTATGTTATATGTGACAGTGCCCTTCTAAATGGTGTAATCAATCCTCCAATGAACCATTGTGCATGCTAGATAGCGTGAATATCATAAGATAGCTTAGATAGAAGTGTCTTAAAATGAATATCATACTCACGTACACTCTTAGTAGTTCCTTGCTTGATATCCTTGAGCGCACTAATATTCTTCTGCTCAAACTCAGGGATATGGAACTCTTTCAAGAAAACATCTTTCAATGTTACATAATCCACGCAAGTTTGATCAAGTTCAAACTTCCTATACCATCTGTGTGCACATCCCTGTAATGTAGTAGAAAATTGACTTTCCTTATGCTTAGCACCATGATCCCCTTAGCACGCTACAATATTTCACACATATGCACATGTTCGGTAGCATACTATATACCTCTATACTCTGGGATACGAAGAGACATCTCCATATAAATATTCTATGGTTGCTGCAGACCTTGACCACCTAATCTAGAACCTCATGTGTTCCCTCTACCTCGAAAACCACCAGATCCACCATAACTAGAACCACCTATATCTCTTGATCCTCCACCTATAATGAGAATATGACTTATAGATGTACTCCCACAATGCTCGACAATAGTACTATACTGAACCCCTACATTATGTGAGGTAGTTACACTTCTAGAGGTGAATCCAACATTCTGCGCAGTGACATTCTGTGTGGATGATGCACCTAAGGATGTTCCTCCAAATATCATTGAAGCCGTCTATCCTTTCATTGAGGTACTTGCTCCTTGACTTACTCCTGCTCTCCTGCTTCCCAAATTAGCTTTTTGGTTACTTGTCGTACTAGATACTGGAAAACCAAATGTAAGGGCTAGGTCACTAGGTGGACTAATATGCGTACCCATGGTCCAGGTAGTCTCTGCTGGCGCACTTCTGTGTGAGGCCGGGGGATCTCTGTCATGTTTTCCAAGATGGGAGATATCTTGATGCTCTAGCTCCACGTCTTCTACGTGAGCTGTAAATCCTTTATGAGCCATCTCTCTCCTCAACGCCATACTTTTGTAACATAACTTTCTTCTTTATCTCCCTCTCATGTGCCTCATTAAACATAAGATGCCTTTCCTCTCTTTTTCTCTCTGCCGCTAGGTATGCCATCTTTCACCAAACTGTTCCTTCCCTCGTGCATGGTGAAGTTTAGTTAGCCATCGGTTTACTCTCTAGGTTCAAATTTACCACAAAGATCTTGATCGCCATGAGATACCTCACAAATATACTCCTCTTGATACCATGAAAACTAGAATTCAGCTACCTCTGAGCAAGAGTACGTCAAAATTAAATATTCCGAATATAACTGTTTAGAACACCAAAAACCACTTATCCACGGTGCGAGTCCGATCGATCAGCATCATAAAGGGCCTGAAATTCTTCCTATGTCCGACAAGTGTGTGATACCTCCAATTCCACCGAGATGCATAAACAAAGAAGCCACTCGTATAGTTCTCTTTGGAAAGATGGCAAAAAAGCTCTCATATAAGTTGTCTATAGATTCTATTCTACCCAAGCATGTGAGTTAAACTTAGATCCACTACTAAATTACAAAGCATATTCTTCCTCCAGATCATGTATCCATTCCTCAATACTTACTAGAGTTAACCGGTACGTCTTCATTGCGAACCATCCTGAAAAAATTGAAAAAGAGGTCCGGCAACATAACCAATGTTACCACCTAGAATTTACAAGATAACTCCCTAGACGTGTTGGCACATCACTCATCCCAGACTGAGCACTCACCCAAAGCACGCAAAGGTACCAAGTCCCTCTTTAGGGTTGTTGTAGCAGGATGTTAGTGTGATGAAGGAAGAAACACATAGATTCATAACTAATCTATCATTCTACATTATATGCTACATGCAGATCTATGACAAAACAAGTGTTAAACAGTAATCATGATTGAATCAATAACATACACTACTTGATTACACACAGAATGACACTTAGATTCAGCCAATATCTTCCATCTATTAATAAACACAGAAGCTCCTTACAATAATGTCAAACGATACCAATGCGGTATGGATCTGATACAGATAATTCAATCATATGTGTATATCTCTATACCTTCATACATCTATCACACTCATATATATTACCACTATGTACCTCACATTATATATATAGGGTGGGGACTTGCCCTTCACCACTTATCTATTCCAGAAATAGGCCACATGCTATTAATAGCCACACACTGCTCGTTCACAGGCATAGCCACACATGCAAGTGTGCTATCTATAGGCCTCTTATAGTTAACTGAAGTGTCAATCCTATTCTTAGCTCGTCTCCATGCAAAATGCTTTAATCTGATCCTCAAAAATAGACAATGCATGACACGCACGTCTCTACATCATTGGTGTGTTCCACACGCCATCTTCTAAAAATAGGTCATCATGCTCAAAATTGGCTAAGTCCTAAATGTTGAACTTTCCTTCCACATGTAGGTCCTTCATGTCCCTCTGTGCCCTTGATCCTGGCCTTCTCTCCCGCACGGACTCCTTGTGTGTTCTCTAACAAGTATTCTCTCGATAAGCATTGGGATTGAGGATCAAAGTCCATGGTTAGATAGGATGTGTGGGGGATTAGATTTGGATTAAGATTTTGGATTAAGGATGGTGATGGTATTCGAGATAGGGATTACGTGATTAAGGATAGTTAATTATGATGATGTTTGATCAATTAAAATTTTTAAGGTGATGGGATGGTTAAGGGTGTTCACAAACAACAAACATGTAATACACACCTAACTAGTCAAGTGGGAGTGCAATCAAGTTATATCCTACTTTCAATACCACACACCAATGGTGGTGCCAAAAATGGCTCTCCACCTATGTGCTAATATAGGGTTGGCTAGAGGGGGATCTTAGGGAGTGCGGCCTCCTAGCACTATAGATTTATATATGGCCAAAAGGGCTACCTAATCTAAGATAAACAGGATCACTAGGGAGTCCCTAATATACCTTACGATGCGTGGGGACCAAGTCTATGTTAGAAGGTTTTTGTCTAAATCTTGGGTTTTGGGATATGGAAACCCCGACTTCACGCCATTCTTAAAAAAAAAAAAAGCAAGAACTTGGCCAATAACGACAGTTCTTCTTGAATTTATATACCCCAGCTTTGAAACATGAGGTGTGTCTACGTGTGTGGAGATGAAGCCCACGATCATAAGACCCCTAGGACTATGGAAAGTGTGTGGATATCACTTCCATGTCACATTTCCCCTACAAAATAAAAATGGGAAGGTTAGCCACTTTTGATCCTCAAGATCATCCTAGGACACGAGAGGAGAGCATACACGGTTTTACCTTCGGGATGAACAAGAAACAAAATAAAACACACAAAAGGATGATAAATGCAAGATAATTAAATGTTAGATGATGAAATGATAAAGATTATTAGTTTGATGATTAGGTCTTCAAAAGAGGCCCTATAAAACAAATATTAGTAATTTCATTTATAAACCCAATTTCTTGGACTAAACGAGCTACAAAACAAAAGGATTAGTAGTTTTAGATTTATTTTTATATTTTTAGTGTAAGAAGACACACACAAAGTGTTAGTAGTTTAGAACATGAAAATATAACTCAATGTGTAGTTAAAATGAAAATATTTAGGAAAACTAAAACCATGAATAAATTATACTATTAAATTCTAAATTAACACTTTTCTTTGCAAATATCTTTTCAATACCTTTTCGGATAAAAACAGCAGTCGTTTCGAGTTTGGGATCAAAAGTTATGGCTCTCAGAAGGTAGGAAAAAAATAAATAAAAAGTTCCAAAATAGAACAAAAGCACCAATTCAGGACATAGGCACCAAAACACAGGTCATAGGCACCATTTCATGTGAAAAACGATAGATGAGCACAAAAATTCAAAATTTGAAGGTGTAAACAAAAGTGAAAATTCTTGAAACTTTGACAACTTTTTCTAGGGATAAAATAGAGTTGAAAACAATAAATAAATGGGGGTAAACCCCATGACGGGTGCCAAAATGTAATGCAAGAAAATATTAGTTGTGAAAATGTGAGAAAACAAGCAAATGTGTTCTCCTACTCTAATATTCTCAAACAAAACCTTAGAGCAATAGATGGAAAGAAAGGAAAGATTCAATACATGCACTTACCTACAAGTTACACAACTCCTTCTTTAATGTGTTGTATTTTCTCTTAATTGATGTTGATTGATCTTGGATTTCTTCATATTTTTGTGGACAAACTTGGGAAACAACTCCCCTTTTCTTGCATTGAATGATTTCTTGATAAAAATGTTGCTAAATTGGTTATATGTTCATTAAATATAAATGATGGATTGATTGAGTGCTAAGAGGATAAAATGGATGGATTGAATGGCTTGCTAACTAGCTAGCTCTCATGGAGGATGAGAGCTCAATTTATAGTTAATGGGTGGAGGATTCAATGGCTAGGATGAAGCCATGTTGGATTTGGATCAAGGGTGGAGAATTGATGAGAAGAATGGAGAATTCTAGAATTTGAGAGAAGATTCAATGGAGAGTGGAAGGTTTATTTGAATTTTTAAATGGAGGGAAGTTTAGAGAGGCTTCTAGAAATAGAAGCCTCTAGATTTAGAGGTGGAGCATGTGATTAGGATTAGAGTTAGATTAGGTTAATAAAATATTATTAGGGGTGAGGTTACATGGAAAGGCTAGGTGTAGGGATGTGTAGAGTAGGTGGGTGTAGGAATATTAAATTCCTAGAAAATATTAATGAAGGATTAAAATAGGATAATAGGATATAATAAGAAATTAAAGTGATTAATGATAAAATGGGATTAATGATTTAAAAGGATTTGGGATAAATGGTAAATGATGATAAAATGATAAAGGGGTAAATATGATAAAATGGATTAAATAATAATAATTAATCTTGTGATTAATTATTATATGGATGATGTTGGGATATTTATGGGACAAGTTAATCGTAATTAACCATGTCAACATTTTAGATGTCTACATTTCCATCTCTCCATTTTCCTCTTTCATGAAGTTGTGCAATCATGGCTTCATTCCCTCACTTTGCGATTCTCAATTGCCATAGCAATTCCATTTCCCTCCATCCCCATATTTCCAAAATTCTCCTCCAAATAATTTTAATGAGACCCATCATGAAGAATATGTATATGACCCAAACCCTCTTGATCCATATGGTTATCCTTATAACCTTGATGTTTTTCAAGAACAGGGTTATGCATGTGATGGCGAAACTTCATGGAAGATGTTGATTTTAAAATTCAGATTCAAGAAATGGAAGCAAGCATGGTACGATCGGGACTACATGTGCAATAAAGGCATGCGAGAATTTGTTTTAGGGTCCCTTGTCCATGGATCAGCCATATGCCGGACTAATTTAGCCCTCGGCCAAAAGCTATCTTTTATTTCTAAGATGACACCTCAAATAACAGAGTGGGTTAAAGCAATGGAAGCTCATGAATCCAGTGTTAAAAAACCATATCAATAGGGAAACATTACACTACCATCCTACAACCCTCTTATTCCTCCTCCCTAACCTATACCATCTCGGTCTTATTTTCATGCTCCTAGCTTTACGGTGCCCCCATTAAGGATTCCCCTTCTCTATCTTCTTCCCTCCCATCCCACTTTCATTTATCCACCCTCTTTTCTTCCAAATCCACATCTCCTCCGGAAGAAAACCTCACTTCCCCTCCATTTTTTGAACCCTTGTTAACTAAACCTTCCCCTCATTTTACAAAATCAGTTGAAGTGTCTTCCACTATAGACAACAATGAAATATCTATTGGGGAATGGAATGGTTCTGATAGTGTGATTGATGAAATTCTTGCTATTTTTATGGATCAATATACTAAGGAGACATCCCTAAGGAAACAACAAAGGAGGAAGTGAGAGATGAAGATCATTTTATCTTCAAGAGGAGGAAGAAAAGGTCCAAAGTAAGTAAGGAAATTGGATTAATTGTCTTGGTCAACCAAGAATGTCTACAGATGCTACAATTGATCAAAGGGAACTTCATGTTAAGGAGGATGAGAGGTTTGATTTATCAAACTTCTCAATTATTGAGGAGAATGAGGACCCATAAGAGGAAGAGATTTTTGTAGAGAAACTAGAGAAAATTTCAAATCATCTTGCAAACATCCAAAGCACATTCAAGAAAGTCTATAGGATGACCCCATTCATGGGGTTGAGCTTCAAAAGGATGTTTAAATCATAAGGATCGATCATGCCCAATTGGATATTTGGCTAATTTTTAGCCAATCATCATGTTACTATTATCCGAAATTAACCCCCTCCGGATTAATTTGAATAACTCATTTAAAATGTAATTAGCACTTTATACAAGCACAGGACATTCAAATGACTATCAAAGGTCTACATCGCCAAACAATTCAAAATTTCTCGACAATGGACAAGGACACGTGGAAGCATTTGGACACTTTTCATAGCCAAAGCACTGGAAAACTCAAGACCCTAAAATAAATGAAGGATAAAGGGTGTCGAGTTTGGGAAAGGTTGAAAGGTCAATAGGACACGTAGGACAAGTGGTGCAAATAGAAGGCACTTTGTGTGGCGCAATAACGATGACTCGATGGAGGACATGAGACTAAAGTTTGAGGGACACGTGGTAACTTATCCAAGTCTTAGAGGTGGACATGTGTCATTATTTTGGCACTCTTGAGGCATGTGTATTATGTAGACTGATTCCATAGAATAAAGTGAGTTTCATAAGGCTTCGGTCTAGGTGGTCGACATGTCAACAAGAACATGCGGCATAGTAGAAAGAGCGGACATACAAAGACAGGTACGGGACATGTGTCACCATTCTAGAAAACATCAAGGAAGATGCACTTGGCAAACATGAGGTCCATGGAATCAACCAAGGTTGATAGCATTTTAGGTTCGGGAAAGGGTTGAATGGTTAGCAGGCTGAGTAAGACAAGTGGTGTAAACAAAAGGCAGAACATGACACAAGATCAACGGCTGAAGGTGGACACACATCATCATTCCACCTTAAGGCAAGTAGATGGGATCTTATGGATTTAAATTCCAAAGAATGAGATGACTTTAAAAATATTTTGGGTCCACGAGGGTAATATGCAAGGCTACAGTCAAAGGACATACCCCACAACTAATGAAAGGAAAAAACAAAAGAAAGAGAGATTTGACATTGTGAAGCATGAGACATACGTATGGGGATCTTACCAATGAGAGATGTGTTAGTGCAAAATCACAGCACCCCTGGACGCACATCAGGCTTCTAGGTTGATGTTTAGGCATCCAGGTGTGATTGCACAACATGGAAACCTCTCTCAGCGTGGGACTTGTGAAACCGAGAGAGGAATCTCCAGAGAAGGCTGGTTCCTGCTCCTAAACTACCTGCCACAAGCTATTCCAGTGCAGGCAAGCTAATCTAATCCTAATCTAACCATGCCAAGGAGACAGAGAGAGAGAGAGAGAGAGAAGGGAAAAACAGCAAAAGCCTACACTAAAACGGTGATACACCAGAGAAGGAGGATGTTGAACATCTATCAAAACTGCCATGGGACAAAGAGAGGTGAGCAATGGGAAGGATGGACAGATGCATCACAGGCCCAAGGATATATTTCACACGTGAAAATGTCCCAAAACTCCATGAACACACTCCAAACCTGCAAATGAACATTTAGACATGCATAGATACACTGCAAATGAAGAGAGGCAAGGAGAGAACAAGCAAAAATGAGAGAGGATGGACGGATGCATCACGAACACGTTTTGTTGCTCCGTTTGCCTGAACATCATTCCATTAGTAAAGGCAAAAACGCCATTACGAGCAAGGGAGGAGGTTCGAACTCCATTTTCAACCCTAGAGAAGAAAGAAGGGAGGCGGAGCGAAAGAATGAACAACCTAATGGGGCACATATGCTTACAAGAAGATGCCATTTGGGTACTGCGAGCAGCCGAGCGACATTCCAAATGAGCTATGGATATGGCATTCAAAGGCTTGATCAACAAGATAGTGCTGATATACTTAGATGATATTACTGTCTTCTCAAAGAATACTGCAGACCATCTCTTTCACCTCAGGCAAGTGTTTCATAGGTGTAGAAAGTTTGGTGTGTCTTTGAATCCTAAGAAGTGCATCTTTCTTGCACATGAAGGGAAGCTCCTTGGCCATATTGTCTCCAGGAAGGATTAGCAATTGATCCGAGAGAGGGTTGAAGCCATAAGATCTCTACCATTGCCAAGTCACAAAAGGCCCTTGAGTTTCTGGGAAGGATAAACTTTGTTCGGAGGTTTGTCCCAAATTTTGCAGCCCTTGTCAAGCCCATCACTAAAATGTTAAGAAAAAGCATGGCTTTCAAATGGACGGCAAGAAGCAAGGAGAGTTTTGAAGCAATCAAAGAAGCCATCTCCCAGGCACCCACTCTCATCAACCCAGAATTTTCCAAGGATTTCATCCTCTATGCATTTGGAGGTGATGACACTATTTCTGTCATTATGGTACAGCAGAACAAAGATAATGATGAGCAGCCAATTGCCTTCTTCACCCAGAGCCTAGGTGACTGTGAAATGAGGTACTCTTTTATTGAAAAGCATGTGCTTGCAGTAATCAGAAGCTTGAAAAAATTCAAGCATTTAGTCTCAAACAACAAGGTACGATTTGCTGGTCTCACATCTTTGGGTTAAGGATTTCCTCCTCAACAAGGATTTGAATGAGAAAGGGGCAGTTGGATCACCCGTGTCATGGAGTATGACATTAAGATCAAGATCACCAAGTCTGGTAAGAGGCAAAGGTTTGTGTGAGCAGCTCACTTCCAAACAACTTGAGACAACCCAGAAGATGAAGAAGACGGCCGTCATCTGCTTTATTACAAGATGATAAAAATAGGAAAATGATGATGTGTCCACTCCCTGTTGGACTCAGAATATGATACATTTCCTACAGACGGGCATGTGCCCTCCAGAAATGAGCAAAGCAAAGAGGAGACATTTCAGATTGCAGGCTATTCCATATACCATCATTGATGGAGTTTTGTTCAAGAAGGACGTGAATGGAGTGCTGCTGAGATGCATTAACACAAGTCAGATTCAAAGGGTGTTGGAAGAATTTCATAATGGACCAGCTGGTGGCCATTTTGCACCAAGAGTGACAGCTCTGAAAATCATGAAGGCTGGTTATTATTGGCCTAAAATCTTCAGTGATTGCTATGCATGGATCAAGAGGTGTAAGAATTGTGCATTCTTCACAGGAAAAGAGAGACTCGCTGCCCTTCCATTGCATCCAATTACAGTAGATCAGCCATTCATGCAGTGGGGTTTGGACTTCATTGGAGTCATCAATCCCAATTCGAGCCAAGGGCACAAATGGATTTTGACAGCCACAGACTACTTCACCAGATGGACAGAAGTAGCACTCAAAGAGGCGAATGAGTCTAGCATCTTGGACTTTACGAAGGGATAACTTCCAGATTTGGTGTACTGCTACAATAGTCTCGATAATGCATTGGCATTCATCGGATCTAAAGTGACCGAGTGGGCTGTCAAGAGCAGGATTTACACGAGCACTTCATCAAACTATTACCCTCAAGGTAATGGCCGGGCCGAGTCTACAAACAAAACTTGTTTGAGGATCATTAGGAGGACTCTTGATGAGAATCGAGAGGGCTTGGCATACCAAAGCTGAAATCAGCCTTATGGGCTGATAGGATAACTCCCAAAATATCCACGAGGTAACTCTCCATTTAGGCTTGTCTATGGAAGAGAGGCAATCTTGCCCATGTCACTTGAGTTGCCAACGTTGGAACTCATGAAACAATTTGGAGTTGCTAGAGTTTGAGCCCATGGAGGTGAGGTATGCGAGTTGATGGAGCTGCAAGAGATCGGAGATCGAGGCATCCCAAGCAATGGAAAAGGATCAAGCTTTGATCAAAAAGACCTTTGATAGGAAGGCCAAAGCAGATCTTTTCAAGTAGGAGATCTAGTCTTTGAAATGGGATGTGGACAGAGAGAAAAACCGGAAGGCATTCAAAATTTGATGCCATTTGGAGTGGCCCATACATGGTCACAAAGTGCAAGAAACAACAATGCTTTCCAATTGGCCTCATTGGATGGTGAAGAACTGCAGATTCCAGTAAATGGAATCTATCTCAAGCGTTGCTTCTAGAGGGAGGTTCACTACACTGTAGATATTAGATTAGATTTTCTTTCCTCCAAGTGCTTGTGCACATTGTTTTGTTGTAGGTTAGTTTTGTTTTCCCTAAGTGCCTTGGCACAGCTTGCTGTCCATGGAGATGTTTAGCATGTCTTTGCTTTCATCAGGTCACATTCCATCTTCCCCTTGCACATTCTGAGTTAGTTTGGATTCTAACAGAATATTTGATGACTCCATGCCCAATGGATTGCTTCAGGCAACTGGTCTTTCCATCTAGCAGGCAGATGATCCCGCTGAGTCGCCAAATTGTTATCCAAAATTCACCCCCTAGGGTAAATTTTGATAACATGCATCAGAAGATTCAAATCCCAAGCAAATTGATTGATTCAGAGCAAAATCAGGTTTCTAGGGTCCCTTCAGGTATTTTTCTAACTCCCCTGGCCAAAGAAACAGGGAGCAAGCTCTGAGAAAATGCAAAAAAGTTGCAGAAAGGCAAATAGGTTGATCCAGGAAAGAGTGTGAAAATTGGCTAAGTCCTGCTCAAGGTAGCATTTGGGACAAGTGGGACAAATGGAAGCGGATCGGCCGAAAAGCCTCTAGGCGGCCCAAATTACATTTGGGACAATCGGGCTAGAAGTACGCGGTGGGCGCGAAAAGCCGATCCGGCCGAAAGAGGAAGAAAAATTGGCTAAGTGTTGCTCGGGACGTTTGGGACAAAAAGGCCCGAACCGGCCGGTTCGGCCGAAATGAGCACAGGCAGTCCAAAAGAAAATGGGACAAATGGGACAAAAGTACGTGGCGGGCGTGAAATGCCGGTTCGACCAAGAGAAAATCGACTAACTGCTGAGAGGGACAGTTCGGGACAAGCGGGCCGAAAAGGCGCGAACCGGGCGAAAGAGGTCAAAACAGTCCGAAGGCAATTGGGACATCCGGACAAATGGACGCGAACCGGCCGGTTCGGCCGAAATCAGCACAAGGAGCACTAAGCAATTGGGACATCTGGGACAAAAGGACGTGAAGGGCGCGAAAAAGCCGGCAGGGCCGAGAACCAATCAGAAGCCGCCACGTGTCTCGGGAAAAAAGGTCAAAAAGGTCAAAGGGCAAGTTTTAAAAGGTCAGCCCGAACCAATGAAATAGCACCACGTGTCCAGTTAAGGGCCCCACAAGTGAATTTCAAAATGAAAGCCCGCGAAAGACGCGGAGGAGAGAGAATTGCTCGTCAATCAGCCACGTCCCACGTGTCGTCCAGTGGCGAGGCGCGGGGAAGGATTTTAAAACACGCTTTACTTTGTTTTTGTGCCCTAGATCTTGGATCGCCATAACTTTTGATCCAGGCTCGGATTTGCACGTTCTTTATATCAACGAAATCTAGTGAAATTCTCTACGATTCCGGGGTCAATCTTGTGTTTTGGAGCATTTTGGAGGGAGAAAATTGAGAAACGGCTCTGACGCGTATTCATGGCCGGAAATGACATTCCAGCGACCAGAGTTAATGCAGAATGGGTCGCATTCTCCTATAATCTGGTCAAAATGACAGGGTATGGGATTGTAAGGTCCTCCATGCCATTTTAATACACCTGCAGTCAAGAAAGAATGGGCTCCCATGCCTTTGTCGTCTCTTGTTCCCTGGTTTGACCTTGCATTTTAAAAGCCAGTTTTGGGCTCATTTCAAACGGAGGAACATTTTTGGGCATAGCAGACTTCTTCTTTCACCTTCTTCAAGGGATTGATGAAGTATCAGACCTCTCCAAGGATTGTAATAGTTTTCTTTACCTCTCGAGGTGTAATGCGTATTTTGATATTAAATTGATAATGCAAGAAGCTCGTGAATGGGTTTTGATCCTCTGTTTGTATTATTTGCTTGATTTCAGATGCTAAATTATACATTATCAGTCTGTGTATGTTTTTATGTTGTGAACCTTGGTCTGTGTCTATTTGCATGACTAATATGTTTCACCACTCCTTTTTGGTGCATCACCATCTTTAGTTAGTTTCAATTTTTGCACTACTTTTGTCTCCTTGCAGTTAGAATAGGATTAGGATCTAGACCTCTGTAGCTTTGCAAAATATAGATCTAAATCAGAGGAGTTTGAGGAACCAGCCTCTAATCTGGAGATTCCTCTCTCAGTTTCCAAGTCCCACACTTGGAGAGAGGTTTCCATGTTGTGCAATTACACTGGATGCAAGAGTGATCAACCTAGAAATCGATCAACGTCCGGGGTGATGTAATTTTGCACTAACAAGATGTTTTTCCACAAAATGCCATCAATTTCAGAAAATGGAATCAATTTCATAAAATGAGGAAAAACATTTATGAAATTAATGTGCGATTACTGAAACATCTCAACCACCCAAATTGACGAAGTATGGGGCTCTTACCTTCTCCTAGAAGTAAAATGACATTCGGGAATGGATTTGATAGGGTACCCATGATTGTTTTTAGAGATTAATATACGATTGATGGTGTTTGAACCATGGAAGCCATGTTGCAGGAAAAGACAAAGATTTTCATTAATGACAAGATCAAATCTGATCTCTTTCCCTCTCTTTTCCCTTTTCTCTCTCTCTCCATTCTTCTATATATTGTAAATTGATGCTTATTTCAAAGAGAGCACTCTTTGTTGTAACGACACCATGCCAAAATGGTGGCCAACTTCCCATGAGTTCCATACCTCAAATTTGGTCTCTGATGGATTCACGACTTACGCCATGAATGTAATGAAGTTGTGCATATCTTTGAGAAATAAAATCTATTTTTGGCACGTCTATATTCCCTAGATATTTTTATTTGCATTCTTTCCTCTCTATTAATTTTTGGCATGTTATGTGTATTTATTGGTAGCAAGTTCCATTTTTGTTATGTTGTCAATGTGTGGGAGAGTGGAATCTACATGGTTTTTATTTTTGGCACGTTTTTTTCCCTAATCTACCATGTTTTTCCTTTCCTTCCCCTCGTGGGAGATCTCAACCCCTTTTCTTGGTGTTATCACCGCCCCTTTTAGCTTAGCATTTCCCTTTTCATGCATCTCCTTCTAACCCTGGTTCCTTGGAATGTTTAGATTAGGATTAGTTATATTTTTTTTTGTTGTAGGAGAAGTTTTAGCTTTAGGGATAGGTAGAGGAATTGGCCTTCTCTGGAGGCTCGCCTTAGTTCATAAGGTCCCACAACTTGGAGAAAGTCCCATGTTGCCTCTAAATCTTAGGTTGTCTACGAGTTGGAGTAGGGTGCATTATTGAGCTCCAATAGTTACCATTTCCATATTTTTTAGACACCTAAATATGGTAATTAGGTGCTTGATAATTACTGATTTGGATTATATCCCTTAATTACAACTTGTGCACACAAATAAAATGCAAATGCATTATCATATTTATCTCTTAAGGATTGCAAATACACATCATTCTTTCACTTTGTTATTTCATAACACCCCCTTTTCAAAAGTGATTACCTTTTTAAAATGGGGACCCTCTTTAGTTTGAATTAGATCGGTAACATTAAGATATCTACCTTTTATTCCTTAAAATTTCCTTGATTTTCCTAAGTCATTATTTATTACTCTTATTTTGAAGTCACTTGGTTTTCACATTAAATTGGAATCAAGTCCTTATATTTAATTGAGACTCATAATCGTACTTTAAAATTTGGTACTCACACTTGATGTGTGTAAATACTCGTACTTGATAACATTTTTAGTCCTCGCACTCACACTTCACCAATGAAAGTTTCTACACTAATTTAAAATTTAACTTTTCCTCAAAAATTTAAAGATTGAGAACTCACACTTCCAAGTGTGAGAAATTTAAAGGAGCTACTCGCATATGCGAGTATTCAAGCACTCGCACTTCTCAAGTGTGAGTATTCAAATGATTACCCTCGGCAGTGAGGAATCAAACCTTGAAAATTACACCTCACATTTCATGAAGAATCAATTGTAGAACCATTAGATATCATCTCACCAAAAGAAGAAGAGGAATAAATGGTTGAACTGTACCTTAGGGTTGAAACACGGGTTTACTAGAATCGGCTCCTCCAAAGGTGCATGAATTACCAAAAGGATCAAGAAATAAATTTCCCAAATTCTATGGAGATGGAAAAAAACATCCAGATGATCATATCATAACTTTTATCACAACATGTGGAGTTCTTGGAGTGGAACATGAATATGTTGTCGTGTGGTTATTCATGGAGTCATTACAAGATGTCATAGTGGAATGGCTTTACTACTTGCCACCTTGTTCAATTACCGATTGGGATGACATGAGAATCATGTTTAAAGAAATATTCAAGACCATGGAAGATGCACATGCCCTCCTTTCTCAATTATCCTAGATGAAGAAAGAACCGCAAGATCCCATGAGAGAATGTGTAGAAAAATTCAAAAATTTAGTCAACAAAATTCCTACCAAAGGCTCAAATCTTAATTTAGACAAGAAAAAGAGGTTCTTAATAAATGCTTAGTTTCCTGAAGTCAGGCTTATATTGTAGAGATCCCAATAGAATAATTTAGATAACACTCAATAATTTTCCATTGGAGTGGAAGATAACCTTATCATTTCAGCAAAGATAAAGAAATATTATGCAAAGAATAAGGTCCATAGTCTCAAAGATGAAAGTGTTGATCCATTGCTATAAAAATTGGTCAATGATTTGAATACATTGAAGAAGGAAATTACTCAACATGCCTCATACCAAAATCAGAAAAAGAATCAAACTGCAGGAGCACCCCAAGGGATTGCCTTGGAAGCCCCACCGGTCAATGCAATGTGTGAAGATGAAGGAGATGAAATTTTTGAATCATAATTTTAAAGAGAAGAAGAAGATGGATATGCAAGAATTGGGTATTGTGAATACTCACCCGATGAATATCTTGAAAAATCTATCGATGATACGAACAACTAATCTTGTGCAGTGTTCACTCACTCAAAAATGGAGAAAAAAACCTCTTCTTACACTACCCAAGAAAATAATTTGAATACTCAAACGGAAACTCTACAAAAAACAACAAAAAGTAGGATCATCACTACCCATTTCCATGGGATCAGCCAAGAAAAATCCTAAGACTACCTTAGACAATACTCTAACTACCTCCTCAAGTAAGTATCTTTCATATCCTCTTGTCAAATCAATTTCCAATTTCTTTGTTCTTAGAAATACAAATCCTAATCATGTAAAGGCTGCCATAATTTCTGATGTACCTACCACTTCTTCACCTTTTGAAATCATTGACCATGTTAAGAAATATAAAATTCAAATTTCTAAATTTGAGTACTTGAAAAATCACCCCAAGTAGTTTGATAGACTTGTCTAGTTTATCAAATAAATTATCTCAACTTCAAATCCATGTTCCAAAAATGCCAACATCAAATAACAACTTCCCACTCCTAGTACCACTCCTTCCCAAAACCCTTGCCTCAACATCCTCCTCTTCTAGGAAAGTAGAACCTTTTTATCTTGCCTTGCTTTGGTTAATGGGTATAAACTAAATAATTGCATTATTGTCTTTAATGCCTCTGACAGTGTCATGCCTACAAAAGTTGTTAAGTCCCTTCATCTTACTCTCGGTCCCTTTATGGCCCATTGGTACTCCATGGAAATGAAATAAGTAGCTATTTTTTCCGAGTCAAGGATTCTCCAAGTAGTATTTACAAATTTTCTTGATAAGAAGATCAAGATGAAAATACTTATAGTAGACATGCTAGCTTCGTATGACATGTTGTTAATCTGGACCTTATGTTGAGATGTTGGAGGAGATATGAAAATGGATTGGTCATATGCCACCATACCCATCAATGATAAAATTAAGAAGATCCTTCTCATAAAGAAAATGAAATACATGGTTCAAAAACCAAATGATCTAGGGAAGACATCTTATTTCAAGATTAAAGGTATGGAAAATTCTTCATAAAATCAAATGTTGATATTTCCATATTGATGGAGGAACACCCAGGTGTGGTGGAGCCAGTTAAGATATAAAATGATGACCTGATGGATCCAAAATTGGACAGTGTGTATTTCCCATTGAGCATGAATGCAAATTCTCTACTTCTTGGTGATAGAGATCATGGAAATTTTTAATTACATCAAAGAAACCCTAAGGTGTTGAGTGGTGAAAACCATGATGGGAGAGTAATATCAAATGAATTCTTCACATATGAGTCTCAAATTTCCAATCATCTTCCTAAGGTCCAACATGAAGGCTTGTTTGGTGAGTATGAAAATGATTGTGAATTTGAAACCTTATTTTTCCCATTGGGAGAAGATGAAGACCTTCTTAGTGAAGAAAAAATAGATGGAATGGTGCTTGATTATCCCAAGGATGATTCCATTCAAGATGAATACCTTCTCAATGAGGAATATATGAATAAGAAGATGCTTGAATCTTTCAAAGTTGACTCTACTCAAGGAAAGGATGTTTTCATCATGAAAATGGATTTTGAGGCTCAAAATGGTCAAGATGGGGAATGATGATTTACATATTTCATGCTTGACCTTGTGCTCATTTTATTTTCAAGATGATGAAACACTATGCACATCACATCATAGTGAGAAGTGGGTCAAAGGTGAGCAAATTTGTGTGAAGAATAATTTTTGAAGTAATTGAGAAACATGGAACATCAAGAGGCTTATGAAAACATTTTAAATATCAAAATATTTTTGAGAACCAACTCATAAAGACCGAGGTCATGAAGCAAATAAAAACAAAGGTAAAATTCCCATAAAATACCAAAAGGATCAGTGTGAAAATGGCAAGCTAAATATGATCAAAACTCATTCTTGTAGTAGTAATAGAAGATCAAAAATTGGGATGAATTTGTAAATGGATAAGCAGATGGAAATAAGATATCAAAGAAATAAAGGCAATGATATGTCTAAGTGGACCCTCACTTACAAGAACAATCATGCAAACTTTCTCAATAAATTGAGAAAGGGGTCATATTTCAATGATCTAGTCAATGGATTTGCAGAACAAAGGCATTTGGTGATACCCATGCATGGGTAAACATTCAGTGAAGAATCAATGCTATAGTGAAAGTGGGTTGTCCCTGCATGTACCATAGGTGATGTAGGTATGTTGTATCATGTTTCCATTTATGTTGCTATTGTGTGTTCATGTTGTATTTCTCTTGGTTATGTCGGTAACTTGTTAGTTGTTTAGTATGGTGATTGTACGCACCCAAAATTACATGGTGCTACATTAAAAAATGGTAAAAATACCTTATGGTGATAAATTTCATTTCTAGAACAAATAATGATGTCCACTCCCAATTTACTTATTTACAACATGCCTATGTAACTTACTCTTCTTTACTTCTCAATTTCTTAGCTTTACTTGCTTTCGCAAACACTTTTCACTACTTTTCCTTGGCATTTTTCCTTTAAGTTACGTGACCACCATGGTGGTTACGTAACCGCCAGTCTTCTAGAGCGGAAGTTTCAAAACCTTCATGGTGGTTGTGTAACCGTCGGTCTGCGCAGATCGCCAATTTCGTGCACTTTTATTCGAGACTTAAACTTCCAGATTCTTTATGGATGTTATAATCTTCTCGAGTTCCTTTCTCACATGCTTCTCAACCATTTCCCATGATTTTGAGCTTGATGGATATGTATGGAACTCCTCCTCCTTCCTTACTATTCTTATAATGTTGATTTCCCCTTCCTAGGATGATCTAACATTTCTTGATTGCCAAGTGTGTTGGAATTCTTCCTGTTGTTTTTCTATAAGAACCAAGATTTTCCCGAAGCATTGGTTGGAGATTCTTGATTTTGATTACATATTTACGCTGCTAAAATATTTCCGGAAATTACACAAAGAACTCGGTATTTACTTTGTTGCTCTCCTTCTTGCATTTTGCTACTGGTCTACTGCCTGAACCGAGTGCTCCAACATCCTTCTTGTTTCTTGATTTTCTTATAACACCAAATAACACCTGGACCAATTGGACTCATCTTTGGAGAAAGAAGTTGTGGGGATAAAGAGAAGCATAACCATATATGGACATTTTCACAACTCTACATATCCAGGTTGGAAGTGCTATTCAATTTCTTAAAGCTTTTTAATCTAGATT